>OX336419.1:16159411-17359411 GCA_946903255.1 Schistosoma spindalis | reverse complement strand
TCAGAACTCAACCCCAGGTAAGAAGAACTTTATTACCCTTAACATTCATGGCCGTTCGCTTAGATTGGAAATAGACACTGCAACTGATGTGACTATTCTCTCACGACGACGATGGATCAAAAAAGACAAACCACGCACGGTGCCAGCAACACAGAAACCGCGAACGGCTTGCTGTAATTACCTAAGTTTGTTGTGACAACTAGATTGTAACAGCTTCATAACTAACGCGATGTTTCAGCAAACTACGAAGTATGGTGGAAGCCAACAGTTCGGACGCAATCAGAGGTAGACTTATGTTCTGAAAATTGCTCCTTAGAATCTAATAACTGGTTTATCAGACTTTCCAATTCAGTAAATGTCGTAAATACAGAGGAGAACCGGTTACCTGTTCCATTATAAACTCTACCGTCCTTTAAAAACTTGCAACGCGTTTGTTTTTATTGTTCTACAGTCAGTAGTGTATACGCTTTGGTTCTTAGTCTATGGGCTGAGTCATGGATCACGGTTGTGCAGGACGTTGGAAATGCGTGTCGACATATTGCTATGTAGAGAAATATTAGATCGTTTCTTAGCTGACGGTGCTATAAACGTTCCAAAGAGAGGTGCTCACATCTATCTGTGTAATCAAAATTGGAGCCACTTCTTAACAGTTGGCGTGTGAAGCGTCTTTGAACATCTTCTGTGGAGTTCATATTAGTGAAGATAAAAGAACAGTATGCAAGAAAAATCGTACACATATTTTGTAGAGGGTAAGCTTATCCTCTGTTGTGATGTTCTTCGTTATGAAACCAATTGGCCGTTTAGATCTTCAAATAGTGGAGGAAATATGTTGCTCAAAGTTCAGGCTACCTGTGTAATTAATTCTTAGACCGTTTGCTGATTTGAGTTTACAGATTTGAACTCTACTTTTATTTAAGTTGCATTTCATAGGGATGCTTTTCAAACTGCATCATCTCACACATGTTGAGGTTAAATGTTAATTGCCAATTTTCGCTCCAGATAGTTAGGCTATTGACGTCATTATGAATCAAGGATACACTTTCACTTAGAGTCTCAGGCTTATAGCTGTATGCTATTTTATGATCATCAGCCAATAAGTATGGTTTCCCAAATTTCATGATGTTACATATATCGTTTATATACATAAGAAACAGGAGTGGACTTAATACAGTTCTCTGGATGACTGAACTACTTATTGGTCTAGGAGATGAGAGAGAGTCGCTGTACTTTACTATCTGTTTAGGTTCTGTTAAGAACGAAGCAAACCAAGAATATAATGGGTTGTTTATTTCGAAGGACTTTAGTTTGATGAGAAACCATTTATGTGGATCTTTATCGACGGCTTTTTAAAGTCTAAGAATAAGACTGATACGAGTCCGTCGTTTTATTTCAGAGTTGTATCATCCCGGTAGTCTAATAGGCATGTTTCGCATGATTTTGACCTCAGAAGTCTACGCTGGGAGATCAAGATGAGAATATTAGTAAATAGATGTTGAACCACAGCCGCATTATTTACTTTTTTTATGACTTTAGATGCCACTGAAGTTATGTTTAAGAGCCGATAATTGCCAGCATTCGCTTCAGTACCTGTTTTAATTTTGGGAATGATATGTGTAGTTTAACATGCAGTGGGGTCACACGCTGTGGAGAGTGATTTTACAAATAGTTTGAGAAGCAAAACACTCAGCATCACCTTCACGTTTTAGCATGCCAGCCGGAATACTATGTTGTAAATCAGTGTAGTAGCTTTTCAATGTACTGATTACCTTTGAGATATTTTGTATTTTGAAGTCTAAATTAGTAATTTCACACGGATGCACTGAGATTGATTCTGAATCATTTGATGGTTTCTCGTTAGTTTGTAGTGTCCTGATTTTACGAAGAGAAGGCGACTGGTATAATGAACGCAATTATTGTCATCACCTATTGTATTTGTGTTTGTTTTATTGTATGTATTCGTTTAAGTGTACTAAAAACATACATTCTTCCGTTGTCTGTGACCTTGTACAACCTGGCACGATCTCAGTATTATTTTAATACCACGAGATTGTAAACAAATTTATCTTATTACGACGTTCAACTCCCTCCTGGTTTTTGGCTGACGAAAGGATCTAACCTAATAACTGGCATGTAGTCTTCCTGTATTGGTAATCATGGTCAGTCGTGACTCAACTCCCACTGTTAGTTAGTGTGAAACAAAAGTGTTCATTTAATAGTTCCGCAAGAAATTCAGGACCTTTGTATACTTTTTTGTCTTTAATTAAAATATTCCCTCTCGATTTATAATGTTTAAGTTTATTTTCAAACAGTATGGTGAGAGCAGAGGAGTTATTATTAAGTTCAACAGTACGTTATTCTTGTGCAACTTTTTTTGTGTACGCAATGCATGTGTTTGGACAAATATTTCTGTCATGAATACTAAAGAGGAAAATTCAGTAAATTTGTGGAATCGAGTACAATGTCTTTGAAGATGTTTTCGTGTAACGACCGGTATATACAGCTCTTTAGAGAACGTAGGTCTCCAGTATTCTAAAGGTGCGATTTTATTGATGACACTTCTAATGTTTTGATAAACAAGATTGATTAATTTGTCAGTATTGTTTACATTAAAGAAAGTTCCCCAATCAGTGCATTTTAGATAATTGTGCTAGTTATTTCAACCAATTATGCGAAAGTTTCTACGAAGATGAAGTCGAATATATTTTGATGTCTGGTAGGGTTACTGACTTGCTAATTCCACCGTCCAAGCTCTAGAAATTCAATAAAAATTCATAACGTTTCTAAGGCTTGACTGAAAACCAAGAGATTTCGGGCATATTGAAGCCATCACAAATAATCTTGCCTGTGAATGGAAGGGATGATGCTAGTGTGAATACCTCCGGTAATACTGATATTTCATATATTGATGCGTTTGGTTGACGGAAAACGTAGCCGAACAGGAATGTAACGGAATTCGACGGCTTTAATGCAATCCACATCGAATCCTTCAGTTTTTATAGTTCAGGCTGTTATTATACGTGGGAGCCGCTTCTATGTGGTGGGTTGGTATTAAAGCGTGTGTAAATGTTTCTTTCTGGGGGAAATTACAATAATGATCCTTGGGTATGTAGATAGGGTGTGTAATGAAAAACATATGGTTACCATACTTAATAATGTCTTTGAGCTTTTGAAGGTGATCGGAGCAGTCAGTTCTCTGGTAGTGTTTGTTAGTCTGTGTGTAAAAAGGCTTGTTACACTGTAGGCCACTACCCATTTTACAACTAAGATGTGTTGAACGCTTTTTTCTGAACCACCTCCAATTGTTAGTTGTTTATCTACTCATGCTTTGTTTACACTTATTTTCTAAAACATACTAAAATGCTCTTGCTTAATAACAGAGAACTAGACTGAGTAGCGATACCTTAACTACTTCTTCACGCACAATGTCTATCCTGCTTCGCGCCCTTTCTATTTCTTGTGCACGTTTTAGTTGGATGTGTATTTTGACACGGCTTACAATTGAGCACTTTACTGAGCAAACTGTCGGGATTAGACATGCTGTCAGTTATGTCCATAACCAACCAATCAAATCGTTGTTAAATCGATAACCAAGTTGACCTGGTCTGATGTGTCTGTAAACTATTCCTGTTGCACGCGATCTGCCAACTGAATGACATTTTCACCATATTATATTATTATGACTCATAATTTAATTCGTTTCGATAAGACAAGTAATACTGGTTGATATGTTTGTACGTTTCACTTAATAACTGAAATTTCCTTAATCACTGTACTAATCCAACTTTTTTACGTTCACAAACAGAAAAAGTTTAAAGCCAAGTTGCACTTGTTTCGACTATAGATTTCACATAAACTCTGTGATCGCCAGGTCAATAATATATCTGTAGGATAAATTAAATCGTACAACGTCGTTATGCTCTTTGGTGACAGTTGGAGCCCGTATCTTATCCAAAGGTTTGTGATCAGAAGATTCATCTAAATCCACAGAGTGATCTGTCGTTAGTGGATTGGTGTCATGCTTATTGTTTATGTGTTTTAATCTATTTACTGTGCTGAAATCTGTCTTTAGCTGATTATTTACTGTAACACACTTACACGAAGTTCTCATGATGTAAAGTCTGGAGTGACTTTTATGTTTTGTATTGAGTTAATGAGCTAATATTTTTGCGTGAACCAATAAACTGCTTAGCATTGCTACAACAGTGAAACTTAAACAGAAGGCGGCATGTTGATTTGTCTGACTTTCCTCTAAGACGGATGACTTTGAAGTTAACGTTCAGCATATGGCATGCTCTAGGGCAAATACCTCTTAACTTAGATGGGTGTGTGTGCTTGGTGAGATTGTATGCAACTGCATCGAGGGAGGTAATTGCTATTTTCGTCACTTCTGCAGCCTTAAACTTCAAAATACACTCAGCTTAAGTGATATGCTCAAGATTCCTGTCAGTATCGGACCCCCATATATGTGTGAGAGCTGCTAGTTGGTTATGTCGACCGTTAACTTCGGTTAGAGGGTTTTGTAGCTGACGGATATCAGAACTATATTCATCAGCATTTTGATGTGTATGAGATAAACCACTGGACTCTTTAGTTTCTGGAATTTCGGATGTAGGCCATGGTATACAATGCGCTCTAGTAGACTGTGCTGACTTTTCAATGCACGTGGGTATTGTGCCTTTAAACTTTCAACCATCCTTACATTTGGCATGATGCACAGAGAAGTAGAGAGGTTGTCACATGGAACGTCAGGTAATGATAATGACATCTGTGAGTAAGACTCATATTGTTCAGCATATAAAGGTGCGACGTTGTCCAGCAAATCATCAATTTTACGAGATAGTCTGAACCTTGTTTGTCGTGGATTTTCTAATCCTAGATGTTGTATATTGTAATCAAATGAAATATGTTGTTTCACTAATATTCTCAATCTAGAAAAGTTAAACTGGTAAAGTACAAATGATCGGTCGATGCAAATTTAAGTTAAAGTTCCACCAACCGATAACACTTTATCCTGGCTCATCATGATACGGCTTTTGGATAAGCCTATTTGTTTTGATTTACCACGAAATTATCTCTTATTGTTGCAGTTTTTATTTTAAAAACTTATCCGAGGGTCAGATTCCACCGGGATTTTAATAAAGCTGCTGTTTTTACTTGTTCATGTACACGTATCTTTTGATAATCCTACAACCAAATTCATATTTATCACATATGTTGACTGAGATAATTGCCAGATCAATGTTAGATCATCATTGAAAACCTGAAATCACTGGATGGCCGTTTCGTCCTACTATGAAGGACTAACATTGATCGGATCATGACCTCGATCAAAACTCAAGGATCGTGAAAACGCTTTATCAGATTTCACATATTATTCAAAAAGACATGGTTTTCCTAATGATTCGCATATTTCAAATGGAATTTCTTACAATTCTGAGGAAAATATGTTGAGTGAATCGATTCGCGATCAAAAATTTCTCGCAGTCTTGAACGATGCCGAGTTTTCTAAAGATCCATTATTCTTTAATCAAATTTCCAATAAGTTTGAGAAAAATATTTTAGAAAAATTAAATTCTGATGTTCGGTCAAATGTTATTTGTCCTCAAAATGGAATTCTCTCTAGTGATGTTCATAGTGAACGTGACAAATATGTTCCGAATGAATGGAATTTTAGTCATATTCTTGATGTTTTTGTACAAAGATTTTAATGTTCTCACAACCAATTTAGTTTGAGTAGAATCCCTAGTCAGTGGTATGATGAATTAGGGGAAGTAGCCAGAGAATTAGTTTCCCCAGATACGAAGTTTGCACAAGCAGCAAATCTAAATGAAGTCCAAGATTATCCTAATAAGTATGAGGCAGATGCATATTTTCATTTGATTCTTTTGCAGGTGCTTCAAGCCCAGATGAATCACATGTGTTAATTACACACATCAATACATATTGATCTGTGTGTTAAATTATGAAAAGCAAAAAAAAATATTTAACGTATTTTTATGCAAGTCAAATTCACATGACTGAAAACCTCAAATTATATATCAGTGTGTATCGCCAAATCCTCACATATAATAATCGGAGGGTGAGATATGAGGTGATAATGCAAATTTAGAACTCAAATTTTGACAGAACATTAAAATGTAAGGACTCTACATTATTTCGTGAGCTAGGAAAGTGTCGGGAAGTCGTTGATGCGAATTCGAGTTATCAGTGGTTCAAGTACACAACCGACATACTGATTGTATACAATTCCACGATCAACGTGAATCCGTTTCAATTTAATTTGATATTTCTGATACTAATGAGTACATTCTAGATAGCGCAGAGTCTATATCCAATAAAATGTCGAACAGACACAGAATAAATTTAAGAAAAATCGGTTACAGAAGCGTAGACTTTAATTAAGGCTTTGGCGGATCAGGTGTTAGTGTGAGAACTGCTTGATTACGAATTCCGAATACAATAGATTCATTCGGGTTCATTTTATGTTTCTCGGTTGAATTGCGTTATTTCTGGAATTTCTAGTTTGTACTAAAATGCATCTTTGTTGATTTGGTAGTCGTTTTGTATATCCCTTTGAAAATCACACTAAATAATGTTCTGAGATGCTTTCATGTGATCCAGTGATCGTAACAGTACAAATAAATAGTTGAACTGTCATTGTTCTAATAACTGTTATGTAAGTTGATCAACGGGCTTAACCAAAATTAACCATAATCAAAATCGCTCGTTGGAATTTCGCTATAGCGTTACTATTAATAGTTTATAATTTCTCATGGTTTGAATTCAGGACTGCCATCAGTCAGTCCATATCATGTGTATCTATATTGTTTTGAAATAAAACATAACCAGTGGTCAGCAAAATTTGTCATTCTACGGAAGAAGCATTGAAATATCTCATAACTCGATATCGTAAATTAAGGGTGGGATTTGTCTACGGCCAAGTATATTCCAAAGCTGAAAACTAATTAAGTAGTAGTGCTGAATCGTATGTTGTTAGTATACTTTTGAAGACAAACAAACATTCAGTGGTATAAAACATGGCCCAATGCCAATTTATAATATTGAAAATAGTATAACATAAGTGGTGCATCTGACTCAAGCTTCAATCGTATTCCGAAAATAAACCGTCCATTTCATTTCTCTTTAAAATATCTATGTGTTTGTTGGTGATCTGTTTAATATTTTATCTTATGAAATGTTACCTGTTTGATCATTAGGTAAATAACGTTATTCCAACAAAATTTCTATCCAATGGGATATTCAGCGAAAACAGCGGTCATTAAAATGCATTACGTACACTTTTACTACCCGCTAATTTAGGACTTCAATTCAATACCATATCGGATAGAACAAAATGTTCCGTTTTAAAAGAGTCACATATAAATATAACCTCGGATTTAGATTACGCAAATATGTGCAGTCATAAAACCCTCACAAACATGAAATATACTCCACTTATAAGTCGTAATAGACAGCGCTTAATACCACGACATTTGTTGTTTCGTTTTAAATCCCTCAAAGAAGTTGACAACGATGAAAATCATTTGATGTAAGGTGACGTCAACATTTACAATATTGATACCTTTGTGCTATAGCTGCCCAATAATACTACCAGAAATGTGGATGAAAATAATTCACTTTGGAAGAATAGAACAAGATTAAAAAACAGCGTTTATGATGAAAACTTCTATTATTTTACTTGATGAGATCACAATAATCACATATTTATTAGTTTAATATGAAGTGTGTTTTGTTAAAAATGAGAAATTCTACCGAAATCAATTGAAATAATCAGTAACCTTTATTTATTTAATGCTACAGAGAAATCTAGAAATAAACTCAAATTAATAAAAAAACACCACAATATTGAAAGTATTGCTAACTGTGGTGTTTCAAATACACCTTATTGATTGTTAATAAATAAGGTAGATTTACATAAGAATTTGACCACGCAAAAACAGTTTACTGTTATAAGAGAACTCTAAAGTATTTGGCTGGTTATGAATGTTTATTGTAAATATTACTCAACTTTTAGTTGGTTTTTATTTATATACATATTCTAATGAAGCTTGTTTTTGAGTTAATTCTCTGTTATTGTGCTCCGAAACTTCTAAATATTCAAGTGAATTTGTTTTTGTGTTTGTGTTAATAGACTATATGTTTTCAGATTTATGATTAAATTCAATAAATTCCTAGTTGAAAGTAAGACTTATTTGGTGTTTTCATTTGTTTGGGTTGGAGTCGTAAATTTGCGAGTTGATCGTATAATAAACATCCCAGAGTATGCGAATGTGAACATAACACTTTTCATGATGTAAACAGGTCACGGTCGGTTCAGTGTACAATTCAACACTAGCTCATTATGTTCGCTAAGAAATTTTTGAATGTTAACTAATGTACCCAACTACTCATTAAGAAAACAAGGCAAGAGTTTAGGTAGGGAATGCTTTTTGAGTTGAAGGTAAGAAATTCTCAATAAATAAGCTATTATATACTGCTGGAGGGCCTTTTTTTCAATTTCTCATAGTGCATTATAAACCTTTTCCAAAAGTGACATTCACGTTCGTTATAGTTACTAGCTTATAGTTAGGAAGTCAACACAGGCTTTACTGGACTAAAATTTATGTACTTTTCGGTTTTATTCGCGTCGATCATATCTTACGATGATATTTATAATTTCAATATAATGAAGAATGTGAAAAAACACAATTTCCACAGATAACGGAATCCTTGACGTGCAAAGGAAATGACCTTCAAGTTGTTGTGAGTTAGTTATGAACAATCAAATGCATTTTATTATTTGCTTCATAAATACTGAGGTCTTAATCAACAAACTACGACAGCTACCTAGCTCTGTTAGCACTGTCATCCTTGAATTCTCTGAATCTTCAATCATGGGAATCTATGTTATCCTTGTCTTTCGTCCACCTGCTCAATAATCCAACACAATATGGCTTTCGACAGTTCATCTTTTTGTAGGTTTGTGCTCTCTTGGAATGACAAGATTAGTCCCTAAGATGTTCTGTCGTTTTAGTGGTTCTTAAATCTCGGTGATCAGCTTGCCATAATTGTCCTTGAATGGTCTGTCTGCTTAACTACATTTCCCTGGATGCTTTGATGTCATGTCGTTTTCCGGCATAACGCTACAGGTAGCAGGAGCTTCTTGGATCAAAAGAGAAAGTCAATAGTTAGAGGAAACCTCATACAATCATTATGGCAGTGACCGGAATCGCGAATTCATCTGACTTTATTTTAAGTGACTAAACAGCATTGCTGGCGTTGTTCAATATGGGGTATAATTGAAAGTCAAGTGAATAAGTCTGTGCAGTCGGTAGATGACTATGCTTTTAATTTTATTCCTTATGTATCACTAGGAATTCACTTGAAAATGTTTCGAAGCCAGAACATCAGTTGTTTGGACAGTGTGCTTTGTAAATATTCAATAAAATTCACAAAGTACATGATAGGAAATGAATTGACAAGTTAGCGAGTACGATTCGCAAGGATCATGTGTGTTTTTCGAGTGTTAGCCGATACGTTGGTAAATTATTCCTGATTAAACATGTTTGCATTTATTACCGTGATACTTTTACAAGCAAAGAACAATAATTTTAAATATTATATGTCAAGCACTGCTAAAGACATTCACGTCGTTCTTTACTTCTTGCCTTTTGAATGTCATTTCCCGAGAATCTGAACTTTTCAAGATCATTTGTAACCGTAATGTATATTGCGACGTTGAAGTTGGCTTGCAGAAAGTTGTTTCGATTTACACTTGTTCTTCAACTTTAGAAATGCTGTCCTTGCTTTGTCAAAACTTACCTTATTTTTACTTGTGTATCTTGAGGCCTACTGATGCTACTACTTTGGATGACTTCATTTGCGTAAGTTCATGCGTATGGAATGTAAGGTCCAGGAAGGACCGATATGGAGAGTGTTTAACTGACATAAGCGGTAGCGTATGTACTAGGCATTTCGATATTTATATCTCTACACAATTCGTACAAGTTAATAACACATATTGAGGATAAGTGTGATAGCATAATCAGCATCACAAAAAAGGAGAAGATACGATATTTAATGCAATTGTGGAGATTAATAAATTTGAGTCCAAATATTTTGTCTAGAGTATCAAATATTCAGAGATCAATATAGTTCTGAAGTATGATTGATATATAAGCATAGAGAGATGCAAGAAAAACAGGGAAACATTATGGAGATGTCTGTATTGAATATCCTAATTGCTTTACAAAGGGATAACATTTGTCTTACACTGTGATTTCGTGTCCCCTTGTCAACTCTGTATTGTGGGCTTTACATCGATGCCCCCATTTTAGTGTTTTGTGGAATATAATTTTGGTTAAATTAGCAGGAGAACTCGACCACAATTTATAAAATTGTGGTATTTAACAGGACTGTCAAACTCTTACCTTAGTGATCACAGATGGACCATTAATAATAATAATAATAATATCTTATTCTCAAATAACATTTTGTTACATGAGCCATGCCAGTTTACAGACAAGATCAAATTGTTACAAATGATACAAATTCCAACTGTTGTAAATTACTCAGCGTGGTCTATAATTTATAAGATATGAATGTAGAATGGTTTTAGTCAGTATCACAGTTAGCGCGCTTCATGAAAGTTGCGTTACGACGTGCAACTGACGGTCGATAATAGATTCATGTGCAGTTGAGGGCTTCTAGAAATCGCAATCTTATATCCCTTTGGAATAGTTTAGTTTTTAAGGATGATGCAGGACGGCGTCACCCGTTCCGTATCTCAAAGGGGGCTGAAAAATGGTACAAGTAAACAAAAAAAAAGGACGAGAAGCAGAGAAAACAATGTTCATGAAGAAATGGTTAAAATATGATTACTCAGTCTGATTCTTTTTCATAAAAGTATTTAGTAAGCAGGAGCATCCTGATAGGTTAAAGGAAATAACTGTAGACAAGGTGTGAGTGGATAATCAACTGACAAATGGAGGTGGTTCAGAAAGAAACTGAGAGTATGAGAATATGTAGTTGTAAAATACAGTGATAAAAGCAGTGTTATGATACACAAATGACTGTCTCCCATTTTTTTGTCGACGCTATTGGAGCCTTTTTTAGATTTTATAGGGTCTTGAGTAAGCTTCATTTTTTTATTTTTATTTTATCGGATTGTCTATTTGGCTTGTAATAGGATTACTGGGTAGGAAGTTAAACCAATTTAACATTCTAAACACGATTTATTGAGGTATTTAGCATGATAAATCACGTGTGGAAGAAAGCCGAAAGCACAGTCCAATGTATTCTACGTTGTAATTTGGATGAACAGAAGAAACATTTGACAGGAATTCTTAGTTATATTAAGCACCACACAAAATGTCTCCAACTTCAGAACAGCTCAATGATATAAATAAGGTGTCGAGCAACTACTCTTGAGCTTCAAATATCGAAGCTGGTTTGAGTACAAAAGTAGACGATAAACAAATAATTATTGCCTGAATGAACATACAACTTTACTGTTCATACAATATTTACCCTATTATTTGTGTTTAAAGTACTTCCTGGTACTTTAATGAAAATCACAATCGTACGTATCAGTTTGAGTTCGAGGTCATGAATGAAACGATACAGAATGAAATTAGTATCCATTCATTGTAAGTGCACATGATTACAACATTTTACTGTAGCTATTCCCATTATATCATGATACAATTTCTTGTTGTCTGACCAGTATGCGTGTCACTGTAATCAGATAAACTACTATGTGAACTAGTATGAAATTATATTTTCTTGTGTTCATCACTGTCGGGCTTATGGTCGGATTCGTATAGGAGAAATTAATCGATGACAATTAATTTGCGTTTTCCAAATTGAAATGTGTTGATCAGCAAGTATTTGCTTATAAACTTTTTGAAATTCTCTTGGATAGATAAACTGAGTCAGAGTTAACTGAATAATTTTGATCAATCACAGCAGTCTGCTCATGAACGAATAGACCAAGTATTCGTATTCTGAATGAAGCTTGTTTTCACCTTCTATAGTGAACTTAACAGTTGTTTCAAACTAATTGTAGATCTACGGTGGTCACGCATCACAGCACACGTTGTTGATGCGTTTATGTGAAATAGATGAAATAGATCATTCGGATGAGATTCAATTATCTGCATTCCCAATGTTAGTCTATCACATGAAAATAATATATGAATTAACTTTTTTTCACATGTTCCTTTCAAAACAGTTTACCTCCACATCACTGTTAATATATATACGAATAATTATTGTCATTATATTGACATACTACTCATCACGGACATTAGCTCCCGTTTCTTGTTTGTCATTTGAAAATGAATGTTTCTCAGAATCCAACCTCAGTATTGAGGTACATGTGCGAAAAGATGAAATAATAGGATTTAGTTTCTTCGTAGAAGAAGGAACTTCCATTGATAACACAATTTATTCATGTCTATTGTCAAAATTAGAAAACAATGCTCCAATAGTCCACTTGCAAAATGTTCAGTAAATGTCTGGGATTTCAATTTGCTTGCATTTCCACACCAATTGTTTTCATTTGTTTGGGTTGGAGTCGTAAATTTGCGAGTTGATCGTATAATAAACATCCCAGAGTATGCGAATGTGAACACAACACTTTTCATGATGTAAACAGGTCACGGTCGATTCACAGTACAGCACAACTCTAACTACTAAAATTTATTGAGATATTTGAAAGTTTTAACTAAATTCCCATTTCATCATAAGCGACATAAGCAATTAAGACATAATTTCAGTTAGTTCAAGTTAGGATAATTTTGACATTCTTTCGAGACAGATATTGAGCAAACATATCACGCTGATATACTGGTTGTGATTGGGAAGACTATGTTTAAGTCTGTACACAGACTTAAATAATGCGCGAAGGATTACGTATTTTGTATTGCTATTTCGAGCTCACATACCTTGTTCTAGCTTCTGAACGGGACAATCTCGTCATTCTTCTTTATGAATATATTTTCCTTAGTTCGCTTAGCGAGTTTAGTTGTACTTATTCAAGCTCATTTGTGTGAATTCCTTATCTTACACGTCATATTATCTATAGCTTTCTTTTATTCGGTTACAAACATTGATTCATGCTTAATTAAATCGATTTAACCCACCCGCCTACTCCAGCAAATATCATTTTGTTCCTTTGATCCCCTGACTGTGCAAATTATTGTATAGAATATGCGTATTCAAAATCCATTCCAATGTTTGACTTATTTAATTATTTTTCTTGAAATTGTGTAGATTGATATCAAACCACATACCAAGCCACCAAAATTACATCACATTCTGTTTCATGTATTTGTTGACACACGTACTTATGTGGTAGTAGTTGTTGAATAATGCTATCAAGGGTTATGGAACATGTGCCTAGATGAGTTCAGAAACGGTTGGTGTCAAATGCTCTGATCAACGTTGGATGTTGATAAACTCGTTCATGGATTTAAATAAAGCAAGAACAAATATTGATGTAGAATAATGATAATTCATAATATTTCAGGGTTTCTCGTCAGCTGCTTACAACGAAATATGTGATAGCATTTTTACATTGAGATAGTGTAAAACAATTGGCATAAATGAATGTAAATAACTGGAATGTTAAAGGCTTACAATAATAACTATATATATATATATATATATATATATATATATATGCTAGAACAAATCAGAGGTTAATTTGTGTAGAAATTAAGGAAAAAATTAAAGATGGGTGATGTTGTAGCTGAATGGGGTTCATAAATTGTGTGATTATTTAGAGGTAATAGAACAGTGATAAGATAGGTTACGTAATAATTGAATAGAATTTGGAAAGTAAACATAATTTAAGAGGATCAGTGGGCGGAAAGGTTTGAATAAAAAGTTGGTTTAAGAATTAGGTAATGAGGGGCGAGAATATAACACAAGATAAATATTTTAAGAATAAATAAGTGAATAAAATAACCAACATTGACAAAACAAAAAAAATAAATTACCAGGGTAATAATAAGTTAATTAATGTCTCTTTTTGGATGCATAAATCCGGTTTGAGTTTTTTGTCGTAATCGCTTCCGCGAAACGGAGAGTAGCCGTATTTCTTTGTCTATTGATAAATTTGAAAGCGTGTGAAATGTCAATGGTATGCCCGGTGTCAAGCAATTGTCGAGCTATTTCCCTTTTGAGGGCCTTAGTCCCTCGCAGCCCCAAGTTCTTTGGAACGTGCTGAGAAATGTGAACATGCATTCTTTTCACAGTTCTCCCAATGTATGTGCTTTGGCACGTACATGTGAATTGGTAAATGCAATTGGAGCTACTAAGAAAAGAGGGCTTGTCGATTTTAGTTCGTCAATAGTTTTCCTGCTGGGTAGGCCACTTTCAACGCGGAATTTATTCTGTGAT
Organism: Schistosoma spindalis; assembly: GCA_946903255.1. Lineage (NCBI taxonomy): Eukaryota > Metazoa > Platyhelminthes > Trematoda > Strigeidida > Schistosomatidae > Schistosoma > Schistosoma spindalis. The sequence continues at coordinate 17,345,005 of OX336419.1, read as the reverse complement.
TAACTAATCCAGCGATTTCATCTCCTTTGAAACGTAAATACAAGAAGCAAGTTTTCTTTTTAATTTTATCGTGCTTTGCCTGAGGATTGGTTTTTGCATATTTGTGGATGAATTTCAACGAGTATGCATTTTCACGTAGAACATTAGTGATGAAAGTAATCTCATCATCTAGGCATTCCTTTGAACAAATTTTATGAGCGCGGTGAAAAAGGGTTCGTACCAAACTTTTTTTGTAACTCATTGGACAGAAACTATAGTGATTGAGATATAGTCCACTCCAAGTATTTTTATGATGAATGTGTCTATGTAATGTGCCAACAGATGTTCGTCTGATCCCAATATCAAGGAAATGGAATTTACTTTCAACTTCCTGTTCCATAGTAAATTCTATATCCTTATGTGCTTTGTTGAACAGATGGAGTAGTTTAATGGCGTGCTTATGATTGTTACAGTCAAGAAATGTGTCATCAATGTATTTACAGTAGAGTGTAGTACCGTCGACTGCCTGCTTAGGCTTTTTTAGTTCCAGGTTTCCCATAAATATATCGGCAAGAATTGAGCCCAACGGGCTACTCATGGCGGTAAAAGACATTATTGAGTTGAAATTGTATGTTTATAGTACACAAAAAAAAGCTGTTGAAAATCATGGATTGGTAGAGGTAGAAGTTCAGGATATTCACATATAATCTCAACCGTTTCTTCCAAGGGGATGTTTGTGAAGAGCGATGAGACGTCAAATGATACCATAAATTTATCAGAAGCATTTAGGTTGTCAAGTTTTTGTGCGAATTCAAAACTGTCTTTTAAACTGTAGGGTGCTACTTTCTGTCGGATTGGATATAGGCATTTTGTGAACCAGCGAGCGAGTTTGTGGAAGGGCAAATTGGTCATGGATAATATTGGTCTTATCGGGATGTCGGGCTTGTGAGTTTTGTGTAAGCCGTATAAGTATGGTAATTGTGATCCTTTAGGTTTAAGTTCATTGTATGTATCATTATCTATTAAAATTTTTTTCAGGAATTCTCTTAATTTTTTTTAAAGGCGTTTCTCGGTCGTCTCTGTTAAGTCTTTCTGGGTATTATCGATGGTAAATCTAGTGGAATTATTTAAAGTAGACATTATTTTGTTAATGTATTCATCTCTTTTAAGAACGGCTACCCCGGAACCCTTATCTGGACGAGGTGGCAATATTGTTTCATGTTTCACAAGTTTTTTTAATGCTAGTTAGTTAACACCTTCGATTGTGGGGTTGGTGCCGTTATGTACTGGTTTGTAAAGTCAATCAATTTTGATTATAAAGAACTGTGTTTCTCATCGTTCATGAGTTTGAGTTCTGACAATTGTTGATATAAAAACTTAAACCGAGTTTCAGTGTCTATTCTATTACAATTTTTCGGAATATGAAATTTAAATCCGAGGGAGAGTGCCTCAGTTTCAATTCGAGTTAGTTTTTTACTAGATAAATTCTGTACGTATTTTTCTGGATTCGTAGAGTAGGCGTTATGTTTTTGTTTTTTCGCAAGTGTTTTGGTTAATGTCTTTAAGAATTAATGACTGGTTTTGGACTGAACATCGTGAATGAAATTCATGAGTTTGATTCTGCATACAATGTTTTAATCCATAACAATTTTGTCATATCCAAGTGATTCTTTTTTAAATTTGGAAATAAGTTCCTTGGTACATTCAATTTGGGACACACTACCGAGACAGAGCGTGCAATGCAGCTTTTAATGCGTTGCATAGAAATCGACAAGGACGAATTCTTAGCTTTATAGGAGAGTTGATCAATCAAATTTCAATATCTTTTTTAATAATAGCATTTTGACCAATATAATGTCAGACCGGAAATAATGATACATTGACATGAATAACCTAGACCAGTGAAAATGATTTCTGAACAGTTTAATCTAATTATCTCTACATAACCTCTTATTTGTTACTTCTCAACGTATAAATACATATCTATCTTAACTATATTTACTCATATACTTTGTATCCCCAATCTTCTGGGTATCATGGTTTTGGTCACTGTTTAACCGTTTATCTATACTTTTAAACCTTAATATACGCTAAGCATTTGTTAGTGATTATACGTATTTAAATAAATATGATTATAGGTTGTACGCAGATGATGGGAAACCATGAAATAAATTGATGAATTCATTTTATTCAGTCAAATTTGTTGTTCTTGTTCTATTTAAATGAAACCAGGCATTTGGTTGTGTGAAAATTGTGATTTCTGTTTGTCATTGTTCAATCCACTTTCAATGGCCCCACAACCTATTGGTAGGTTATATATACGTATTAACCTATTTATCTTCTTTTGTCACGAAGGGTATTTTGTAGGGTGCGTGAATTTGTTAAACGTTCACCCGTAGAACTATGTTCTACTTCGATATTAGTACTGCTCCAATAATAGACTTAGTCCTAAAATTGTAGATTTGTCAAGATGGAGTTCATGTCATGTGGAATTCACTTCACTGTCTACCGTGATTCATTGTATAGTAACAATCGTCAATATTTCGTGCCTTATGGTAACCCTTGCGTTATTAATTGAAGAAACGAGACTCGTAAGAAAATAGGTCTTTATTTTGATCTTCGTGCAGTCACAGTGGAGCGTGGGATCCCTTACTCAGACAAACAAAACCTCTCAACAAGCAATATAAGATAGATAGAAATATAACGCCTAAACAAAATAAAGAAGTGAATAAATATCTAAACTATGCTGTTTTGATATATGCTTAGTTGCTTGAGATTAACTCTTGACAACCAAACTAAGCTGTTACAAATATATGATGAAGAAGACATTCATGCTATAGGTAGAATAATATATTTAACATGAATAAAAATTATGTAATATAAGTATGACCACGCCTGCAAGGCCAAGCCATGCCACTAAATCAATTGAATTTCAATTAATTAAATTTGTTCTTCTCGCCTTCTTCATCGTTGAACTTTTTCTCGGCGTTAAATACTGAATTTCTATTTTCCCAGTTGTCTCGCGTTCAGCTTTGAGGACTGTGGTCAAAATCTAATGCAACTGCGCACCCTGATAACTGATACAACGAAGATCCCACGGGATTGACTTCACAAAGCTATAAGAAGCCGTGACTAAAATTTATTGGATGATCGCGTGGACCACAGAATTGCAAATACATCAAAGGACTTTGAAGCAGAACGGACAATGAATCATCGTATACCACTATGGAGGCAAATTTATGGTCATATCAAATGAAATGTAAAGCGAATCAAAGCACTTTATATTTCTATGACAAAAACACATATACATGAGTGAAAGAAAATTGCTTATCGAGCTTTGTTTAAACGATCAAGATTTCAATTAAACAGAAATATTGTTAGGTTGTAATAAACATTCAAATATACACGCTTTCGTAGGTACTAAATCGATTGTTGTTTTGTCGATAACACTGCTTGTCAGATGAATGGGCTCGACAGGGATTAACAGTTATCGAAATTATTCGTAAGAGTGCTACTGCACGTATATCGAGTGTACAAGTAGACGTCTCAGCCACAAGTTGGTAGGGACCTTCATTCTTAGGTTGGGAGTGGTCAATACACTGGGCAGTTTTGTAAAAGAATGAGATGTTCCACCATATAACAACAGGTTACAATTACGAGATTGGATCTCTTTTACCATATGGAACAGGTGTTTGAAAGAAATCTGTAACAGTCCTGTTTTTTCCCGAGCCAAAATAAGCTTAACGAAAAATGTTCCAGTGGTCTACAATTTAATGAATAATTTCAAAAGTCTTATTCAAGTCGACCTGATGTCCTTTATCAAGTGTGAGAGAAAGAGCAGAACTCTAAGTCACCCTTAACTATTCTTTACCAAACCATACCAGATAGCATCATAAGTTAGGTGTCGTCGTGGTAAGTCAATCCATTCAGATTTAGTGTTATGCGACGCCATCTACTCTCACTTTTTCCCTTGTTGTTGGCTGGATTTTGAAGATTATAACATCTTGGAATATAGCGGACACCTGAAACTTTAGACAACTGTCGGTCAAAAGCAAAGTTAGAACTTTTGATACAAACATCAAAGCAGTTCAGTTGTATGAAACTGAAACTTGAAACCTACTAAAACCATCACAACAGTATTACAAGTACTTATAAGCTACTATCTACACAATATGCTACAGAATCGTTGGTCAGACATTATCAGTGATAACCTGCATTGACAGAGAGCAAATTGGCTTAAGGCTAGGATGAAAATTAGGAAAGTATTCAGATGGGTACGTTACATTTTACGAAGACTACTAAACTGCATCACACTCTGTCCACAACTTAGTATCCTTAAGACAAAAAGAAAAGTACCAGACCAAAGAACACATGGCTCTGGGAATTGAAGGCAAATATCAAACGAATGAATGGTAGTCGGAAATGACTGAAAAGAAAAGACTGGAATAGAGTTTATTGGAAACACTCCGAAGATATTAAGTAAGAATAGCTCACAGAGTGAATATAAGTTTTTCAGTGGATGACATGAACAACTTATAAGTTTATTTATGTGACTGACCTTTAGTTTACTGCTAGGATACACTTAATAACGCATGTATATAACTAAGAACAGATAATAATCATCACTATTGATAACATTCTTTTCTCTTACTGTTATCCGATTAGAAAATGTAACTGAGAAATAATTCGAAAACATCAAAAATACTTCTTTAAAGCGATATCAGAGATATAATACACTCATTGTAAAAAAAAAACTGGTAGAAAAGAGTGAATAATTTTCTAAATTTGTATATTTTAGGCAGAATAGAAGAAACGATTGAATCTTGAATGTAATGTGATCTGGAAACGAATACATCAAAAAGGGAATCATCGCTACGTTCAACAAAAAAAAAATAGACGACATATGAAGAAACATGAACATTACATAATTATTCTAGAAATTAAAAATATCTTTTCCATGAAAGAAGCCAGTGAACATTATCAGTAGCAATTTCCTGTTTGTATACAAACGAGTATATCGTCCAATATATTATGAGTATTATGAAAAAGAAAACAACAACAAAAAAAAAATTCTTCGCTTTTCTTTTTTTTGCCACAATGAAATAACGACAAAAATAAATCATAATTGAGTTTGCTTTTCTTTTCTTCTATTACGTTTTTCTATTTTTTTATTCATTCATCTATTTTGTTTATGAAACATAAACGACTAAATTGTATTCTAAAATGTTGCAATCACTACACAACAATCTTTATTTTACATGCTTCAATGTAATATGACCATCTAGTTTGAAATCGAAACGTATCACACCAGATAAATAAACAAACGTAGCTGTCAATAATATTGATAGATCAGATTGTTCATGCTGTTTTACTGAAAGTGATTGTCAACATTTTTTGATCATTTAATATCTTAATATAGTACGGACGATAATGAGTCATCTAGACAAGTGACTACGTTACAATTTGATCAATTTAACTTGACCAAACGTAATATAATTTAAACAAACATGACGTTTGTCAATGTTTGGTAATCAAACGATTATTCAAATGAGTTTTTGAATGAATCAGTCATTCTCTTATTGTTACATGTGTCATGGAAACAAAATTCTTTGATCTTATAATGGTGATTAAACAAGGTTTACTGAGTAACTATCTGGACGGATTTAGTTTCAGTTAAATCTTTTATATTCAAACAAAAACTTTCGTTTCACAATGATATGTGATGTTTATTTTATTGCATATCTTCTACATGTGAACCCATATATATATATATATATATATATATATATATATATATATATATATATATATATTCTTCCTTTAACATGATTATTATTATGTGAAATCCATGCATCATGGAGTTTAACTACATTGTGGTCTGTATGGATTATGGCGATTTTCTTCTGTGCTTTCTTATATTTTCTATCTGGACAGTTCAGCAGAATATGACAAATTATATTTCACTTTATTTCAAAATCTCTCTGTATATTCATGATGGATATTTTTAGGTATTTGCATTCAAATTAAACAGTCGTTAAGAGATGAGGGAAAAATTAATAATTTCTTAAAAGCCATTAATTAATTTGATTTTACTGATCAAGTAATCATCAAGAATACAATGAAACAACATTATTGATTAATGGATATGATTTCGTTAAAAAAAACATGCACTACTGTGATATAATCTAACAGAGAAGAGACTGTAAAGAATCATTTTGAACATTCGGATACAGATGAATTTACTTGACACGTTACAAGTATAAACAAAGACAGATTTTGAAATGAACATCATGGAGATTATTGGATTTTAATTGTGATCATTGTATTTCTATTCAATAACCTATTAATATTCAAATAAACCTACCTTTTTTACAGCTATGGAAATGTACTCGTTTAAAAAGATTTTTTTCAAATTCAGTAAATTGTTTTATGATTCAATATGGGTATATTTGAATAAACTGACTTTGTTTTCTTTCTTGTACAGCTGTTCAAATGAGGGATATATATAGTTGAGTGTGAGGGATATGTGATTTATGTCAACCTAAAATCATTAGATGCATAGTATGAAAAGCACATCACTTAATTTTGTACGTCAGAATACTGTTAAAGATCACTAAAATTTTCGCACAAAATATTACTAACGACCAAATACAATCATTCTTATATGATCATTGATTAGTTAAAAACATAAAAAACTTAAACAGCACAAACTGTTTTAGGATATTTTATTAAAGTTGAATATTAGCTACAGGCAGAAAAAGGACATATATCTCGTTCAAATTAAGGATTTATCAACTGAATGTGCTTTCACCCTACTGTTGATGATCATAGTAAAACAAGAACTTAGTACCTTTACATATATACAATCGAAGCGTTTTGGCTGGAAGTTATGATTCAGTCTCATGTTTAGTTGTTTGATAGAATAAATCTCTTTTACTTGGCTGCTATCAAAAGATATTTTAATATTCAATATGAATTATACCAACAACGGAAAACGCATCACAGTGGAAACTATTAATAAATTTCTAACTAGTTGTTACCAAGTGTGAATGTCGTTGGTTTACAATAATTGCACAGCAACTGAGACACCTCACCACCAATAAACGAGAAACTTTGGGGTTTGACTAAAAAAGCTTAAAATTTATTGGTTGATTAACATGTTTTTGAATGTGTGTTGCTAAGTGATAATGAACAAACATTTCGGCACTCAAATTAACTTGTTCAATTAGCAGTAAACAGCAAGTCTTTGAAATCTGATTACTTCGAATCCAAATAACATCAAGTGCTTTGATTGGATACGAGATTTTGTGTTCTATGCTTTTGAATTTTATTGTAGATAATTAATTATATCTGACAGTTACAACCGAGTCTTCATAAAATATTTAACTTTTAAAAAAGTCAGACATCAATTCTGTTTAATTACTTTGCTATATTCGCACCAGTGAGTGCAAGCAGGATGAACGTTTTTTGATCACGTGAAAATGGAACTGAAGATGTCAGTTATCATGACAACAGAAATAATATGTAGACTATCGAAAGCAAATTTGGGTAATATAAATAACTGTTTTTAATTGTTATTAACAGTAAATATCAAACGTGAAACGTAGTCAAATGTTTAATACGCAACTAGTAAACTAATTTTCATCTACGTATTTCCATTAGTGATTTCAACACACAGTTTGATCCTGTACTAATCATTATATCAGTGTAAGGATTTGAATAAATTATCATGATGAATCAATGAATGGGTTATGTTTTGTACTATCGGTTGCTATGTTAAGCATACAATGCTTATGCTGGATTTCGCACAAACCAATGTGCTCATCCTTCTTAAGCCATATCTGGATCTTATTAAATATTCGCTAATCAAGCCTGACCGTTTTATATGAGCTTATGTATGTGAACATCTTATCCTAATCATCACATGTTTGTCGATAATTTTTTGTTTGACTCAAATTATTGATTCACGCTTGGTTAAATAGAGCAGGCTCACTTGTTTGTTCGATCTGCTTTGCTCTTTGGTCTATGTTTTATGTCCTTGGCTGCATGTTCAATTCAATGAGTGCATGGAACAAACATGTTCAAAAATGCATTCTTATATTTGACTTATTTATTTCCGTTATTCACTAACGTCAATTATGTCGATCATTATATACGAGGACAGTCGGGATGTGCATTTCGAAAGCATTTATTTGATAGCAATCAAAAATGATCCAAATGCAATTGGATATCGGGCCGTTAAAGTAATTATTATATAAACGATGACAATTATAAGAGGCGACAAACGAAATATGTGAAAATGGAATATTCAATGTTTCTCTTTCATATTTTATGAACATACTGAACATTCTGATAAATCCGTTTTCTTCATCTGAGTTCTCAATCACCACAGTCGCAATACCTGAAAACCGCTAAAAATTAGTCCACGTTACTGACTAGTAAGTGGGTTTGACTTTGATGCAAGAGAGAGGTTCACAGAATCCCTACTCAACTCTAATAGACAGCGATAATCGAGACATGTTTCAAACATTGATGATCTACGTGTTGAATGTGAAGGAATGAATGACCATTTAAATACAGTGATATAGACTACTATGAACTAGAGAGACATGACAGAAGCTTCTATTATGCTCCAGACGTGAAGACGAAAATTCCTCGCATTCACAAAGAGTCGCATTGATGCTGTCCAAACCAGCAGAAATGCACTTACAGAGTGAAAATCTCATGGATTTTAGGCTTTAGTCAATCGTAAAATGTACCCAACAGAGGACGTGACAGTTCTGATGAGAGGCTTAATTATCAACGTTGGAATGGACAACACAGGATATGAAGACATCATGGGACGACAGAGACTTGATCATACAAAATAATCACTCTGTACTGGGCAGCTTTCATTAAATATTCAACTCAAATAATGTACTAATTATGAGAAGTAAAAGTATGAAATAATAAAGAAAACAAAATAAATGTAGAGGAACCCACTTTCATCCGAAATCTCTAATTAAGACTGATCAAGGCCTCATATTTAATTATGAATTTTTACCAAGTAATCTTATCTTTCCATTCGTATTAAACCTGTGTTTATCTAAAGGAAACAAATAATTTGATAGATAATCTGCAGTAAATGAATTAAAGATTTTTAAAATGACTAGAGGCCGAAATGAATTGCGTAAACCATTATCAGTTGACTGTAAAGCGTCAAACAGTTAAAAACGTGGATAAAATAAGATGTTAGTAGAAGATTTGAATGTTAGAAAAAGCTTAAAAAAGGATTACCGAGGAAATTAAATCAACTTTGATCTGTGGAATGAAGTGTGAGTGAACAAAACATAATAACAATTTTAATTCGGTGAAAATGATTCTCTTACCAAAAGTGCCTACATTGAATGTACTGATATTATAATCATAAACTTTAAACGTGAATTTCGGAGTAATTAACTGATTATATGCATAAATATGGATTAATGCTTCTATTGCAATATGTAGTCAACTCACCTTAAAAGTAATCGATCTCTCAAACCTGCCACCAGGAACTGCAAGAGTTTAAGGCAAATTGTCTGAGAATAATAATGATAATTAGTCTGAATATGTGTTTTGGAACCTGAACGATAACTTACACATTTATATCGATCATTCTCAGAAAGTAGGTTCTCATAATTATTTAGTTCACGTCTTAACCAAAGTTCATGGCACTTAAAAAATTCGAAATAATGACAATGACCAAGTAGAGAGGAATCAACTGATCAGATGAAAAAGTATATCTAAAATGGTTCAGATGAAAAAAGCAGCTTTATTTCATTAAAAACAATTGCAATTCATACAATACAATCATTTGTATTAACTGTACAGTCAACGCTCACCTCATCTTATTCCTCAGAACTTTATTAATTGCTAATAGAATTCTTCGAGTTTATATAGATTTTCAAGTGTTCTTCTGTTTATTTCAGATTGGATGATTTAAAGTGACCATTAGGACGATCAAATTTCATGATATTATATGGTCAGTGTTAACTAATCATCGTGGTAGATGAATCCATCGTAATAAAGTGTCCTTATGGCTACTGTGATATATAGGCAAACATCTGTCCACTGCTGGTTGTAATTTTCTGACATATACCGATAAAAACTCTTTTCAAAATGATTTGCATTACTATAAACTGAATGATTGGTTTATTTGTAGTTCAAAATGTGTGCTTATATTTTCACGAACGAACATTGTGCAAATAATCTTTTAGCACATCACAAAACGTTAGACTCTTTCTGTCGTGCAAAATCAAATTTATCAATTAGCATTTTACTCAACTCGTTTTTCCTTCTGTTAATCTAACCGAATTTTGCATCCATTTCACAATATCAACTTATTCAGTTTAATTCCCAAAATAAATATGTTCACATTAGTGACCTATCCAGCAATCTATTTCACCGTGGTTTACGTAACCAATTCAATTCAATGATTTGTCAGTGTTGCTCATTTTTTCCTCCATATTCTCAATATTCATCATGTAGGCAATTATCTCACACAATTATACTTTGTGAGAAACTACATTGCGAAGCACAATATGAAAAGTTGCACACACCTGTAAATCACATTTTACAGCGAGAAGATGCATTTCGCTTGATCGATTCTCTCCAAGTCGCACAGTGATGCAAAAGTCATGTGACACTAAGAAGTTGGTAAATTATCAGTGCAAGTAGGAATTCTCAGTAGCAACCAGCTTTAACCGAACACAGATAGGTGAGCAAAGACAAACATATTGTATCCGGAATTCCAAATCTGGCAGTCATTAAGGACAAAGGAGCTATCAGCTCATACAAAATAAATAAATAATAATCACCGCAACCACCACAGCTTATTTGGAATCTAAGTTTCTTTAGTCAATTGAACGTTCTCTCTTCACTTTCATCACGTGTCTGTCAGACTGTGTATTAAACACAGATTCTGTTTAATCTAGAATATACTCAATAATATAAGACATAACAACTAAATTTGGAACGGACACACCTGGGTCCTCGAATTGCATACGATCAACATGTCTGTTGTCCTGAAATCACTGATTTTTAGAGTTTGATCCGCAGATTTTTCAACATTCTTCTCCCCACGAATTAATGTAGGATCTTCAAATTCTTAAAATATAGGTGATGTCACATATTTGATATTAGCGGATTCATAAGAAGTAACATCATGAAAAGTATAAACAACATTTGATGTGAAGCTATTTGAACTGTAATCAAACTCGAGCTCATTTAGGACTCGTGCACCGCATTGAACAAGTTTCTCACAAGAGACATATGCGTCATCAGGACAAAAAGCATGTGACATGACGTCACCAGGATTTAATTTTTCTGAAATCTTTTAGTCAAATGAATTGAGTGTTTCATTGGAGAATAAATAATCATAAGAAAAATCAACGTTTATCAAAACTGCATAGCATTTTTGATTATGATTTGATCTATTGAACTTATTTTCTTCAGGATTTTGGGAAATTTCATCAGAAATATGTGAAACGTTGGGACAAAAGTTATCTGGTACAATGACACGATAAATGCGATAAGAAGTTCATTATTTAGTAAATTTTATCTCACAATGTTTCAGAGTGTCATTTGCGTCCTGAGTGTTATGTAACTATACAGCTTTAGAAGACTTAGATGAAGACAAATAAACATTCAAAACACTCAGCACAATGTGGTCGGAATTAAAAATTTTATAATTATTGCAGCAAAATGGTTAGTAGTTTTACAATCTGTCTGTGTGCGTTCAATTCGACCACATTTAAAGAATCTAGCATTACGAAATGTAGATGAATTACATGAGTGAAACTTATCACAGGACAAACAATAACCAAACTTGTGCTAATCTTCATGACCTGCTTTGCAATTCCTCAGTGAATTGTCATCTGCATAACCCTGAGTACACTTTGAATTTAGATGACTTAGTAATGTGGTTGGATTATTGGTGTCATTTTATGAAATTGATATCTCTTACGGTGTTCGAAATTTGTGGACTTTACGTGATCTAGTAGGAGTTCCATGAGGGAAATGCCAAATATTTTTATAAGCTGTGGGAATCTTTTCCGATGAATGTAAGGAAATAAGCCACAATATAAACAACCTCAGCACCTGAGATTTTCATAGTCCAGGTTTAAAAACATTCCACCAACGACTCCATTGTGACACCTAACGTGATGATTAGAAGAAATTGAATTATTATACGAACTGTGAAACCCCAACCAAGTACAACTAGATGAGCAGTAGTGATTGAATTCTATATGAGATACGTAATCAGGCATTAATCAAGTACAAATGAAATCATTAACTCATACAAACACTACAGCCAATGAAAACGGTTGCATTTAGGAATAAGATTTGAAAAATAAGGAATTCCGTCCGATTCCCTAGATCAAATTCAAAATCACACCAAGTTCTATCATTTCTGTCACATAGTGTAAATTAAAACACGAAGTTCAGCGAAGGGATCTCTTTTCAACGAATTTATTATCAAGCTGTACAATCGTATATATATGAAATTTTGTAAAAGTACTAATTCCGTGAGGAAATGTGAACACAGTTAACCATGACATAATAAAAAGGGGTTATAATACTAGATTACGTAATACGAATAATAACAATAGATTTAGTGAATATAATAAGATGATTAAAATGTTTTTTTGTTATAATACTTAAAAATTATAGAGGTGTGAAAAATAAATAAATAAGGTAATATGATGAGTATTTACGAATAAAAACAATGAGAATATAAGACATTAGTAAAGAGGGGAATGCAACATTAATAATAATAATAATAATAATAATAATAATAATAATAATAAAATAATCAAAATAATTAAGGCCAAGGTAACGATAGCGATAAGACGTACTTCTTTTGTACGCATAGTTCTGGTTTAAGCTCCTGAATGGTAAGAGCTTCGGATATTTTTAAGTAGAAATTATTACTTCTTTAATCTCGATGTAAATTATCTGACCATTTTCATAACAAAAAATTGTTCTGTTGACCTCAGTTGTTTAAAGAAATGTCAATGAATATATTTTGTTGTCGTGAAAAACCGCATTCTGTCTCATTAATCAAATAACAAGATATTCTCTTTTCTCTATTATGAATAGGGGACGTAATATGAACCTTAGAATAAAAACATCGCTTTCTAATAGTAAGTTGTTCTTATCACTGATAACCAGCCACACGTACAGAAAAAAGATGAGCAAATTTCTCATTTTACAAAAGATTACTACTTTTCTATAAATAGAACGAAGTGAAAATAAGTCTCTCGCCTGTCAGTTCAATGAAGGTCCTACTCCAGCTATGAATAGAACCTGTAGCCGTTAACCATCTACTTTCATATGAGTTTAGTGGTCGTTTCATTAAAGAATCACCTTGTTTTCACGTCCTCCGTTTAGCCCATCAATAATCCCGATTCTTTCAGATTCGACTAGTTATTACTTCTTGTGTATATCAGTCAATGAGACTGTGAAGAAACATCCTGATGACAAAATCTTCTTTGTACAGAATTAGGACAACTCCGGGATTGTGTGGCGCATTTTCTTCATCGTGGCTGGAGTACAGCATCATCTCTCCCGTTTTGTAGTCTTTGCTATAGTCTAAGGGGTTTCACTGATTCCGAACACGTCATGTTGTATGTCCTCACTTCCGTTGCTATTTGACTAGTCTTCCCGGTCTCACACATTGTCCGGAAATCCCATGTACCTATAAAAATTGTTGCTTTGGTTTTTGGAAGTGGCATTGGCCTCGTGAATTCCGAAGGAGTTAAAACTCTTCTAAACGAAAAACTTCCAACTCCCAGGACAGTGTTTAAATAGTTTGAATTATTTGTTTTTGGTTAGGGTTTTCTAGCAAGTTAGTTTTCTACAAGATAGGGTCGCTAAACTCATGCTAAGCCCTCCTCCTTTACCCGGGCCCTAAACCGGCAGTAACTCTAGGAGAGCTACAGGTCGAGAACGAATATGAACTGGAAATCAACCTTAGGCTGCTTATACTGCTTAACACTTCATTTTTTGGCACTGTGGTCGTAAAAGTTGGTGTTCTGATTAGAAAGCTTCTTCGATAGAACACGGCATGTAACAATCCAACCAGACTTGACGTAGGAGCTTTGGAAGATGTAAAAATTTTTACATATCAGGGCAGCATCATTGATGAGCACGGTGGATCTGATGCAGATGTGGAGGAATGGATCGACAAATCAAGAGCAGCATATTTTTAACTGACGAATATCTGCAACTGAAAACAACTGTCAACTTACACCAAGGTCAGAATTTTCAATACAAATATCAAGACAGTTCTACTATATGGGGCGAAAACTTAAAGAACTACTACAACTTTCATCCAGGAGATACAAGTGTTTATCAACAGGTGTCTACGCAAAATACTTTGGATCCTTTGGCCAAACACTATCAGCAACATCCTAATTTGGGAGAAAACAAACCAGATTCCAGTGGAGTAAAAAATCAGGAAGAAGCGCTGAAAATGGATAGGACAAACATTGAGGAAAGCACCAAACTGCGTCACAATGCAAGCTCCCACATGAAATCATGAAAGCTGAAGAAGAAGAGGCAGATCAAAGAACGCATAACGCCGAAGAATGGAAACACATATGAGAAGAATGAACAACAACTAGATCGAGATATACAGAAAGGTTCAGGATGGAGTCGTATGGAGAATGCTAGCCGTCGGCTTACGCTCCATTGAGAGTAATAGGCGTAAGTAAGTTAGTAAAAGTAAGTTAGGAAATAACAGGCCTTATAATTAGTTGGCAAATTTGGTCGAATACGAGTATTCGAACTATGACTTAAGAATTCATTATTCAGCATATAACATTTCCACGTAACTTCCGCGTAATTACTTAAAGATCTTTTTCAACTAAGCATCATCTATAACCTGATTATCGAGTCTTGTTAGCTCAGTGCTGTGTTCACCTGAAACCTCTTCTTGTAGCAAATTTATGGGGGGGATTCCACTAACTCGAGACCTCATGCATGCCGTATAACACTCTCATTCTGTTTTGACTCATAATGATTTCAAATAACTAAACCTGGAACACGGTTTCACTTATTGAATATCGTGTTTATGGCTCACGATAGTGTTTGGCTTTTAATTACTACCCGATGCATTTCCCTAGATGTCCTTTTGGTTTCACCTTTCGGAATAATTCCCCTTTTTATACTACTCAATTTTTATTGTGCGACTGTTTTGCCCTCTTCACTTCCTATACTCGCATTTCTCTCGTTAGTAGTGTTAAGAATAAATACAGTTTCGACGCATAGTATGTTTTGTCCTGAACGTGTTCAGTTTATTGATATCGAGCATAACGGACATTTGAAAATGGATTGTACCATATTTGAGTGTATCAATAATTGATACTGAGCAGACAATGTCACTTTGAATCTTCTTCAATAGAGTTAGAAGCGCCAGGTTTTCGTCTACAAGAGTAGCTATAGTAAGGTAACATTCTAAACTTAACTGTGATGGGCCCTCCTACAGCAACGCTTGTACGCGCTCGGTGATAGGTTGTGACACATTTTGTGAAATCATCTCTTGCGCATGTCACACCGTGAATCATCTCCAACAGGGAAGAGGTGAAATTATCGAACACGTCGATGACTTCGAATGACTTTTATAACCAGTACGACGTTGATAGAAGACGGTCAAACATATGATCACAAAATGTCGAAAATCGTGGTGTTACTACGGTGATTGTGAAAATATGCCAACAAAGTAACTTTATTCGTAGTAGTTGGATGAACAAGAGACGAAAAGATTAGAATACTCAAATCAGGAACAAATGCAAGAGGACAATGTTAATGAATATAAGGATGAATTATAAGTTCAAATACCACGGTCTCATACCCTAGCGTACCATATGCAGTTCTCGAAGCATTTCGTGCCGAAAGACACTGATCGACGACTGAAATCCACATGAAAACGGATAGGCCATATGTGGTCAAAATTAAGCACAAAAGCAAATTAGAGCTGACTAACTCACTTGTGGACTATCAAGACCATGGAATAAACGTAAAAATGCCGGGGCTACCAAGTTGGAAAACCCTGTGTATAAAGGTCACCTACCTATTCACATGTGGCTAACACAGATAAACAGGCCGGGGAAGCTCACGCGTTTTGAAATGGAAGCGTAAACTGCTTGTATATAATCGCCTAGAGTTTGTCGAACAAAGCTGAAAATACTCATCTGAGGGGAATATCTGAAACATGGATATCTTCCCACTTTACGGAGCAGAAGCTAGCAATACCCGAGATGTCTTTGTTTCGCATTGACAGACAAACAGAAATGTGGGGTGGAGTAGCCTTGTAGTCGCGATCTTGCTTGGAAATGCATCAACTGCATAAGCAAGTGTTTATCAATCGTAATGGATCTGTATGGTGCTCGGAGACTTTACCTACGACCGTGAAAAGTCTGTTTGGATTATTCTACAGGAAGCCCAACGCTGACATCGAGTACAACAATCCTATGCTAGAAAGATTACTCCTCTCTACTCATTTCTGATTCACTCATTTCCTGATTCTAGGAGACTTCACTCTTTTCCCAAGGTCGATTTCGAGGAACATTAGAGATGAAAACTTTGCAGAAACGTGAATCTCCAAGCTCATTAAAGATAAGGGATAATTTAAAAATTTCAAGCCGGCAACTAGTTGGAGAAAAAGTCAGAGGCCGTCGCACTTAGACTGTGTATTATTGAACAAGGAATTGTTAATTGATATTCTCTTATTTCTAGCTCTTCGAAGAGAAGCCATCACTCCGTCATAGCCTTAAGTTTTATCAGCATGATTGAGCTAGTACATTCTTTCGACAACGAGTGCTGGAATTTCAAACTGTTGGATACGTCAGCTATACAAGATAATCTCCAGCAGATACTCTATGAAATTCACCTTCAACTTGACGTGAATACACATTGTGATTTCTCGCTGCACACGATCTTATGTGCTACATAGCAGTCTGTTCTATTAATGGTCCCCAAAATCTACAAGAAACCCACAGTGATCGAAAACCGCAAACGTGTTTTCGTAGCCGCAGAAGGAACCACTGGTTGGTATGCAACCGAACTGGAAACAACAGAGCACTTGCGCAATTCAAACAAGCAAGCAACAGATGTTCATATAGAATAGGAGAACGCAGGGCTCAGTACAACATGAAGCTTGTCGATAAATTCGCCTCCAATCCTAAAACCCCAATTCATCGTTCAGATTCTTTTCAACAAGCAGAAACCAGAGTTTTTCATCTGCTAGCTCTTAATGGCCCGACTAACAACGTAGATGATGCCGCTGAACTTCTGGCAGAACAGTACTCTCTATCTCTTCAACAGACGCATACCATCTGTGCTGATGAAATCTTCACTTGCAACTATACAGGACTCTCAAAAGTGACACTGAGGTGAATCTGACTCGACTTTAAAGTCGGGCATATGACAACAGACTTAAACTTAACACTTCAAATTTTCAAGTAGTCCATCAGAGACATGTTGAAGATTAAAACCACAACTTAGATAACTCTACTGTAAAGGTATCTTAAGTTGAAAACGATGTAGAATTGTTGGTACACTACGATCTAAGGATTTACATTGACTGCCGCAAAAATGACTTCCAAGATAAGTTTACACTAGTGATATTAAAGCGCCTGAACATGCTAAAGATTTTTGACATTTAACAAGAACTTAACAAGCAACACTTTCCACTACAAATCATGCCCACCTAGTTCGATCGAAAGTTGGACTACAGCCGCACCATCTACTTTTTTTATCACTTTAGATGCCACTGAAGTTATGTTGATGAGCCGATAATTGCCAACATTTGCTTCAGTACTTATTTTAGCATTGGAAATGATATGTGTAGTTTTCTAAGCAGTAGGTTAACACGCTGTAGAGAGTGATTTCGCAAATAGTTTGAGAAGCGGAACACACATATCATCACCTCCACTTTTGTTCAGGCATATCACATAGTAGTGAGTTTAGGCTAGAGTGAGCGTAAATAAGGCATCCTCCGCCTCGTCCTTTCAATCTATCACTTCTACATAAGAAATAGTCATCAAGAGATATACTTATGTCAGAAATATCACTGTTAGTCCATGCTTCAGATGTGATTATAAGTGATGGTTGATATATGGATACAAGCAGGGTTAAATCCGTCTTTTTATCGCAGATCAACCTGGCGTTGATGAGACATATTTCAAACACGTGGCCTTATGGTGTAAAATGGGTGAGAGTATCTCGAGCAAAGTCGTTGTAACCCTCGCGGATTTGAGATGAGTTAGATGTAAGGGATTGAATATTTTTCAATAGATCGGTATTATGATAGCCAGATTTGGTGTGAGATGTATCAAATGAGCTGGTGGAGTTGATTGGGGAGTTTATCCAGGAGGAAAGGGTGGGAGTACTCTCTGATAGAAACTGTATGGGGGAAACACGTTTATGTTGTGTATGTGGTTTGAAATAACTTGGGTTATATGCCACAACAGAGGTGTCACTAGGGGTAGTATTCCAGAAAAATCGTGTGAAATGCATGGTCATTTGCAGAATAGTCTTGGTGGTTAGGCGCGTAGCCTCTGTTACAGCTATTTACGTTAGCGTGAGAGGGGTTTGCTGCGCGTAAATGAAAGGAGTTGCGACTGTTATTATACGTGGGAGCCGCTTTATGTGGTGGGTTGGTACTAAAGGGTGTGTAAATGTTTCTTTCTGAGGGTAATTACAATTGTGATCCTGCGGAATGTAGATACAGTGTGGTGTAAGAAACACATTAATACCATTCTTATCAATGGTTTTAGGCTTTAGGTGGTGATTGGAGTGGTCAGTACTCTCGTAGTTTTTGCTAGTCTATGTGTAGAAAGGCTTGTTACACTGTAGCTCACTACCCATTTTGCAAGGCAAGTTATGTGATATGAGCGGGTAGAACCTATTTACTGTTGTTGGGATACCCATAGAACAGTTGGGTTCAACCTTACGTGTTTCCCTACTCGGTAATGTGAGTCCTGACTTCCCACCCTTTTTTGTCAAAGCTGGGGTCTTTCGTTGTCTCTGTGAGATGAATTTAGATTCTTTCGAGTCAACCAGTAAAGTATCTTTGAGGCGACTAATTTTCAAGTGTATGGGTCTAGTTGGATGCGTGTTGTCACACGAATTCCATCTTAGTACATTACTGAGCAAACAGCTGGGATTAGACTTGTCGTCCGAAACTTATCTAAAGGTTTCTGTTCAGCAGATTCATCTAGATCAACAGAGTGGTCAGTGATAAGTCTTGGGTTTGGAACGCTTATTCCGTTTACCAAGGGATTCTCGAGACCCCCATGTTAGAACTATACAGCAACCTGAACACAAGAGAGAAGGGGAAAAGTATGCAAAAAAGTATTTTACTCTAAAGTTCCTTTTTAGCAGAATAACATGGGTATTTATAGATGTTAACATTTGTTAAATCGACATCATATTTTGACCAATCCTCTAAAATACATATTATGCTACTAACCGATAGTAGCACGCCACGTTGGTACTCTAGAGAGCTCCATCATGCTTTGATTATCTAGGATTGTTCGGCTCCTTCAGTGCCTCTGAAGGCTCCGTTGAAGTTCTCGGAAATCCGACTGAACACCTCCTCCGAATAAGATTTCTTTCTATGATCTAATGTAGCTTGAAAACTGGGTTGCGGCGGCCTCTCATCATTCTTATCGTCCTTCTTGTCCGAGGCTTCTTTCCAGTGTCCTTGGGCATATGTAGTGTTGGTGTGTCTAGGACTAACTCTAACGGAAAATTCTGCCGGTTATTTCGAGTTCTTCCCGATGTAGGATATAATGAAAACTTCGTCGCCAGCATTAAAGTTCCGGATATCTGGACGGCAACATGGTGTTGAAAACGGTTCGAATACGCCTTCCAAACATGGCTTCGGCAGGGGACTTACCATCTGGGACATTTGGGTTCGAAGTGGTTATGTAGGATGTTAAAAATTTGGTGATTACCTATCCAATCGTCCCTTCTCCTCCCGCTCTCAATGATGCTCGTTTAAAGGTGTCCACAAAGCGTTCTGCTTGTCAGTTCGATTGTGTATGATAGGGCGAAGAACGAAGATGAGTTAGTCCATTTTGCGCTACAGAAATACTTAAACCATTCTGCGATAAATTGCGGGCCATTATCAGTTACTAAGATCTCTGGAACTCCGAAACGAATAAACAAGGTAGACAACTTGTGCATTGTTTCCGACATTGTACAATTTAGCATGGTATATACTTCTGGCTACTTAGTAAATACATCTACGATAATTAGAAACATTTTGCCTTGGATTGGACCAGCCAAATCTGCGTGAAGTCTTATTCAGGGTTCTTCAGGCGTTGGCCAATACTGAGGTTCGCATTTCGAAGGATTTTGAGCAGTTTGAATGCATGATGGACAGTTACGGCATTTATTCTCGATATCAGACCCATTAGAAAAAATGTGACAGATGACTTTACCTACACCATAGTTAGAAGCATCTAAAGCAACGACTTTTCATGGCGAAGGATCATAATGCGTCAATAAGAGATTGGGAGTTAGGAGTTGCTTCATTTTCCCGAAAGATTTTTGACAGTCTGCCGACCAATTTATTTTCTAGTAGGTGGTTAAGTGGAGCACGTAGATGGTGAAGATCGGGGAGTAAGGTACTAAAATGGCTGACTGGTCACAGAAATGATCGTAGGGTAGGAATGTCCCTGGATCTAGGCATTGTTCTCACAGCTCTAATGTTCTCTGAATCTGGTCGTCTTCCGTCTTTATCTATTATGAACTCAAGGTATCGTACTTGCTGCATATAGAAGTCACACTTCTCCAATCAGAGGCGAAAACCATAATCGGCTACACGTTCTAGTACCTGGTTCAGTTTCTTCTGCAGGTGTTTTTTTTCTGCTGCCATAATTATGATGTCGTCTAAATAAGCTTCTGCCCCTGAAATACCTTGTAACATGGTATCCATAATTTTCTGGAAAATAGAGGCACCGTCTTCACTCCAAACGGTAGTCGGTTATACCGGCAATTTTGTGCTTGATTATGTGATACCAATATTCTTTTTGTTAATGCGCCTGGCCTGTATTTCTTGAAGTTAGGTCTTGCAGAATATCGTTCATAGTTTCATTTTCTGCAGCTGGTTTCTTTATGGCTCTTCCGATGGCACTTACTGCAACAATGTTCTTTATACGGGCAGAACCTCTTATGGTGCTAACTTCCACATGCCCAGCATGGAGATGATGGTTTGTCTCTGTCATTACCATAATTACGCGTGCTGGAACCTTGTAGGACTTTTCTCTCGACTGCATTGACGTTAGGGAAACGGTCACCGTTCTCTACCATTGAGATATCATGCTTCAAGTTCACTAACCTTTGGCATCCGGTAGTTACTTCCTGCAGGGTAATGTTGTGGTAGTGTTCGAGCTTGCTTAGGATTCTTGTTCGGATGTCAGCATCTTCGGGTGAACGCAGGCTACAGACAAATGGAAGGCATTTAAACTGGTCTTCAGTCATGGAAGACAACTTGAACCTTTCACACTTTCGATTCACAATTCCTGCATGCTTCACCCAGTCATCTCCTCGTCCTTTCGTTATCTTCAAGCATTGGTAACGGATATTGTACAGAAATGACTGTTATCCAAAGATTTGAGACAGGGTTTTTGCTGTTTCATCAAAACTAAAGTCTCGTGGGTTCTTTGGGAGGATGAAGATACCATAGCGTACATGTTCCAACGTCCCAAGTTTTCTTAGAAGTATTCTGACTTTTGAGACGTCATCAACTCTGCAGAGATCAATATAGAGCAAATCTTCATATTTCTTAAACCAAGAATCAAACGATACACCTGCTGCACCATCAAAATTAAATTCATGGATGGCATTATTGATTGAATCAGTATGAGATATCTGCAAATCGCCAAAGCAGGGTTCTGCTGTGCAAACACAATTTCCGCATCATAGCTTCCATGATTCTGATTTGCGACTGTTCAAACCTCTTTCCTTGAAGCTCTATATAAGTTTCTAGTTGCCCTTAAGCAATATTCATTGTAGTTTTCCCGTCGTCACTGACAAGTATTAGGATTTGAACGCTTATTTCGTTTCCTAAGCTACTCTTGAAACCCCCAAGTTAGAACTATACAGCAACCTGAATACAAGAGAGAAGGCGCAAAGTATTTTACTACAAGGTTCCTTTTTGTACAGAAAAACACGGGTATTTATAGATGTTAACATTTGTTAAATCGACATCATATTTTGGCCAATCCTCTAAAATACATATTATGCTACTGACCGATAGTAGTAAGCCACGTTGGTATTCTAGAAAGCTCCATCATGCTCTGATTGGCTAGGACTCTTCTGCTCATTCTGGGCCTCCGGAGGCTCCGTT
Source organism: Schistosoma spindalis (assembly GCA_946903255.1). Lineage (NCBI taxonomy): Eukaryota > Metazoa > Platyhelminthes > Trematoda > Strigeidida > Schistosomatidae > Schistosoma > Schistosoma spindalis. The sequence goes on along the minus strand of OX336419.1, from coordinate 17,322,645 downwards.
GCAGTTTCTAGGAAGTCGAATCAACAGTCAGCCGTTTGTGGAGTGATATCACGCTTATTGTTGCAAACTGTCTTTAGCAGTTTGTTTACTGTAATACTACCATGCAATCGTATCGCTTCACGTCTTCTTACAGGACGTTGACAGGGCTTCAGGTCTGGATTGACTTTCATATTTTTGTACGGAATTAGTGAGGTAATATTTTGCTCGAATCAATAAACTGTTTAGCATCGTTACAGCAGCCAAACATAAACAGGTGGGGGCAAGTTGATCTGTCTGACCTTTTTCTAAGGCGGATGACTCTGCAGTTAACGATCAGCATACCGCATGGTCTAAGGCAAATATCCGTCAACTTAGGTAGGTGTGTGCGGTCGAGGAGGTTCTACGCAACTGCATTGAAGCAGGATTTCACTCTTTTTGTCACTTCTTCAGCCACAAAATCCAAAATACAATCAGTTTTAGTGTCAAGGCCCCAAATATGTATGAGGGGTGCTAGTTGCTCAAGTCTGCCGTGAATTTCAGCTGGAGAGTTTTATAGCTGACGGATGTCAGTACTATATCTATTAGTATTTTCGTGTGTATGAGATGAACTTTTGGACTCTTTAGTTTTTGAAATTTTAGATTTAGGTCTTGGTAGAACGTACCGTGTGGTAGGCTGTGTTGATGTTTCGATACACGTGAGTATAGTGTCTTGTATGCCAACCAATCTTACCGTTGGCATACTGCACTCAGAATTGGAGGGGCAGTAACATGGAGAATCAGGTGATGATAGTGACATTTGTGTGCAGTACGCATATCGTTCATTTGTTAAAGGTTCGACATTGTCAGATACTGTGTTGTCAGTCATATGGGTTACAGATTTGGGCCTTTTATTTGGCTTAGAATTTGATGAAATTTCACTTTTACTGGAGTTATTGGCCATGATTTGAAACTGTGTGAGTACAGAGCTCGTTAAATCAAATATAATATCTGAGTATTAGTAGTTGTTAAGTATTAACCTGGTTAATACAAGGATCAGAGAACATGAGTATATAATAAATTGTACATCTATTTTAGACTTAAGTCCGCAATAGAAATAATATGAACTGGTAAGTATCCGTCAACATTTTTTTCGATTTTAAGCTAAAATGCACCCGATATACATAATAGGATGTTAGTCTCTGTATTATACACCCTACAGATGAACAAGTTGAAGAATTTTAGGACCACGTGAAAAACAGTTACCACTTTCAATGCTGAGCAGTGTTTGGTCGTTTTTCCTTACGAAAAGATGCCATGTGGTAGAATATAGTAATAAATAAAAATGGGCTCCAATAGCGTCGACAAAAAGGGAAGACGGCCATTTGTGTATCATAATACTGTTTTTATCACTATATTCATAAAATAATCCCATACTTTTGTGGTGTGCGATACTTATGTGGACATAAGTAGTATATGACGTGAGTCGTGAACAGAATGTCTGGCAGCAGAGAGACGAGAAGATCGAACAATAAAAATGAAGACGGAACGCAATTTGTATGAAAATGCACTTACAAAGGAAGTCTCAGTCTTTTGAGACAATTGATGGACATTTTGCAAATTGAGCATTTACCATATGGTTGTTAGATTTTACTAACTAGTTCTGTGATTTGTTGTCAAATACATTCGATTGTCCCTATTTGTGTTCGTGTTCACTACACTTTCAGCTCCTTTCTGAAGCACCTCCGTTTGTCAGTTCTTTATCCACTCATACCTTGTTCACACTTATTTTCGTTAATCTATCAAGACGTTCTTGCCTAGTAAATACTTTAATAAAAGAGAATCTGATTGAGAAGTCATGCCTTAACTATTTCTCCATGAACAGTGTCTGCTATGCTTCTCGTCCTTTAGTTTGTTGCACTCTTTTTCACCTCCTTTGAGATATGCCACTGAAAACAGATATGCAACGGGTGACTTCGTCCTGCACCATCATCAAAGACACAGATATTGCAAAGCGATATAAGTTTGCGATTTCTAGAAGCTCCAATCAGTTGCACGTCACAACGCAGGTTTCATAAAGCGCACCAACTGTGATACTGACTAAAAACCATTCTACATTCACATCTTATAAATTATCAACCCAGCTGAGTAATTCACTACAGTGGAAACTGTATCATATGTAACAATTTCATCTTGTCTGTAAACTACTGTGCCTCATGTAACAAACTGTTATTTGAGAATAAATTATTATTACTATTAGTAGCGTAAGAGCGACTTTCAAAGAATAATTTTTGGAGGATTTTATGAAGAGAAGATTAAACATTCGCAAATTAGCGAGCATATTTGCAGAAATATTGTTTTTTTGGAATAAAAATGTGCATGTTAAAACTTTTTATTATGTATAAAACAAAGAAAAATCAAGACTAAAGAGAATGTTAATTATTGTCTTACTTTTAGTTATCGTTTAAATATTCTGAAAACCTCACTCTTCTTCCAGAATGCGTTGTTTTGAGTCTGTTTTTAGATACTGCGAAGTGCTATTGTGAGTGTTGGCTGTCGGATGAGATATCGTAAATGTAGAAGTTGTGTCTTTCGATTGTACCGAAGGAAAATCGACCTGGATAAGGTTTCCTTCTCAATACTCAGCTTTGATGCGATCCATGCTGAAGCTAACTTTAGTTGCGTTCTTATCGTTTATATAATACTTGGGTTCACGCCGAAGAATTCTGAATGGTCATTCATATGTTAATTCATGAGTTCGTCGATGTGAGTTGCGGCGTATGAATATGTGTGTACTGTATCGTAAGTCAGGTTGAGTGAAATCATCAGTTGACTGCGGTCGAATGGAAGCAGGTTTAACTGAACGCGCTGTGTTCGTAAGCCTGCTCGTGTATGAGTTTAAATCCAACCTCGGCTTTTCCTGAGCCAAACGGCGCGTTTTCCAGAATACAGGTGGCCCTGTAGTCGTGATGTTATGTTTAACATTTCTGGTTGCACACGTAATTTCGGTTGCGTTTGGTATATCTCAGAGTAGTTATCAAGCAATTGTTGGTTTAATGGATCTATAATAGGCTTAACTGTGACTGAAGATAATCTACAACCTGAAAAAGAATTTACACAAATAGAAAAATTAGTGTTTCCATCTACCAACCTTCATTTGCGCGTGTCCATGAGTAAATTATGATGTTGTAGCAGGTCCTTACGAATAATTGGCATAGTAACATCAGCAACAATGAGAATTCAGTGAATGGGTTCACGTAAACCCACGTTCAGATAGACGTTCCTTCTACTATATATGACGATAGGTTTTCTGTTTGCCACTTCTAAGTTTAAAACCGGTTGGTGCAGATAGCGAACTTTCGTCATCACATCAGTGACACATTACAGACGACTGTGTTCGTTGGCTACGGTTGTCGTTAACGCGTTGATGCTGGGAAGTTTCCCGAAACGTTTTTCGTGTCGGTCAGTTTGGAGTTTCGAAAACTGCAGGGTTTCCTGCTATTTCTAGAAGAATTTTCGTATGGGCTATGACACCAGCACCAGTTGGGTTCACATGTATCACGCGGTTTAGCGACAGATCGCTTACGTGAAATACTTCTTCTTGGTTTTGTGACCGTTTACGGTCATTACGGAACCAAAGGTAACGTGTCAGCGTATGACGTAGTTCCGTAATATCGCAAGATGTTTTTCTTTGACTGCGAAAATATCTTCGTTAGAAGATATTGTGATATCTGAAACGTGGTCGGCAGATGCAGCCAACTCGTCTACGGCGTTGTTTTGAAACGAGAAAAGCACAGCTTGCACCTGTTCATGAAGTTACGACAAGAAAATTTATTTAAATGGGCCATCATCGTAAGTTCTTTGGCTAATCACCTCTCATTCTTAACAACATGTCTGTCGCTGAAGCATGTTGTAGATCGATACTATTGGGGATTTGATCTAACATTTGTCTCCGCGTTTAGGAATAGATCACTTAAGAGTTTCGTCAGGTTCCGGAACATCATTAGCAAACATGGTAGGTGTGACTTCCCGTGGTATTGCCTTTACTACTGCGAGAAATTGTGAACGTGTGTCCTCCACACCATTCTCGTCGAAGTCGGCCTCTGTGTAGTAGAACCAGGCTTCGATGTTGTCTGGCCAAAAGTGCACTAGTTGAAATGAAGATGGAGTAATAAACCTCAACTTATTGTCTATTCCATCATGGCAAATATGGAAAACAGGAATGAACGAGGAAAAAATGTTCAAAAACCCAAGAAAGATATCACACTACATGAAAGGTTAAATAAAAGAATGAGAAAGGAATGAAATTCAAATACGGAACAGACTCATAGTTTGCAACTTGGTGTAGCAGATCACTTCAGGTGACCAAGGAAGATGCTACTGGTATTTGAAGTTTTACAAGGTTTTGACCAACAACATTTTGTACTATAAATCGTGCCCACCTAGTGGAATTATAGGTGAGAAGCGAGGAGGTTCGAAGATATATTTGATAAGCCGTGAATATATCGAGAATTGACTGATCTAAACTGGCTAATCATTGCAAGGGAAGTTGAGCACCCTCCACCTAATCTTTAACAGTTTTATTCGTCCCCATTTAGAGTACGAAAACAGTAGTTATTCCGCTATTTCAAAAGAATGGTTCAAATGGTTCAAGTGGTTGTGGACGGAATAGAATATGCTTTCGCTTAACAGGCTACCGTATCTAGTAGCATGGGATCACCAATACCTCCAGGCAAGAACCCACTTATGGCACTTTAGAGCGTATCCAATGGCGAGTCACCAAATTAGTTCGGGGACTGAAATTCGAGTCTTATGAAGAGCGCCTCCAATCAGTGAAACTTCACTGATTAAAATACGGGTGTCCTAGAAGTGACCTTCTACTGTTTTGCAACATCCCTAGCACTTCCCCTTGGTCACCTTCTGAGGCTTAGTCATATCACAAAACATAGGGGTAACACCCAGAAATTGGAGATACGACACAGCTGAACGGACTGGAGACACATATTCTACTCCTTCAGAGTAGTCAAATGTTGGAATTCGCTTCTGGCTGAGCTTGTCCAAGAGACCAACCATTTGAGATACGCACCAACAGAACAACTTCAAATAGTAGAAGTCGAAGTAGAAAAGCGCATGAATGTCACTTGAAAAACCAAAATAGAGCAAAAAGTGTAAAGTGTGAGCTTAGATCGATCTTCTGGTACAATAAACGTAGCCGAAATCTAGCACGTCACAAGCACGACTTCAAATCGCATGCCAAATTTTATTGATAAGTCAGCATTTCATCTGATTATTTCTCGAAGTCTTCTGTTTTGTATTTGTTTTTGTATGTCCATGTGTATACTACAAAACATCGGCAGTCTATTTTAAGTTTCAGGATTGTTTATCTTGTTCACCTGAGTTCACTTGCGACCTAACAGCTAGTTTCGCAAATGATTTGGGATTGTTTATTGTCAGTAGTTTTTGGACTAATACTTAGGAATTTGGTCAAGACATATGCATCGAAAAACTTTCTGGATAGCCTAACATATTCATCATTAGATCAGTGGGACTCTGGTATGTTCAGAATAAAGTATTTAATTGGGCCAGTTAATGAAGGGATTTATTTACAAAAGCTTGGGATTTCTGCCTATGATGGTGATGTAGTACATCAGGTTAGAATAGATTAAAATGAAATTTGGATAGATAGCCTCCTTTGTCGTTATTAATGTGGTCTTACTTATTGAAGCTGACGGATGGAGATGGAACTTCTTATCATTTGGTTTGTAGTTAAGTTGATAATTTACTGTTTTAGGCTCTTGAATTCATCTTGCTGATTTCCTTGTTCATGTTTTGCGGAACAGCGTTTAATTATTTTCTCTCGACTCAACATAGCGACAAGTCTTTTGTACATGATTCATCGAAGCACCTCTTATTGAAAGAAATAGATTTTCGAAAGCTTCAGGCACTTTCGGTGATATGGTGAGCGTGCTTGACCTTAATACATATCAAAACCTATGGGAACATTGGTGTATTATGATTTTTAGCGTTAAGGGTTTCTTCCATGTTATTTCGTATCATTGTCATTGTGAGTTACTCATTTCTTACGTTGTGATCAATTGTCGGTAAAACGATATTTATCATTTATACCAGCTTGGCTTTCAATACAGGCCAAAAGTTTCGTCGTTCGTAAAGCAAATCTAGCATGAACCACATTAAACTGGTCAGTGTATTTTAATTCAAATCAATTTAGTTTTTGGTTTTTATTTATAGTTTCACTAGCAGTCAGTCAGTTACAACATAGGACCAGACACATACATGCATCGATCCAAGTTTCCACACCTAATTTTCACAGGAAGATGGACACCGGATTCACAGGAGTGGTTAAGTCATCGGTGATAATATATATAAGAAAGATTGCATATAAGGACAGTACAGGAAGAAAGAATTAGTTCATAGAAAGAAAGATATCTTTCTTTCTAATTGAAATTATTTCACATATGTGAAATAATTTTATTCTCATAGCTTGAGGGAAGATAGTGATCGATTCTGAGTCATGTCACCAAGAGTCTCCAACCATTGATTACGATAGTCACGCGGACCCCAACCAAGTAGTCTGCATCTACCAACATGGCTCAAACCGGAAGTTAGTCACCTTACAGACTGGTACCATGTTTTGATTTGGCCGCCCCTAACCTTCCAGCCATCCCCAACACCGGTTAGCATTGCACGTCGTGGTAATCGGTGGTTGGCCATGCGCGGCACGTGACCTAACCATCTCAGTCGATGAAGATCCACAACCTCATCAACTGATTTATCATCATTCACTAATACCACACGTTTAACCTCACTGTTACCTACCCGATGATCCCAACAGAGGCAAGTAATATTTCTAAGGCATCTGTGGTCACTAACAGCAGTGTTGGTGATCTAGTATGCCATCAGTAAAAAGTAAATAAGGCTGCTTCGTCGATCTCCATAGTGTAATGTAAAAACTGGATTGGAAAGTCTTGACGTAGAATGGGAAATTTGAGCGCATTGTTGTTAGCGATGTCATGAAAAACTGCACGATATCAAGAGGCTGTAAGTAAACTTTGGGTACTTGATATTTATAAGCAAGTCCTTGTCTAAAGCTGTGAAGGTATCAGTCCTCATTTTCAAGGAGTTTTGCAAAAGTAGTCAGTACGTGGTTTGCTGCTTCCTTGTTGTTCTTCATTACATGGATATATTGAAGTTAGACATTAACACTGTTGGATGCCGGCTCATTAGTCTAGAGGTTAGGCCCTCGTGCGTGAGAGTGAAGGCCCTGAGTTTGAGTCCCTTTGCTTCGAGATCGTGAGTGCGCATTGCTCAAGAGTCCCATTCTGGGACGAGGAAGTCCTCCTGTGCTTCCAGGTTTTCAATAGTGGTCTAGCTTAAAACGACTTCAGTTTGTGTGCTGCCATATCCCAATCAAGTTGTGTTGTTTAAAACGCACGTCCCTTTAAATCCTACTGTGCTAGGAAGATTGGTTAGTAGATAGACGTTATATACCATCGAACGTTCCCTTGATTAGGTTAACGGGAAACACTTATGTTCTATTTTATACTTCACTCAGAGGCAATATCATATTTAAGTTTTTAAATTTGACTTTTGTTGAACTTATTATTCCTCATAGGTACGCGCTTAATCCTTACTCAATACTGATTTCAGCTGCTCAGTCGACAGCTGTTGTGTACAATATTGTCTTTTTATGGATCAATCTATGTTTGTGTAGAGGTTAGTTTCATTCTGTTGAAAGTGCTTTTACGTAGTGACAGGTTTATTATGGTTTCTTGTATTGTATGCTATAGTTTTGTGTAGATACGAGTACTCAATATGCATATTTTTTTTTTCCACGTGTTACCCTGAATGGAAAGTGACGTTAGTTATAAACCTTACTAATATACATCCAGTGAACATCCTTCAAAGAAACCCATCCTTACCATTAATTCATGTTACAGTTTTAGTTAGACATTTGCAGTTGTGTGAATCAGTTGTTAGGTTTTATATCTGTGGATATGGTGAGAAATTTTCGTGCAAAACTAGTGCCACGAAGTCTTTCGATTGACAACGTTAAATTTCACCTCTTAGGTCGAATAAGTTACCTATTTGTATGCACATGTCATTTGTTGGGAAAATCAACTAACCAGTTTTGTAAGTGGACACTAAGTAGTCAGTACTTAATGACACCTGTTTGAGTATTGTGAGCATCGTTATTTGACAAGGAAGGTTTTAATGACAGAATTGCTCGCATTCACTTAAACATGTTTCATGTGATACTTCATTAATATCGATTCTTACTATTATTTGCTTACCCTAGTATTAATAGGAAGTGTTGTAGAATAAACCACAATCTGTTCAGCCTAGTATCTATTTTTTACAATCATAACTTTCTGATTGTCAGTCTTGAGATCATACGGTCCAAGGATATACGAGATTGATAGATGCTGCTTTATATCGAAAGCAGTGATCAGTTTAACCAGTGGTTGTCACAAATCATTTATAGTGTGTTTAATAAGTTGCCTGCTATGTTTTCGTTAGTTCACTAAGATCCGCTTTGGTTTATGTGGCGTATATTTGTTTGTTGCCTTTTTGTACCAGGCAGTGACTCGAGAACGTTTAGTTAGACCCGAATTTCCACCATAGGCGAGCTGCTGTATAAGTCGAAAAAAGAGGATACATAAATTGGGAATAAAAGAGAATGAATAAATGACGTAGTAAACAATAAGAATAATGCGAGTCATTTGATTGTTAGTCGGAGAGAAAAGAACACTTTCCATAGGTAGACAGTTGATCATATTTTTGTGTGTGGGTTGAGATAGTGCCCGGGTGCCCAGACCGAAACAGGTGGTTTCCTTAGGGGGCCACGCTCCGAGCCTTTGACCTAAAGGTATAACCCACAAGGCAGTGGAGCATCGTGAGAAGATGCAGTCCCATGGAGGCCGGTGACCAAAAAATTGGTTCATACGCCATTTATTCCCACAGGATACTGGAGTCCATGTGCACCATTGGTTTGGGATCCGGTTATAGTGTTGGACATTCGCTATTCGTCCTCTCATTTTCATAAACAACACCCCCGCCACGAGAAGGCAGTGAGTAGGACTTTCCTGGCAGAGGCTGTATACGCGTGGCCGTGTGAGAGTATTTCGAGAGGAGGGCGAACACACCCCACTCTTGGCCATACCAGGGCATTTGGGCGCGTGAAATCTGTAATCAGTTCAGTCTCATAGAAGCTCCTAATGATGATGACGATGATGTCAGATACGCCATGATATTGTAGAAGGTTTCATAAAGTTCTACTTTCAACTCTATCAAATGATTTTACATAATCAAGGGAGTTGACTTAGTGATGAGTTGGATTCATTTAATTGTCTTTTTAAACTTGTGTTGATTTAATGTGGGTTATTTATTTACTCTGGAGAAGTGGTTTATATTAACTCACGAAACATCAGAAATACAATTTTTCTACTCATTGAGATATAGCGAAAATGTATACTTACTGCTCAATTTATTTGAAACTATCAAGTTGAACCTTGGTACTAATGCCAACAATGATCTTTAGTGTCGCGGTTTTGTCGGTATATGACCGATCCTTTCAGAAGCCGACATATTTATCTCGAATTTGGGCGTTCACTTTCCCTTAAACTGATAGTAGTGTGTTGCCTCTGTAGTTCTCACTGTTGCTGAGATCGTTCCTTGTTACTTTGATGAGGTATCCTTCTTTTCCGAAAAAAATAGGAACAACAAATGAAATGACTTGAATTATCCTTATCTCAACATTCAGAGCTATAAATAGTGATTGCAACTTTCATTATCATACGACCAGATCCCCTGAAAAATTTAAACAGAGCAATAAAAACAAGGTCATTGTTACCTGCCAGACACATCCATGTACTTGGTCTTTGAGCGACACATTCTAAGTGTGAGGGCAAGTGGTAATACCTGATTGTCCAAACTGAAGTAGTAAAGCCGTATTTCAACCTGAAAGTAAGCGACTGAAAATCAAACACTCTAACCAGTGTACTACCTCTTCGTGATTGCAACTGTGGCTTGTTCAGCTAACTCCAGGTTGTCACTCAATATTCGCAATCATAAAACACGATTATAGACGTGAGCACCAACCACACAAGTTTACACTTAATGATATGGCTCAAAGGAGCTTCTGGCGAGTTGATGGATAGATGACATATTTTTATTTGGTCATTATCAGTTAATAACTAACAATTAGCGAATATTTTTTTGTAAACTTTTGTTTAGGTCATCTGTTATTGGCTGCTGCTCTTTGCGCTGTTGGATGTTACATTCGTATATATCCAGGATATTTAATGTTTCCAGTTTTAGCTGCTGCTTACAATGTAAGATATTCATTCATCTGATTGTTTTGTTTAAAAAACAATGATTTCCAAATCCTTTGATCTGTGATAATAGTTATGTAAGGTTTCAGATTGAAACTTTCATCAAACCGACTAAATTTCTATTATTACCAATAAGAAAGAAACTATGTACATTTCTGTGTAGTTTAGTCGAAGTTTTTATCCGATTGCCTAGTTTTGTCTTGTGTATTTCAACCTCACTTGAAACAATCCTTCACCACGTTTTCAAAGTGAAATAGATAAATCAAGGCTATCAATGTCATTCAACACGGGCCTTTCGTCCTGTTTTGAAATCTTCAGCTTGATGTACCTGAATCGTGTTTATGTTCACATAGGAATACGAAGCCAGTATCTTTCTTTCGAAACGCTAATAAGTTATCCACTAACCGATTGATGTTAGCTAGCCACGAATTTGTTTTTCGAGAGATTGGGGCTTACACTTGTAAAGATTTGAACTCTAGAGATAAAATGCTACACCCCAGTGACATATTGAATTGTTAATTGGTCAGAGGTAGTGAACAGAGAACAAGTTAGTTGCGAACCGAAAAGCTAAAAGGTTATGCCTCATTCTAAAGGCTGTCAACTAGGGTTTCGAATCGACTAGAAGGCATCAGTTCTCTCAAGATCACAGGTATGCCAAGTGCTGAACTAGTGCAAACCTTTGGCTTTACTGAACTTCCTGTCGAGTACTTATAACCATCTAACGTTTAAACACAGTGCACACAAAGTCGAATCACTTAAACAGGTGGTCACATTGCACCTCGATTAGCATTAATGATTAAACAAACATTATTCATTTTAAATTCCATTTTTTATTTACTGTAACTATGACCACTGTCAGTCAGTCAGTAACAACGTAGAACTTCGTGCGTACGTACATCATTTCGAGTTGCTATAACACATTAACACAGATTTGTAGTTGTCGACTGTAATCCCGTAGTTGTAGAGGTAGGGAACGTGTAAGCAGTAATCGGAAAGATTAGGGTTTGAAGATGTTATTCAAGGAGTACAATACAGTGAAATAAATTTGGAAAGAGAAAAAAGAAATTGACGTGAAGAATTCAGAAGATTAGAATTAGGGAGAACACAAAGAGTGGATGCACCTGCGTCGTTGCAAACGATTTTGAGCCATATCATTCAAGGTCTCTAACCATGGTTTACTATCGTCTCGCGGATCCCAGCCAGGTTGTCTACCCCTACCGACATGGCTCAGTTCACTTGTCAGTGACTTCATTTATTTGTTCCACGTAGGACGGAACGAACTGCTGCGCACTAAACCCGTCCTTTGGTTGGTAGTCGGATATCTCGCGCACGCCATAAATGACGCAAGTTGGCAAAAGCTAGTCGAGCCTTTTGCATTCGTGCTGAGATTTCGTTACACACCAGACCACAAGGGCTGATGAGACTCCCAAGATAAGCGAAAGCGGTCAGCGTCTTCGCCAAACCAAAACGTGGCATCAGTGCTTGAAGTCACTAACTTCTGGTCTGAGCCACGTTGGTAGATTCAGACTGCCTGGTTGGGGTCCGCGTGACTATCGTAACCAATGGTTGGAGACTCTTGGTGACATGGCTCAGAATCGATCACAATGGCGTCGGTGTATACACTCTCTGTCTTCCTTTAAACTAAGAAATTAAAATCACTTCAAATCTTTCTTTCTAGGAACTAATTCTTTCTTCCTGTACTATCTCCTTATACACACTCTTTCTTCTATATATTACCACCACTGAATTAACTACTTCTATGAATCCGGTGTTCATCTTGTTGTGCTAATGCGGTATGGCAACTTGGACCGATGCATATACATGCCTGGTCCTACGTTACAGCTGACTGACTGACTAAACAAGAGTGGAGAGAGTAAACAGCCTTGACGGACACCACCTGAGGTAATCAATTCTGATGGCAGTTCGCCATAAGCTCTCACTCTACCAGTTGTGTTCGAGTAGAGAGCCCCTATAAGGTTAATGCGTTTCTTCGGTACTGCTTTCAGTGACAAACACTGCCACAGAACCTCACGATCAACAGAGTCAATTGTGGAGTTGGAGGACTTACATAAACTTGCCATTCAGGTCGTCTGGAGGTCGTTGGAAACCGAAATGTGGCTGAAAGCCAGTTAAACTAAAGTGTTCTGCCCATCGATCCAATCTCCTGGATTAAGAATGAATAATATGACCATCTTTTCCCGACATAGTTTCGTCAACAGTTGGGTTCCTAATACCGGTTGCCTGAACAAGTCTGAACAGTTTTCTGCTGTCACCTATTACCGCTACCTTATCCATCTCTCTTCCTTTCGCTATCCACCACTGTTCGCGATCATTGCGTAGGCTTCTTATCAGCCTGCGCTTAAGCTGACTCCGCTCTTCGTTATGTTCAGGGCCGAATGGGATGAGTTTTCGAGCATCTATCAGTGCGGTAGATGTTGTTGAGATCCAGTGTTTCTCCCTAACCTTATGGTTTACCGTACCAGCAGCTATCACTGCTGTTTCCACAGCTTTTCGGATATCATTCTATGCTGCACCGGGGTGAGCATCATTTACATGGCTGCCTATCTGCTTTTCTAGTTGTTCGTGAAATATATTCTTAGCTTGATTATCATTAAGTAGAACCCTGAGAGCTTTCCTTGCAGCGTCTTTCCTACGTCCAGTAAGATGCAGACAAATACGCGTTCACACTAGAGCATGATCTGAATCTAAGCATGTGCTGCAGAATGGGAGACAGTCTTCTATTGAGCCCCTCCATCGGTGGCTGGTAGCGATGTGATCTATTCGGGTCCAACGTTGGGACAAATTCTAGGGTTTATCATTTATTTATTTATTTGAACACATAAATATTGGTACAAGAGGGCACCAAATGTATATGCGCCACACAAAACGATAAGAATTTGCAGAGAAGAAAAGAAAGGTAAGAAGCGTAAAAAAAGAACATTAATGAACAGATTAGTATAAGGTAGTAATATATAATAGTAATAATAATAGTAATGGGGGAAACAGAAAGGTACAATCAGAAGAAATCTTTCAGTTAAGGATGAAGCAACCACTATTTATGAAGAAAGTCAAAGAAGGTTACAGCAGGGTCGCCACTGGCTTCTATTCTGAGCCATATCTGATAACGTCTCTAGCTACTGTGTTGCACCATCTCTAGGACCCCAGCCAGGAAGTCGTGAAGGACCAACACAACCCAGCCCTTTGCAGCCTTGTTTCATACCACGACACCATGTCATACACTGACCACCTCTTTGCTTTTTCCAACCAGTCCCAACGTAGGCGAATAGTGCACGATGTGGAATTCTCTGGGACGACATTCGTAGAACATGTTCAAGCCACGGAAGTCGATGTTTCAAGATGATGGCATCAATTGGATTGTCGTCTCTGTGCCCGAACACACGATGCCGAACCTCTGCATTACTGACATGGTGTTGCCACTGGATGTCAGCAATCCTTCGGAGATAACGATGGTCGAACACAGAGTCGTTTAATATCATCAATTCGGAGAGGCCAGGTTTCACAATTATAGAGCAGAAGTGCTCTCATCGATGCGTTGTAGATCCGACCTTTTACAGTCAGACTGAAATCACGAAGGCGCCAAAGATGGCCCAGATTGGCATAAGCCGCTCTGGCTTTCACTGTACGTGCATTGGTCTCATCACTCACGCCACCACCAGCACTTATGCAGCTACGGATATGAGGTCTGATATCACTTCCAGGCTGCCCACACGGTGGAAAGCTATTTCTTGAGAGACCTGAAAAGCAGGATGGATTAATGTTGGTCTTAACGACCTTGGTGCGTGACCGCAGGGCCCAAGGGACTACTGCTTGAGGCCGGTCGTTCACGGCCTTTTTGTGGGAAGTTTCTGATGTGTTAGCTCCGTCCTTTATGGGGCCTTCCCGGCGGAGACGGAAATCCGTGATGTAAGGTGAAGTGTGACATTTTTAAGAGTCGACCTTTTCTGACCCCTTCCTTCCTTGTGAGAAGGTAGCATTGCTGCAGTTGCTGGTTGTCCGTGGAAAACACCTTACTGCCGACCACCACGTCATGGTAGCAGATACGGTCGGGAACTATGACAACAATTCAAAGACACATACTTAGTCAATGCGCATTTGACTGAACTATGGATTCATGTAGACGGCATTTCCATCAGCAACCTCGTATTCTGGAGCACGTGTTGAAACTCGGACGATGCTCTAGTGAGAGCACGTGTCTGTCTGCGTTTTACTGGACATAGGAAATCCATAGCAAGAAAACCCCTTAGAGTTCAACCTAATGATGAATAAGTCGAGAACAAATTTCAGGAACAACTGATGGATTTGGTCAACGATGAAAGTAATATCCACCATGGGGCAGGTTGCGATAGTGTCCAAACAGTTGTAATGTCTACCAATGACTTAAACAAAATGGTTAATAAAACTCAGTGAATGTCAGTGGCGTCTATGGAACTGATAAGCCCTCGGAAACTCATCGTGTCTGTCTCCGTAAAGGATGAGGTGCGTTGTTAGCTTAAAAGTACGCCGATAAAAAGCCTACGCAATGATCGTAAGTAGTGATGGATTGCGAAAGCTAAAGAGGCGGAAAAGCGGCGGCGATGGGTAACAGTAGATAACTGTTCAGACCTATCATAGAAACAAGTATTAAAAACCCGACTGTTAGTGAAACCATCTTGGAAAACAATGGGATTGTCACTCATTCTCAACTCGAGAGATTGGATCATTAGGGAGAATAGTTTTGTGAAAAATTCAACCGGTCTTCAACCACACTTTAGTTACCCACTATCTTCAAGCAACCTGAATAGGAAATCGCTAGAAGCTGAAATCCTCAATGTTTTTGTTTCACTGATTTTCTTGAATCGTATCTTCGATTCCTAATATTTTCTATTACCACCGATACTGTTATTACATCTACTATTGTGGATTTTAAACTGACAATTTCATCTTTGTGTGCTAATTAGGTATGGTAACTGGAATCGATGTACACATGTGCTGAGTTCTACGTTGTGTGTTGTCTAACTGTGATAGATCTTGTAAGTATAATTGTTTTGAGTAAACTCGACAGTTTAATTGCTGAGAATTAGTATGATATTGCAAAATTGCTTATGATATTCGTAGTTAATTTTCTCATGTCTTATTGTTTCCATCTTACCAGTTTATTCTTGTCCATCATTAGACCAAGCTTTTTCACTACGCATTCCATACATATATTGCTTGATGTTGAATGTATGAAATAAGTACGAATATCGATAATTAAAGTGAAAAGAATCCTGTTTCTAACTATTAGTTAGCTAATTCCACAATTTTACAAATATTTTGCCTTATTGCATTTTACGAACGTTTATATTTTATGTAGTTAAATTCGCATGTTTCATAGGAAACACCAGTGGGGTAAGGTGAGATTTGGCATGCTTTGATTCGATATTTTGTAGCCCCTTTGTAATATGAGAGCATCGCTGTAAATGCTAGTTGCTCAAGTAGAACGCCTTTCTACTATCCCACCACGGTACAGTCAGTAGTGTGACTTCTCTGTCGGACATTAAGTTGCTGCTTTTAGCCTTAGTGTTCTCGGCTTATAAGTTGAACTGTTAAAATAATTAGTTTTTCCAATTTTAACTTGGTATTGTTATGTCCTCTGACCCGTGAGAAAATGCGTGATAAAATCGCTAATCAGATTACCTACTTCTATGACTGTGAGTGTGGTATGCTGTAACTACCGATGTGAAAATAAGTTAAGAATGGTAAATCGTATTGCAGTAGCTAATAAGTTGAATGAAAGCATATATATATATATATATATATATATATATATATATATATATATATATATATATATATATATATATATATATAATCCAGTAGTTACTCAATGGTTATCCTTTAGGATTATGTGTAATAATAGTCCATAAATAATTCGTAGCAGTTCTCACTCATTTTATTCCTCATTCGGATATAACAGTTATTTCATAGTTTTGATTACTCTCCTTTTAGGAAATTAAATTGATCTATTCATCAATATGGCAGAATTGCATTGTTTACTTGATAGTAACCTTGTTATTCGTCGATAAGTAATTCGGCAGTATTTTAAAATTCTATATAAACCTTTATTGTTGGTCGATTCCCTTATGCAATGGTAAACCTCTTCTATACATTTCACTTTTTCTTTGTATGTATATATATATCTCGTTTATTGTTAACAGGAGTTTCCTAATAAATCGAAAGGAATAATATCTCATTTACTTAATCTTCTCCCACTATTGGTTACTTTCATTGGAAGTTATTCAATTTTATTATGGATTAGTTCGATTGTACAAAATCATGATTGGAGTTTTTTAACATCAATTTATTGGAATACGTAAGTATTAAATTCTGTATAATTTCATCTGTTTATTTACAAAATAAAAATATTGGGATAATTTCAAGAAGATTGTTTTCTTGTTTGAATAGATTATGTATTGTAATGTTGCTAAACTTCTGTAAATGGAATATGATCGTCAATTTTTATTGATTTATATCTCTGTTGAGGGGATATATTTCTACTGCACAAGGTTTTTGTATATAGTTTGTTTGAGGGATACTGTGTTGATATTTGAGATGAAATGCATTTTGTTTGAAAATTGGGCTGTGACCGTTATTACTTAAATGTAGGTACATTTGGCTGATGAGTTCTAAGTACGACAAGTGCACATACTAATTTCAATGCCATCAACAACTCGAAATTATTTGCTATATAATCTGTTGAGAGACCTCGACAATTCTCTGATAAACCAGACGAAGAATAGGAATATTTCAACCAGTCAGTATTCTATGAAAACTTCGTAGGGAGTTTTAGAAAACGATTTGTATAATTTAATTGAACAATTATCTATCTTCTTGTTAATTTTATTGTGTCCTGTAGCTGCTAGGATATCAAGGACACATATCAGCTTGTGAATATCCTTGTTTTCCGTGACTCAAACTATCATTTGGTGTTAAGCTTCTTTTTATACTTCCGGTCTCTATGTTCTATTCAGGGCTCGGGTCTAGGAATTTTATGTGGTTGGTAAGCAGTTAGAAAATTGTTGGTAAGCATCTTATTACCAGACATATCATAAACCAGCTAAATGTTCCGTTTTCAACTTCTTTATACGTAATTCAGTAATCAAGTGCTGACTTTTGGATGCTCTTTATCCTACATTGAATGTTAGTAATTCTATAGTAAACGAAAACTCAGATTTAGACAATCAATTGATTGTTTAGGACCAAATTACAGAGTTCTTTCGTAAAATGTGAAAACCGTACATTAAACACTTCAATTTCAAATCTTCTATCAATTGTTGTTTACATCCTTCATGATTCTTCCAAATCTCTATTCCTTTATATTCAACTCACTGTTTTCTTCGGTTCAATCTGCTCAACCTTTTTTTGACAGACATTCAACTTCCGATCGGTGTTACATACTACTTATTTCTGTTGACTTAAGTCGCACTGATATGATGCAATGAAAGTTTGAAATTAAATTGTTCTACTCATCATGATTTTTGTTCAACATTACTTCCGCTTAGATTCAATGTGATAATTAATCAGTGTAGTATTTGTTTTGTTTTCTCGTATGATACTTTATTCTGTTTAACACACGATATTGTTGTATTAAATAAAAATGAACTAGACTTAGCATGACATGCAGCATACTATTTGTTATAACTCTCAGTACTTTCCATGTAGGTGATTTCATCCTAATTGATAACCAAATGGGTTTACAATCAATATATATTTATTGAGTATATTTTCGACCAGGATTGTGGTCGTGTTTTGGTGGTAATAAATCCTAACTCGTATCAGTCTTAGTGTTCTTACTTTGTGTCGTGAGAATTGCAGTGACTCCTCGTTTTACAAGTAGAGTAATAGGCGATTCCGACATAACAATTGGCGATGCAGTCAACAGTCGACCACCAGTCATAACTAGCACTCACCACAGTACTACCAGGTTACCCAATGCGAATTAGATGACCCAAGGTTCAAAGCTGTAGTCTAGTGGCTGATAGTTACGCACTTTGACCATCAAGCCAACGCTCATTAAAACTAGGTGATGCTCCCACTCTTTTATATACACGAGTACACATAAAATTATCTTACAACGATCATTACTTGTGTTCTGATTGATGATTCAAGATCAAGGAACTATAGGTATCTCGACCGTAGCTGCTAACTTCACGTGGTGGTCGTACTTGCATGTCATGATGATTCAACCGAGTTGTGTTAGCTACTTGTTAAATCATGTTACTAATAATGTAAATTCATTATTCGCTCGTATTCCACTTTCTTTGTAGTATCATTGTAGCTGATTGTACACCTCAAATGGGTATCTTTTGGTACATGTTTGTTGAAATGTTTGATCATTTCAGTGTGTTTTTCACATGGGTTTTCCAACTACTCATTTTCAGTATAGTAGTTGGCTTGACAATTAAATTCAAGTAGGTGAATATATTTTGTTTTGAAATAACAATAATAATAGTAATGAATCTGTAATATCTTTTTGTTATAATTTTATAAAAGAGTTTTCTTATTTCGACGCATAATTCAACCGGTGATTTCTTATTAGTAAATAAAACTTGGTTGTATTGACACCCAAGTTATGATGAACGTGGTTTCGTTAAATGTTTGAATAATTACTTGTTATGTATTATGTAATTTTTTGAATTTTATTTTATCTTTTTCGAATCGTTCGTGTACAAATAACGTTTTCGTATTTAGGCATTAAAACAAAATAGTTGTCTCGCTATCCAACTTCCTCTTGTTATTAGTATATTAGAGCATTTGTGGAGATCGTCGTACATCACAGATTGATTTTAGCTAGACAAATGTTAAAACTATATACCACTAGAAAGCTGCTTTCTTTCCAGTTTGTGATTCCTCAGTAATGGGCGTCTACAACGTCTCAGGGATTGAACCCAAGATCATCAGGTCTTGTTCTGAGCGCTTGACCTTGAAACCACTGACTTACCATCTGAAGGTTTGCCTTTGTATTGGCTATTTCTTGAGTAAAAGATAAACATTAATACAAAGGAGCACCGAAATATATATATATGCTATATAAAGTAGTTATTGTTCAATTTGTGTGTGGCCTGAACAAACTGCAACAGATGGTTTCCTTCTGGGATCACTCTTCGAGCCTTTGACCTCGAGATCGTCAATCCACAAGGTAGTAGAGCGACATTTTGAGATACGGTCCAATGTTAGCCAATGACCAAGATCAGGTTCTTAGGGCATTTCCCCGTCACCATTCAGGAATCTATGTGCACCATCGGTTTTGAATCAGGCTTTCCCAACTCCCGTTGAAGCACTGGACGTTCACTTTTCGTCCCCTCTATATCTCAAACAGAACCTTCACCGCAAGAAGGCGGTAAGTAGGATTTCTTTGTTAATGGCTCTATACTCGAAGATATATAATAGCATTTCGATAGAGGGTGCGGAGTTCGCCTACTCTTGGATGGACCAGGGCATCTTAACTGCAGTTTTCTACCCGATAACTGATTTTTAACTCATTTATTTCAAAAGTTTGCAATTGCAGCGATAACTTAACATTCTAGAATACCATTGAGTATAGTTGTTGCAAACTTATTTACGTTATGAATAAATTGAAGCTCATTCCTGAATAGGTTTCAAATTTAACATAATCTATAGATATTATATTTATTCGCTGCATGAATAAATGTCGAGCTACTGTTTCTTATCTATCTCTTCTTGATGTAATGAAAAGTAATGTGAAATAGCTGTGTTTTATCACAAGTTATCAGAAATTACATAATCATTTCGAGTTGGAAATGATTGACAGGACAAGTCAATGAATGAGTCAAATACTAGTAATAATGAAGTAGAATCATAAATAGAAATTTGATTGTTCGAGATAAAGATATAGAGTAACTAGTTCACATGGAATGATAGCTGTATTAGGCAACTTAATCAATGAGTTAATGGACTATTTTCTTATTACTTCAATAAAGTTGATGACTACAAAATTAATGAATAGTTCATGTATAGTCAATAGCCAGTCATTATGAAAGTGATGTGTGGGCTAGCATAATAATGAATGATTGTTTGTTTAGTCAAAGTTATAGATAATCTGATAGACGTTAAATGAGGTATATATTCTCTTACCCTTATAATTATGGTGATTGTTGTCTGTTTTTGGTGTGGAAATATACTTACGTCCTAGTCAGTCTAGTTGTGTGTTCTTGATCTGAGTTGTGTTGAAGTTTTGTAGAATAGAAACTGGGAGGGAGTCTGGTGTAGATATTCGTGTAAGACAAGTTAATGAGACGGGGAAAGCCGAGCATTATAACAGATAGGTAAAGAATAAAGATGTAGGGTTTATTCTGTCATCTATTTCTATTGAAGTTTCGAAAAATTTTCTTAACAGAAAACAGTGGCTAAATGATATATTATTTTACCTATTTGTTTACACCTGTTTCTCTTCGTGGAGCATAGTCTACCGGCTAAAACTATTCAATCAAGTTTGTCCCAGGTTCTCTTTTCTAGATCTTTGCAATTGTTATTATTTCTATTGATGTTTTACTCCGATTGCGGGCACAATATATCCTCTGTATTGACTTTTTTCATTTTCCCTTAAGCATTCCAAGTTAGAACTTGTCCTTCTATGAATTTTGTTGATTTCTGCAATGACTTTTTTATCCTTCTCCTGTTTCGTTTCCTTACTTCTCCTCGGTAAGCAGCTAGTTTTTTCTGCCAGAATAGATTACTGTTGCTAGTGTTTAGCCTATGGATCTGAAGTATGTTATATTGATAGTTGTGTATGAAATGGTGGAGAAGATTCGTTGCATGATTTTAGTGGACTTTTGTTCTCTGAGCTCAGTTAAACAGAAGAAAAGGGAGAAAATGTGAGAATGAGCAACCTTGCCTTCTGCTAGCCTTTGCTTCGAATGCATCTGTGAACCCTTTAATCAATTCAGTCTCATAGAAGCTCCGTATGATGATGACGATGATGTCGGACACACCATGATATCGTAGAAGGTTTCACAAGGTTCCACTATCGACTCATTGAAATATATCTCATAGTCAAGGGAGTTGATGTAGCGATGCATACGATTCAGATAATTGTCTAACAATGATCCATAGTGTTGCGGTTTGGTCATCACATGGTTGATTCTTTCGAAAGCCGATGTATTTACCTGAAATACGGGCGTCCAGAGCATCTCTTATTTGGTTCAACAACACTGTAGAAAACGTGACCTGGTAGTGATAGTGGTGTATTGTTCTTGTTGTTTTCGCTCTTGTCGAGGTCTCCTTTCTTTAGTATCTTGATGAAGTATCCCTCATTCCAGTCTGTTGGTACTTGTTCTTCCTCTCAAATCTTTCCATACACTGGTGAAACATGTTTGGAGGTACTTCTTTATTTTTCTTTGACTTATTTGCTTCGGCTGGTATGTTGTTCGGCCCTTCTGATTTGCCATTTTTGGTTTGTCCGATGATCACATCAATTAAACGATTGTTGGCGTGTCAACATTTATAGAAAAATTTGTATGCACTGCCTTGATATGCAGTATGTTCAGCGTGACTGGTTTATTCAAGAGCTCTTTTAGATGTTGTATTAACCTGTTCCACTGCTCTTGAATAACAGTGATTGATATTCCTTGTTTGTTCTTGACTGATCACTGAGCTCCACTAAATTTTCCTTCCAGCATTTTCTGTTTATTTCACAGTTTTTAGTTTCTTTCTCTTACCAGGCATTACAAATATTTCCGGTTGTTGGCCCTAGAGCTCCTCTTCACAACCTTGTTCGTTCCTGTGTATTCGACCTGTGCCTTACTCTTCTCTGTTCCTGATCGCCTGTTGTTGCTTACTGTCTCGGATTCTTTGGTGGGCATTTCTCTACGATCAACTGCAGCCTCCCATAAAACTGATGTTTATAGTCTCCAATGCTTTTGTTAGGTGCATGAGATTCACATACCATTAGCGCTTTTCGCGCATCTTTACAGAGGATCCGCTGGACTACTCGCGTTTATAGATATCTTTATGACTAGAATACAATAGAATATTTCCCGAAGTTAATCTTGTCTGTCCAGCTTTGCTCCAATGTGTTTTATTTGTTCCAAGCACCATCTGGTTATATGTTCTGTTTTCCGCAGCTGCTTGAATGGCCCTCGCAGCCTTTGACACTGTACAGACATTCCATGTACCTATGTTGGTTGCTGGTCTGGTTTTTTAGAATAGTCGTTGGTTTCGTGATTTTTGAGAAATCTCGTTTTTCAACGTGTGGCGTCATTACTCTTTTGAATGAAGACGCTTGAACTGTGTGGGCAGAGTTTGAATAGCTTAAGTGGTTTTTTCTGATCATAGTCTTTTTGGCGAAGTTGTTATCTTCGTACTTCATACTCATTCCTCTTTCTTTATCCGTGCTTAGGAATGGCAGTAACTTTTAAAAGGTCGCATCAGTATTATTATCTTAGGTAAGTTCTATAGAGAACCATTTTTGTTGAAATAATTTTCGACAATGATGAATTTTTTGGGTAATTTCTAAGATGAAATGGTTGTTTATTATCTAGAAGAAACACACTTTTCATGTACCAGCTTCAGCGGTTATAAAAAGCACCAAAATACTAAATAGGGGTGGCGGAAAGCTGTTGTTTTCCTGTTTTTGACAATTTATACTCATGAATTTTTCAGTTTACGGTCAAGATATACTACCGTTAAATTGAATAAATATTTTTTAAGACTTGATGTTATCTGAAAATAATTTTCGTTATTATTCTTCATATGCTCCCATTCTTTATATCTCTATTTATACTAGTTAGTCGAAATCCATTATATACATGCCATTTAATATCATTTGTTATCAATGTATTACAACCATATCACAATATTGGACAACTAGGTCTCCTTATATCTAACCTAACAATATGGAGTCATCTTTAAAAACGTGAGTTTTCCATACAAGCTGAAATTCACAAATTCAATGTTCATTAAGTGTGGCGCAGCCAGTTATTTATTAGATTACGTAGTAGATGTATTTTAGAGGTTTCCGTGTAATTTAGACTGAAAACAATCTCATTTATAACCCCAAATTTTACCATATTTATGTCTTTTATCTCTGATGTGTGGATTAAACTCACCAAAATATAGATTTTCTAAGCAATTTACTCAACTGCTGAACACAGCCTTGGCGTGTCCATAGTCATAATGAGTAGACTATATCAGCAAGAAAACTGTATCTGTCAACAAATACTATTCTACATAGCTTCGAATAATAATTTATTCTTATTGAGTAGACAACATATGTGTAACTAAGATTACTTCTAAGAAATATTATAATTTTGATAAAATTCCAGAGTTGTCACCTCATCCTTCAAAGTCTTACAGTGAATCGTAACTCGAAAGGAATGTAATGTAAAACGTTGTAATGGAAAAATTGCATCACCATTTGAGAGAAGCTTTTACTCAACCATATTTGATAAAAGGAGAATATGATATCGAAAATGTTCTATTTTCAATAAAGAATAATCAACAAGTGTTGCTGATAATCCTATGCCTCACTGAGAATTTTATGAGGAATTTCAAAGTATGTATGGGTATTGAAATTGTCCAAATCAAAGTTCGGTTAAAATATCAAATGTAGTAACGAAACAAAGCTTGACATCACACCTATCTCACCACCTTGTTATAGCCGAAAACAGACTATAGTGAAACGGATAGAACTTTTAGTCAGAGAAGTTGAACAAGTATATGGACTAAATGTTTCATGTGATGTTACTTGAAGTATTTAAAACCTTGAATCATTGTACTCAGGAAAAGTTTTTAAAAAACTATTGGGCTGAGTGTTATGTGTTTCAGCTGTTATTCAAATGTAGCAAAATTGGCACCCAATTGCCCTGGTATGGCCGAGAGTGAGGTGGGCCTGCCCTCCCTCTCGAAATGCTCTCACACGGCCACGCGTATATAGCCTCTGCCACGGAAGTCCTACTCACTGCCTTCTCTTGGCGGGAGTGTTGTCTACGAAAATGAGAGGACGAAAAGCGAATGTCCGGCGCTTTAACCGGATCTCAAATCAATGGTGCCCGTGGGCTCCAGTGTCCTGAGGGAACAAATGGCGTATGAACCAATCGTTGGTCACCGGCTTCCATGGTAGTGCATCTCCTCACTATGCTCCACTGCCTTAAGGGTCAGACCTTTATGTCAAAGGCTCGGGGTGTGGGCCCCAAGAAAACCACCTGCTTCGGTTTGGACACTCGGGCAATATAACAGCCAACACACAAATAAAATTTTATGTGGCGCATACATATTTAGTGCTCTCTTATACCAATATTTATGTGTTCAAATAAATAAATAAAATAAGTAACAAAATGGTCAGTATTGAAAGTAAGGCTTTTGCGACTCGTTACATAAAAATGATATGCCGAACTTTTTCCGAATCCAACTAAATTATTCTGGAAGAAACGAATAAATTAGTATCCCTTAACGATCCAGCATTTGTTTACTATATAACCAAAAGCTGAATATATGCAAAACACTGCATCCAGTTGACTCATCCTCTTTTGCTATATCGGTCCACCTAGAAGTCTGATGTCAAAAGTTACAGTTGAATGGGTAAACTGTTTCCCACGATCGACGTGTCAGAGCTATATGATTAAAGATAGTATTGGAAGACAATGTTCAAGGTGTACGAAACGCGGATTTGAATCCCTCAGATACATCCTATTGATGAGCCCCAATTGACAATAGACCTAATTAAAATAGGCCCCCAAATGCCCTGGTACGGCCGAGAGTAGGAAGAGTCCGCTCTCCCTCTCAAAATGCTCTCACATGGCCACGCGTATATAGCCCCTGCCACGGAAGTCCTACTCACTGCCTTCTCGTGGCGGGGGTGTTGTTTACGAAAATGAGAGGACGAAAAGCGAATGTCCAGCGCTTTAACCGGATCCAAAACCAATGGTGCACATGGGCTCCAGTATCCTGAAGGAACAAATGGCGTATGAACCAATCGTTGGTCACCGGCTTCCATGGGACTGCACCTCCTCACGGTGCTCCACTGCCTTGTGGATCAGACGTTCAGGTCAAAGGCTCGGGGTGTGGCCCCTTAAGAAAACCACCTGCCTCGGTTTGGGCACCCGGGCAGTATCACAGCCCTCACACAAATCAATTGAGATTTGTGTGGCGCATATGTATTTGGTGCCTCCTTGTACCAATACTTATGTGTTAAAATAATAAATAAATAAATAAATAGTTAAAATAGGGATTCCCTCTGACGACCAACTAACATCTGAATCTGTATAATCTTCAGACAGATTTGCCATTCTCTGTTTTCACCACCTTCTCCCTCTTTGTTTACTATCTTTTTCTTGTACAGAAACTCGAATGATGTTTATTTCGTCGTGTTGCTTGTTGACTGCATTGATTCTTAGTCCATTATTTCATTATATCTGGTTGCAACCGGGTACTGGAAATGCGAATTTCTATTTCGCTGCATCGTTAGTGCATGCATTTGGACAGGTAAGTGAATAACCAGTTGGATCATTTCAAACTTAACTGACCAGCCAATATTGACCAATATCATGTTTTTCTAGCGGTTTAGTGCTAGTTGACTGGTAACTGTATTGCAACTGTATCGGCAAAATTCAGTCGGCACTAATGAACCACACAAATTTGACATTGAGCACTATTGAGTAATTGATCATTTGTAAATATCTCAATGTTAGGGGAAGTTAATTGGGTTCTCAGTGGCTCAGTAGTAACCTGTCACAAGGACCAGCAGTTTTCTCAAGACTACAAATAAGCTCTTCTGATGAGGATCAACTAGCATGTTACATACTTTCAGGCTTTCCTCCTGACTCCCTAAGACCTAATATCCAGGCATTAATTCTGTAGAAAACAGAAAAGTGAAAATGATATAAATCTAACATTAACACAATCGGTTCATACTTTATAGCGATGAAGAATTAACAGAAAGATGGCATGAAAATCTACCAAGAAATGTTAACGCATAATCTGACATGTCGAATGCACACATATTAATTCGAAGAACTTGGCTAGGTTAGATGTTACAGTCGAGTTTTAACTTATCAGAAATTTACCTACTCAACTGATCTATGGAATCAATAGATTAAGGCTAGTTTTAGAAACTTAGATGCGCTTATTGTCCTGTTTCTGACTCGTCAATTTCGTAAACTTAACTGGATTGTAGTATTAATGTTAATATTGAGATTCAAACACAATAACTGAATAAAATTCAATGGAGAATACTTATCACTGGATAAATGAAACATTTACTAATTATGATATAAATATCATATTTATTAAATATGTTATTAACTCAATAGATTCAGTAGCTTAATGGATATACACGTTGGACATTTGAACTGAAAGATAATGGGTTCGAGTCCCAATGTAGTTATAATTACTGAAATGTATAAACATATTTCCCAAGCAAAATAAAATGCACATTTTACATTCTACTGCTCACCATAACTTATATTGTAAATAACTTTTAGGTTTTTCCCGCCATTTTCTTTTTTGTTCAAACATTTCAGGTTGTCCTTATTACGGATTTATTAAATGCCTATGGAAAATGCGAATTTTTTTTACGTTATGGTTCTAACCTTCGATTGAGTACTGGTGAAAAGTTAAAATTAATTCAAGAATAAGAAAAAAAATTTTCTTTTTAAAAAAAGAAACTAAAAGTACCACAAGAAGAAAACAATTAAGGAATATGAAGGGGGGGAAAGGAGGTTTTCCCCCTCCCCCATAAACTAATATTTCTCTCACAAGTTTCACTTAATTCTCATTTATTTCATGGCAATTTTATTGAAAATAATCATATTTTGTCTTTATGGTTGTTATGTATGTATGATGTAGCGTGTGTAATAAGTTACATCATTAAACTATGTAAATGTGCCTGTAATACAATTTTTATGTGATGATGATTTTAACAATATATGTATTGGGAAAAAAAATCATCTCAATGTTTTGTATTCTTGTCAATGGTAATAATAGTAGTGTATGAATGTGTGTTTGTGTTTGTGTGTGTGTGTAAGATTTATTATTTCGTTGAATATTTTGTCAATGTTCATTGATAGGTATTTGTTTATTTATTTATATTTAAACACATTAATAGTGGTACAAGGGGGCATCAAATGTATATGTGTCACACTTTGTCATTCTGTTTTTGTGAGGGATGGGATACTACCCGGGTTCCCAAACCGATAGAGATGGTTTTCTTAGGGGGCTACTACTGCTCGAGCCTATGATCTAGAGGAATAATCCACAAGGCAGTGGAGAAACGTTAGAAGATACAGTCCCATGGTATCCGGTGACTAACGATTGGTTCCCTCAAGATCCTGGATCTCATGTGCACCATTGGCTTGGAATCAGAGTCTTCCAACACCCATAGATGGGTTCTCTATATCTAGCAACTCGGTGAATATCTTAGAAACATCCAGCTTTGAGAAGGCAAGGTGTAGTAATTCCCTGACAGTGATTGTTTACGTATGGTCACGTTAAAGCATTTCGAAAAGGAGATCTAACTCCCTACTCTTGGGCATACCAAGGCATTTTGGGTCTTGATAAGTTTATGGTATTTTCTTAGCATGTATGTGTTTATGTGTTCGACGCAAGACTTTCTTCGACAAGGTTCGATTACTAAGGTCATATATTTACACTGTTGATTTGTTCTGTACTATAATGATACAACAGCTGTCCAGTGTCCACTAGTTTTCAATATTACTACAACTGAGATGAGTTTTTGGATGTATGCAACCCACATATCGGATTTTATTACACAATAAAGTTATCGCATATATTACTCGGTTTGTCTAATCTGGAGAATAAGTGTAACGGTGTTTCAAACTACAATCTATTTATTAATTAGAGGGTATATATATATTTATGTCGGAAATCGTTCGAATTATTTCACCAGTTTTAAAGTAAGTCTTCTTGAAATTGTAACAAAATGTCTTGATTCGTGAAGTTGTGTTAATAATTCTACTAGATACAAGTTGTTGTACTTGTCTTTAAGGTACATTTTACGTGTGTGATAGTGGTACTATTCGGTTGCTCAAACCGGATGTTAATAGAAGTGTAGTTTGTTTATGTCATTTAGTGACTAAAAGTCTAGACTTATAATCACTGAGTTACTGCTTCATCTGAGCTTAGTCTATAGTGAATGAACACAGATGGGGAAGACCAATTTATTGTTCAGTGCATAATCACGCAATGGTTTATTATAATGTGAAAGTCATACATCATTTACACATTTATGAATTGTCTCTTACAAGCTTCATTTTTCCTTTATTCTTGTTGTTATCTTGGTTGCTTTCAGTTTTCTTCTCTTTTTATTTCAATCTACTCAATCTTCTGCTGCCATGCATTTCAATTCTGATAAGTGTTACATACTACTTATATCTATCGACATAAGTAGCATACACCACAAGTCCATTTTGAGGTGATTACTGAAATCATATTAACTAAATTTCTTTTGATTTGTTCATCAGTTCAAATGATCATGTAGATTAACTGACTGGTAATACACGTTAAGTATATTTTTTCAGTATTTGTTTCCAAGTATAAAAGGAAATAATGATCATCTACATTATTGAAAGTTCTGTCTTTGTTTTCATAAGTGTATTAAGATTAATTATTCATTTTAATCTATCTCTTCACTAATCAGTTAGTGCGCTTAATTGAATGGTCAGATATAATATTTTTTTAGTTTGCAATAACAGTCTACTTATATTACTGATTAATTTTAACCAAAGTTAATTGTACAGCCGTCTCTTTCTAAATAGTTCATTTGGATGACCATGTAAAGAATTTTCAGGCTTCAACACTCTCTACAAATACTTTCATGTTCCAATTAAATTTAATTGGTTCGACATGAATACAATACTTGACTGCATAAAAATGTTATTAAACAAATAAGGGATATATGAAAAGTTATAGTGTTAACTGCTTACTCATTTAAATATTATTAACTTCAAGCCATAGATTGTCTGTGAATTAATGGACGAGTGTACTGTGCGACAGTTCGTTCTGTTTTACTTTACGCCTGCAACACGTGACCATTAAGAGTACATGATACTAGTAAGCTACTGACATTTGACCACTAGTGTCTTAAAAATATTGCTTGCATCTGCTGGGATCATTGGGTAAGTAATAGTGAGCTTAGACATAGGGTATTAGGGAATGATGGTAACTCAGTCGATATGGTTGTAAATCTTCATCGACTGTGATGGTTGGGCCACGTGTTGCGTATGTCCAACCACCGATTAACATGACGCGCAATACTGACCAGTGTTGGAGACTGTTTGAAGAAGGTTAGGGGCGGCCAAACCAAAACATGGCACCAGTCTGTAAATTCACTAACTTACGGTCTGAGCCATGTTGGCAGATACAGACACTTGGTTGGGGTCCTTGCAACTATCGTAATCAATGGTTGAAGACTCTTGGTGACATGGCTCAGAATCGATCACCATAGCGTTGGTGTATACACCCCTTGTCTTCCCTTAAACTACCAGATAAAAATTATTTCACATCGTTCTTTCTGCGAACTGATTCTTTCTCTCTGTACTATATCCTTACGTAAAATCTTTTCTTTATATATTACGCCATTGAGTTAAATGCCTCTACGAATCCGGTGTTCATCTTTCTGTTCTAATTAGGTGTGGCAACTTGGACCGATGCATATATGTGCCTGGTCGTACGTTGTTATTTATTATTTATTTATTTATTTGAACACATAAATATTGGTACAGAGGGGCACCAAATATATATGCGCCACACAAAACAATGATAATTTGAAGAGAAGGAGAAAAGAGAAAAAAAAAAGTAATGAACGTGGGGAATTATAAAAAAAAAAGGGAGAGAGAGAACAATGGTGGGGGAAACGGAAAGGTACAAGCAGAAGGGATCTTTCAGTTAAGGAAGATATAAACACTTTTTATGAAGAAAGTAAGAGGTTACAGCACGATCGCCACTGGCTTCTATTCTTAGCCATATCTGATAACGTCTCTAGCCACTGCGTTACACCGTCTCTCGGACCCCAACCAGGGAGTCGTGAAGGACCAACAGAAGCTAGCCCTTTGCAGCTTTCTTTCATACCACGACACCATGTCATATAATGACCACCTCTCCGCTTTTTCCAACCAGTCCCAGAGTCGGCAAATAATGCACGACGTGGAATTCTCTGGGACGACATTCGTAGAACATGTCCAAGCCACCGAAGTCGGTGTTTCAAGATGGTGACACCAATTTCATTATCGTCTCTGTGACCGAACACTCGATGCCGAACCTCTGCATTACTGACATGGTGTTGCCACTGGATGCCAGCAATCCTTCGGAGACAACGATGATCGAACACAGAGAGTCGTCTAACATCCTCAGCTCGGAGAGGCCAGGTTTCACAAGCATAGAGCAAAACTGCTCTCACCGTCGCGTCGTAGATCCGACCTTTTACAGCCAGACTAACATCACGAAGGCGCCAAAGATGGCCCAGATTGGCATAAGCCGCTCTGGCTTTCACTATACGAGCATTGATCTCATCACTCACACCACCACCAGCACTTATGCAGCTACCTAGATACACGAACTTCTCGACTACTTCAATCTGCTCACCATCCAGAGTGAGTACAGGATTAGAATCCTGCCAGTCTTGTAGAAGTACTTTGCACTTCGAAGGTGCAAAGCACATACCATACCTACGGACATTGATTGCCAACTGATTAAGTGCGGATTGCATAGCTTGGGCATTCTCGCACAGTAAGACAATATCATCCGCATACTCAAGGTCGAGAAGTCTTTCTCCAGGCAACAGATCCACACCACCATTACTTACATCCATCAGAGCTGTTTCCAGAATGTCATCGATGGCAAAGTTGAAGAGGAATGGTGAGATTGGGCAACCCTGCCTAACTCCACTGCTTGAATGGAATAGTGGAGAAAGGTGGTTGTATGCCCTCACTCTGCCTGAGGTGTTTGTGTATTGGGCTTTTAGGATGTTAATAAACTTCTCAGGCACACCCTTCTTCAATAGACAATCCCAGAGAACAGTTCTGTCCAACGAATCGAAGGCAGCCCTGATATCAAGAAACACAACGATTGTTGGCCTTTGATAATTATGGCGGTGTTCTAACACTTGGCGGAGGGTGAAGATATGATCAATACATCCTCGACCAGAACGAAACCCAGCCTGCTCCTCGCGAGTCAATCCTTCTCGGGTCCTGAACAACCTACGAAGTATGACGGAAGCCAATAGCTTGGACGCAATCGGAAGTAGACTTATCCCCCGATAGTTGTTACAGGAACAACGTGAACCCTTTTTAAAGATAGGGACAACTATCGACTCATTCCATGACGTTGGTACACTCTCTAGTTCCCAGATCTTTGTAAACAACGTCGTCAGTCCCTTAGTCAAAAAGTCACCACCATCTTTAAAAAGAGCCGGAGGTAAGTCGTCTGGGCCCGGTGATTTGTAACGTCTCAAGAGTTGGAGTTCCTTGCGGACTTCCGCCTCATTTGGTGGATCAGTCGTCACCGGCCATGGAGGGCAGGACAGTCTGACCGATGTTGCCGGAGCAGCAGGCCAGTTGAACTGCCCTTCAAAGAATGCTGACCATCGTCCAAGACGTCGATAGATGTTAGTGATTGGCGTTCCGTCATCCTCGCAGATTGTTTCGCTCACACCAAACTTCTTGCTGCCAGTGGCTCGGATGAGTTGGAAGAGCTTCCGGTAATTACCAGATGCAGCTGCTGCTTCCAGCTCACTGGCACGCTCCGACCACCAGGCTTCTCGGTCCTTACGCAAGGTTTGCCCGATTTGATTACGTAACATCCCTCGTCTGTGGTCAAACTCACGGTCACCCGGAGTAGACCGACGGGCTTCAATCAGTTGTAAGGAACCAGAAGAAACCCAGTGCTTGTAAGCGTGACGTTTCGCAAACCCACAACAGACTGTACCCGCCATTTTCATGGCGTCATGCAATTGCAACCAATGCTCATCTATACTTTTCGGTGAAATGGTAGCTAGCCTAGAAGCTAGCTCGGTTCGGTACTTACTAGCAACAGAAGTTGCAGCCAGCTTGCTAACATCAATCCTTTGGTGGCGGTCACTTCGTTGTCCACTGAAAAGTAAGGTAAGATTGGCGCAGACCAGAGCATGATCAGATTCCAGATAGATACTCCAAAAGGAGCGGCAGTCTTGTACACAACCACGCCAGCGGTAGCTGATCGCGATGTGATCAATCTGAGTCCAGGCTTGAGATGCAGAAGGAGGACGCCAGGTGGCACATCGGCGATGACTGTGCCGAAAGTTAGTGCTAGCCAGAAACAGGTTGTGGTCTGTGCATAGTTGCAGTAGACGTTCCCCGTTATCTGTCCTGCGACCAACGAGTCCCCATCGGCCACCTAAACGACTCTCTTCTGTGCCTAGACGCCCGACCTGAGCATTCAAGTCTCCAGCTAGTACTACAATATCTGTCGAACGCACTTTCTGGAGAAGAACAGTTAGCTGGTGGTAGAACTCGTCCTTGATTGCATCCGGGCTGCAATCTGTCGGGGCATAGGCGGAGATGACGAAAAGACATCGTTTCTCACGCCGATTTCTTCTCACTTTGATGGAACTTTCTAATCCAACAGCACATAACCGACTGTTAGTGGGGATCCAGTCGACTAGTGCTGCCTCAGCTCTTGCGCTTAGTGCGACACCAACGCCAGCAAGACCAGACGAAGATGCCACAGGGTCCCCGGATAAACGCACATAAAACAAGCTTTTTGAAGTGACAGATGGAGAGCGAACTTGTAGTACTTCACCAGAGTCTTGAATACGGGTCTCGGATAGACAACACACATCAATATTAAGACTTTCCAAAGACATAGCCAGTCCTATCTGTTGTCCGACCTGCATAAGTGTGCGAACGTTGAAGGTAGCCAGTTTGAATGGTGCACACGGTTTCAGAAAAACTGCTTCAGTACTCATGTTCGGTAGTAACATACAATTTTCAACCAGGCAGTGACTCGAGAACGTTTAGATAAAGCTGAATTTTCACCATAGGTGAGCTGCTGTCTAGGTCGAAACGCATATATAAAGTAGGAATAAGAGAAGGTGAATAAATGACGTGGTAGAGTAATAATAATAATAATAATAATAATAATAATAATAATAATAGTACGAGTTATTTCAGTGTTAATCAGATAGAAAGGAATATTTTCCATAAGCAAATTGTTCATCATAGTTTTAGTGAGTGGGCTGGGATACTGCCCGGGTGCCCAGACCGAAGCAGGTGGTTTTCTTAAGGGGCCACACCCCGAGCCTTTACCTAAAGGTCTAGTCCACAAGGCAGTGGAGCATCGTGAGGAGATGCAGTCCCATAGAAGCCGGTGACCAAAAGTTGGTTCATACGCCATTTGTTCCCGCAGGATACTGGAGCCCATGTGCACCATAGAATTGGGATCCGGTTATAGCGCCGGACATTCGCTTTTCGTCCTCTCATTTTCGTAAACAACACCCCCGCCACGAGAAGGCAGTGAGTAGGACTTCCCTGGCAGAGGCTGTATACGCGTGGCCGTGTGAGAGTATTTCGAACGTTGTAACTGACTGACTGGCTGTTATCCTTTTATAAGCACTCCTGTGTTGTATAGTACATCACTTTGTCGAGTCTCATAACTAATCGGCTACACCACAAACGTTGTTAACAAATTTATCTTGTCATCTCTACATAAGATTACTCCATACATCACTATCTCATTCGTAAAATCTTTCATTAGGTTGGAGATTATTACTAAATATTCTAATTTGTAGAATGTTTATTTAGTGAAATGAATTTCACCAAAATTCAGTTATTATTATTATTACTCACAATATATTTTATTTGTAATTCTCACTTTAGCTTGAGTATCAAAATCGTCTTACTGGCTTATCCACCAGTTGCGCCCCTTCACCACGTACAGTTGCTCGTTCATCATCATCGTCATTATTAAGAAAAGGAGGTAGGAATACATATCATAGATATCATGCAAATGGTTCCAATAATAATACTGGAATCACTTCATCAGATGAAGGATTCGATAGATTATTTTATAAACCTCGTCGTAGTCAACCAGTTGTACATCCAGCAAGTGAAATACCATTTTGTGAAGTGAGTGATAGTTTATATATATATATATATATATATATATATATATATATATATATATATATATATATATATATATATATATATATATTACTGTGTTTGATATATACACCGACTGAGTTACACCAAATTTGTAATGAAACCTGATTCTGAAAGTTTTGCCCAAAACCCCAAAGATAGCGTTCTTCATTCTGATTGGTTCACCACTAAAGTATACTTGTACCGGATAATCTATCATTTTTTCAGTTCGTCCACTAACACTATTTGGTTTAAAGCTTACTAATCAGTCTATTGTGATTTGTGTCTAATCTGCGCATGAAACGTTTCGGATTCTACCCTGCCAATAATACCAGTCGACAGAAAATCATGGTCATAGGTTTCACACTAGTTCTCACTCATCAACACTTCATATGTACAAGCTCAGGTGAATAGCTGATCTCCTCCTTCGTAATCGAATTTCTTAGTGTCACAGTCAAAGTTTGTTATCATTGATCTATTCATATCGCAACATGCTCTTAGATAGTTTTATTTTCAGAACTAAAATGTTTGTAATCATCTCTTAGTATATCCTATTTGTAATTTCTATGAAAACAAAGTCATACATACAAACACAATAACATACATAAGCATCCCATTTCTGAGTCATTAAGAAGAATAAAACGCTTTGGTGAATGGTCTAAAATGTAATCTCTCGTTGTAAAACCTAAAGAGGTGCTGGTTTCAATTTCTAATGTGGTTGTAAATTTGCACAGATGTAGAGTTTAGTGGCCCGGGATCTGACTCCAAGCAGATTGTATGAATGATTGTTATTAAATGATTGCTGTCGATATATATATGTCGCCTATTGTCGCATGTAATAAACTACTTAAATGGCGTTAGTCAATAACGGAATTAAATAAATCAAATACGAGAATGAATTACGAATACCTATGTTCCATACAATCTTTGATCCAAAATATCAGAGAAGCGAAGAAAAATGAGCTAAGCGAAATGACGTGAAGCGGAGAAGGCATGTGAGCCAACTCCATTTAACCAAGCTTTAATCAATATTTATAGTAACGCAAAATCAAGCTACAGATATGTGATGAATGGGATTGGAAGGGCACATACATATGCGATTATATACAAATAGTCAAAAATGATAAGCAATAATTGACAAGGTCAAAATGTGACTCAAGTAGAATGAATAGATCGGTTTGTCCGAAAGCTAGAATAAGGTATATGAGATAAACATAATAACCGACACTACAGAGTCCCATACTAGAATAAGAAAGCTTTTCAATGTTTCTGGTTTTCAGTAATATTAAACAATCTTCACAAACTCCTCATTGAATTTCAATAAATCTGACTTTCCTATTTCTATCTCTGTTCATTTTAATTGTTAAAGAATTGTCGTGTTATGGATGAAGAAATGTCAAAAGAATATGATTCAGTGACTGGATCACCTGTAAATAATGATAATAATAATCATCATCTACCTGAAGAAATGATCCATGATGATGAAGAAGAATCAAGATCATGGGTTATGCGAATGCCCGTTGGTCCATGGTGGTGTGAAGATTGTCAAGAGTCAGTGACATCAAGTAGTTTAACTATATCACAATTATTTGCTATTTTACGACAGTGGACACCTTATGCACAGTTACAATTAATTACAATAGTTGAAGAGGTATGTTTCATTGATGGATTTTATTGATAGGTTGAGGAGGAACGTGAAGTTGATAAATTGATTACTGTTTTCTTGATATATATATTTCGTTCATTATATATAAGTGATTATAAAATTTGTTTTTCAGTCAATTTCAACGTAGAACCTATAAATACAAACATCATTTCAAGTCACTATACCCCATTATCACGGAAAAATGAAATTATCGGGGTGAATTCCAAAGTAACGGATGTAATAACAGTATCGGCAGCAACAGAAAAGAATGGGCATCAAAGATGGGATTCAAGAATATTAGTGGAATTAAAAAATTGAGGGATTCAGAAGCCCAGAATGGGGAGGAATATATAAAGTGAATGCACCTGCACTGTTACAAAAGATTTTTAGCGATGTCATTCAGAGCCTCTAACCAGTGGTAACAATAATCTTGCGGACCCCAACTCCAATGTCTTCATCTTCCTAAACAGGTCCTTTCGATAGTTAATGTTTTCATGAATGTGTTGGTTTGACCGTTCTTAGCTTTCCTATAGTCTACTCCTATACCAGACATGGCCCTTTCAGGTAGGCAATAATTTGCCATACGTAACACATGTCTCAACCACCTTAGTTGATGAGGATTTTTCACCTCATCAGTTGGTTGTTCATCCCTACCTAGCATCTTATCGTTAACGCAGGAAACACTTACTCGGCGGTCCCAAAATATACGCTATTTACGTCGTGTATTTGAGTTCAATAAATATTTTTCTTGGATAATATAAGTTTCTTTGACAAATGATTCTTCACATGTTCAGATTTTCCTATTTTTCGAACTCTAGGTGCATTTATTTTGATACAGGCGATTGCGTAATATCATTGACTGTCACACTAACAGTTTGGCTTAAAGTCCAGAATTCTCGCTACTTATGACTAACTTCCTGACTGAAAGTTAATTATAATTATATGTACCCTGGTTAAGGGTTTGCCACATAACACCGTAATTATAATAACGAATTCGATAAAAGACATAGTAATCCGGTAATGAAAAAAGCTTGTTAGTCAATATATTAAATTTCAAGTAAAATAACTCTTGTGTGTATTAGCAGCAAATCATGTTCCTTGGGGCAAATTGCAAACTGAAAGTGAGAACAATCAATCAAATAGTGGTGAAAACTATTGTGTAAATATAATTTTGCAAAGTATTATTGCAGTGCATTTTTACGCGTATAATCTATCATCTTTTGACAGAATCACTATCTCATTTTTTTTTGTTATTCATGCACACCGTCAGCCGTTATGATATTGTGTAATCAAATGATTTTGTCATGTATATAAAATAAATCAGTCTTGATTATTTGCATTTTTCATACACACACACACCCACACCCATATTTGTCTTTATTCTTTACTCAATTTTATTTAATTCCATCAACAGATATTTAGACGTGGTGCTCATGTTGATGATCGTGACGGTTTAAGTGACATGACTTTATTACATTTTACTGCAAAATCCGGTGCATTAGGCGATGAACAAGCTTCGTGTCGGTAAGTTTTTCTATGTCATTGAAAAGATACATAAATCCTGTTCGTATGATGTTATCAATGGACTGATTATGTTATCCAGTATCCCCAAACATTATATTTTAATTGAATGGTTGTTATGAGGATTAGTTTAATTTATAAGTATTATTCATCACATATCAGTCTCAGTGGACTTATCATTAAAATGTAAGGAAGACTGAGTGTCCGTTTCGTTTTTGTGTGTGACTTCTTGACAATAAGTACCCTCGGGACCTCTCTAAATATCGTCACTACTGGTGTTAAGACGTCAGGGGTGAGATAATTATCATCAGTGGTATTGAATGATCGTCGCAATATATTGCAACTTAATTAATGTTGTAACTGTTCTACTAGACACTAATACAGTGGTTTTCATGTTTAAGCGTTCGACATGAAACCTGCAGGTTCTTAGTTCATTCCTGGGTAAGGTCGTGGATGCGTATTGCGAAACAGTCCACTATTTGGATGAAGCAACTATTTAATGGACCCGGGTTTTCATTAGTATCCCAACTGAGACCAAATATCATATTAGTCTCGTCTTTATGTCTAATCAGATTCCACAGAACAAGTTGTTTCTTAGTGTAAGTGATTTACGATCATGCGTTCCGTTTGTCTCCATGTTAAGTGAAGATTGGAGATATCTGGACTCGATACTCGTCCATAAGACGCATCTTCAGAGAACTGATGTGTTCGAACTCGTGAACAGTCAGAGATTTGACCACACTGTTATTTCAACCGTTGCTAATTTCCTGTAGGTTTAATATATTTAAGCTGACTAACATCTATGTAGCAACTAATATCATGTTTGTGTATTCCTTAGTACTCACATAGGTTCCTATCCTACTTGAAACATCTATTCCTTCTAGACTGCAAATCCTTCGTATTGATGAGTACCAACTAATACAAATGATATATCCAGATCTTCTTGATAACTTTCATTAACTATCTAATATGTTACTGTTATTTAATTTGATCAGAGCAATGAGTTCTTGCTTAAGTCTTTCAGTTTTCAACCACTTAATCACAAATCCAAATCCTACAAATTATTTTGGCTTCTATACGTTAACAGTATTTTTATATCTCATGTGAAGAGAGTGTGGTTTATTCTCGAGTAATCAAATTGATTTATAATAGGACTTCGATCTTTATTAATTTACAAAAAAATGACTGATTTCCATATCCCTAAGATTGTGTCACAATCCATCATCTATGATCTGCCATTCCACCTCCTTCCCTGACTATGACTGAATTTTAGAGTAACTGTTAAGTCATCATCAGACTGAATCGTTTATCAATAAAACTTCTTTTTCAATGACTATGATATTGAATTTTGATTTGTCTCTATGATAAAATACTCACAGAGATAAATAATTTAATTCAATTACCAAACTATCAGTTTGTATGTACACAGATTTTTGTCATATTGTGATGAATAAACGAAGGCCAATAATAAACTACATACCGTTAAAACTCCTTAAATCCAAACAAACTAATGAATGTAAGCTGATTTGTTGAAAAATCGATAGGCGACCTATTTTCTTCATGTTAATCGATATGAACTGTAATAATACTATCATTATTTAATGTTGATGTCTTTTCTATGTTAGTTGTAATTTCTTTACTCATCAATTTTGCACATACTTGGGAAGGATATTTCCTTTTGTGCGTCATGAAAAACAAACTGGATTAGTAGTACTGGTCTTGCCAAACCGTAAGCGTTACTACAAAGTCGAAGTAACAACTGCTTAAAGTTGAGTACTCAGCCTTTGTCAGAGTAGTTCTTGATGTGTTATTTCTGTAAATTTAGGATCTTCTTTTATGCTATGAGAATCCGTGGAGCATGGTGGGGTGTGGCATTTTCAGCTCCAAACTTTTAACCTTCCCTTTCGGTAGCGGGAAGGCAGTGTCGCTGCAGTTGCTGGTTATTTGAAGGCAATACTACTGTCGGATCCTAGTCAATTCGGCAGTATGACTTCTTTGGACTTTAAGTTACTCTTTCGAGCCTCATTATTCTTCAGATGATCTGTCTGGAATGATAGATCCTAAAAAGCAAACGTTCTAGCCCATACTACCTTATTGAATCACCACAATATGTTAGACCGGTTACCGCGTCAAGGTAATAGCTACAATTGAGATGTACTAATGTGAAATCGGGTAACTTCAATAAGTGCTTGTTTCTGTCAAAGCTTACGTTATCCACAACTTTTTAATCGTTTCGAATCACTTTGTTCATCAAGACCCGTTTGGACGCACTACCAGTAATTAAGATTGTAAGCTTTATTCGTCACAGATTTATTCAGTTGTGTAGATCCAGATTTCGTGATTGTATCTGTGTGCGATGCATTGAGATAGTATCATATTTTTTCTGTAGTTTTTTCTGGTTTTTGTTTACTTACAATTTTATCTATTTATTTGTTTCCTGTTTTAGTATTGCTAATTATTTATTAGATGAAGGTGCTAATCTCGAAGCTCGTTGTAAATGGACTGATATGACACCGTTACATTATGCAGCTTATTTTGATTGTCCATTATTAGCTGATTTATTAATAAATCGTGGTGCATGTATATCAGCTAGAACATGTTTGATTGATCATTCTACACCGTTACATTTAGCTGCTAGTCAATTATCATTAGGTACTGCACGTATATTAATACAAGCGGCTGATTTTTCTGTTACAAAAACTGGACAACGATATGATGCTAAAGATGCAAAAGATGGTTATGGACGTACACCATATGGTGAGATGATTGTGATTTTCTTTATTTGTACAATTGTTTTATAATTATTATTTGTGTGAACATCAACTGTGGGATGCAGGTGCATCCAGCTGGCGAGTCTTAAATAGGACGAAATGCGTGTCCTGAATTCCGCTGCTGGTCACCATCCATCTTTACTGATAATATTATTTGATTGATTATTTTTAAAGAATAACTCAGCAAAATTAATGAATTATTGTGGTCAGGAGTAATCGATAGGAAGCACTGGATCCAGGTTTCTTACAGTTTACCACTGTTAGTAAAAAGTAACTACAATCTTGGGAGGAGTTCATGCATGTGTCTAGCTGCTTTCCAGTTGCCTAACATTTTAAGATAATTCACTTTTAAATTTTGGTTTTTCTTAACGAATTGATGTTGGCTGAGAAGAAAAAAAAGAATATTTGACACAGATTTTGCATATTAATTTGAAACTCTTGTCATTGTTCCCACTGACAATTAGTAATCTCAACTAAAGAAGAATAATGATTTCAGCTTGAATTGTTTCGGAAACTACGTAATTCAGCTACTTAAATCAGTGAAATTGCACAACTTCATTGATGAATTTGCCTACTTATACGAACTCTTTGATGTTCAACATAAGTTATTACTCGTGTTTCTTTCTATTCTGTCAGAGGTAGTATTCTAGATTAGATCTTGATATAATCACCAAGATATTGAATCTAACACTTAAAACTTTATTGATTGGATAGTGATTAACTTATCCAACTGATATCCTTCAGTCGCTTATGCATATCTACGAATTCAGCTGATCCTATGAAGAAAGCACACAACTAGATAACTGAATCAATGAATTAGTGAACGCCTTGCTTCGTGGTTGGGAAAGGTTATCGTCAAAACAATAAACAGATTTATTATATCATATTTGCTCGATAACGATTATGTAGTAGACATAAATAGGTTATTTAAAGTGATTTATCGTATTCCTACTGGTTCTCTTTATGGAGTTCAATAACGTCTCTTACATATAGCAGAAGCTATGGAATTTGAGCTAATTATCCAAATTTTTGTATTCATAAGAAATTTGTAACACCCTTATCTCTTCTTTGGCCAAATCGATTCTACTTTCCATACTCTTTGTTCATTTATTTCTGTCTACCCCCCTCCCATACTATTTTTCCTAAGTACATACTTCATTATCCAATCATGGATTTTATGAATGTTCTTTAACGATCTATATTTTTCAAGTCATTGACCTATTTCCTATTACGAAGCATGGATTCAAGCTTTTTTTATTCGTACCACAACCGTTACTCTTTACTAATTATGTTTATTTATGTAATCTATTTCACTGTTATCATTGACAAATCAACTGCCTTGATTGGTTTAATAATTTCTTATATGCATATAAACATTAATCTGCTAAAATATCCTACCTACGAGAAAAGGAATACTCATTCACTGCTAGGTGGTACATCGGTGGTCGGCAATCACTAAACAAGTAATAAAACCAGTGACAAGAAAAAATGTGCAAAACAACTACTGAACCCTTGTAGTTGTGCCGTTTATCTATGTAAGCCTTTTATCCAGAAGGGCATAGCGGCTTCATCTAGCTGAAAGAGCCATTGTGTATTAGAATAAAGCCTGATGACGATCTAATTTAATATTAATAAAGTAATACATTTGTAATATCCCAATGAGTAGAAAAATTAGATTTTCTGACTTTTCGTGACTTGGTGTAAGTCACTTCTTCAGAGAATAATTAACCAAATTAAAACTAATCCAAGTTTAAATAGTACAACGGAACAATAAGAATATGTCATATTGCTTTATTTATAACATTATATCCAATACTCAATTTATTCGAAATTATCAAATTAAATCTTGGCAATGATACCTACTCAATCAATATTGTTGAGTAACATATGTTCTAATTCACATTATGGAAAATACACACCATGTCGATTATTATTATTATTTCAGAATGTCTACCGCCTTCAGGTCAACTTCCAGAACCTTTGTGTACACTACGAGATTTATTGGCTGAATTACTTCGTCCAACATCTCCACAACAAACTGTACGTTAGTATACATTTCTATATATATATATATATATATATATATATATATATATATATATATATATATATATATATATATATATATATATATTTATAGTACACGTTCACGTTCCTTCTCTTCTAATCAATTAAGACTGAAGTTTGTCTCTCTTTTCTCAAGTCAGAAGATTATTCTCATGATCTTTTACGTACATAATAAATACATTATATTGTTTACTTATACAGACTAGTCATTATCATGTTTATCATGTGGTGTAAAATACACTTACTCATTGTAAGTAAATAAGTTATGAAACGTTCTTTTGTTATGTAACCATTTGATGATAGATTTAATATAAATAAAAGAAGCTGAATTTCAAGGCAGATCAAAATAATCTATTATCAGTGATATTGATTAAACATTGCGCACATTGCTCAAAATGATTAAATGAGAAGGTATGTATGTGGAGGACGCTACATTTGAAGAAATTACGATATCACTTGAAACCGGCGAATGGAACCAAGGTCAGCAACTCAACAACACGTCCTTTTAGAGATGACACTTTCCTCATCTAAATTTCCAGGAGTTGAACTTCTACCGGGAGATCCACTTGTTGCCGATGACATAGTTCTATTTAGTGAAGACGCTGACAGAATGCAGAGTCTGCTGACCACTCTAAGCAACAATGCAAGCATGTTCGGCATGCGATTTTCTCCCTCGAAATGCAAAATGTTGCTTCAGGATTGGGTTGCACCGCCACCCGAACTAGTGATAGGGAATGAAGTAGTTGAGCGTGTCGACCTCTTCACTTATCTCGGAAGTCTCATCAGCCCTTGTGGTTTGGTGTGTGACGAAATCTCAGCACGGATACAAAAGGCTCGACTAGCTTTTGCCAACTTGCGTCATTTGTGGCGTAGGCGAGATATCTGTCTATCAACCAAAGGACATGTTTACTGCGCAGCAGTTCGTTCCGTCCTACTTTATGGCAGTGAAACATGGCCAGTAAGAGTAGAGGATATTCGTAGGTTACTAGTATTTGATCATAGGTGTCTTCGAAACATCGCTCGTATATCCTGGGACCACCGAGTAA
Source organism: Schistosoma spindalis (assembly GCA_946903255.1). Taxonomy (NCBI): domain Eukaryota; kingdom Metazoa; phylum Platyhelminthes; class Trematoda; order Strigeidida; family Schistosomatidae; genus Schistosoma; species Schistosoma spindalis. Next base: position 17,279,160 of record OX336419.1, on the reverse strand, counting down.
GTGACGCAGTTGTTAGGAAACGGGTACTAGGTAAGGATGGCAAATCAATTGACGAAGTAGTGAAACTTAATCAGTTGATAAGGATGGGACATGTGTTACGAATGCCCGAGCACCGACTACCCCGCCCCGACGTGCGATGTTTTATGGTGTAGGAGTAGGTTGGAAGAAAGCTAGGGGCGGCCAGACCAAAACATGGCACAAATCCATGAAGTCACTGACAAGTGGACTGAGTCATGTTGGTTGGTATAGACTACCTGGTTGGGGACCGCGAAATGATAGCAACCGATGGTTAGAAACCTTGAATGACATGGCTCAAAGTCGTTTGCAATGGCGCAGGTGCATCCACTCTCTGTGTTCTCTCAAACTCGAATCTTCTGTATTCTTCATGTCCTTTATTTTCTTTCCAAATCTATTCCACTGGACTATACTCCTTTAATAACATCATCAAACCTTAATGTCCCCTATCTCTACTTATACTTTCAGTACCTCTACCACTATGGGATTTGAATCGATAACTGAATCTCTGTGCTAATGTGGTATGGCAACTCGAACTGATGTACGTACGTACAAAGTTCCACGTTATTACTGACTAACTGACTGACTATACATACGGTATGAAAATGTCATTAGGAACCGTTACAAAATAGTGTATTAAAAGAGAAAACGAACCATTGACATTTAAGGTTCTTATAAGTGGGAGGTAAAAATGGGCGCTTTTCGAGCGAAAATAAGAAATTTAAAACTTCAAAATAAAATTACAAAAATAAAACGTCTACCAAGTGATTTCTGGGGATCTAGTATCGCCAACAGAAGTTGAAAACGGGACACATTTATACCGTTATAAATGACTTAGTATCATGTTCAGATCTCAAACAGTTAGTCTGGATTCATCAGTCTAGTTCAGATTAATCGTCCGATGTTTGACTTTCTTACGACATAATTTTAAACCAGCGAACAATTATCATCAAAGTATAATTCATAAGATTAAGTTCAATAATGAAACATTTCAATTAATGTCTACACTATCTAAGATTATTGACCTCGTTCTTGTTATTATTATTATTATTATTATTATTATTATTATTATTATTATTGTTTTAGGAAGATATTGACATTGAAAAAAGAATCATTCAAGCCACTTCAAATGATTATTCAACAGATTATCGAAATGAACATATTACTAACAATTATGTGAATAATCAAAGTTTACCAACTGAGAATTCTCATTCACAACAATCTACATGTAGTGGAGTTGATTGGTTAGTTGGTAAGTATTTTGCTGTAATATCATAAGAAACATTTGAAAATGACATATTATCCAATATACATATCATCTTTCTTTCCCTCCTCGCCGCGAAAGAAGAGATTGTACTGACATGAATAACTTGATTGATTTAAGAAAACATTATTATGGTTTTCATGGAAAAGAAACTAACGAATTTAATCATGATAGGAAAAGAGGAGAATGTTGGATATAGTTTCTCTTGAACGCCGCATAGTTTTTAACTCTATTTTTGTAAGTTGAATATCCTGTGTTTGATTTCACGTGTGGATTGTAAGAATACACACTGTACTGTTAAGTATGAAACTACAGTCCAATAACTGTCTAGTTAGGATAAGTCTTTGAGATTTTTCTTGTTGATATTATTGTCAAATTATGGTAAATCTCTACATAACCTATGTACTTATCATGATAAGTAATGGCTTAAATTATCCTGTTGTTGATATTCAAGACTGAATTCCCACTTAACTTCACTGACGTACATATGTATCTTGTACAGATCACCTCTATACAGCCATTTTGTTATAGGCATTCTATTAGTATAGATGGATAATGGCCTTCAATAGGGATCCAGGACGTTGGTTTTGTCTTGCTTAGAACTTATCATCTGAAAGTACGTACTTCGCAAAATTGATGTTGACACAATGTGGAATCCAAATTCTTTTGTTTCAAACGTCGGTGTGTTAATCTCTAAGCTACAGTCTCGTAGAATCCCACTGAAATAGCAGACAAGCGGGGATCTTTAAAGTAAAGCTTAGGACAGATGTACATTGGACCAACGTCACTATATTTTCATATAACGAAATGTTAAAAATGTAATAACGATGATAAAAAGTGAGACTAAACGTAGAGAGTAGTGTTAGAAAAACCAAACACGTATCCGGAAAGTGTTTATGCAAGAATTCTGAAACTGAAGATCGAGGGAGTAAGATAAGGAGTGAAAGTGTCGTGAATTATTGTGAACTATCCTGTTCTAAGTCAATCAACGTTTCTAGCCACTGATTAGAAATCTCTACTTATTTATACGTTTAGTGTATTTCATGTATGGTCGGTTCGACAGTGAACGAAATGTCTATTAGTTAGTTACACATACTATGTAACAACGGCACTTAAGCGTAATATACGTCTCCAATGTCGTAATGTTAGAAAAAAGGTCCGTTCTTGGTAAAAGTTAATAGTTTTCCATTCACAGAAAAAGCCATAAAATATGTAGTACTTCGTCGTTTGTACAAAGAAAAAGCATCCCTTTGCAACAAAATTTCGCACGTATTATCAGAAAACCTCTAATCAAATCAACGTGAATTGAGAGACATAACATAAGAATCAGTGTATATGACATATCCTACTATCTGTTCACATGTGTGTTTACTTCTTCACTGGTCTGAATAATTCTTCAAGACACCGTACTTTTCTACCACCAATACAGAAAAATTTACTTGTCGATCTGGATGGGTAAAGGTATTTTACCAAAAAGGTACCTTGCTAATTGACACTAATGATTAGTACTTTCTTGCTTCTGTTTTATATCATCATGGACGATTTGAGTGTCTGAGAATCCCAGTAAGCACCACTTGTTGTTGGAAATCATTGTAATGTCGTAAGGTGTATCTGACTGACGACAAACAGGTTGAACATTCACTTTTATGCTAACATACTTCCTATTACTCTGAAAATAAACATTACGAGTTGCTTTTGATTTATTTTGTGAATGCTGCTAAAATGTGGCTTGTGTGTCTTTCAAAGCCAATGACCATTTTCGCTAATCGGATGATGGTGGTGGCACTTGTCATTTTTAAACAGGCATATTCTCGAGAATTCCCATGCTTCACGAAACCAATGTTGTTATGATGTCTTCCTAGCAAGTTGTTTCTTGGCTGATGTGTTTCTTCAGAAGATTTTGAGGATATGACTGGATTTACTGACACGAAAATTTGGCAAGTTTCATCTAAAAATTGTCTCGATTTAGTTTAAGGTTTTGGTACGGTAGGCTACTCGATCTAGCTTTCAGACCGACAAATACGCGAGTTCGATTATTACTGAACAACCTTGGGGGCAGAGAAAAAACTGTTGTATCCCTGGCTTTTGACGTGATAGTTTGGAAAGCTTAGAGAAGAACAATGAGAACAGTCGAATTGATTAAAAATTTACTCTATTTCTTTTTGATTCTGACTGACTGAAAAAGGCCCATAGATACACTCCTGCTCGTATTTCAGAGAGGTTTTATTCTGTTATCAAGAGTGGATGATCTGGGAAAAAATTGAGTTGACACTACAAATTAACTAATTATAATTTCTCCTATCTTAAGAAGTAGACAACAGTCCAGGAATTATTTTTCGGCACCTGATATAAAAGTCTCGTCTTTGTTTTGAAGCTTGACGAATCGTTATGATTCCAGTTTGTTATCAAGAATCGGAAAATAGAATGAAACAACAACCATGCTGCATTGGATTATTTCCCTATAATATTCCAGTCTATCCCAATCAGTCTGTAATGAATAATCATATTGCATTAATCAAGGGTCTTTTGTGAAAATCCGTTAATGTAAATCTTGTTTCTCATGATAAAACGATTGGCAATATTTATTTGAAATAAGATATCATATTGCCTGTTTATTTGTTGTAATATTTCATTGTGATCCATGCACACAGCTGAATCTGGTTTTTTATCACCTCGTACTAAACGTTCACCAACCAATATTCAACAACCACCAAATCGTAATAATGATACGCAAAGTCCTACAATAAGTCAATCAAAGAAATTTACCGTCTCTGCAAAAGTTACTCTACAATCGATGGGTTTAGCTTTAGGCGATCGTGTTTGTATTGCACCAGGTAATTCCACACCATCACCGTCATCATCATCAGCGATACCGATCAGTGGTAAGAATCAGTCACCGTTAACGACGACGGGTATGTCTGGTAGAATTGGTAAACTACGTTATTGTGGATCAGTTTCATTTGGTTCCGGTATATGGGTTGGTGTGGAGTTAGATGAACCGGTTGGTAGAAATAATGGTAGTGTAGCAGGAGTGAGTGTTTTCTTCTTTTTTCCCTGTTCTAAAAAACAAAAAATATTTCTATTTTTTATTTAAGTAGTTGTTTTTTTTCTTTTTTCTAATGTTCACCTGGTTTCTGTTTTCTAAATAATACATCAAAATATTTTCGAACATTGAATACTACTGTAGTGGACGTGAACAAAACTGGGGACAACAATACAGAATATTTTAGTAAAACCTGAGAATCATATACAGTAAATACTTAATTTGCAAACTGTCAATCAATTGTCTCCAACTTGACTGTTTCTTTTGTAATTATCAATCAATTGTCTCAGACTTCATTGTTATTTCGTTTTCACACCAATCTCTCTTTTCTTTGATATTTTGTAGTCAGTCATTTCACTTTCCATTGATGATACATACTACTTATATCTGTAGAGATTAGTAGCACACATCACACTACTAGTGAGTGTAGGAAATATTTTCAGTGAATCAGTGAAAATATCATGAAAATCGTTCCTTGGGGAATTTCACACCGAACGTAGACAATGAATTTTTAGAATAAATAGTGTAGAAGATCATTTTCAAACCCAAGCGTAAAAACGAATCAAACAGTGAATACATCTGAGCTATTTCGATTGATTCTATTCGGTTACACTTAATCTCTGCAATTATAAGTTGTAACAATCACTATAACCCCAATTAAGTAGTTTGTACCAAACTGCACAACAAATAGAACAGATAGATGCGTTCACTGTTCGTTTATTGATTTCTCTACAACAAGTTAAATTGTCTTCTGAAGAGTATTTTTGTGTCTTGAATCTTCATTGATTGCAGAGTTGATTTACGAAATGTAAGTGGAAACTCACTTATTACTATGCAGATTCTCTACCCAACGTTTTTTTCTCTACAAACTTTATGCTGCATTATTCTTATTCTCGTCATAATACTTCCTGGTAATATCAATATACATGTTCTATTTTCGTTTTCATCTTTCAAAATGTCCTTGAAAGTGACTAGAAGTCAATCATTTCAACTGTGTCATTGTTTCACCGTTTAAAATCATTTCTTCTCAGTTTATTTATATTGTTTATTTATACGAACACAAACACTGGTACAAGTGGACACCAAACATATATGCGCTACACAATGATAATAAAGTTTTGAAGAGATGGAGAATGCAAAGTACGTCTAGTGTAAAGAAGAAGAAATTAGTGTATGAGCGTGTAATAATAATAATGAAAGAAGCAGTTTAGTTAGCAAAAATATAACCAAAGTTATTTCTTTCAGTTAGAGAAGGTAGGTTCATTTTTGTGAAGAAAGTTACAGCAAGATCGTCACTGGCTTCTATTCTGAGCCATGTCTGATAACGTCTCTAGGCTCTGTGTTGCTGTATCCCTAGGACCCCAACCAGGAAGTCGTGAAGGATCAACAGAAGTTAATCCTGTACAACTTCTTTTCATACTATGACACGACGTCATACACTGACCACGTATACGCTTTTTCTAACTGGTTCAAGCATCAGTGCTACTTCCCTAGCGATTAGTTTATAATTAAAAATCTAAAGTCGATCAAAAAGAGCCAAATATCTTACCTATCAAAAGTTGTTTAAATTAGCTAAACCTAATGTGTATTCAGTTACTACTACTTATTTAAACACATAAACATAGGTACAAGAAGGTGCCACATAAATCATTCGATTTAAGTGAGGGCTAGAATACTGTCCGGGTGCTCAAATCGAAGCAGGTGGTTTCTTTAGTGAGCCACACCCCGAGCCTTCGACTTAAAGGTCTGATCCACAAGGCAGTGACACAAACGTAAGAAAATGCATTCCCATGGTAGCCGGTGACCAATAATTGGTTCATATGCCATTTCTTCCCTTAGAATCCTAGATCCCATGTGCATAATTGGTTTGGAATGAGGGTTTTTCAGTTACCTAAGTGGACTCTTCGTGTTCACTAACCCGGTTAAAGCGCCGGACATTCACTTTTCGTCCTCTCAATTTCGTAAACAACACCCCCGCTACGAGAAGGCTGTGTGTAGGAATTCCCTGGCAGTGGTTATATGCACGTGTCCATGTGAGAGCATTTCGATAGGGATAGTTGACTCTTCCCACTCTCGGCCGTACCAGGGCATTTGGGGGCCAGGTATTATACAATTGGCCGGTTTTTGATGTAATTTTTTTTCTATTTGATAAACTGTGAAGCTCATTCTTCGTTCCGTTCAAAATTACACTTATTACTGTACGAATGCTCAATGATCATTTAGTTCTTTCAGATCTTCAATGGTTATCTAATATAGCTTGGTTCCTGAGTTCAATTTTTACATACAAATATAGTGTATGTTTCTACTTTAATCACTAATTTACTGTTACACGTATACAAAATAACTACACTATCAGTAATTGGGATCTTTCAAAAGATTCCATCCAGATGATTATTTCATGAAAATTAATTGTTTCCTATCATCTTTCAACGGATGTCGACCATCAAATTACATAATCAATGTACATCTATAGAAATTACTTCATTTCATTGAAATCATAAACCGATCTAAGTTAAACCACCAACGCTTCCAGTTTATCAATGGTTGTGTAACTTAGAATTGGTTCATTGATCTCAATCAAATTACATAGTTCCGTATTTTGTTTTGTTCTTAAATTGTATCAAATTTCTCCATTTTCTTTCTTGAATTCACTATACACAGATTCAATATTTCTCTTGTCCTAATCAACATGGTATATTTGCTCCAATTGGACGAGTTTATAAAACTGTAAATATTAATGGTAAACAAAATTGGCATCCAGTTACTTCATCTACCAATACTACTAATTCTACTGTTGTTAATAGACGATCCAATAATTCATTGAATACACCAATTACTTTTAAAAAGTTGAATAATTTAAAAGAAGACAATCGTAGTAATAGTAGTAGTAGTAATAGTAGCGGTAGTACAAGTGGTAATAATACACCTAAAAAACGTTTATCTTCATCGCGATCTAGTTATGCAATTAGTTCAACAACAATAACATCAATACCGGTGTCAACAAACACTTCACTAATAAATCATCATAAACATCCGACAACTGTATCATCACAAATAAGTTTTACACCAACACCACCGTCAACATTACAATCACCTAGTAATTTTTCACATGTTACAGCAAAAATTGATACTGGTAAGTGAAAAGTTAATGAAAAATGAAGTTTATCTATCATTAGTTAATTATATTTATTTTAAATCACAAAAACCATTGACAACCATAAAGAACTGGTTGGCTGATGTTTCCTCATATGAAACTACTCAGTAATATACCTTCATAACCGCAGCTGGAAGTTGGTCCCGAGGATCTTCGACCTGGCGTACGTATGTTTAACCTATAGACCAACAAAGAGATATTCCATGGTGTACGAGATTTCCTTCTATCGATCCATAATAATATATGACTCTTCCATTGTATTTTGTGGATAACTTCCTCATACCAAACATGGTTAGACTCCACTAAACACGACTCCTCACTAGTACTCTGGAATTTTCATCTCAATCCTAGTCTCTAATGTATTGTACTATTAATGACATTTTAAGATGTGACCGCTCAGAATGTTGAATGTGAATATACTATAGATATAACTATAAGGTTGTTGAATATCATACTTACTAACGCCTGTTACTCTTTGTGGAGGAGCGTAGGCCACTTACTAGAATTGTCCATCGAAATCTGTCTTGAACAATCCTACCCAGTTGTTTCCTGTTATCAGTCATATTTTGATGTCTGCATTTCATTCCCGACGTGATGCGATTTGATGATTTCTGCAGTGTATTTCCTATTCACTTCCGACGTCTTTTTCTAGTTTCCTCTTCAACTGGAAGCTGTTTGAATGTTAGAGTTCCGTTAACAGAACTCATGTTGATGATAGTTCACAACATAAACTAGTTTTAGTCTCATAATAACCATCACAAACTAGAAGCTATTTCATAGCTGTTTCAATTCAGTATAGATCTATTAATTGATATATAACTATGACACCACTAAAGAGTGTTAAATCCAACATGATCAAATTGTACTTTCACTTATGAGTAATAGCAAAGCCTAACATAAAATCCACAAGGTAAAGGAAGAAAAGAAAAATCAAAGTACATATTAAGTTAAGAATTGGAGACAGACATCAAAAGAATGAATAACACTTGACAATAATTAGAATGAAGTGCTTTAGACAGAGTAGTTTTGTTGATTCCTGGTCGATGGCTCATGCTTTTTATATGACGGGATTAAAAAAAATGAATGAATAAGTTTTCTTTCATTTAACAAGTTGATTAGCATAGGTGCTGACCTATTTATTCTACTTCCGAACATATATGTAATACACATTATATATTCATAAATATTTTATATCAGGTTTGGTGATAACCACCTCATTTAGTACAGTTTAAAATATATGTATGTTGGTATGTTTGTTTGTGTGTTTTTTGGAACCATCATCATTATCATTGCCATTACATAAAGAATTTAATGGTGAATCGGTATGATACACCCAAATACTTTTTTTGTACTTATTGTTCTTATAAAGATGATTCATTTATACAACTAATTATAATATTCACTTGGTATTGTTTTGTTTGTATCTTCCCATTGAGATTTAAGACTGCGATTGATCAGTCTAGGAAGATACAACCAAAACAATACCAAGTGAATTTAAATTTACCCCATTACACAAGTGGCTATCAGGACTCAATAGGTAAGTTTGAAGCGAATGGTGCTGGGTTGGAGTCCCAGAGTGAACATCAACTCTGAGATGTAGGTATGTCCAGATGACGAGTCTCAAATAGGACGAAACGCGCGTCCTGGATTCTACTACTAGCCACTATCCATGTTTGCTTAAATACAATATTTTTTTGAATAAATTTCAATATGGCTTTGTACTATCTTGTTTTGCTGATAATAAAGGCTTCAACGGAATACACGCATTAATACATTAAATAAGAAAGATTAGTTCAGTAAGAGTTCTCCCTTTTTCGGCGAATTCATTTTCAAAGTTGTACAATCGCATATATATATATATATATATATATATATATATATATATATATATACTTATTATTACAGGATAGTAATAATACTGATAATAAACTTCTGTTATACATGGTGACAGTGAGGTTATATAAATAAAGGTATTAAAATATTTAAAACAAGGAAGCTACACCGAAAAATGTTCGTGAATTCTTTTGAATAAATTATGGTTAAAAAGAGACGGCAACGGCTCAACAAGAAGTTCAATAACTGAACACCTTGTGAACATAGGTCACTCAATCAAAACAGATTCTGTGTTCAAAGTCATCTACAATGTAAGTAGCAATCTTCCAAAGAGAATTAGACTGAATCTTCTTTGCACTGCCGAAGTATTAGCTATACATCTGGAACAACCAGAATTGTGTGTGCATAAAAGACAGATACAACCTCTTCATCTACCATGGTCTTGATGTGTTATAATTTTTTTTCTCTTTTTCATACCCTTCTTCCTTTACAGCCATCTGCTTCACCTTCCATCTTCCCCTTAAATCTTCTACCCATCAACTGGTTTATTTTTGTTTCCACTATCGTTCTGATAACATTTAATCTCAATTTCAACATATTATCGTATCATACAGAGTTATCCTTTCCCAATGAAAATTTACCTATCTATCTTTTGATGAGTACTTAAGCCATTAACCATCAAACGATGATCAAACTTTCTTTGTTTTAAATATTTTCATACCTTTGTTTATTTAACCTCAGTGTCACCATGTCTAACAGAAGTTTGTTATCAGTATTATGATTATCCTGTAAAAATAAGTATATATATTTGCGATTGTACAACTTCGTTTATCTTCAGGATTGCAAGTTAAGACTTGTCTCATGATGTAGTTTGATGATTTATTTAATTTATCCTATCCACTTCCTATGTCTTTTCCTAATTACCTCTTCTGCCGGAGGTTGGTTTGTTCTATCTCACAGTAGGCTGTTGTTGATAGTATCCGGTCAACGGACATTCAGTATCTTATGTAAACAAGTGTTTATGATTACTTGTACCTTTTTGATGATAGTTGTGGTAATTCTCCAATTGGATTATCAATGATATACACATCAATATAACAGTTATTTACTTGTCACGCAGTAAAACTGTTGTACAAGTCGAAACAATACAACATTTCAGTTCGTTCTTTCCAGTTTCTCAAATTGTGAATAACGTGATAATTCGCTTAAATTCTTCCATCACCTCTCATTATTATCTTAGGATTACGAGTTCGTTCACCGGATATCAATAGAAGTCATCATTTTCAAATTGGAGATCGTGTACTAGTAGCTGGTCAACGTAGAGGTGTTTTACGTTTTATTGGACAAACGCAATTTGCTCCAGGTATCTGGTATGGTATTGAATTAGAACAAGCTGTTGGTAAAAATAATGGTTCTATCAATGGGATACGTTATTTTGATTGTGCTGTCGGTCATGGAATATTTGCACCGATTATTCTTATACAGAAATTGCCTACAAGACCAAATACACCAAACTTAAATAAACTATCGGATAATCCAACAATGATGACTGCATCATATCATTCAGAACAAGTTGATGGAGTAGCAAATAGATCATGGTGTTGTCGTCGCACACCATGGTCTAGTACCACATCACCAATGATTGGACGTTCTGTAATTGGTCGACCACCGCTACCAACAGAATTAGTCAATGCATTGAAAGCTGTTGGACGTGTACCAGTTGAGTCAATCGAAGAACCAGTGTTTTATTTAACAGAAGGAATGCAAGTTTTATGTGCTGGAGAAATTGGTAAGTTGATTTATTGCTTATTTGTTTTTAAAACTTCTTTAAATGAAGTGATGTACCAAGCGCACAAGAGCGATATAATCACATTCTGTCTTAAATTCACACGGATAATGATATGCCTAGAATCGATCGTGATAGCAACAAGATACATTCATTGTTCGGCCTAAATCTTGATTTTGAGAATTGTTTCACATTTTTTATTCCAGAAATTCATAATTGTTTTTCTTGAATCGTGTTGTCTATGCTTTATGTATATTATGGTTATTGTTACTTACATTCAACATTCTATATCTACGTCTAGTATTTTTGGGTGTGAAAATCCTTCGACATATTTCACTAATATAGATGATATTATTGTGTTCATTGGTGATAATATGAAAAGTGGATGTTAAATACCAGCATGGAGAGCGTTCACTCTCCTTCTCGAAATCCTTTTATATGGCCATGATTATATCGTCATTGCCAGGTAAATCCTAGTCACTGCTTTCTCATGTCGGGAGTGTTTTTTACGAAATAGAAAGGAGAAATATCGTATATCCGGCGCCTAAATCACATTCGTGTGTGCGAAAGATCTATCTAGAGAAGTTGGAAAACCCTAATTTCGAACCAGTCGTTCATATGGGCTCCGGGAACAATTGACGTATAAACTCATTGTTGATTACCGGATATTTAGGGACAACATCTTCTAACGTCGATTAGACCTCTATGTAAAGTGCGTCTTCGGATGGTCCCTTAAGAAAACCACCTGCTTCGGTTTTTGCACTCGGGCAATTTCTTAGGCCCCACACAAAACTTGTGTAGCGCATACATATTTTGTTGTCCCTTTTTACTATGAATATGTGCTAAATGTTGATAATAATAATAATAATAATATAAGAGTATTCTTATTTCAATACATTTATATTAAATCTAGTCCATCACTTCGTTTTAAATTCTGTTATGCGAGATCTCTTTTCTACTCATTGTACTTATTAAATATTTTTCCCACAACTTCGAAATTAAAATCTAACTTTTTATTCTCTTTAATTTACAGGTATTGTTCGTTACATTGGACCAATTACATTTGCTGAAGGTATTTGGCTTGGTATTGAATCGCGTAAACCACGTGGACGTCATGATGGTAGTGTTGCTGGGCGACGTTATTTCACATGTCGTCCTGGTCATGGTCTATTAGTTCGACCAGCTCGTGTGTTTTTTCATGGTATAAATGCTGTCAATCTTCTTCCACCTGCTTTAGCCGAATTAGAACGTCAACTAGCTATTAAACGTCAAGAGTCGGCAAACAGTTGTAATAGTGGTAGCAGTAGAGTATCTTCAGCAAATTCAATCAACTCTGATAATGAACAATCTTCAAAGATTTCGGTATAAGTTTTCCTGATGTGTCGTTTTCTTGTTGGCATTTTGCAAAAATGATTCTTTCCATGGTTACTGTAGACCTTCCAATTATGCAATGAATCGTTATTATCCCATTTTTCATTGTTAAACGCATTTACTCTGCTTCTATTCTTTGTTCTTCAATCTTCGATTTTTGTATTCGAATATAGTATGAAACTTTTCTGAAGGAGAAGGGAAGTAAATTTGCCGACCTGCTTTTATTTATTCACGATATTTATCTTATGCAGCATTTCTTTGAACTAGTTATGTTTATTGATTATGTTTCATTAATTATTGAAAGTAGAAAAATTACTTTTTGTTGAAGCTTTTGACGGTTTATTTTCACTTGATTTCTCTGGTAATTTTTGCCTTATTTCTTCCGTTTTCATCAGATATCTTTCAGTGTCTTTTCATGATACTGCTGTTATTATGCTTGTAGTTGGTATCACTAGTTTCTCACCCTTAGTTCTTTTGCTTATTAATTTTTAACAGGCAAATTTAACACATTCCTACATTCTTTTTCAGCGCTTAAAAATACTTAATTTCTTTCTTTTTTCGGATATAAAAATTGACTACCTAATCATAATATAAGTAGTATACTTTTATTCGTCAAAATAATGCTGATTTCGCTTCAGTATAATTTGATTATCTTTTCGTTTTCTTTTTTGTTTAAAAAACTGTGAAGTCCATTTTCATTTATTATTATCTGCTTGTATGTGATTTTTGAATGTGCGCCTACAAGTTATTGAAGTTGAATCGTCATCATGGAGAATAACATGACCTAATTTAAATCTTTTTTTGATCATTATTCATCATTTAAAATGGACCTTTTTTTCTGGAGGAAACATATTTACGTTGTTGCGGTTCTAACAATTTATTGTTCAATATGTGCATTAAAGCTAGATTTGTGACATGCTCAATCATGACCAGTGAAAACATCGCTTTGATCATCATCAACAACATCATTTAGGCGTTATTTTCAGACGTAATTTCATTCAGACGCCGTTTGAAATAAATCAGCGAGAGATAACTGTTTTATAATGTAGGCATGCCTATGGTTACGTTGCAGATTTAAGAATACGTTTAAACGATTGAGGTTCTAATTTTGATACAATCTTGATAGTCTTCTAGGAATATCAATGCCCAATTATCGTTTATCCAAAGTCACTTAATCAGACTATTTCAAACGAAGTTATCTAGATCATCATGTTTTTAACATTCCGGTTAATTATTCAACATCTTCAATTGTAAGTTATTTCTAAGAATAAAAGCCTGCTTTAAAGATACAGTTGCTTTCTTTGACTACATCGTCGAAAATTCAACGTCAAATTGGAGTTGCTAGTAGTTGTTTGGAAATAGTGTTATGATTACATCTGGCGTAATAACTAGGTTTTAGTGGCGGTAGTTTGTTCGCTCAGGTTAAGCCACATCTAAACTTCATCAGATTGTAATTCACGATAGATCAACTGAACACATACAACTGACTAGTTCAGATTGTTGGAGGAGTACGTTGTTTTATAAACGTCAGTTTTTAAGATAGTACATGAATTCTTGGTTAACGTAACTCATGTTGAAGACATTTCCTAACGACGAGCTTGTAATCTATAGTCTATGGTCTCCTCCACTTCGAAGCAAAGTTAACTATGCCGTTACAAGATTGTATTATGTTCATAAGAGTTCAGAATCCTCAATTAATTCATATCAACTTTGAGCGTCATCGATAACTCCTTTATGATGCCTTAGAGTTAAGTCCATTACAAGTGAAATAAAAAAATTTTCACTTCGAATAGTCACATTATATTCTGTAAGAGCAGTTTCACTCACCTAACTCGTAACCTAATTATCTTTATTTGCATGGGGGTTTTCGCGACTGATGAAACTCAATCGAATTCAAGAGAGACTTCAGTTGTTGGAAAATGGTTACGACCAAGTAAAAATCATCGACGTCATTTGAAAATTTTAACATTCGGCACGACGATCTGAGATATGACCGTTCGTTTGGAATCTCTCGAGCACCATGGTAGAGAAAACCTGCATAAATAACAACGTGCAAGATTATTTTCAACCTGAAAACATGGCTTCAAATACCCTTTTTACCACAAATTTGATAACTGTAGTTAGCGAACTTGCATTTTGAAAAAAACCGTGTGATTTTTAGTTTGGGTGTATATTGAACTAATCCGAAAATCGTTTCAACATCGAAGTCACATTCATCTACACACTGCTTACAAAATTCTTCGTGAGTAGCGTACTGTACACTATAGTAAGCATACAAAAATTTCCGAGAGAATTGTAAAAAAAAAGCTCCATTAATAACTTTTACTGAAATACCTGCAAACTGTGGCTCGAAGATCGTGAGTAACGTTGATCTGATGATTAAAAATGCGACCCTAGTATAGCGTTTCTATCACGTCACTAACGGTTAGCTTTCTACCTGTTACTATCTACAGGCTTCCTATATCTTTAACCTGATAGAATATCGTATGCATCCTCAAGCACTCACGTGACGAGTGTCATTATGAGTACAGTGGAAGCAGTCAAGTTAACTTGAGTTTTTATTGCAAATAATGATCACACACGACAAACATGGGGTGACTTTTAAAAATCACTGGATTTCGTAAAAAGATTAAATGAATTTGAAAAAACATATTGATTATTCACCACACCCGCTACATTTTTGGTGTCTATAATGTAGTCTTGATTTATTTGAAATTCCCTTAGATCTCAGTTGTTCAGCAATCACATTTCTTTTTCATTCGTCTATCTGAAATTCTGAATCATTTAAAGTCATTAGAGACGGAGAAATCATTATATTACAGATTAGAATTATCTATACGAAGTTCAGAAGTACCTCTAGAATTGTGGTTAGTTAGAGAATAATCTGAACGTACTTCACTATTCTTCGATTAGTTTATATGTCTAGTGTGAACTGAATGGTCATTCGTACACTCCTCTGAATTATGATTCCCGTAGATTGTCAGCAGTCATTTCCCCAGTAAAACTGCGCTTCTGATGATGTCAAAAAGAGTTTAATTGGACCGTCATGAGTTTTTGAATGTTCAGCATTATGATATTGAAACAAGAAATTATCAGTGCACTCTCCTAGTTCTTGTAGATTACCTGGAGTAGCCAATGTGAAGATACTTTTTAAACTTCGAACAAAATGTTCTGCTTAACCGTAAGTGCAGAGAATTTTGTAGTGACATTGGGCCCTGACCACACAATCCTCAGAGCTTAACACGAGACAACTGGGGAGATATATGTTCAACATTTAACGCCAGGAAAAACCCAACGATGGAGAAGGCGAGAAGAATGATTTGAAATTGAATTCAACAGACGGCATGACTTGGCCTTACAGGCGTGTTCATTCTTGAGTATTATCTTATATCTTTTATTCCTGTTAAATATATTATGCTATCTCCATCCAAAGTCTGTTCTTCATCGTGTGTTGATGATCGGTACGATGCGATGAGTTGGTGTAGACAATGATTTGACTTCCACATAAGATCTTATAGATTACATAGTTACATATGGTGTTTGAATGAACTAATGACTCCTTGGTACTTGTTGAATGTGTGATTTCGAATTCTAAATACAGTACATTCGTTAGTACTTGTGTAGTACTTCTTGATTCAATTGCGTTATCCCTGGGATTCTTAGTTCATACTATAATTCAATTACTTCTAATTATCACATTGGCGTCGCGATGGAGCCTGCGATGGAACGGTTAGATATTCATTCAATTTCTGAAGCTTTTGAGGATTATTTGGAAAGGTTTGAAATTTGAAAGATATCTCAACAAGGAATTACAAAGGAAATCACAAAGGTGAGACCAAGTTTGGCAAATGTTTATCATGTGAAAAAATTCATTCTCGTAATTCATGTGCATTTCGTAATGCTAAATGTTTTAGATGTGGTAAAATAGGACACATTCAATCAGTATGCAAAGCTGCTATTCATTTTGCCTCAAGCAGCACTAAATCTTGTAATTTAAATCCCAATAATTCAGCTGTTCCTAATGATCATTTATCTTTGTCTACCATTTCGAAAGGTGATACTCATATTCAAAAGCGATTATATACATCTCTTGGTTCATGTCATGACTTTATTGTGGACACAGGCAGTATAGAGTCCATTATTTCATTCAAGAACTTGAAATCTTAAGATCCTAACGTTGTGGTACGACCCACTGAGGTATCAACATTGGGGATTACTGGACACAAACTGCCTATACGAGGATGTTGTGAGTTGCTAATAAGAGATGATAATTCTTCATACATACCTTGTGAATTTTTAGTTAGCGAAACAGGACTGTCAATACTGCGCTTAAGGAATTTGAAAAGGCTTAAAGTGGAGCTGTCTTTCCTAGTGAAGATGCCACAGGCATTCGAAGTTTGACAACGCTTTAACCAGTAACACCTTCTAATACGAAGCGCACCACCAAGTAAAATCAAAAGACAGAAGTGAGGAGATCGAAGATATATTTGATAAGCTATCAATATATCGAGGATCGTTTGCACTATTCTGGCTAGCGATTGAGGCAGATGTTGAGCACGGCGTTCCCACACGTGATCTGGTGCGGATGCTTGACCGAGCGCCTTCGGCTAGATGAGTCCACTAAAACTGTGGTCAGCATCCAATGTCGAAAACCTACAGAGCTATTTGATTTTGGGGAATTATTTACCGCTACAGATCACTCCCTCCCTAGTGGGGTAGTGATGACCCTAAGACGTGGTCAGCCAGAAGTTTAAACCCAACGAGTTTTTCGTTGGTAAACACTCTTCTGATAGCTTGCTAGGTTTAGCAGCGTCTGGTCGTCTTTCCTTACTATAATGGACCATGATGTACAATACAGTAAAAAAAAAGGTACAATGCAGATTTTCGTTTCTCGCAACTTCATCGTTCTTTTCATCGTCTTTTCCAGTCGTCCTGGAAAAGAAAAGAAAAATACGTAAGTGCATGTCGGAAAACACTCGTACGCTCGTGAGAACACAAAACGTGGAGAAAAAGGAAAACAAACTCATGCTCACGTAGTAGCGTAAAATAAGATTTTTATAATATCGTTATTTTTTTGTTTTTTCTTTTTTGAAATAAAAAAAATAATAAAAATATATAAGCATATTAAATTCGGGTTTTTTTTAAAAAAAAATTATATATAGTACCAGGGAAAATCGAGAGGATGTGAAATGTTAACTTGTGTCTTACGTGCAGTAATCGTTCAAGTGTTCTGGAAATCTTACTCTTCTTCCAGAACGCGTTGTTTTGAGTTTATTTTCGGGTACTGTCGAAGTATCAACTGTATGTCTGCTGTCGATTGAGGTATTATAAGGGCAGGAGTTGTGTCGTGCGATTGTATTGAAGGAAAATCGACATAAATAGGATTTCCATCTAAATTCGCTGCTTTGAGGCTATCGATATTGATGCTTTCTTTGGTTCTGTTCTTATCGATTATATAGTACGTAGATTCGCGTTGAAGAACTTTGAAAGGTCCTTCATATGTTGAACGAAGACATCAGTTGATTGTGGTCGAGTGGAAAGAGGTTTAATTGAACGCATTGCGTTTGTAAGTCTGTTCGCGTAGGAGGTTAGATCCATGTCCATCCAAGAGGATGAAGGATCCACGAACTCTCGTGGAAGTCGAAGGGTCGTACCATAAACGTGTTGAGATGCAGTGTATCCAATGTCAGATTTCACTGCATTGTGTATGTCTAGTAAGACGTGTGGAAGCGCGTCAGTCCACTGAGAAGTGTTTGAGGCTGTTAGTGACGCTTTTAGTTGTCGGTGAAAACATTCTACTAACCCGTTTGCTTGTGGGTGGTAGACCGTCGTTCGAAAGCGAGTGATTCCTAGTTTTATGGTCAGACAACGGAACAGTTCAGGTTCAAACTGACGTCCACGATCTGTAGTAATGGTTGTTGGGAAGCCGAAGTTTGCTACCCACCTCTCGACGAAGGCGCGGGCCACTGTTTCAGCAGTAATATCTCTGATGGGTACTGCTTCTGGCCATCGAGTAAAACGGTCTACGCATGTTAAAAGATAAGAATATCCATTTGAATCTGGTAAAGGTCCTACCAAATCCAAATGAACATGGTCGAAGCGAGCATCGGGAGTTTTAAACGAGCCTAAGGGACATTTGTTATGCCTAATAACCTTAGATTTCTGACAGCTTACACAGGAGCGTGCCTACTCCCTCACGTCTTTATTCATACCAGGCCAGCAAAACCGTTCTGCTATAAGCTTGATAGTTGCACGAACATCTGGATGAGAAAGTCTGTGCAACGTATCAAAGACGTTGCGTCGATATTGTTTCGGCACGATTGGGCGATCCCTACCTGTAGATGTGTCACAAAGTAAGGTTTCCTTACCTGTTCTCATCTGTTTAATGCGCAGTTTAAGTGTTGTTGAGGACAACTCGTGCTGAAGATCACTGTCTTCTTTTTGAAGTTGGGCGAGTTTTAAAAGGTCGATTCCTTGGGAACTGTTCAAGAAATTTATTCGAGACAAAGCATCTGCAACTACATTGTTTGCTTCAGAAATATGTCGAATATCTGAAGTAAACTGCGAAATGTAGTGCAGTTGTCGAGACTCACGTGGTGAGTACTTCTCTGAAGAAGAGCTTAAAGACAAAGTAAGTGTTTTGTGGTCGGTAAAAATGGTGAATTCACGGCCTTCGATGTAGTGTTGAAAATGCAGGACAGCACAATACATAGCTAGGAGTTCCCCACCGAATGTGCTGTTCCTCGATTCAGTGTCTAGCAACCGTCTAGAGAAAAATGCCAAAGGTAGCCAGGAGTGGTTAACCCATTGTTGTAAGGCTGCTCCGATTACTGAGTCGGATGCGCCTACTGCTGTTCTAATGGGCGCTTCAGGGTTCTGATGAGCAAGCATTGTTGCTTGAGCGATATGTTCCTTAACCCTGGAGAATGCTTTTCGTGCAGTGTCGTCCAGATTGCTGGATTTCGCATTTCCACGAAGTTGGTCGGTAAGGGGTTTCATAAGTAACGCGCATTTCGGTATGAATCGTCTATAAAAACTTACCAGACCGTTAAACGTGCAAAGTTGCTTGATGGTGGTCGGTTCTGGGTAATCCAGAATGGCCGCCACTTTCGTTCTAAGGGGTCGAATGCCTTGCTCATCGATAGTGTGTCCTATGAAGTCTAAGGATTCCGTTCCGATTTGGCATTTCTGAATGTTTACGGTAATGCCATTATGATAATTAGAAGTATTTGAATTATAGTATGAACTAATAATCCCAGGGATAACGCAATTGAATCAAGAAGTACTATACAAGCACTAACGAATGTACTGTATTTAGAATTCGAAATCAAACATCCGACAAGTACAAAGGAGTCATTAGTTCATTCAAACACCACATCCACCACAGCTTAAATTAGAGTCTAAGTGTCTGTAATCAATTGTACGTCTTCTCCTCAAGTTCATGCTGTGTCTGTCCGACAATGTATTGGATAAATACTCTGTATTATCTAGAATGCACTCATTATTATTAGAATAAACAACTGAAATCGGAACAGACTCACTTGATTTCTGGGATTGTGTACAATCATCATGTCCGTTGAGTACTGAAAGTACTGCTACCTAGAATTTCAACCATAGACATTCAGACTATCCTCCCCCACGAAATAATGTCGGATCTTCATATCCCCAAGTTATGAATAATGTGGCTTCATTTAAATCATCTTTCTCAATTCGACTAGAGTAAACATTGGAAGTGAATTTATGATAAGGACAAACAATAATTGATATGGAATCATCTGAATTGTAATCAGACTCTAACTCATTTAATACTCGTGCTTCGCATTGAACAAGTTTCTCACAAGAAACAAATGCATTATGAGGACAAACAATATTTGATATGACATCAAGATTCGATTCTTCTGGAATAGTTTCCTCGAATTTATTAAGAATGTCATTGCAGAGTAAAGGATCGTTAGGAAAATCAGCATCTATCAAAACTACATCAGTTTTTTTATCATCATTAGGTTTATTCGAAATATTTTCAGCAGATTTGTAAGAAATTTCACCAGAAATATGTGAATCATTAGGAAAAACCATATCTGGTACAGAAACATGAGAAATCTGATAGGTTGATTCATTAGAAATTGTTGTCTCGCAAGAATCTTGAGTTTCATTTGACTCTGAACTGCTATATGACTCTAAACTGTCTTTTGAAATCGTCGATAAAGATAAATGATCATTATAAATATTCAGATTAATAGAATCAGAATCAAAAGACTTAATATTAGTTGCAGCAACATGAACAGTAGTATTACAAACTGACTGAATATGTCCAACATCAACACATTTAAAGCACTTACAATTACTAAATTTACATGAATTAAAAGGGTGGAACCTGCCACAGCACAAACATTGACCAAACTTGTGCCCATCCTCGTCAACTGCATCGCAATTCCCAAATGAATTATCTGCATAATCTTGAGTATGCACTGGGATGGGGCGACGTAATGTAGTGGAATTTTTTATATCCTCATGAATTATTTTACGAAATCTCCCTTTACCGCATTCGAAATTTGTATACTTAGCATAGTCTAGAAGTAGTTCCTTGAGAGTTGTATAAGGAAGAGAAATGGGCTTTTCCGGTAAAGCCAAAATTTTTATTAAGCCATATGCTTCTTTTCCGATGAATGTGAGAAAATGTGCCACAATATTAATATTCTCATCATCTTCCTTGGTCATAGCCCAGATTTCGAACCTTTCAAAGTAATCCTCATAAGCATCAAAATCCGAATGAATATCTAACTGTTCCATCGCAGGCCCCATCGCAACGCCAATATGATAATTAGAAGTATTTGAATTATAGTATGAACTAATAATCCCAGGGATAACGCAATTGAATCAAGAAGTACTATACAAGCACTAACGAATGTACTGTATTTAGAATTCGAAATCAAACATCCGACAAGTACAAAGGAGTCATTAGTTCATTCAAACACCACAGCCATGCTTTTGTAGTCGGTCGAAAACAAGGCCCAGATACTGGAGATGTGATTCTCTGTCCGGACTTGCTAATAGACAGTCATAAAAATACGCATGTAAGAAGTTGAGACCTCAAAAACCGTCATCTATGAACATTTGGAAAGTCTGTGCCGCGTTTCTCAGACCGAAAGGCATTCGCAAAATTTCATAGAGTCCGAAGGGCGTTATAATAGCGGTTTTTGGAATGTCTTCAGTGGCCATAGGAATTTGGTTATAAGCTTTTACCAAGTCAATTTTTGAAAAGACAGTTGCACCTTTCAAGGTAGCTGTCAAATCGTGAATGTGGGGCAACGGGTAACGATCAGGAATGGTTTTTGCATTCAATCTCTGATAGTCACCAGTTGGACGCCAATCGTTGCTGTCCTTTTTAGGGACCATGTGCAACGGAGATGACCATGGGCTATTTGACGGTCGTATGATTCCTTAGTTTATCATATGGTCGAATTCGTTTTTCGCCAACCTTAACTTTTCGGGGGCCAGTCGGCGTGCTTTCGAGAAGACAGGTGGTCCTGTAGTCGTAATGTGATGTGTAACATTGCTGTTTACACCCGGCAATTTCGGTTGCGATTGGTAAATGCCAGAATATTTATCGAGTAGTGGTTGGTAGAAGGGGTCAATAGTGTGCTTAATAGTGACGGGAGATAATCTGCAACCAGAAAAATAAGTCAGGCAAACAAATAAATTAGTGTTTCCGTCTACTAACCCCGTTCGCGCGTATCGATAATTAAGTTGTGGTGTTGTAGAAGGTCCATACCAATGATTGGCATAGAAACATCTGCAACAACAAAAATCCAGTGAATGGGTTTGCGTAAACCCACGTTGAGATAAATATACCTTTTGTCATACTTAGCGATAGGCTTTCCGTTTGCCGCCTGTAGACTTAAAACCGACTCCTGAAGCCGGTCTTTGGAATTCGCTGGGAGAACGCTAACTTCTGCGCCAGTATCTACGAGGTAGCGAACTCTCGTTATCACATCAGTAACATATAAAAGACGGCTATGTTCGCCGGCTACGGTCGCCGTTAACGCGTGCTGGCTTGGAAGTTTCGCGAAACGTCCTGCGCGTCGACGGATTTCGCTTTGGGAAAATTGCAGAATTTTCTGCAATTTCTTGCGGACTTTCCGTACTGGTGATGGTACCAGCACCAATCAGGATTATCCGTCTCTCGAGTTCTAGATACAGATCGCCTACGTGATGTGTTTCTCCGCGGGGTAAGTGATCGTTTACGGTCGTTACCGAGTTTGAGATAACGCGTAAGTGTATTGCATAACTGTGTTATGTCATTTTGTGTCGTTTGAGGCTTTTCTTTGACTGAAAAAACCTCGGCGTTAGAAGACCTAGTGATTTCGAGAATTCGGTCGGCAGATGCAGCTAGCTCGTCTACGGCGTTGTTTCGGAACGAGACCAAAACAACTTGCACCTGTTGAGGAAGTTCGGATAAGAAAAGTTGTTTAAATAGGCCGTCATCGAAGGTTCTTTGGCCAATGACTTCTCGCATTCTTTGCAACATGTCTGTGGCAGAACCGTGTTGCAGGTCGATGTTGTTAAGGAATTGGTCTAACCTTTGTCGGTCGGTTAGATCTCCGCGTTTAAGGATGGCATGTTTCAGGGTTTGGTATGGATCAGAAACATCACTAGTAAACATACTAGGTTTTACGTACCTGTTAAATTCGCGCGGTAGTGCCTTGACTACTGCGAGGAATTGTGCACGCGCATCGTTCACACCGTGCTCGAAGAAGTCGGCTTCTGCATAACAAAACCAGGCTTCGATGATGTCTGGCCAGAAAGGCATAAGTTGGAAAGAGGGTGGGGACACAGTCTTTAACTTAAATACTTTAGGGGTCTATTCAGTCATAGTAATATATCAAGTACGAAAAGTGAACTAATCTGGCTCGCGATTGCGGCAGATGTTGAGCACGGCGGTCCCACACGTAATCTGGTGCGGATGCTTGACCGAGCGCCTTCGGCTAGATGAGTCCACTAAAACTGTGGTCAGCATCCAATGTCGAAAACCTACAGAGCTATTTGATTTTGGGGAATTATTTACCGCTACACTAGTTTCTAAAGACAATAACGATGCTTCACTCTAAGATTTGATAGCCACGTGTGCTAATAGCAGTGGAGGTATGCAGATTCAGCCTATAAAACTTCAAGTACAGGGTGAACCAGTCTTTCTTAAAAGACGAATAATTCCTTATGGTCTTCGAGAGGCAGTACATAAATTATTAAACGATTTGTGTGTGAAAGGCATAATTGAACTGATCCAGTCCTCAGCATGGGGTACTCCTATTGTTACGCCACTGAAGTCGGATGGCAAAACCCCTAGAATATGTGGTGAGTGTAGATTAACACTGAATTCCCGTTTGTTGAAGCAAACGTGCACGACGGTAGAGGCTGAAGATAATGTAGTTAGTGATCTTGAGGGCGTTGAAGTTTATCAAGATGATCTGATTGTACATGGTTCTGATAAGGTAGTTCATAATCAGAGACTAATTGCTTTATTGCGTCGTTTAATTGAGAAGAATATTACAGTGAATCCAAATAAGTCTTCATTTTGTGTATCTAATTTCGAATGTCTTGGATACCTAGTTAATTGTAATGGTTTTAGACCAGATATGAAACGACTAGCTCCACTGACAAATGCACCGTCTCCAAAAAATCTTACGAACTACGTTCACTAGTGGGTGCTCTTCAATACTATTCCCGTTTTATTCCTAATTATTCTTGTCGTGCAAATTGTTTATTTAATATTTTGACATCCAATTCATTTAAATGGGGTGAGGAACAAGAGTCATGCTTACGTAGTCTACTAAAGTTTCTTCAAAGTGATGCCGTTCTTCGAACTTACTCCCCTAGTGTACAGTCTGTACTTATCACTGATGCATCGCCTGTGGGTATTGGCGCAGTTTTGGAACAGGAGAGTAGACCAGTTATTTGTGTTTCACGCAAACTTACTGTTACTGAACAAGGTTATTCACAGACTCAGCGAGAAGCATTAGCTGTGTATTGGACTGTTAAAAGACTCCATAAATATTTATTCGGAAAGAAATTCACTATTGTTACTGATCATGAAGCTTTAAAGTTTATTTATCATCCTGAAAAATCCTTAGCACGTTCCTCAGCTGCTATGGTTCAACGATGGAGTATTGCTTTGAGTGCCTATAACTATACGGTTCAGCACAGGAGTGCCAAACAAATTCAACATGTTGACTACATTTCTCGACAGTCATTACAAGATAAACCTGTAAATACTTCAGACTGTTTGTTAGTGCAACCTTTACCAGTGAAACGTCCAGATCTCATTAGAGAAA
Source organism: Schistosoma spindalis (assembly GCA_946903255.1). Classification (NCBI taxonomy): domain Eukaryota; kingdom Metazoa; phylum Platyhelminthes; class Trematoda; order Strigeidida; family Schistosomatidae; genus Schistosoma; species Schistosoma spindalis. The sequence goes on along the minus strand of OX336419.1, from coordinate 17,254,365 downwards.
CTCGTAAATACTTTGTATGTATAATTAATGCTATACGGAAAGGTTGGAATGCTAATTTGAAACGTAGATTTCCTATCTATTTTTCAAAGCGGGATGAGCTATCTACTACTCCTGATGGTATTTTGTGTTTAAATGATCGTGTTTTTATTCCTCCTTCATTGCGTAAATCTGTCCTAGAAGATCTTCATCGTGGACATTTAGGTGTTGAAAAAATGAAGTCATTGGCGAGACTCACATGTTGGTGGCCAGAGATAAATGCAGATATTTGTCGTACAGCAAACAACTGTGAAAAGTGTCATAAGCTGAAAAATCAGCATTCGAAGTGGAATCCATGGCCAGTATCGTCTGAGGCCTGGCAGAGAATTTATGCAGACTATTGTGGTCCGTTTCTTGTCAAATACTATGCGCTTGTAGTTATTGATTCTTTTTCAAAGTGGCCTGAAGTTTTTTTCACAACTTCACCAAATTCTGACTTCACAATTCAAGCATTAAGAAAGGTGTTTAGTCGAGAATGGGTTCCAATGGTGTTAGTGACTGATAACGGCTCTCATTTTGCTGCAGATGCAGTCAATACCTGGTTAAATGGTATAGGGTGCAAACATCTGTTTACTGCTCCCAGACATCCTTGTTCCAATGGTCAGGCAGAAAATTTTGTCAGGAGGTTAAAAACTGCCATTGATTCTATTGCTGTCTCAACATTTAATGAGCTGGAGAGGAGAGTAGATACCTTTCTACTGCAATATAGAAATGCCAGATATTTGGTTACGAAAGAGACTCCATCAAAACTATTAAAACGAAGAACTCTTCGGTCGAATATGAGATGTTTGGAGTCTGCAGAAGTTACGTATTATCGTGGCAATGATCTTCGACCATCCACGGGGATTGTTCTGAAGAATGTCGGGAAATCTATGGTGCGACTTCTAGATATCAATGACTTAAGTACATACAATCGACATGTTGATCATATACAATTCCAGGAACCAGGTGAGTCTGTTCCGATTTCAGTTGTTAATTCTAATACTAATGAGTGCATTCTAGATAATACAGAGTATTTATCCAATACATTGTCGGACAGACACAGCATGAACTTGAGGAGAAGACGTACAATTGATTACCGACACTTAGACTCTAATTTAAGCTGTGGTGGATGTGGTGTTTGAATGAACTAATGACTCCTTGGTACTTGTTGAATGTGTGATTTCGAACAGTTCGTTCCGTTCTACTGTAAGTTCGTTCCGTTCTACTATAAGTTCGTTCCGTTCTACTATACAGTTCGTTCCGTTCTACTATACGGCTGCGAAACTTGGCCTTTAAGAGTAGAAGATGTTCGTAAGTTACTAGTATTTGACCACAGATGCCTTAGAAATATTGCGGGTATGTGCTGGATCACCTGGTAAGTAATAGTGAGGTTAGACGCAGGGTATTAGGAAATGATGGTAAATCAGTTGATGAGGTTATGAATCTTCATCGACTGAGATGGTTGGGCCACGTGCTGCGTATGCCTGAAGACCGATTACCGCGACGCGCAATGGTAACCGGTGTTAGGGGTGACTGGAAGAAAGTTAGGGGCGGCCAAACTAAAACGTAGCATCAGTTCTTGAAGTCACTAACTTCTGGTCTGAGCCATGTTGGTAGATGCAGACTGCCTGGTTAGGGTCCGCGTGACTATCGTAACCAATGGTTGGAGACTCTTGATGACATGGCTCAGAATCGATCACAATGGCGTCGGTGCATACACTCTCTATCTTCCTTTAAACTAAGAGAATAAAATCGCTTCATATCTTTCTTTCTAGGAACTAATTCTTTCTTCCTGTACTATCTCCTTATACACAATCTTTCTTCTATATATTACCACCACTGAATTAACTACTTCTATGAATCCGGCGTTGATCTTGTTGTGCTAACGAGGTGTGGCAACTTGGACCGATGCATATACGTGTCTGGTCCTACGTTGCAGCTGACTGACTGTGATTTCGAGTTCTAAATACAGTACATTCGTTAGTGCTTGTGTAGTAATTCTTGATTCAATTGTGTTATCCCTGGGATTCTTATTTCATACTATAATTCAATTACTTCTAATTATCACATTACATCATGACAAACCTACAATTTTAGGATTGGGTCTATTATTTGAAGAGTATTGATAAAGAAGTAGACCATAAATTTGCAATGCCATATGGACGTAAGTAGATTATAGCATTCGATTTCCGTAAGATAGCTGTTAGACGTTTTTCTGTGAGATGAATTCCATTATCTATAAATTATGCATTGGGTATTTCTGCACGAATAAATTCTTCTTCATTGCCGTAATGAGTGAAATGTCCGCCAAAACTGTTCGTTAGTAACACTTGTGTTCATTCAGGATATGAATCGATTATAACGAATGCGTGATGTCAGTTTAGGGATGGGCCACACCAATCGGCATGATTAGACTGCTACGATTATTAAGATGCAGACTTAGTATTACAAGTAGATTTATTATACAACAGCCCATGCAAATAACCAGGATAGTTCTAAAATTTTTCACTTATATCAACAACAATCTCAAGCCACCAACAGGTCTGAAGAGCAAATGATTTTAGATTCTCTGCTCTCAAATAGGCGGAACGAGGGTCATCTAATAGTACAGATCTGAGTTTAGGGTGAATGATTATTTTATCATCAAAGCACAAAATGCCTTTGGGATGTTTTATGTTTTTATCTTCTTACCTTTAGTAAAACTCAGGGAACCTGCTTTTGCATTGAATATTCCAACTTTGTTCTATATACGTATTACATATATACGTTATAGGGAAGCTCCTTCTAAAATAACAACCAAAAATAAGTTCACTTGATCAAAGAAAGATTAAAATCGACAGTACTATTAAATAACAATTTAGGCCGAATTTCCAATGTAATTTAAACTGAACTGAAAGCATGTTCTAACAGTATTACAATCTTCAATTGCACGCCATGACATAGCAAGTAGAAGTACAGACGACAGAAATAGAGATGGTTTTAATAAATGCGGTAGCACATCAAGGCTTCATGGGCCAGTCCAAGACGTACAACTAACTGAATGCGTTGGTTTTTCTTGACCTTGTTCGGGATCGACGATCTCTTCGATATTTACTGACGAAACTGACATCTGATTTTGCTGTGGCTCAGCGACATATCACTGGCCGCAGAATACTCACTCACCAGACTCAAAGGCCATTTGAATGGTGTCAAACACGATGAGAGTAGTTGCGCGCCGGAGATTGCTGAACGATCAATATGAATCCTCCGGGTTTCGCCGAACTGTAAGACACGTGAAGAGAGGCGACAGAAACTGATCGAGAAAACTTCGATTAATAATACGTTTGTGGAACGTTGGTTGAATGTCAAGCGATTAACCATAGAAATAGAAAAAGTATAACGTTTCAAAGTTCTATTGGATCGCTTTGACGTAGGTAGCTCTGATTGATTTACTCAGATGAGAAACGTTCAGTTTACTGCAACAGTGATGTTACTATAGTGATAGTACGATAAGTATATTATCAATTGGTGTTGATGTTTATACTGCCATTGATTTAAAGTACAAAAGTCAGACAGTGTCGTTGACAGCTTCCATTCATAGGTGTCGAATTCTAGTTATATATATATTTAACCGACTAAGTACAAAAGTATAATCGTCAAGCGAAGTCATGATTTTGTTGTGCGAACCTATTGATTAACTCGTAGTCAGAGTTTGAAAGGTCGATGAAAGCTGCTACAGTCAGCAATGGTCGAAGACTAAGGGTCGAGAGCAAAGAGTGCACGCTGAATTCTCTGATAGATGATAAACGGTGAGTGCGGCCTGTTTACTTGACATGTGTTGGGATACAGTCGTCAATGTCGTTTTCAGTTTGCAGGATATTCGCTGGGCTGAGTAAACCGATGATTCGCGCGAATGATAATTTCGTCCGATCATCAGTTGAACTGGAAAAGTTTAAAATCGTCGATTAATTGAAAATTGTTGGATAACAGCCACGACGATACAATACTCCATAAAACAAAGTATGACGTCAAATTTGAATAACTAAAATAGTTCAGATGTGTTGCAAAGTCAAATCTAAATAACATGGTTCTGACGAATTCTGACAGTTTCACTGAACATTTATTTAGGTATTATTAGTGTAAAAGTCGAATGTGTGGATAAAAAAACATATAAGAATACTATGATGGGGTTTGTAGAGAATTTCAGAGGTCGTTTAGATATTTTCCAAACGTGTGTTGTTTGTAAATATACAGAAAACCGAATTGAAATGACTGTCGTATAATAAAAAAGTCGAGCTATGATTTACCGTGTGAAATGACAGCAAATACAAAGTGTGTGGTAAACAATAATTAGAATGGTAATCAATAATGCAACTAAAGATTAGAGGGTTCATGTAAAGTGGACATTTTGTAAAAGGCTGACGAAGACAGCTCAATACCTAGCGTCAAGTGACATATTACGAACGACAAATTGTCTATTTAGGACATGGACTAAAATTGCTCGTATACCTGCAGTATGTCAACTTATGGGTCATAAATGTATATAATTTTGATTCAAACGTGAAGCTAGTTACAGAATATATAACTGTCCCACGCGAAAGAAACCATGAGATGTTATTAGGCATCAAAAACATAATACGAAATAATCTAAGGTAATTGTGAGACTCTCTTAGGTTAATCTTACTTCCGAGTAATGAAAATTTGAATCTGGATTGTATACGAAGTACTGTTGATTAAATATTTGAACTAACACAGCGAAGTGTAGAGTGAATTTGTAAGAGTTCAAAATTAATTGATGCCAAATACAATCGAGACAAGATCTAAGATTGCAAGAATTTTGGTTCAAACTCACCGTAATTTTCTAGCATTCGTATCCTTTGCTTTGCCATAGAGCACAACAATTAGAAAATAGGCAGGCGGTGGTGAAGTAAGTAAACACTATTAGATTGTTTCTGACAAAATATAGTTGATAGTGATTAAGGAGAAGGATGAATTTATAATCAGTTTGATATTCAGTGATCCAACTGCCGGATGATTCGGCTAGGGCTCGGCGACATCTCACTGGCCCTAAAAGGTCAGTTCAACTATTCGAGAGTTGTAACTATGTGTGCTTCCATGACCATCAGCAGAAAATTTAATCGGAGTCAGATAGTGGACCACCAACACAGCATCTAAAACTACTTCGATGAATAACCTTACACACTCTTTACTTCCGACGATGGAACTCAACCTGGCTTATTCAGTTGATGTATAACGCAGTTTTCGATTGTGAGACCTAGTTTTCAACATAATATGTCCCAATTTCATAACTATTGTGCGTTATAACTGTAGTTCCGAATTACTTACTGCATTATATTTATTTCACATACATTATCCCATAAGCGTCTTTGAGCACAATTTAACATTAATACCAACGTTAATTGTCATAATCTAGTCATCCCATTCTAATCATAATATCGCCTAACGTCTAATTCTTACTGGTGTTCGTAACGACATCAAACTATGAGAATCACGCAGTTATATCACTCACCCATCAATTTATAATTTTATGAACATTCCATTTACGTTAATACACTGGGAACTCACTGGACAATTTTCATGTCACTGAACATTGTAAGCCATTTTCACCTTTATTATGTTATACAAAACTGTTACTTATTAAATAACACTGTCTGTTATTTGAGTTGATTGAGGGGGTTGACAAAATTAAGCTCAAACAAACTTATGTGTAAGAAGTGTGCTAACTGGTACATCAGATGACCAAATACGGATTTGCTTCTCGTTTCTACACATTGTGGTATTGATTTCGCACATATTCTGCATATGTATAAACTGTATCGTCATCATGTCTCAGTATGCACTAAAACTAATAAAGATTCGGACTCCCATACCACTCATTTAAGAACTCATGCCATAATGGTCTGAAAATGTTGAGGTCCGTATCGGCAATATAGATGCAGACTTCTACTAGCATAGGCAGCAGACACTTGTGAGCGGTTCCTTGCAGTGGCGAGGGTGTAGAAGTATGGTCCCCTTCGGTATCAATACTACTCTAATAATAAACCTGATCCCGAAAGTGTTGATTTCTCATGATATGATTAACCAATCTGTAAGATATTGAGTAGAAGTCCTGTCATTTTCTACTCTGCCTCGTGTGATAGTGACGATCAGCAATATGACGACCATTTTTTGTTTGCTCTTGAATAATCTTCGCCTCAATTTCCATTTTAACAGTGAAACCAAACATTTTAAAATTGTAACATGTGTTTCCCAAGCAATTGCCGTCGCCCTCTTTTTGATTTATTCTTCGGCTCATGAATACTCGAAATACTTTCACTATTGTTTTGGTAACATCTGGCGCGCAACAATACAAGTATTTGGTATCGAACCAACATCATGACGATTCTGGTGGTGGAGTGGTGTGGTGGCATTGGATCCTGAATGCACGACATTCGAAAGATAGTATATAACATTAGAAAAGATGTATATATTACGCGATTAACATGAAGAAAAGTTTGACAACTTATAACCAGGGAATTTTCTTTCAAGATTCAATTGGATGATATGTATCAGCCTGGCTGACTTGATCATCCTATATAAATGGTATTGTATACTCAATAAATGTATTTTTCTCTCTCCAGCTTGACTGTGTCATTTAGAAGCGATAAATATTATTCTACCATATGGTATGATACGATGAGTTAGTTTAGACAACTGTGTGACTTCCGCCTGAGATCTCATGGACTAGATATTCACATCATGAAAGATCTACAATTTTAGGATTAGGTCTAACTTATTTGAGCTGGGGATAGAATAATTTAATGTGAATAGTGATGTTTATAAGGATGACCACACCGGCGAGGCTGAACCATGCCACCTCGATCAATTTTTCCTGCATTTACCATCCCTGATCTTCTTCACGTGTTGCATGTTGGATATCAATCTTCTCAATAATTATATGTTCGGCTCCCATGAATCGTGTTGTCGGGATCCAATACCACTACAAGAGCATAGCCACTCCCGTTTAGTAGGGACGTTTCACTCAATTTGCTAACTAGTGATATTTCTCAACCAACGAAATTGTTAAAAGACTTGTTTTTAAACGGGCAGATCTAACAAACTGACAATGGTTAGACTAGCCATTTCACAATGTTAAATTGCGACACAGCTCAACAACAGAAGTGCTGGTACTCACCAAAGAAGTCATTAGACATCAAAACTTTGACGAGAGGTTCATATGGCTCTTTTAATCTAAGTATCCACAACAAGTGCAAACGGTTCTCCATTCACCATAAACAACTGTGTAAACAAACTGTGATGAGTAGAAGTATTTGAAATATCATTCATTCACACCTTGAAGTGAAGTTTTAGCATCATATGGTATAATAAATCAAGGTGCAAACTAGTTCGCGTGTTTTGACCAAGTCTTTTGAACAGCGAATCACTGAATTCATATGAAATTAAATCAAGTATCCGTGACTTCATTTGAACAACCGTCATACTTGTTGGTGTCACAAAAACGATTTACGCTGTTGTGATGAAATCGCATTGATGTTGTTTCTGTTTTATATGCTGAATTACATGAACAATAAATTTCACAATCCTTAATTTCTAACGCACGTCTAACCTGGTATACTGAGAAATATAACTATGGTGTGTGAATATCTTCATCATGGATATTCAAAGACGTCGTTCCCTTTTTTTCAGTCACTCGTTAAACAAAATCTCAGCTGTTTTTCGACGTGAAATTTATTTCACAAGATAAGAAAGAAACTGAAATAAATGGAACGTTGATAGAGTATGAAGCTCTCGACGGTATGTTTAACCTTATTGTATCAGAAATGACTATTTTTATAGTTGAATGCATCAATTTTGTTTCAAATAATCAAACGTTTCATGTGCGATTTCAGTCAATAATTAAATGAAATTTAGCTACTAGTATCAAATGACGTTATTCTATACGTGGGTTCTCTGTTGATTATTTAAAAAAAATGAAGAACGGATGTGCTTCACGTCCTCACGATAAAATTCACTTAAGCGTACATAATGTTGCAAACCGATAGATGAGATAACATATGTCAGTTATTGATTATGCATTGACTTGGAAGTGTCCATAGTTTTTTAACTTGCTACATGTTATATGAAATTTCGTGAGTTATTAAAATCGCGGAAACATTTCTTGAAATTGTAATTACATTGGAAACAAAATCTATACGTCATCTTGTTCATCCGATAAATTGGACGTGTAGACAAGTCAGGTGTTCAGATTTTGATATACCATAGGCAGTAGATACTTGTACAGTATCAAAAATACTGAAGATTTTCGTGTGTTGTAAGTGTTTTCTATCTCACTGATATGTATAGTGAGTAATCACGAGCACTCTTCAGTTTTTCATGTGTTGGAGTATTGAAATAAAATAACTGCGACCTAGAAAATCATTCCAATGTTCAGCTTGACTCCAATATTCGTTGAATAAAATATAATTAATTATCGATGAATGTTCATGATCCAACTAGTGTGACGTGCTAGCCGTCAGGACAGAGAATATAATATGATCACATAGTTAGAAACATTTCATAAAGATAGGTCGACTGAAATCTCTTCCAGAAAAACGTCAGCGACGAATTAAAAAACAATGTCACGCCTTTGTTTTTTGATCGAATTAACATAAGTGAATTTATTGTCTCTGGACCACTGACTTTTTTGAACGGATTTCAAAATAGTAAGCGGGAGTGAGTTTACAATGTTATTCATCACTTTTCACATGTTGAAGCGGTATACAAGACACGTTTTCATCATGAGACTGATATCGATCAATGAAACTCAAAATCTGTTGGAAATCAAATGCAGTGGGCTTTACTGAACCAGATGACAGCATAGTGTATGTATTTTTGAATGCAACCAGTCATCAAAATCAACCAAATCCTTGCGTCAATACTCATCGTTGAGCATTCAACTTAGTTTCATTCAGTTCCGAGGAGTTGTCGTGAAAAGCGAATGACATGATTTGAACATGTTCTCCTTCTCATGCATATGTACACTGGGTAATCACAGACAGTTTTCTGTTAATCATGTAGTACGGATTAAAATACCATCTCGACAACTAAGAGAATCATTCTATAGGGTAATGTTTTGATCGACTTTAACCTTCGTTGAATAAAATGTTTTTCACCATGGATGTAAGTGCATTTTTTCCCGAAATGTCGTCGTGACATGTGAATTTCAATGAAAGTGTGCTGAATTTGGCATTGAGCAAGGTGATGACAAATTTCTAGTGAATGAAATAGTCACATAATTTTTAAATCATTATAATATCATCACCCTAACTTGGAATCCACAAGATAAAGGGAGAAAAAGAAGACCAAATAACATATTATGCCAAAAATTGGAGACAAAAATCAAAAGAATGAATAGCAATTGACAACAATTGTAGAGAAGTTCTCGAAGTAGAATATTTTGTCGATTATCGGTGGGCGAAATATGCTTTGATATGACGGGATGGTGCAAACACTAGTGCACATGGGTTCCAAGATCTTGAGAGAAAAAATGGCGTTTGAACCTACTGTTGCTCACCGGCTATCATAGAACTGCATCTTGTACCGTTGCTCCACTGCCTTGTAGATTAAACCCTAAGTACTCGGTATGTGGCCTCTTAGGTAAACTGTAACAGCTCAGGTCGATTTTTTTTAAACAGAACATTTAGATCAAACCATATTCAAGTATTATATAGGTTTTTATTATCATTCTTTTCATGTTTATGAAATTTATGCAGTAATTTGACCAGTTTTCTTGCAGAATGTTTTTAAAAATAATCACATAACCCAGTTTATTGGCGCCATACAATTTTTTTTCTGGTATTTCCGAAGCAATAACCGTGAGTATATAGTGCAGTACGTTTTTTGTTAGGTTACTGTATAGGAGGCAATGATTCTACATACCTAATTTTAAACGCAACTTATAAGGGAACTGTTAAGTAATCATATCATTGGGCTAAATATGTTACATCAATAACTTACATATTTGTTTGCTTAATTATAACGTAAAACAGAAATCTAACACATTTGTAGTGTGGAGATAGGTCTGTCGAACTTATTTTGTAAATAATTTTTATTATTATTTGTATTCATTTTGTCAATCTTTCACTGTGTGTACATTTATTATTAAATCATTGTACCTGTTGTTTTAGTAAATGACCTTGATCACTTTTTCCGTTGTAATACTAACATAGCGTGACACCTTCTGTGAACGTTCCAAATACACTACTACACACATACCTCTCGTTCTAAATTCACTCGCATTTGTGTTAACTGAAGTCTAAAGCAAGTACCAATTATCTTTACAGACGATAATTGGAATATACCATATTTACTACTGAATCATATCATTGGGGAACCCATCACACTTACAGGAATTATTAATCATCTATAATTGTGGATATTCAACACCAGATCAATTTGGAAGACGCACTCTCCTGGTAAAATAAGTAACGTCCTTTATTTCTATTGTGTTTATGACATTTAACTTATATATATTTTTTTAAATATATTATCTGGTCCACCACAATTATTTGGTGAGCCTAGAGTGTATTATAGTTTTATTGTTTATATTTCTACTTGAAACACTAGTTTTTTTCATATCATGAACTCTGCAAATAAACTTATCGATATGGAGTGTCCTCCAGTGGAACCCCTCGACCCATTACATACAGACAATAATATTTTAAGTTCGGTGAATGCCATTACTGAGTTAAGATTACCATCATACGGCGCCAACAACCCTAGAATCTGGTTCGCACAGGTAGAGGCCTTATTTTTACCTAGGGGCATACGTTCCCAAGCGACTAAATATGCCCATGTTGTCGGCGCTCTACCGATAGAAATCGCTACGGAAGTCGGTGATCTGATTGACCACGTACCAGAAACAGATATTTATGACAAAATCAAAGCAGCAGTAATTCAGCGCACGTCTGCCTCAGACGAAAAACGATTACAACTATTAATAACTTCCTGTGACTTGGGAGACAAGAGACCCTCCCAACTTCTTCGTCACATGAAACAACTTGCTGGTCCATACAACCTGGACGAAACTCTCCCAAAACAAATGTGGTTGCAAAGACTACCACATAATGTGAGACAAATCCTTAGCGTCTCAGGGCGATCTGTCGCTCTCGAGGATTTAGCCGACATGGCGGACAAGATGATGGAGATCTACCCCGACAGGCATTGTCTAAACACGATACAAACTTCTGGTAATGGCGATACGAACACAACACTCAACATTCAGCAACAACTAACACAGTTAACAACTCAGTTAGCGTCATTACAGGCTACTATTGCGAGTATCCATTCTCGACCTAATAGATCCATTTCTAGAAAAAGAGCAGGGTCAAGACATCGTTCAAGGTCTCCCAAGAAGACAGTCGGTATTTGTTGGTATCACCAAAAATATGGCACCAAAGCACGGCGTTGCACAAGACCGTGCTCATTTTCCGCAGCTGACTCAGAGAATCGTGGAAACGAACTGACCAGACAGTAGTGGCGGCGACTGTTTCTGGCCACACAACGAGCCGTCTCTTTCATGTCAGGGACCGAATTTCGGGCTCTGATTTTTTGGTCGATACAGGAGCCGAAATCAGCATTATCCCATTACAACTCTCTAAACGACAGCACTCTCCAAGCAACAAATTATCCCTAGTCGTGGCCAATAACACAACCATTAAAACTTATGGAGATCAGTCACTTATCCTAGACCTCGGTCTCCGCAGACTTTTCACGTGGGTTTTCATTGTAGCTGAAATTAAGCAACCCATTCTCGGAGCTGACTTCCTAAGTGCTTACAAATTATTAGTAGATATGAACAACAAGAGCTTGATTGACCGATGCACACGTTTACAAGTAAATGGTACGCTTGCTACTGACTATGAGATTTACGGTGTGCATATAGTAAAACCGGAAAACAAACTTTTCACCAAACTTTTGAAGAAATACGAATGTATCACAAAAGTAAATTATCAAACGGAACCCACAGCAACCACGTACAGCATCATATCATCACTACGGGACCACCCATTGGTGCTAAAGCAAGGAGACTTCCGCCACACAAGTTACAGATTGCTATAGGAGAATTTGAACATATGATGCAACTCGGAATAATTAGACAATCAAACAGTCCTTGGGCTTCGCCGCTGCACATGGTTCCAAAGAATGACCAAGATTGGCGACCATGTGGAGAATATCGAAGATTAAATAATAAAACTATCCCGGATAGGTACCCCATACCGCATATACAAGACTTCTCCTTAAATCTACATGGTAAACAATTTTTTTCGAAACTTGACTTAGTAAAAGCCTACCATCAAATTCCAATAGCGCCCGAAGACATTGAAAAAACAGCCGTAATCACTCCTTTTGGTCTGTTTAAATTTTTGAGAATGCCATTCGGGCTAAAAAACGCCGCACAAACGTTTCAGAGGTTTATGGACGAAGTTACACGAGGATTAGACTTTGTATTCGCCTATATCGACGATGTTTTAATCGCTAGTTCATCACTCGAAGAGCATATCCAACACTTACAGATCCTCTTCGAACGTTTAAAAAAACACCGTGTCGTTATTAATCTTGCTAAATGTATATTTGGTGTTCCAGCCTTAGAGGTTTTAGGACATTTCATCAAATCTTAAGGCATTAAACCACTTCCAGAGAAAGTTGAAGCCATTATTAGCTACCCAGAACCAACCTCCGTAAAATCACTACCACGTTTTCTTGGGACATGCAACTTTTATCGAAGATTCTTACCGAATTGCGCCGAAGTACTACAGCCGTTAACAGATTTACTGAAAAGCGATAAACCAGGTACCAAGAAGGAAAAGACCCAAATATTCAAGTTACATCCTGATGCCAAAGTAGCATTTGAAAAAGCTTGATCTATGATTGCCGATACCACCATTTTACAACACTTAAATACTGACCTCACAACACTCTTAATCCTGTGCACGGATGCTTCACAGAAAGCCGTCGGAGCAGTACTGCAACAGCGGGCAAACGACACAATTACCTCCATTGCCTTTTTCTCGAAGAGATTATCGTCAGCACAAGAACGTTATAGCACTTTTGGACGTGAACTTTTAGCTATGCATCTATCCGTCAAACATTTCAACTTCTTGCTACAGGGTTGTGATTTCATCATTATGACAGATTACAAACCCCTTTGTCATTCTTTCAGCACATCGTATGACAAACACTCTCCACGAGAAGCAAGACAACTTGATTATATCTCTCAATTTACTACAGACATCCGCTTTATCAAAGGTCACATGAACATTGTCGCAGATGCACCATCTAGGAGGGATATCAATACAATGGTACGCAATCACGATATCAGTCTTGAAACCCTGGCTAAACTACAAGTAGACGACGCAGAATTGAAACTCTGCAAAGAAAAGTCTAGCTTAAATCTCAAACCTGTACCAATTCCTCCTTCAGATACTTTCATCATGTGCGACACTTCAACAGGTAACAATCGTCCGTTCGTCCTCCACGCTTGTCGACGAGAGATATTCCGACACTTGCACGGTCTTTCCCGCCCAGGCATCAGAGCTACAACAAAGCTCATTACGGAACGTTTTGTGTGGCCGAAAATCAATTCGGATGTTAAACACTGGACACGTAGCTGCTTACAGTGCCAACGCAGCAAAATTCAAAAACACACAATCAGTCCCGTGGGCAAGTATCCTTCACCAGATAAACGTTTTCAACACATTCATCTAGATATAGTTGGTCCACTTCCACCATCAAATTCATTCACACACATCCTCACCGCAGTGGACAGATTTACAAGATGGGCTATAGCGTGTCCCATTGCCGACACTTCTGCAGAAACAGTAGCCGCCGCATTCCTTGACCGTTGGATATCAAACTATGGAGTACCATCTATCATCACTACAGACCGTGGTCCCCAGTTTCAGTCTGTCTTACTTCAAGAATTTATAAAACTTCTGGGCGTGAACCACATCAAAACGACAGCCTACCACCCAGCAGCTAATGGTTTGGTTGAAAGGTTTCACCGACAACTAAAAAGCTAGCTGATGGCACAGGAGGATACATCAAAATAGAGTGACGCATTACCACTCGTACTCCTGAGCATTCGTTCAACTATGAAGGAAGATATAGGTTGTACAGCCGCTAAGTTAGTTTACGGTACAACACTTACACTACCAGGTCAATTAGTGGACGCAGATCCATCAACACCAACGGACATAAATCGTTTTGCGAGCCGATTACTGCAAACCATGCAACGAATTAAACCCATACCGCCGCGTGAACATAACAATCGAATACAACTCGACAAAAACCTAGAAACATGCAAGTTTGCTTTTGTTCGAGTCGACGCAGTGAGAAAACCATTGAAACAACCGTACGAAGGACCTTACAAAGTAATTAAACGAACAAACAAACATTTCATCATCAATAAAAATGGAAGGAACGAGACAATTTCCATAGACCGAATAAAACCGGCTTTCTACGAAATTCTTCAAGACGCGGAAGACAATACTACGAACGAATCACCACTTCCATCTATCGCTAAGAAACAAGAGGAAAAACAAAAACTTAACAGTACCCCGTCTTGTTTAAGACGTTCTGTGAGACTTGTAAAAAAACCGAAACGTTATGTACATTTCGCCGTATAAAAAAAAAACTACAACCAATCAAAACAAACAATCATCAAGGACCCACAATATCAATCCTACCCAATGTTTTTTTCCCTTTTTCACAGTGTACATAATTAATCACTTTTTTTTCCACAATTATTCGTTTCGTCACATTTTTTTATATATAAATATAAAAAAAATTTTTTGTTACAATAATAAACAAGTAATTACGTATTCAATGAACACAAATAAACAGTTCCTTTTTTTGTGTGCGTGTCCGTCATTAACAATTTTACACATTATTATCATTGACAGTGTTTTCATTTTTTTCTGTTCGTTACGCTATGTTACATTACTGCTATCCTCAAACGCTAACACAACGCATTTTACTAACGCATATATTATGTCCATCTCCACAATTTTTGTTGTTTATGACTGTAAATATTATTTTTGTACATATGTATATATCATATGCTGACATTTTTTTTATTACAACCAGTTTTACCTCCGGAAACTCTGGGGGGAGCTTTGTGGAGATAGGTCTGTCGAACTTATTTTGTAAATAATTTTTATTATTATTTGTATTCATTTTGTCAATCTTTCACTGTGTGTACATTTATTATTAAATCATTGTACCTGTTGTTTTAGTAAATGACCTTGATCACTTTTTCCGTTGTAATACTAACATAGCGTGACACCTGTGAACGTTCCAAATACACTACTACACACATACCTCTCGTTCTAAATTCACTCGCATTTGTGTTAACTGAAGTCTAAAGCAAGTACCAATTATCTTTACAGACGATAATTGGAATATACCATATTTACTACTGAATCATATCATTGGGGAACCCATCACACTTACAGGAATTATTAATCATCTATAATTGTGGATATTCAACACCAGATCAATTTGGAAGACGCACTCTCCTGGTAAAATAAGTAACGTCCTTTATTTCTATTGTGTTTATGACATTTAACTTATATATATTTTTTTAAATATTGCTATTTGTTATAAATAACTATCATTACCTTTTGGATTAATATCTTGTCTGGTCCACCACAGTAGCATTTCTATAGTATTATTAGTATGAACAAAGAACTTGAACTGTTCCAATATGGCACTTTGACATATCAATCTGTTTTCTTGTCATTTTTCCTCATACCTGAGCTACTAACGGTCAACGAACATCGAATGTAGGGGGGTTTTGTGGACAAAAACCATCGGCACCATACGCACTCATACTTCTGCCCTCCTGCAGGAGGGCATACATGATTGCTAGACCACGAGCTTAGCCAGTAGACCACATCAGACCGTTGGGGAAACGACTATAGTATTTCTTTGCACTGAATCATTAATCATAATATTTATCAATAATAGGACTTACAAACTTCTAAGGTGCAAACCAATTTATTACCTAGATGAATTGACGAAATACAGCTTCAAAATATTGTGCATGCCTACATCAAACCCGCAAACAGTATGTGACACAAGTCTATTTGATCCTCATACTTTTCATAATTATTTTTCCCTTTTAACCGTATATTTCCCATTTTGTGAAGTATTCTTATTCAACCTTTGTTTACGTATCGGTTATAATAGGCGGTCACCATAGACTCAAGGTCATACGTTTAGTCAGGTTTTAAGGAGTCCAACCTCTTGCAAATCCACACATTTACATATATGCATTCAAAAAGAGTATTTTTTTATTTTTCGTAGACACTATGTCTATTTCCTTCCAGATGACCAATCCTTCCTGGAGACAAAACACGTGGAACCGAACAATTACGAATTATATTTATGTATTTCCATTTTTTACCTTATTATTTTATGCAGGTAGTGGAGCAGTTCTTCAAGTTTTATTGATTTTCATCATTACCTTTGAAGTAGACTCTTCTTTACATTTTACTTGAGGGCGACTCAAGAGGCAGGTGAGTAAACACCTGATAGCCGGACAGAACATGGAAAAAACGCACCTCACCAGTATGGTGCTGGGTAGCCCTCTCGCGGCACTTCCTCAGGCATTCTTGTTCCATTTTCTAAAACTCTCTTGCGAGCACGTATTAAACCATCAGCGGTAGTTGTAGAAAAAAATTACATGCTACAAAATAAGATGACAAGCTGGCAAATGAAGAGACATTCACAAACTATCGTCGATTACCGACGGAGTTAGTCGTCATTGATTCGAAGTCACAGTGAGCGAGTTCGCAATTTTCTCTTGGGCTGCAGAAACAAAACTAAAATGCTTTTGATAGGTAGGTTTTCAAACCGACGTTCCTACGGGAGTCGATTCTAATGGGAAGCTAATGTAACAGCTTAGGTCGATTGGTTAAAAGTTGAGCTCAAGCAACTAATCATATGTCAAAACAGCATAGTTCAGATATTTATTCACTTTTTTATTCTGTATAGGCGTTATATTTCTAATTATCTTTTATTGAATGTTGAGAGGCTTTGTTTGTCTGAGTAAGGAATCTCACGCTCCACTGTGACTGCGCGAAGATCAAAATAAAGACTTATTTTCCTACTGGTCTTGTTTCTTCTATTAATAACACGAGGGTTACCTATAGGCACGAAAAAACCACCCGCTTCCGTCTGACCACGCGTACAGTATCCCAGCCACTACACAAATAGGATGACGAAGTGTGGCGCATATTTGTTTGGTGCATCTTTGTACCAATAATTATCTGTTTTAAATAATAATAACTTTTAACAAAATATTTTCAATGCACTTTAAGTGGCTCAACTCATTGAAAACGCTTTATTATTTCAAATGACTGTGAACGTAATAGAAGAAGCTTTCGCTTAACAAGCTACCGTGTCTGATAGCAGTGGATCACAAGCACCTCCAGGCAGGAACCTAGGTATATTAAGGAAAATGGAGGAAAAAAATAAATTGGTAAATCATAAAAAGGTATTATCCTTAGTCCTTAAGAATAGGTCAAGTTTCCCCTTAAAGGATTCCCAAGAAGTCATTTGGACTAGCTCAGCCGACAGTGAATTCTAGCATTTAATAACGCCTAAGGAGTAACAGTTGTGTCTGCAGCTCGTTCTGCTATGTTTTGTCCACAGTTTCTGGGTGTTACCCCTTAGGATTTTTTTGGATATAAACTTAATTAGGTGCTTAAGGGGATGTCCAGAAATGTTAAGGATACTGTTAGCCATTAGAACATCACGCCCATACTCTATTGGGTAAAGGTTGAGTTATTGGAGGCGCTCTTCATAAAGCTTGAGTTTGAGTCCCCGAACTGATTTCGTGGCTCGTCGTTGAGTACGCATTAGATTTCTTTATGCTTTTGGGAACGAATAAAACTGTTGAAGATTATGTCGATATTTCTTCCGTCAAACTGGTCAAAAATGCGCTTCAATGTTACCAGTGCAAGGTTTGCTCGAAAGGCATTTTTGTCACAATTAGAGTAAGACTTCAAATCGTAGGATACCAGCACTCCTAAATCTTATTTAACTTGAGATAATTTTAGAGAGGAGTTTCTTAAGTTGTAACTGTAGTCTGCAGCATATCTCAGATGGACTACTTTACATTTTGAAGTGTTAAACGTAAGTCCGTTGTCATCTGCACAACTTTGAAGTCGAGTCAGACCGTCCTGAAGTGTCAGTATATCTTCCTGGTTGCGTATCTGTCTCTCTCCAAAGCTCCACATCACCAGCAAAATGTAATGTCAGACGATACCCGTTGTGGAAGATCGTTTATATGAATCAAGAGGTGAAGAGGTGTTAGTAATCAGCCCAGGAGTACCTCACTAGGACATACCGTAGCCTAAGGGATAGTGGAGTTACTCTGACCTTAAAATGTCGATTCTTTATATATGAAGTGAGCCAATCAATTTGGGGATGAATTGATCATTAATCAATTGGGCTTATTGATAAGACATATATGGATGACCCCATTAAAAGCTTTTGAGAAGTCAAAGTAAATGATGTCAACCTTACCCTTGCGATCAAGAATGATTGTCCATCTGTCTACCACAATCAGCAGGTTTGTTATATGAGAATGACCCTTCCTGAAACCATGCTGTTGGGGTGAAAAGAAGTTTAAGGATAATAAATAATCGTGTGTACCATCGCATATCAGGAACTGAATAATTTTTGAAGATATAGAGAGAAGAAACACCGGTTGGTATCGTGAAGGTCGACCAAGTCAACCTCCTTTGAAAAGTAGTGTGATTCGAGCCAGCTTCAAATTTCAAGTAATTTACTTTGGCTAAGTGAGTGTGAGAACATCACGCTGAACGGTGTTGCTAGGTTTGAAGCTGATTCAATCAGAATGAACCATATCTCGACCAGGAGAAGTGTCTTTTCTTAGGTGCTGCAGTTTCCGGAACACCAAGTCAGCGCTCAAGTTCACTTTGGAAACGCGTGATGCGGGATAATCCTTCCACCATACGATTTTCGTACTCGACTTCAGCAGTGAACTTCTTGTAGATGACCCCAACTGAGCATCACATGGACTCATCAAGATTGGTAAATTCTTGGTTGTGAACTTGATGTACATCCAGGCATGATCGTATGCACAAAGCTACTCCACCTCAATTCCTGTTTTTCTATCGTTGCAAAACTAAGACATCCCATGTATTGCTAGCTCCTGGTCCGTAAACCGAGAAGATATTCCTATTAAGTGAGCATTATTAGCATCGCTAAGTTCACCTATCTCATCCATTTTATTTGGTAAACTCGCGGCGTTCATGTATAAGCAGTTTATGCTCTCAACTTGAAACGCGCGAGCTTCTCATATTTGTCTGTGTAACGACCAAACTGCCAATATTCGGTCTGAACGCAGGACTGACGAAGCAAAGTTATTCGATTGGACCAGAATACCTTCTTCTGTATAGCGCAAGAAGCGTTTTTGAGATACTCGTAATAAATTATATAAAAAAAATTCCGTGCTTATTTAGGAAATAGAACAAATTATGTCAAAAATACAAAATAACTCAAACGGTATAGCCTGTGCTATAAATTCAAAAGTATGTCTGACACAAGGTAGATTTAGATTTCTGCAGTAAAGACAGAAAGTCTACGGCCTATGTTGTTTTTTTTCTACAATGCTTCTCTATGTGTTCAGTCTCCTCTTGAAAGAGTCAATAGAAGGTGCGGACACAACTGCTTCGGGCAGTAGCTTCTAGGTATTGATGAATCGGTGTAAAAGCCTGCATGCCGCGGGCATTTTATTCGTTCTTAGCTTTTCTACTTGCCTGCTATGTCCTCTGAGATATCCCGATTTAGTGGAAGGCAAAAGAGAGAATAAGTTAGGTCCAGAATCATTTCTCAGTAATCTGTACATCAAAATTAAATCTCTCCTTAGTCTGCGATAGGACAGAGTGATAAGGCCCAGCTTTTTAAGACTCCCTTTGTATAGTAAACCCAGGAGTTCTGAAATAGCACGGGTAGCTGCCCTCTGTACTTTTTCTAGGATATACGAGTCACCTTTTAAACAGCTGCTTGCAACCTGAACGCATGTCTCAAGCTTAGTTCTCATGAGGGTTGTGTATACTGTGGTGAACATGGTAGTATCAAACTTGGTGAATGTCTGTTTTAAAGCCCAGAGGGTTCTAAACCCTTTAGCTGCGAAATCCCGGTAATAGGCTGTCGTCTTATGATCATGAATCACTGTCATTCCTAAATCCCTATGAGACCGGACTACGGGTAATGGCACTTCCCCTATGTTGTACATATTAACCTTTGACTCCTAAAAGTGCATGTAAACATACTTCGCCGCGTTTATAGTCATCAGACACTCTTTAAACCAGTTAATCATATTATTTAACTCTGCCTGAAATGCGCACGCGTTTGCGTCTCCAGTTATTGCTCAACAGATTTTTACATCGTCAGCGTATATTAATATTGGGGACTGTACTATACTTGGAAGATCATTAACATACGATATAAAAAGTAAAGGACCTAGGACGGAACCTTGGGACAATCCACTAAATTATGGTCTCTAGATGGAACACTTGGAATTTATTCATACTTTCTATCTACGACCTATTAGGAAATCCTTAATTCATTTTAAAAGAGGTGCGGCAATACCAAGGTTTTTCAACTTCAATAGCAGTCTATTAGTTGGCACCTTGTAGAAAGCTTTACTGAAGTCTATGTAGACAAAATTCACTGAGTTTCCGTGGTCTAGTGATTTTATTCAAAATTTCTCTGCTATAAGAAGGTTCGTTGTGCCAGATAGACCCTTTCCAAAACCATGTTGTTCTATGTTTAGCAAGTTATTGATTTCCATAAACGCCATTATGGTCCATTTGATTATTCTTTCCAATATTGTAACTACAATACTGGTGAGGCCTACAGGTCTGTAGTTCGATGGACGTTGTCTTGGTTCTGTTTTATGTGTGGGAGAGACGATTGCGCCTTTCCAGTCCATCGGTAACACACCTTGGTCAAGTGACATATTGAATGTCACAGTAAGTGGAGCCGCGATACATTATGATGTATTGCTTATTTGTTTCTATAACTTCATTGAATGAACTGATATATCCCACGCATCTTCACACTACAATCTTTGTATGCTAATAGTGTGAACTAGCACTTAAATGTGTCAAGTTCGATGTTTTCTGTGGCAAGAGGATAATTAATTTGCAGATATTGTTCGATACACTGGACCAATTACATTTACTGAAGGTATTTGGCTTCGTATTGGATTGTGTAAGCCACGTCGACTTCACGATGGATGTGTTGCCGCAAAGAGTTATTTCAAATGTCGTCCTGATCATAGTCTATAAGTTCGACCAGCTCGTGTATTTTATCATAGTATAAAGGCTGTAAATATTCTTCCACTTGCATTAACCGAATTAGAACGTCAACTGCCTGTTAAAATTCAAGTGTCAGCAAACAGTTGTAGTAGTGGTAAAAGTAGAGTATCTGCAGCAAATTCAATTACCTCTGGCAATGAACAGTCTTCAAAGATTTTATCATATAATCAATTACAGTGGAGGAAAAACATTTCATTTTGAAAAAAAGTACTGGCATTTCGCAGCAACGTTTCTATGTATCCTTAGTATAGACCTCACAAATATGAAATCGATCATAATTATCCCATTGAAATAGACCCCGTTTTTCCTTTTTCAGCGTATCCACTCTGTTTATATTTTTTGTTTTCCAATATTTGGTTTTTGTATTAGAACAGTATCAAACTCTTCTGAAGGAGAAGCGACACAAATTTGCCAAATTTTATTGATTTAAAATGTTTCTCCTGATGAATAAACAATCTCCCAATGAACTTCTTGAGCTAGTAACATTTATTGATTATGTTCTGTTAAATATTGAAATTAGAAAGACTAATTCCCTTGAAACTTTTACGGTTAACATTAATTTGATTTGTTTGTTTAATTTTCCCTTATTCCTTCTATTTTAACCTGATATTTTTCACTGTTTCACATGATATCCTTGTTGCTGTTGTCGGTAGTAGTAGTAGTTCTTCACTAATAGTTGTATTGCTCATTAATTTTTGAGAGGCGAATTCAGCACATTCCTACGTTTTTTTCAAGGCTTAGAAATGCCTGAAACTTTTCCTTTTTTCGGTTATAAAAATGGACTACTTGACCATATTATAAGTAGTATATGTTTATCCGACAAAATGATATGGATTTTGTTTGAATATAATTTGATATTCTTCTCATTTCTTTTGTTTAAAAAAACTGTGAATTCCACTTTGAATTATTCATAATTTGCTTATGTTTAACTTTTAACTGTGAGCTGATAGTCTGTTGAAATTCAATTCCTGTCATGGAGAATAACATAACTTAATTAACTCTATTGAATAACCTGTCATCATTAAAAATGTGTTTTGTTTAAGAAAAAGTATTTACACTGTAACGATTCCAACGGTTCACTATTTCTTGTATACATCAAAGATGGATTTGTGACACACTAACTCATAACTAAAAGCATAGCTTTGATCATCATTATTCTGGCATTATTTTAGTAAACATAATTTTATTCAGACGCCGTTTGAAATAAATCATCAATAGGTAACTGTTTTATAGTGTAAGGGTCCATGTGGTTGGGTTGAAGGCTTACAAATACGTTTTAACGTAAAAGGTACAAATTTTGACTGAGAATTTCGTTGCTCAGCTATCGTCTATCCAATGTCACTGAATCAAACTATTTCAACAAAGTTATTTTTATTTCATTCACCTCAATTTGATGAAACTATCTCCACGTAAGATGTGAATTGTGTAGATGTAAACATGGTGATCAATCTCTACGGAAAGTATTCCATTGAATTAAACAATGAAGCTAAACATCGTCTTCATTCATCAATAACAAAACCGTTAGGGATGTTTAATCATAAGTGCTAGCTTAAATTGTATTGTTACTTATGAAAATGTTTACATGTCTTGTCTCTATTATAATTGTGAATTACAGTATCCAAAACATGATATTGCTTTGATTTATGCTAAAAAAACAGATTTTATGAGTAAAACAATAATGAAATTACCATGAACCAAGTGATTTATTTAAGATTTTGTTATTAAGATCAATATTAACCGTTATGTGCAAAAATCAAAGTTTCTTGAAATGTGCAGATGATATTTTCAAATCCGATTGCCAATTTTAACTTTTAGTTGATAATGGAAAGAAAAATTAGAAACCATAACCCTTTTAACCCGGTTTACCGTACATGAAATTCCCATAGTTATTCCATTCTCCGAAAATTATTCAACACTGTTCTATGACTTGGTCTACAAAAATAAACACCCAAGGAAAAGTTTAATCAGAACATCGAAGCTACTTATGAGAATGATCCAGTAGAACATTTAGTTATTTTTAAAAAAGGGAAAATAACTTACATCAGTATCTTGTGTTGAAGAAGTGTTCAGAGGATTGATTTTATTCGGAGTCATTCCTGTTGTCGATTGAATTGGTTTAGTTGGATTTGCTTCAGTTAAACTTTTTCGTGAAAGCAAAGAATTGAAAAAGCTACTTAATACGGCTTCCTTGTCCGATGTTGTACCAGGTTTAGGTTGATTAGGCAGATTGGATGAGAGACTTTCCGTCAATAACTAAAAAAGAAATAATTATGAGTATGTGCTTGTTGAAATCTTTGTGTAATACTGAAATCATGAACCGATCGATACCAGACACCATTTAAAACTAAGAAGCACTGGATGGCCGTTTCATTCAATTATCGGACTCCCCGAATATGCGCGTCAACGATACCGATATTGCGCGACCATCTTCCATTGTCTTGATTGTGTAACTGCCTCACCACTGACACATATGAATTACACTGGTCACGGCTTCTCACTAGAACTCTGCGTGTTCTCTCTCGAACACGATAATTGTCAGTACAGTGTTGAAGAGATTGACGAGTTTCATCGTTGCTGTGCCAGTTGAGTGGTCTAAATTTTAAACGTCCGCTGTCAATACCGATTGTCCTGGGTTCTATTCCTTCTTGTGTGATCGTCGATTCGCACTACTGAGAAGTCCCATGCTGGAACAAAACGGCCGTTTATTGATTCCAGGTTTTGAATGGTAGTCTAACATTAGTCGGCTCATTATTTCAGTGGAAATAAGAATAGAAGGATAATTTATGAAGGTAATAAGAATAAAACAACAATAAGATCTGTTTAATTAGCTTCATAAACACGCTCTTATGGCATTAAATTAATCTTGAGGGTTTTTTGCTAAATAATTCTAATAACCGAACATTTTTATACAATAAAATTTAGTAGTTAAAATGTTATTGTAACTTACTGGAGTTTCTCTTGTTTGATTACTGATTGTTGAACTAATCGATGTCGTTGTACCACTTAAACTACCTGGTAATGTACTTGTAACTGTCGACATAGGCATATTAGCTAACATTGTTTGCATTCGTTTTAAAAAGTGTTGATCATCTTCAACTGTTTGTAAAATATTCACTTCTTCTGAAGGATTGGTATCTATTCCACCTGTTTTTGTAGCTGCATGAAAAAGATGTCACGTCGTTAAAGTTCGTTTAAATTTAAATAATTGTTTATATAATAAGATACCTCTGAATTGCCTTCTAACTGTTTGACATACGAGTATAAGCGTAAAGATATCTCCAGTTGTTAAGCGTCTATGTATATCCTGATGTTATGTAGTTTAAGGTGGTTGATATGAGTTTCTGGATTGAGATGTCGTATTACTTGGTATTTATTGGCGAGATATGTCTTTAATCTCGAGCGAACTAAAATTCCCGTCTGGATTCGAACATGTGATACTGAAAAGTGATGCCCTGTACGACTGGGATATTTTACATCGAGTGATCTTGAAGTGGCGACCAATCTTACATCGACCTGTCCAAGGGATTTCATATTTTACGAATGGCTAAGTAACTTCATAACCCAGACCTCATAATGTCGATCATTATATATCCTTCCAATTTGAAACAGAGTAAACTAATGACTCTCAATAAAACATAAAAAGGTTTTCACAAGTGTTCTAGTGCCTTTGAATTACTTCACAGGATTTTAAGACCTAAAAGACTAAATCGGCTGAATTTGTTGTTTCCTTAGATGTTTGTGTATCTATGAAACATCATACCTTCAAATTTGTTACTGAATAACCCACTTAAACTTCAAAAACGAACTCATAGTCCGAAGGTTTCTCATACTCTAACAGCTTTCCGACATATTCTCTATAGTTTTCAGTCGTACTCTAACTACTGATTGATCCAGAATTGAGACTAATCACTTTGAAGTGGCTTAGCAATTATGAAGATTATAGAGGTAATCGATCTGGATACCATCTATGATAAAGTATCAATTACATGATGAATGAATACAGAATGAAATAGAACATACCACATGATGTTTTTCTTCTTAATTTCGATGGTTTTGTAATAATCTGATTATAATTACAATCAATTAAATTGGATGATAAATTCTTTTTGAATAATTCCAATCGATGTAAACTATCCCAACCAGCCGGTCTTTATTTATCAAAGAAATTGTAAAATAGAATGGTAACATGTGAATGAATCAGTGTTGCTTTATAAGGGGGAAAAGAACAGAACTAATGAGATACATTATATCATTAATAATCAAATTGAATTATCCTATTGTAAATAATCGAGATTGAATTTTGAACAATCTTTTTCGGTAATATACAAATTCTACATGGACTGATTTATTATAACTATTATGTAATCCAACATGTCAAATTCATCCCAAGTAATGCATGGCTGTTGAATGTATCTGCACATATAT
Organism: Schistosoma spindalis; assembly: GCA_946903255.1. NCBI lineage: Eukaryota > Metazoa > Platyhelminthes > Trematoda > Strigeidida > Schistosomatidae > Schistosoma > Schistosoma spindalis. The sequence continues at coordinate 17,228,524 of OX336419.1, read as the reverse complement.
TGCTGTTGTTTACATTGAGACTCAAACATAGTACATTTTACTTCAAACTTTTTCAAATAATTATATAAACATCATACCACTCCATCAAGCTAATGACTATTTGATCTCAGCTGATAATGAATTGGGCGTTTTAGACGAAATCTACTGGCTCTTAGTTTCAATATGAACATTAAGACTAGGATCCACATAAATGAAGCTGACGAATCTCAGTTTCCTCAAACATTCATAGATCATTTTAAAAGAGCTGAATACACTTGTTGATGTGAATAATTTGTTCAATCATATATAATAACAAACACTAGTATCGATTTTAACATTACATAACAGTAAGTGGTTCCGATCAGCTCTCCAGATGTTTGTATATCTTCACTTACTTCTTTAAAAATAAGTTTCTATTAGTTCAAGAATTATTTTCAGAAGCATGTTTGTATAAAATAACCATAAATCAGTTACATTACCTGTTATCCACATACATAATTCAAATAAACTAAATTGACTAACCAAACACACAGAGACTCGAACCCATTATCATTCATTTCAAAATCCAATGCGTTATCTACTGAGATTATGAGTTTAGTTAACTGCCAACTTGTTCATCAAGTACTTCAACAAATGTTTTCATCAAAACTTAAGCTCAGTACCTTCAATACTGGAATGCAGGTATATACAGCTAACCAGTCTGGAATAAAGTGAAACATGAGTCCTGTATTCTATTGCAAGCTATATAATAAACGCTATATTAAGACAAATCACTCCGGGTGTGCAGTAACAGGGACTGATCAGTTGTAAACCTCTTCATCAACAACGCAAAACTACAGAACCTTATTAAATGATACACACCTATATCTATGACTTCATATTAGACATTGAAAAAATATCTTACTGAGAAAGGTATGTATTAATAATGAATGACATATAAATACTTGTTTCTCTTTAGGTAATACTGAGGTGTATGCTACTCGTATTGACAAATATAAGTAGTATTTAACACCAATGAAAAACCTGGGAACAGAAGATTGAGAAAATCGAATTGAAGAAAACAGGAATGTAAACAGAAAGTAAAGAAATAAACATTAAAAACTGTCTGGCAGTGTTAAAATGATTATTTCCCTTAGCTCTTTTCTTCTATTCAAATAGAATATATAGGAATATATTACTTATCAGAATACTGATTATTTTCAAGGCGATTTTAATCTTCCTAAAATGTGGATCATAACTAATATTCAGTTAGTAATGATCTGAATGGATATGACTTGCAAGTAGACATTGAAACATTGTAGAGACTGATTGGGAACTTCAACAGCCCATATGAACTACTATCCAGCTAAATTGTATTGTAAAGGACATATCAACAACATAATTAGAACTTACATAAAAATTGCTTTTGGATCAACTAGCATAGCTGAATTTTTCAATGGTAGATCAAATAGACGATGTTTAATATAATTAACCAAAGTATTTGTATTGATGTCCTCTTTGATTGACAAATAGATTAAAGCAGCTCCATCTTGTCGAGTGTTTTGATTTGTTTAGATGCATAAATATTTAAGGTAATAAAGCAGAGCATTGACGCTGGTCAATATTGAAAATCAAGAAGTAGTAGACAGTTGTTTTGTCCCAATATTCAATTATCTCTACAATCCACATTCATGAGCTTACTGAAGGGAGATTAGAAGATCTTTTGGTAACAGATAATTCACAAGACCTAAAGTCCATTCTTTATCTGAATCATAACTATTAATTGATGATCAATCTCATGATGAAATGGAACATATGTCTAGTACTCATTGTGTTTTTATGATTGTCCCGCACATGTATATCGCTGAATTAAAATAACTTCAGACAAACTCCTCATGTTAATATGCATATAATATAAATCAATTGAAGTTTGAATTGAGAAACGTTAAATTTGAACTGTACTTCTGAATAATAATATATTTGTTACAAAATATGAAAGCCCTAGACACAATCTCTTGTAATATGATGAGATGTGTATTGAATAGATCTGTATAGTCCTAAATAACATAGTGATAAGGTTTTTAACCGTAATTCTAGATTGATGTGATGTTAGTTCGGTGAAGAACAACATTCCCTTTAATATTGATGAAACATTTTGTGGATGAATGATACTTATTAGACAACTTGTTTCTAAGGCGTTTTCTCAATCGACTATTTCAAATCATCACACAAAATCAATTTTTATTTTCATTAATTTCATCAATCGTATTTTAATTAATTTTATCAAAATTATTTTAACATTTAGAAAAGGATACATTCAAGACATAATTTACGTAGGTGATATAGAATGTAATCAAATTTTTCATCTGTATAACCAAATTCTTTTTCAAGTAAATCAGTTATATCTGTCTACAAATGTTCATAAAAAAGATAAAGAAAAATCGAATAAAGGGAGTCATTCAAGGAATCGTTTTGAATGAATTGCTCTTTGATAATTTTGATTATTTTAATAGTTGAATTTAAGAGCATTCACTCGCGAGACCAATAAGTTCTGAGTTCAAGTTTCTTTGGTGTGAAATCGTGGATGTGCATCGCTGATGAGTCCCACACTAGGACGAAACGGCCGTCCAATGCTTCCATGTTTTAAATGTTTATCTAACTTATATCAACTCATGAATTCAACTATTGAAATTACTACAATCTCCGCAAACTTCATTCCGATCATGATTTTGATTATATCAAGAATATCTTAAATACTCTGAACTGAAGTACATCATTGTTAAATCTATCGTACATAGAATAACTGGTGCACTATGTAACTGAATACAGATAAATGAAGAATATAAATAACTACCATGTTATTACTTATTGCGTACAATTCCGAATTATCGAAATAGTGACTGTTTGATACACTCATGGAGCAGAAATCAATCATCTTCGATGCATAAATATTTAGTTGAAATAAGATCTAATCGTTTGACTTTAGGAACGCTTTGTTTCCAGAGAATGTTACAAGTGATAATTCTCAGGCTTGCGAGCCATGTGTTTTTATGTTTACGCAAAATCTATTTCTTCTGAATTTGATCTCTCCTTTCTTCCCTGATAATGCTTATTTGATAACATTTTATTCTTTCCATATTAAATTATGTCACTTTGTTTAATTGACCTGCTTTGATATGCATAGACAAATGTATTGAAAAATAAGTGTTTAGCTTCTATGGGCATATTGTATTATCCAGATTAATTCCATTTCTTCGTTACCCTAATAAAATTTATTCAAATAATCGTTCCTATGAAATTTATATGTTTTCTTAGAATTTGGAGTGAATATTTATGAAGATGGATAGGACTGATCACTTGCAATCTTGAATGTTACCATACTGAAAAACATAAACCTTTACAATTCAATCGATTATCTGTTGAATCAACTAGTAATTATCTGGATTCACTATTTCAGTGGATAACACATTGATGTTTGAAGTGATTATATGATGAATTTTGTTTTCATTATGAACATCAATACTGAAATGATTGTTCATCCTGCTGATGAGTCCTAAATAGTACAAAACCCATAACATACATTTCATTATATATCATTACTCAACTTTGAGAAATATTTTTCGATTGAGATCATGAACTGATTGATCTTAGACCACGCGAGGCACTCAGTCTTGCACACAAACGCTTAACCTCTAGGCATCCAGTGGTGTTAATGTCTAACTTCAACCAATCCACGATATTGCGTGACCATCTACCAGACACAGATTAACTTCAATGGTCACAGCTTCGCACTAGAACTCCGAGAATTCTCTCACGAATGTAGTCACTAGTGAGCACATGTGACTGAATGGCAATTCAGAATATTTAATATCAGTTCTCTAGCAAATAATATGGGCTATAGAAATTGTAAAAGCAAATCACATTTGCATAATCCCATACATTTTTTCAATTACTCTAATATACTGAACTATAATGACTGAAGTATAATATCAGGTTCATATTTCATTTTAATTGAATTAATTGATATGTGTTTATTCTTCCGATTAAAAATATCATTGGAATACGACAAAATTTTAATTGACCAATTCATGTTTTATTGTACAAGGAAGAAAAACCGCCCCAAAAAAAAGAAATTCGAACTACTTAAACGAAATATCTCACTACAAAGAAAAAATGTCACTCTATTGAATTAATCAATAAATGAACATAATCAATACTTGCCCGTATAGATATATGCACGTATATCTATGCATAGTAACATACACTAGGTAACTTTGAATTGCAAGTCACAATCATTGTTTAAGTCGGTGGTAATGTTGAAGGCTACAAATGTATATGAATAACTGTCCAATTACATTTACAACTTATATATATATATATATATATATATATATATATATATATATATATATCAAGCATAAATGATTAGTTCCTTGTTTATTCAAAGAGTATTATGAAAATAGATAGTCTGTACTTCTTGTTTTGAATTATCAAGCACAAACTTCCCTATATCATCTTGAAGAGAACAAGAAGAAGATGTTTAACAGAATAGCATAAATTCATTTTTTCTCGTTTGATCATTCTCAGTGGCTGACAACCTGTGATGCTGAAGAATTATAATTAGAAAATGAGTTTGTATTGCTGACGTGAGTGACTTTAGATGGAAGCTGCTATCATTACACGTCAGTGTAATATAGCAACTTAATTACTTCTGTGACAGATTTAATCGATCTGGTTCTGCCTAGTGTGATCCGTAGAAACCCACGTAGTCTAGTACATGAGTTTGTAGGGGAATATTGTGCAACCTATAACCATTTTGTTGAATGTATATAAACTTGTAAATCTCCCGCCGAATACGTTCATTTCTCTTAGTCCATGTCGTCCAGTGATATCTTTATACCTAATGTTGTCCATTCCAACTCCCATAAGGATGGTTAGGTTCTGTCCTGGGCATTTCTCTACGGTCAACTGCTGCGTCTCATAGAACTGACCTTTATCGTTGTCATTGCCATCATTGTTGGGTGCATAGCATTGGATAACATTCACTGCGATCACCTCCTTCTTTGTTTTGAAGAATGGTTTCATGATTGTGGATCCATGAGATTCCCAACCAATAAGTGCATTTCGCGCTTGTTTGAACAGCATCAGAACAACTCCCTGAGTATGCGGAGCGTTTTCTCCTTCGTAACCGGAGTACAGCAGCATCCCTTGCGAATCTCAATGTGTTTTGCTGATTCCGATCACCGTCAAGTTGTGCCTTCTCATATCTGTAGTCCTCCTCGTATCACACATTATGCGCACACTTCGTGTACATCGGCCTCGTGACTACCGAGGATTCTCTTCTCTCACCATGAGGCGTTATAATTCTCCTAAATAAAGATGTTACAAGCCCATGTCTGAGTTTAAATGGTTTATTCTTGTTATCTAGATTATTTTCTATAGGATAGGGTTGCTAACTCCATGTCATAAGCTAATGATAATTATGAAAATTAAGAGATAGATAGACAAATATAGATATAGAAATGGATATGGATGTGGATATAGATATGAATACGGCTAATAAAAATACTTTACAATGTGAAATCGCTCACTTCTGTAACAACAATCATAATCGGGATAGGAAGTAATTTATTCATTACACCTTCAGTAATAAATTTTTTCAGCCATTTATTCGATTGTTGTTGCTGTTCAACTGACTTTTCATTTGACTGATCATCTTGATCATTCTGTTGTTGTTCATCATTTTGCATTGGTTGATTCTGTTGTAGAGTGTATGATATTCCAGTACAACTATCTATCGGTTTCGGATGTAATGGACTATATGACCATTTAGTAGTTTCAAATTGATCTTTGACAATATTTTGTGACTGAAGACTTAATTGATGTCGCAAATTCATAGAAAATTTTGTTCCATCATCTTTAACTATTGATGAATCAGTGAACATTTTAAGATTATAGACAACTGGATAAAAATCAAAAGAAGTTAAAAAATAATTCGAAAAATACCGAAAGATACTTTTACTGATCGATAAAATGAATAGTGTAATCAATATCGGTTAGCAGGTTAAAGCATATTTCGTGAATGATTGTTTTGGGGCACGCTAACTGGTTATATCTTATCCAATCAGCGCTAGTGAATACATAAAGATGACTCCAAAATCCTCTTATGTGAAAAACTATAAATATACTAATGTTTCTATTATTTTGATTTCCATTTCCATCCAATGTTTTTGTTCGAAATATAATTAAATTCCTGTTCAACTGTGTTCTTATTTGAGGACATGATAAGTGAACTAGTATCCAAGATTATTAAGCAATAGAAGTAGCATGATTGTATTAAAGCAAAATTGCAACATCACCATATTGTAATAGTAAACATAATTTTGTCATATCCGAATGAGTAGAAAAATTGTATTTTTGATATTTTGTGACTTTATTTGATTTAATTCGCTTATTTATTTACTCTGAAGAAGTAGTTTACATTAAGTTACGAAATGTCAGAAATACAATATTTTTTTCTACTCATCGGAATAGTAAACAACTTGACTTCACTTTCTACTCAATGCCCAATTTATTTGAAACTATCAAGATCACATTACAATATTAATTCAATAACACTTTATGATAATGTATGTGCTTGAAAACGTAATTGACCGCTTTTTACAAATTTCTAGTTTTATGTCGTTAATCTCATTAGAGTTTAAGTTAACTCACTTGATCTAGTAATCACTACGTTTTTTGTTTTTGGTAATTTTTATTAAACAAAGTTAAATGTATAAAGAAGAGTTTTATGGAAAAAAAAATATCGTCAGACATTACAATTTGATTAGTTAAACATTATAGTTGACCAATATTGCCAATAAATAGTCTATTTTTCCTTGACCAAATGAGCACTAATTCTCATGTGGAGAGAGGCATGATAAACTTATTTTGTAAATAGTTTTTTGAACATTATTATTTGCATTTATTTTGTTAATTTTTCACAGTCTGTACATTTATCACAAAATGATTGTACATGTTGTTTAAGTGTATGACGTTGAACATATTTTCTTCCATCGTGTTACACGCATAGCATGATACACGCTGTTAACTGCTAAAAAATACACTACTATATATGTATATATATATATATACACCTCTTGTTCTCTATTGCTTGTGGTTGTTATAACTGAACTCTAAATCATCTATTGTCTACATTTATAGACTATAGCCACATTTACATTATATTCTGTGTCTGGCTATATCACTGGAAGCCCAACAATTATTAAACATCTATGATTGTGGATTCTGGTACCAAACTCAATCTGAACAGGCACAAGCCAGCTGAATTAGGTAAAATCCTTAATTTTTCTTGTTTTTATAATGTATAATTGATATATAATAACATTACTGTTTGTACGCAGTATCTTTATTAACTCATTACTATTGAGGGAACTGGTACTCCCTGACGGATTCGATCCCGTGAAACCCAGCTTCACAGTAAAAGACGTTACCACTGAGCTATCTGGGCCGCGACTGATCTCCTGTAAGATTGAGATGTAAGCACAATTGTTTGATCACTGGGTGATGATCAATGTCATGTGTATCAAGTCCTTCTTAGTGTAGATCGAATGCTATCGAGCAAGTTGAAATGTGATCACTAGTCTAGGGGACTTGACACTGAGTGAGATATGTTAAGAACAGTTTCATGGAAAAATATTTCCAGACACTATGATTTGAATACTTAAAAATTGTAGTTGGCCAATATTGCCAATAAATGGTCTATTTTTCCTTAACCGAAAGAGCATTATTTCTCATAGAAAACATTACAGATAGGTATTTATTGAAGGCTCAAAACAAATTTTCAATAAAACAATCATATTAAAAGACTTTCTGACATGTAAACTCAAACAGCGAAAGTTAAAATATAAACATCGTTGAATACTACTATAAGTAATAAGGTATTTATTGATTACATAATCAAAGTAATGGATGTAATTCATTTGTCATGACCACATTATTCTTGTGAGAGTTGATCGTGTTACTTTTTTGCTCAATTCAATCGTTATTCATTTATTGATCGTCATTCAAACACATTCAATCATTGTTCACCTTTTTATTTGAAGATTTTAATCGGAATTCAATTTGGCGGGAAAATAAGAGTTTAGAATTCAAACTTGATATATAAAAACAATTTCATTGTTTGTTAGTTTTTTCACTTACTACTTGATTTTAAATGTTCAATTTCTTCTAAATCCATTTTTAAATAATGAATATGTTGTTCAATAATTTGTAACCATAATTCTAAATCATTCATTATTGACCATGGTTCAGTATAATCAATACAAATGATTCCCATAGTATGCCATATAGTTGATTTATTTAAAGCAAATTTTAATAAATTACTTTGTTGTGGATCACCATCTAAACTCCATATACCCATATGTAAAGAGTCTAAAAATGATTTAATAATTTAATACTTTCATATTGATTCAATGAATGATATACAAGACTATTGATAGTAATATGAATTAGTGAATGAATATTTAAGGATTATTGTGTTTATAAGACAGTTATATCTTGAATAATGAACAATGAATAAATCTAATAGACACTTTTGTTGAAGTTAAATTCTGCTCTTAACTCCTTCATTTAGACTTGAAGTGAACAGGCAATTCACTAAACTGATGTGACACAATGTCAATTAGCGTGTTTGATGGGTGTGTATGTTTACGTTGTCAATATTCAAGATTGTAGTTGGTTAGTGTTTGTTTGTTATAGAAATTCCTTTAAGTGAACTGCTTCATACCTTAAACATGTTCTAATGATGATATCTAGAACATTGTTGATTGATCTTGGTCAATAGAATCGAGAACGTGATCTAGGATTAAAGCGGATATCATTTAATTTACAATGCAGGTTTATCGAAGCGACAAGTCTTAAATAAGAGAATGAGTTCTAGTTCTCATTTATATTGTTTCTTCAAAACATAGTTTGAAATTAAGTTTGATTTGAATAATAACGACTAATGTACATATTCCTTTTTAAGACAATTTTACATTACTAAACTGACATACACATATATCAGTTGTTTTTACAGAGATAATTATCAAGTCATTGGTAGGCATCTTGATTAACTTGGAAATCAGTGGTAACGAACACCGTACAGTTTTCACTAAAGAGCATGAAATTATCTGACAGATGAATTTCGCTAGTGAAAATCTCTTTAGAATACAACTCAGTAAGACGTTATAGAAGTACTTTATCAAAACATATACTAACTTCTCCAGACATTATTCATTCTTCTCAGAGAATAACGAATTGTAAAAGGAATAGATAACATCATCATTGATGGAGAAAAACTCCATACACTCTGAAATTACTAACCTTCACTTCCATCTTCATGTAGATTAAAAAATTGATAATCTAAACCAATCCCACATTGAATATCTGTATTCGAATTAATGCATTCAATAATTCGTGTTCTATCGGTAGATTCATTGCCAAAAATGATTAATTGTGGTTTATCAGGTGATTCAATTGTTCCATAAGCATTTCTTCTATTCGATTGAACTTCATCAAGTAAAGATATCCTAAAAGGTATAGAAAAATGATAAATATTCATTCACATTTATGTGTATTACAGTAATTGAATTTAGACTATGAAATGAAAATTTAGTACTACTGTTAGTGCTTATCGTTCACAATTCTTTGTCAACATTTCAAGGTTTTAGAAAGCGGCAGGATGTAAAAGTTATTGGATTTTAAGATTAACATAACAGAATTAATTTCGTAAGGGAACTTTATAAAGCCAGAGAGGAGTGGACGACTGTTTTATTCTTGTATCGCGGTCGTCAGAAGTGTACAGGATCCTCAAGTTTTGGAGCGGTCGTTTAACTTGTAAACTGTTTATCTGGTATTTACTGGTTTAAATCATTAACTCCAGGTAATTTGTGAAATTAAACCGACGTCGCTCCTTGCTAATAGTGAACGTTTTGTCACATCCGAAACTGTCAAACTGCGATGGTCACCGTTGTTTACTTTGACTGCAAAAAATACCGCTAGGAGCCAATTATCGTTATTTAACGAAAAATCATATACTAAGAGAAAAATGCTACGTATTTACCCCCGATTTTATTATGACAACTAAGTAAGTCGGTCCTCAAACTAAAGCTACAAACTGTCAATTCATCAAAATGTTTCATTTCATCAACCTCATACTTCTCTTTATTTCTTAAGATGATAGTTTTGATAAACGGTACGTTTCTTAATAAAAATAATAGTTGCCTCTAAAAATAACTCAGTTTAAACAAAAAATGATTAGTAAGTGAATTTGTTTCCGGACTCCGTTTTGAGCCCACCCTTGGATTCACATGAGATCAAGTTCATAACTCTCGACTATTGCCATGAGAATAATATTGGTTCAGAATCCAATGGTCCAGATTTTAGTCAAAACACCGATCTCATCAAATATCATCTACAAATAATTGCATCAGTTCCTTCTTAGTCGGAATTGTTAAGCCAACACGTCCAATAACTTTGTAAATTACAGTTTAAACTAATCAATTTACTCTTAAAATGTTGCTATGTTTATCGATTAGTCATTGAAAAACAGCTAATAGTTTGTGAATGAAAATCAGGTCATACTCTTTTTCTTCTACAATAGGCGAAACCATGTATAGTTATGAATTAATCGATAGTCGGAAAATTTTCATTTCTGTACTTTTAAAATTTCTCACTATTGATCTGCTCAAATCTTTGCAAAATAGAATTACTCAGGAGACTGCTGGCGTCATATTTTGTTTAATGCATACATTGAAACTATGAAGAGAAGTACAACATTCGATCTTAAATGGAAGAGTTTAATTTTTAAGGCTTTTAATGAGATTCGCTTGACTTAGGCAGAAATAAAGCATCTCAGCACAAGAGAGAAATTAAAGACAAGACGATCATTATACACTAGACATAAATCAGAATTCTGTCTCACTTCATTTATCTTTCTGCGTTTAACTACACTGAATAATATCTAATTTCAAAATAAATCAAACCAAATATCACTTGACGTCGATTTTTCAATAAATCGCATAAGAATCCCACAGGTAACACATAGAATTAATTAATTAAGTTACACGTTACCTCTTTGTTAGCGGAAACCTGTTTTGTTTCTAATCGGCTATTTTAACATTGAAATATCTCTTCTGTGACTAAACTAATATATAATGTTCGAATACATAGTGGGGTACGTGACTCAAGCTCATGGTCACCTATTGTGATCTTAGATAGCTGAAGATGAGCAACAATAAGTCGTAAACTAGTGTCGAGTGTCAACTAGAGCAGAAGCTTCATTAGAATGTTAAGACTAAAATAGGTCGAGACTAGCTTGTTTGTTAAATATTGTCATTGTAAATATCAGCGAATATTTCTCAAGATTATATTTCGTGATAACTTACAACTGGATAAGTAAACAATAACAGGAGTTTTATGAGAGATTATTAACGAAAAGCAAACACCTAATTGCGATTTTTCACAGTTAACTCAGTTTCGCTGATAACTTTGCTGTATATTTATATCTACTCACCAAATATCCCACATCTTAGGGGATATGTGAAAATTATGAAGGATAGCCATACGCTCGCTACATTCGATGATAGTCATTTATCCTTTGTCATGAACGTCTATACTATACATCTGTTAAGACAGTGTTTCAATGAAAGAGAAACAAATTTCTATGTGTTAGACACAAATCATAGGTGATATGTTTTCCAAATAAAAGAATACTGATCTACGAAAGGGTTAGATATGAAAAGGTTTAGCTAAGAAAATAAATTTGATATAGAAACCCTAACTAAATGAATGAGACAAACTGTGTAATTACACTAATATTCTGAGTCTCGACTAATACATTTAAACGAATATTCTTGTTCGGTTATCTACATTATGTTATAGATGTGAGTATTAAAAAGTAGATAGCTACACTATAGTTGCAAACAAGCTCATTTTTCATTCGTACAACTTGGCTGCGACACCAAACAAAAAGACATTTTGTTTGTTTATGAGAACTAAATAATGTATTGACGTGATCATCTTCTATCGAGTGAACTTTTGAATCACCTGGTCTTATTCTAGCTTTTTGAATTCATTCAATTTCTACAGCTACTTTTAAAATACATATGGATTATGGTTCTGATCCTAAAGCCATTAGGTTGTCAAAGTGCTTTGTACGCGTTTAAGTAGTTCCGTATATATTTGGTTGATAAAACCACAACAATGTTTTTGTGAGTCAAATATAAAGTGCAGATTGATGCTAGTAGTTAAAATGCAGGATCTGACATCACGTTCAAAAGCCGTGAACACGATTCTCAAAGAAGGTGGATCGCTTCCTAGTTTAATTATTTGAAATATAGGGGAGTTGAAAAATAATGACCATGCTAAAAGACACACACACACGATCTGCAGTTAGCGGAATCTGTAATCAGAAATGTACTACCTGAAGAGATTGCAAGGGTACATATCAGGAAAGTAATACGACACGGTAAATGGGTTAGAGACAAAACCCAATCAAGAACGAGCTTGAATTTGGTACTCGGGAAATTTGAAGAAAGGGATGTATTATCGATTAACGCAAACAAAACCTGTGATTCAAATATTCCTATCCGACCAGATTGGCCGCTTGATGATCAAATCAAGAAGAAACATGCTCTTGCGGAGTTAAGAGCTCGAAAGCTAATTGACGAAACAAACCTTGAGATCAATGGCTTCTGGGTAGTCAAGTCTTAGAAGCCAGTGCTTCGAACTTTTCTTCCATCATTGCAGGCTACATCTGTATTAGAAGTGATAGAGCTTTAAGTCTTAATGGAGGAGACATAATTTTATACGTTAGGGATCACTTTCGTATGTAATCTATCATATCAGAGTTTAAAGCTACATTCGAGGTTGAGGCTTAGAAGTTAGTTCTAGGAAATGTGTGCTCATGCACATCATATCGAAGTTGATGGACTTCATATATGTTAAAATCCACTCTCTATATACTGAACTTTGCACCAGGTAGCGTCGTATCGGAGACTAAATTGAGGGCTACCTAAACCTCTCTGACAACCAATTTCTTGACTTAGACTGAAACTTCGAATTTCAAATTAAGAAATGAAATAGAAGCATTAGTTTTCTGACACAGTAAACCGATAAACTATGTGATGCCTACCATAAATTTTGTTTGCTGTCTTCTGGTGTATCACGCATTCTGCAAACCGATTTGAAATACTACCTAACACGGAACAAACATGATGGCGAACTAAAACAAACTAGCTCATTTCAAGAGAATAATATAGTGAATCTGCAACATAATGATAGTGTATATCATTATTATTTCTATGTAGATATACGATTACGATAAAAGTGTTCATTTAGTGAGGCTTAAATAACAGATTACAGTTTGAACCTGACTACAAAAATATACTCGGAGGTTGTTAAACGGGATATCATGTTGCCCCTAGTATTTGTTTGTTGTGAAGGCGAAGAGGCTTGCTACTGGATGTACTTTAGGTCTTAACTCTATGGCATCACTGATTTTCAGGTAAATTCCTTGTCTCCTGTCGGTGAAGAAACCGATAGTGGAAATTGTTGTGCACCGAAAATCACCCCAACCACTTGTTGACAACCGACCAAGCGTCTGTTTGACAGTTTTGTGCTTATCAAATAGAACTAAAAGTGACTGAATCTAACACAAATGAACGAAGCTATTGGAATTTGCGAGATCACAGACCAATAGTCAATAAGGATACATTTCGTAGAGTTCACTGAAAATAGTATTTTTACAGTTAAAATTATTTCAATAAATCTTTCAAAACACTGTATGCTAGAGCTGAAAGTCTGGCTGTTAACCGAAAATTTTCTAATATATGTTCATTATAGCGTAGTTAATCGTAGGCCAAGAAATAACTCATAATATTGTAACATTGCAAGGCATTCTGCTAATACACAAAGAACCCTGAATAATAAGCTGACTTGCTTCTTTCTGTTTTAGACGCTTCGTATAACTATATAAAAATGCATCAAGTTTACTTAATTAAGCTGACGATTTATGAATAGTAAGCACCAAGAAAAAGTTCGTTTTAGGTAAAGATATTTATCTTACTTATCCCTAGGCAGCTGGGATTTCCAGGTGAAATTTCAATGTCCTGATCCTAAAAGCCTACTCAAAAGATAGAGATGCTTCCAATGATTACATCGTTTAAAATTTAACATCATATTGGAGTCGCTAGTAGTTGTTTAAGATAACACCTGATGAAATAACTAGGTTTTAGTGGCGGTGGTTCGTTTTCCCAGGTTAATGCATATCTAAACATCACAAAGATGTCACAGGTATTCGGAGTTCGACAACGCTTTAACCAGTAACACCTTCTAATACGAAGCACACCTACCAAGTACAATCAAAAGACAGAAGTGAAGAGTGATATGATGGGAGGAAAAATCAATATTCGATTGATTTACTTAATATGAGTTTTATTCATCATTACAATCTTTTGATTCAATGTAATGATTACGCAATGTAATATTTCTTTTCTTTTCTCGTATGATATTTATTCTGTATAATATACAATATTCTTGTATTCCACTGACTATGAACTATACTCAGCATTTGTTATAACTGTGAGTATTTTTCATGTATGTGATTTTCTTCTAATTATTAATCAAAACGGGTGTACAATCAATATATAAACGAATATATTTTCTACTAAAGGGACTTCGCTCTTTTCTCTGGTTGCTGCAGAATACACTTCTTATTTCGAGCTTGAACTTCTCCCTCTTGATAGCGAGGCTGGGCGCAGCAATAGCTAGCTCTCTGGTCATCGGTCATCGAATTTCGTTCACGTTCACAAATCTACGTCAACTCGTTAAGCTTCAAACATAACAAAGAGATCAAAGATATATTTGATAAGCTATCAATATATCGAGGATCGTTTGCACTAATCTGGCTAGCGATTGAGGCAGATGTTGAGCACGGCGTTCCCACACGTGATCTGGTGCGGATGCTTGACCGAGCTCCTTCAGCTAGATGAGTCCACTAAAACTGTGGTCAGCATCCAATGTCGAAAACTTGCAGAGCTATTTGATTTTGGGGAATTATTTACCGCTACAGATCACTCCCGCCCTAGTGGGGTAGTAATGACCCTAAGACGTGGCCAGCCAGAAGTTTTAACCCAACGAGTTTTTCGTTAGGAAACACTTGCTAGGTTCAGCAGCGTCTGGTCGTCTTTCCTTACTATAATGGACCATGATGTACAATATAGTAAAAAAAGGTACAATGTAGATTTTAGTTTTCTCGCAACTTCATCGTTCTTTTCATTTTCTTTTCCAGTCGTCCCGGAAAAGAAAAGAGAAATATGTGAGTGCATGTCGGAATACACTCGTACGCGCGTGAAAACACAAAATGGGCGAAGAAAAAGGAAAACAAACTCATGCTCACGTAATAGCGTAAAAATGGATATTTATAATATCGTTATTTTTTTGTTTTTTCTGTTTTGAAATAAAAAATAAAAAAATATATGAGCATATTAAATTCGGGTTTCTTTTAAAAAAAATTTTATATAATACCAGGGAAAATCGAGAGGATATAAAATGTTGACTTGTGTCCTACGTGCAGTAATCGTTCAAATGTTCTGGAAATCTTACGCGTCTTCCAGAACGCGTTGATTTGAGTTTATTTTCGGATACTGTCGCAGTATCAACGTGTGTGTCTGCTGTCGATTGAGGCATTATGAAGGCAGGAGTTGTGTCGTGCGATTGTATTGAAGGAAAATCGACGTGAATAGGATTTCCTTCTATATACGCTGCTTTGAGGCGATCGATACTGATGCTTTCATTGGTTCTGTTCTTATCGATTATATGGTACGTAGATTCGCGTTGAAGAACTTTGAAAGGTCCTTCATATCTTGATTCGAGAGGTCGTCGATGCGAGTCTCGACGCACGAAAACGTGTGTACTATGTCGTCAGTCAGGTTGAACGAAAACATCAGTTGATTGTGGTCGAGTGGAAACAGGTTCAACTGAACGCATTGCGTTTGTAAGCCTGTTCGCGTAGAAGGTTAGATCCATGTCCATCGAAGAGGATGAAGGGTCTACGAACTCTCCTGGAAGTCGAAGGGTCGTACCATAAACAAGTTCAGACTCAGTGTATCCAATGTCAGATTTCACTGCATTGCGTATGCCTAGTAAGACGAGTGGAAGAGCGTCAGCCCACTGAGAAATGTTTGAGGCTGATAGTGACGCTTTTAGTTGTCGGAGAAAACGTTCTACTAACCCGTTTGCTTGTGGGTGGTAGGCCGTCGTTCGAAAGCGAGTGATTCCTAGTTTCATGGTCAGACAACGGAACAGTTCAGATTCAAACTGACGTCCACGGTCTGTAGTAATGGTTGTTGGGCAGCCGAAGTTTGCTACCCACCTCTCGACGAAGGCGCGGGCCACTGTTTCAGCAGTAATATCTTTGATGGGTACTGCTTCTGGCCATCGAGTAAAACGGTCTACACATGTTAAAAGATAAGAATATCCATTTGAATCTGGTAAAGGTCCTACCAAATCCAAATGAACATGGTCGAAGCGAGCATCGGGAGTTTTAAACGAGCCTAAGGGACATTTGTTATGCCTAATAACCTTAGATTTCTGACAGCTTACACGGGAGCGTGCCCACTCCCTCACGTCTTTATTCATACCAGGCCAGCAAAACCGTTCTGCTATAAGCTTGATAGTTGCACGAACATCTGGATGAGAAAGTCTGTGCAACGTATCAAAGACGTTGCGTCGATATTGTTTCGGCACGATTGGGCGATCCCTACCTGTAGATGTGTCACAAAGCAAGGTTTCCTTACCTGTTGTTGAGGCCAACTGGTGCTGAAATTCACTGTCTTCTTTTCGAAGTTGGGCGAGTTTTAAAAGGTCGATTCCTTGGGAACTATTCAAGGAATTTATACGAGACAAGGCGTCTGCAACTATATTGTTTGCTCCAGAAATGTGTCGAATATCTGAAGTAAACTGCGAAATGTAGTCCAGTTGTCGAGACTCACGTGGTGAGTACTTGTCCGAAGAAGAGCTTAAGGAGAAGGTAAGTGGTTTGTGGTCTGTAAAAATGGTAAATTCACGGCCTTCGATGTAGTGTTGAAAATGTCGAATAGCACAATACATAGCTAGGAGTTCCCTACCGAATGTGCTGTACCTCGATTCAGTGTCTAGCAACCGTCTAGAGAACAATGCCAAAGGTTGCCAGGAGTGGTTAACCCATTGTTGTAAGACTGCTCCGATTGCTCAGTCGGATGCGTCTACTGCGATGCTAATGAGCACTTTATGGTCCTGATGAGCAAGCATTGCTGCTCGGGCGATATGTTCCTTAACCGTGGAGAATGCTTTTCGGGTAGTGTCATCCAGATTAATGGAGTTCGCATTTCCACGAAGTTGGTCGGTAAGGGGTTTCATAAGTAACGCGCATTTCGGTATGAATCGTCTATAAAAACTTACCAGACCGTTAAACGTGCGCAATTGCTTGATGGTGGTCGGTTCTGGGTAGTCCAGAATGGCCGCCACTTTTGTTCTAAGGGGTCGAATGCCATGCGCATCTATAGTGTGTCCTAAGAAGTCTAAGGAGTCGTTTCCGATTTGGCATTTATGAATGCTTACGGTAATGCCATGTTTTTGTAGTCGGTCGAAAACAAGGTCCAGATGCTGGAGATGTGATTCTCTGTCCGGACTTGCTATTAGACAGTCATCAATGTATGCATGTACGAAGTTGAGACCTCGAAAAACGTCATCTATGAACATTTGGAAAGTCTGTGCCGCGTTTCTCAGACCGAAAGGCATTCGCAAAAATTCATAGAGTCCAAAGGGCGTTGTAATAGCGGTTTTCGGAATGTCTTCAGTGACCATAGGAATTTGGTTATAAGCTTTTACCAAGCCAATTTTTGAAAAGACAGTTGCACCTTTCAAGGTAGCTGTCAAATCGTGAATGTGGGGCAACGGGTAACGATCAGGAATGGTTTTTGCATTCAATCTCCGATAGTCACCAGATGGACACCAATCGTTGTTGTCCTTTTTAGGGACCATGTGCGACGGAGATGCCTTTGGGCTATTTGACGGTCGTATGATTCCTAAGTTTATCATATGGTCGAATTCGTTTTTTGCCAACCTTAACTTTTCGAAGGCCAGTCGGCGTGCTTTCGAGAAGACAGGTGATCCTGTAGTCGTGATGTGATGTGTAACATTGCTGGTTACACACGGCAATTTCGGTTGCGATTGGTAAATCCCAGAATACTTATCGAGTAGTGGTTGGTAGAAGGGGTATCTAGTGTGCTTAATAGTGACTGGAGATAACCTGCAACCAGTAAAGGAAGTTACGCAAACAGATAAATTAGTGTTTCCATCTACTAGCCTCCGTTCGCGCATATCGATAATTAAGTTGTGGTGTTGTAAAAGGTTCATACCAACCCACGTTAAGATAAACATACCTTTTGCCATACGCAGCGTTAGGCTGCCTGTAGATTTAAAACGGGCTCGTGTAGCCGGTCGTTGTAATTCGCTGGGAGATCGCTAACTTCTGCGCCAGTATCTACGAGGTAGCGAACTCTCGTTATCACATCAGTGACATATAAAAGACGGCTATGTTCGCCGGCTACGGTCGCCGTTAACCGTGCCGGCTTGGAAGTTTCCCGAAACGTTCTTTGCGTCGACGGATTTCGCGTTGGGGAAATTGCAGGGTTTTCTGCAATTTCTGGCAGACTTTCCGTACTAGTTATGGTACCAGCACCAATCAGGATCATCCGTCTCTCGCAGAAGTCGGCTTCTGCGTAACAAAACCAGGCTTCGATGTTGTCTGGCCAGAAAGGCATAAGTTGGAGAGAAGGTGAGGACACTGTCTTTAACTTAAATAATTTAGGGGTCTGTTCAGTCATAGTAATATATCAAGTAAGAAAAGTGAAAGAGGGGCAAATATATATATAAACCCAAAAACACGGAAAAAAAATATCACAATGTAAAAAAAAGAAATTAAAATGAGACAGTGATATATAAAATTACTCACAGTTTACAATATGGTGTACCAGATCACGTCGGGCTCACCAATAAAGGTGCCACAGGTATTCAGAGTTTGACAACGCTTTAATCAGTAACACCTTCTAATATGAAGCGCACCCACCAAGTAAAATCAAAAGACAGAAGTGAGGAGATCGAAGATATATTTGATAAGCTATCAATATATCGAGGATCGTTTGCACTAATCTGGCTAGCGATTGAGGCAGATGTTGAGCACGGCGCTCCCACACGTGATCTGGTGCGGATGCTTGACCGAGCTCCTTCAGCTAGATGAGTTCACTAAAACTGTGGTCAGCATCCAATGTCGAAAACGTACAGAGCTATTTGATTTTGGGGAATTATATACCGCTACAATATATTATTAAATGTTAACTAAAGTAGGTAAATTGACTTGCAAATACAACGACAGAAAGTGGGACCGAATTTAACTGAAAATGAGGAAGAAATCAACATATTCTTTAGTTATGAATGCTATTTGTTGCTGCTTTATTTTACTCAGAATCAGACACTTCGGATTTTGGTGGTAATGTTTATGGAATCCCTAGTAGATATGTGTATAATTATATCTTGGACTAGCTTTTTCCTCCTCACTAATCGTAGATCTGTCAAGATGTAACTGCCTAATCCATAAGATCTTATGTGGAATTTTTATCATTGCCTACTTATCTTAATCATCACCGATATGTAATGTGAACACACTTACGCCAGAGATAGAACAATATATTTGGTATGAATAAAAGACACAAGGTATTACTCAAGAATCTCCACACCTGCAGGGCCGAGCCATATCATCCGATGAATTAAATTTGGAATCATTCTTACCGTCTTCTCCGTCGTTGGGTTTTTCCCTTATATTAAATGCAAAATTTATATTTTTCTAGTTGTCTTCTGATCACTTTTGAGGATTGTGTGGTTAGAGCCCAGTGTCACTACAAAACATCCGGCCCCAACAGTTAAGCATAAATTTTTGTTTGAAGTTTATTAAGTGCCATTACATAAGCAAATCCACGTGATATGCAAAAACTACGAACATGCACCTATAGTTTTTTTTGTTTTAATATCGTCGTGCAGAACATTCAAGAACTTATGACTGCCATTTAAACTCTTCATGCTTCTTAAGTTTTAGACTAATTTAGTTAACAAAACATCATCAGAAGCGTCATATCATTAGATCAACTTTCATCGTTGTCCTCAAGCTAGAGTCTGCAGGTATTTACGTAGAAGTTATTAACGGAATTGCCTCTCCATAATTCTCTCAAAAATGTTTGTATGTCTGCCATAGTGTACTGAACGTTACTCACAAAGATGTTTGTAAGCAGTGTGTAGCGAAACCTGACTTCGAAGTTGAGACGATTGTCGGATGGAATGAAAAGTGACAGTGCATTGTAAGCATGGCGCTGGCAGATCACCTAAAGGCCGGTGGAAAAAGCAGCTCGGATTACACAACACACAGAAAGATGCAAATGGCCGATTGAACGCCATGCATATGTATTACGTGAATACTTCATAACGTCTTGTAAGAAATGTACATGCATAGTGGCATTGGACTCCGACCACACAATCATCAAAGCTGAACACGAGATAATTGGGGAAATAAATATTCAAAATTTAGTGTGGAGAAAAACCGAATGACGAAGAAGGCAGGAAGGTTGAAATCAATTAATTAGAACTGATTGGATGGCATGGTTCGGCGTTGCAGATTTACTTCCTATTTAATGTTACCTCATATCTTATAATCATATTAAATATATTGTTCTATTTCTAGCCTAAGTGTGTTCAAATCATATATTGCTGATTGTCACAATGCGATGAGCTGGTATAGATGATAATATGACTTCTACGTAAGATCTTATGGATTAGGCAGTTACATCATGAGAAACCTACAATTTCATGATCACGTCTATTATTAGAGCAGTACTAATATCATAGGAAACCATAATAACACACACACCACTTGATTTTGTCTTTTCATACACGTAAGCATTAAAAAATCGATTTTTAGCAATCCGAATTCCAAAAGTCAGTTGTGTTTACCTATGACACGCTATACTCGCGAGCAGTGAATAAGACTGTTTGAGGTTCACAAGTTTACTCCTAGTCACTTTGAAGCCATAAGTTTTGGATAAGTTCAATACACAAACAAACCGAAAATCGCGCGGTTATTTCAAAAATGTAATGAGCTTAGGTACAAATTTCATGCAAGTTTACTTATTACAGTTAGCAAATTTGTGATAAAAAGGGGATTTGAAGCCATATTTTTAGGTTGAAAATAATCATGCGCGTTATCATCTATGCAGGATTTTTCTACCACTCATGATGCTTGGTACACCATATTGTAAACTGTGAGTCTGTTCTTTTTTGTAATTTTATATATCACTGTCTCATTTTAATTTCTTTTTTTTACATTGTGATATTTTTTTTCCGTGTTTTTGGGTTTATATATATATTTGCCACTCTTTCACTTTTCTTACTTGATATATTACTATGACTGAACAGACCCCTAAATTATTTAAGTTAAAGACAGTGTCCTCACCTTCTCTCCAACTTATGCCTTTCTGGCCAGACAACATCGAAGCCTGGTTTTGTTACGCAGAAGCCGACTTCTGCGAGAGACGGATGATCCTGATTGGTGCTGGTACCATAACTAGTACGGAAAGTCTGCCAGAAATTGCAGAAAACCCTGCAATTTCCCCAACGCGAAATCCGTCGACGCAAAGAACGTTTCGGGAAACTTCCAAGCCGGCACGGTTAACGGCGACCGTAGCCGGCGAACATAGCCGTCTTTTATATGTCACTGATGTGATAACGAGAGTTCGCTACCTCGTAGATACTGGCGCAGAAGTTAGCGATCTCCCAGCGAATTACAACGACCGGCTACACGAGCCCGTTTTAAATCTACAGGCAGCCTAACGCTGCGTATGGCAAAAGGTATGTTTATCTTAACGTGGGTTGGTATGAACCTTTTACAACACCACAACTTAATTATCGATATGCGCGAACGGAGGCTAGTAGATGGAAACACTAATTTATCTGTTTGCGTAACTTCCTTTACTGGTTGCAGGTTATCTCCAGTCACTATTAAGCACACTAGATACCCCTTCTACCAACCACTACTCGATAAGTATTCTGGGATTTACCAATCGCAACCGAAATTGCCGTGTGTAACCAGCAATGTTACACATCACATCACGACTACAGGATCACCTGTCTTCTCGAAAGCACGCCGACTGGCCTTCGAAAAGTTAAGGTTGGCAAAAAACGAATTCGACCATATGATAAACTTAGGAATCATACGACCGTCAAATAGCCCAAAGGCATCTCCGTCGCACATGGTCCCTAAAAAGGACAACAACGATTGGTGTCCATCTGGTGACTATCGGAGATTGAATGCAAAAACCATTCCTGATCGTTACCCGTTGCCCCACATTCACGATTTGACAGCTACCTTGAAAGGTGCAACTGTCTTTTCAAAAATTGGCTTGGTAAAAGCTTATAACCAAATTCCTATGGTCACTGAAGACATTCCGAAAACCGCTATTACAACGCCCTTTGGACTCTATGAATTTTTGCGAATGCCTTTCGGTCTGAGAAACGCGGCACAGACTTTCCAAATGTTCATAGATGACGTTTTTCGAGGTCTCAACTTCGTACATGCATACATTGATGACTGTCTAATAGCAAGTCCGGACAGAGAATCACATCTCCAGCATCTGGACCTTGTTTTCGACCGACTACAAAAACATGGCATTACCGTAAGCATTCATAAATGCCAAATCGGAAACGACTCCTTAGACTTCTTAGGACACACTATAGATGCGCATGGCATTCGACCCCTTAGAACAAAAGTGGCGGCCATTCTGGACTACCCAGAACCGACCACCATCAAGCAATTGCGCACGTTTAACGGTCTGGTAAGTTTTTATAGACGATTCATACCGAAATGCGCGTTACTTATGAAACCCCTTACCGACCAACTTCGTGGAAATGCGAACTCCATTAATCTGGATGACACTACCCGAAAAGCATTCTCCACGGTTAAGGAACATATCGCCCGAGCAGCAATGCTTGCTCATCAGGACCATAAAGTGCTCATTAGCATCGCAGTAGACGCATCCGACTGAGCAATCGGAGCAGTCTTACAACAATGGGTTAACCACTCCTGGCAACCTTTGGCATTGTTCTCTAGACGGTTGCTAGACACTGAATCGAGGTACAGCACATTCGGTAGGGAACTCCTAGCTATGTATTGTGCTATTCGACATTTTCAACACTACATCGAAGGCCGTGAATTTACCATTTTTACAGACCACAAACCACTTACCTTCTCCTTAAGCTCTTCTTCGGACAAGTACTCACCACGTGAGTCTCGACAACTGGACTACATTTCGCAGTTTACTTCAGATATTCGACACATTTCTGGAGCAAACAATATAGTTGCAGACGCCTTGTCTCGTATAAATTCCTTGAATAGTTCCCAAGGAATCGACCTTTTAAAACTCGCCCAACTTCGAAAAGAAGACAGTGAATTTCAGCACCAGTTGGCCTCAACAACAGGTAAGGAAACCTTGCTTTGTGACACATCTACAGGTAGGGATCGCCCAATCGTGCCGAAACAATATCGACGCAACGTCTTTGATACGTTGCACAGACTTTCTCATCCAGATGTTCGTGCAACTATCAAGCTTATAGCAGAACGGTTTTGCTGGCCTGGTATGAATAAAGACGTGAGGGAGTGGGCACGCTCCCGTGTAAGCTGTCAGAAATCTAAGGTTATTAGGCATAACAAATGTCCCTTAGGCTCGTTTAAAACTCCCGATGCTCGCTTCGACCATGTTCATTTGGATTTGGTAGGACCTTTACCAGATTCAAATGGATATTCTTATCTTTTAACATGTGTAGACCGTTTTACTCGATGGCCAGAAGCAGTACCCATCAAAGATATTACTGCTGAAACAGTGGCCCGCGCCTTCGTCGAGAGGTGGGTAGCAAACTTCGGCTGCCCAACAACCATTACTACAGACCGTGGACGTCAGTTTGAATCTGAACTGTTCCGTTGTCTGACCATGAAACTAGGAATCACTCGCTTTCGAACGACGGCCTACCACCCACAAGCAAACGGGTTAGTAGAACGTTTTCTCCGACAACTAAAAGCGTCACTATCAGCCTCAAACATTTCTCAGTGGGCTGACGCTCTTCCACTCGTCTTACTAGGCATACGCAATGCAGTGAAATCTGACATTGGATACACTGAGTCTGAACTTGTTTATGGTACGACCCTTCGACTTCCAGGAGAGTTCGTAGACCCTTCATCCTCTTCGATGGACATGGATCTAACCTTCTACGCGAACAGGCTTACAAACGCAATGCGTTCAGTTGAACCTGTTTCCACTCGACCACAATCAACTGATGTTTTCGTTCAACCTGACTGACGACATAGTACACACGTTTTCGTGCGTCGAGACTCGCATCGACGACCTCTCGAATCAAGATATGAAGGACCTTTCAAAGTTCTTCAACGCGAATCTACGTACCATATAATCGATAAGAACAGAACCAATGAAAGCATCAGTATCGATCGCCTCAAAGCAGCGTATATAGAAGGAAATCCTATTCACGTCGATTTTCCTTCAATACAATCGCACGACACAACTCCTGCCTTCATAATGCCTCAATCGACAGCAGACACACACGTTGATACTGCGACAGTATCCGAAAATAAACTCAAATCAACGCGTTCTGGAAGACGCGTAAGATTTCCAGAACATTTGAACGATTACTGCACGTAGGACACAAGTCAACATTTTATATCCTCTCGATTTTCCCTGGTATTATATAAAATTTTTTTTAAAAGAAACCCGAATTTAATATGCTCATATATTTTTTTATTTTTTATTTCAAAACAGAAAAAACAAAAAAATAACGATATTATAAATATCCATTTTTACGCTATTACGTGAGCATGAGTTTGTTTTCCTTTTTCTTCGCCCATTTTGTGTTTTCACGCGCGTACGAGTGTATTCCGACATGCACTCACATATTTCTCTTTTCTTTTCCGGGACGACTGGAAAAGAAAATGAAAAGAACGATGAAGTTGCGAGAAAACTAAAATCTACATTGTACCTTTTTTTACTATATTGTACATCATGGTCCATTATAGTAAGGAAAGACGACCAGACGCTGCTGAACCTAGCAAGTGTTTCCTAACGAAAAACTCGTTGGGTTAAAACTTCTGGCTGGCCACGTCTTAGGGTCATTACTACCCCACTAGGGCGGGAGTGATCTGTAGCGGTAAATAATTCCCCAAAATCAAATAGCTCTGCAAGTTTTCGACATTGGATGCTGACCACAGTTTTAGTGGACTCATCTAGCTGAAGGAGCTCGGTCAAGCATCCGCACCAGATCACGTGTGGGAACGCCGTGCTCAACATCTGCCTCAATCGCTAGCCAGATTAGTGCAAACGATCCTCGATATATTGATAGCTTATCAAATATATCTTCGATCTCCTCACTTCTGTCTTTTGATTTTACTTGGTGGGTGCGCTTCATATTAGAAGGTGTTACTGGTTAAAGCGTTGTCAAGCTTCGAATATCTGTGGCATCTTCAATATACTATGCACTTCCTCACCTAACCTATTCGTTATTGGCCATCTGGATGATTAATAGGAATATGAGATCTTTACAAGCCTTTGTATCAATATCCACTGGAATAGCCTTCGCTATATAAATACAAATCAAACATAGTAACAATGAATTTAGTTTTTTAGCGGTAAAAAATCCCGAAAATCAGTGGTTCTGTAAGTCTTCGACGTTGAATGCTGACTAAATTAGTTTTAATGGACTCATGTAACTGAAGGCGTTCGGTCATGCATCCACACCAGATCACGAATTAGAACGCCGTGCTCAACTTGCCCAGTAATGGCTAGCCAGCCTAGATCAGTCGATTTCCGATATATTGTTAGTCTATCAAATGTGACTTTGAACCTCCTTGCTCATGACTTTTGATTTCACTAGGTGGGCAAGACTCATATTGATTGTTACTGGCTAAAGCGTTGTCGAACTCCAAATACCTGTAGCATCTTCAGTTTGCTTCTTACAAGTGATCTAGTTTTGAAGTTTTTATGAAAACATCTAACACAGTAGATACACTATCGTATGAATCAACAGGCAGACAAGCATATTACTAGTAGTGCACATCTTAATTGTTTCATAATGGAGTGAGAAGAAGGTTTACAGTTATACTATCTGATTAAAGCTTATTACCACGCTACGTTTGTAGCATCAATAAAACAACTGTATTCATGAAAACTAAATAGCAAATAACCTAGAATCACTATCAACTACCAAGCTATCAATTTATTTCGGTCACTGAATCGATTAATGTGTATCAGAACTAAAAAGCACTAAATAACGTTAAAAATACTTTTAGATAACGAAGGCAATCCATGTTGTCTCATTCAAGACAATTCGACGAAGAAAGGTTGCTTCTTGACGATGATTGTTTCTAAGACAAGTCTCTTAATGAACATTGAGTTTAAGTGGAACTGTGCTGAAGACATTTTGAAGAATCATCTAGGAAATTCATTGACGAAAACGTTCTATGTTGTCTAGATTCACATCGTCCTTCTCAGACCAGCATCATTCGTGAATGTGTCAAGAACAAAGCCTCACATGGAGACACATCAGTGTGTAGTTATAAGCTCATTTTCACTCGTGTGGCAGGTTATATAGACCGCACATAGCGATCGTTTTCTCAACACATCTCTGAACATTATCCCGAATGGCTTTCAATAACTCAATTTAAATCAATCAACGGTTCAATATTAGAACATCTTGTGAATTCCGAACACATGGCTCCGCTTGATGAGTCATCCAAACGAATCTATACAATCAGGCTATGTTGTTTGAAAGGAGAGTAAACTAATAACTTCTGCACTACATAGGCACTACTGATCCATATTTTCAATCCCCAACTGTATGCAGAAAGCGAACACGTTCATTTCATTATTCTTCCATGGCAACAACACTTAATTTTCATCAACGATAATCTGATTTTGTTAATACATCACTCATTTTATACTTGTCAAGTGAATAATTATCCATCTCACATTTCATTTCAACCTATTACCTCTTTTGCATTCTCGATTATTAATAAACTTTCTATTTGTACGTGATATGACGTAATCATCATCATCATCATCATCATCATCATCATCGTCATCATCATCATCATCATATTGTAAACGAACTGTAAATATAATCTTAAAGCTTGGGTAAATGATATCGCCAAGAGGAATTTTTCATTACTGTCTTGTCATCATTCTACTTTAAATATCGTTTCATTACATTTTCAAAGTATTTACAATTACTTAAAACAAAGAAGTTGATAATCATATGATAAAAGAATGTTGAATATCATTTCAATAATTTTCTTGATTTTAGTAGTCGAATTCAGAAGTTGATCCAATATAGACCATCACCGATAACTTGGAATAATTGAACGACCGATTCGTCCTAGTATGGTACTCCGGACGATTGGATATCTGCTTGGTGGTCTAAAGGTTAAATGTTCGCACATGAGACCGAGTATGCTTTGTGCAAGATCATGAATATGCATTGCCGCGGAGTCCTGTACTAAGACCATACAGTCATCCAGTGCTTCCAGGTTTTCAATGGTAGTTTAACATAAATCGACTCATGAATCCCCATTTCTGATCAAATTTTCTACAGCAATGATCTTTGAATTCGATTAGTTTTTGTATTACATTTATAATAAGGTGAATATTGTTCATTGAACATTGAATTTGACATAGTTTCATTTAAACAAATATCATTTGTATAGATTTGATTCGATAAAGAAGTTTGATTCAAATTTAATGGTCTGTCATCATCATGATTATTATTTTGAAGAACAGATTCATAACCGAATTTATTATGAACAAGTTTTATTGTACAATTGGGATTGTTACTATCATATAATGAATTTGTTTTACAGTGAAGAGGATACTGTTTTAATTCACAGCAGTTATATACATAACTATCATAATCATTATTACTATTGTTGTTATTAGCTGGAATCAAAGTTTTTGCATTTGAACATGTGTATCAATTTGATTGAGATTGAATATTGAAATTTTTTAAGGGATGTACACAGGTATCTAAGTTAAATGACAAAGCACACACGCGACGTGAATGTACATGATAAACTGACTTTAATCGAAGAATCTATCAACAACTAGCATTGTTTCATCAGGTTATATGGCTTTAATCTATCCGATTGTTAATAAAGAATAAGACAATCTAGCGAGACTATAATTTATGGACAAACCAATCAGGTATATGATAAGAGGTCTTGGACTTTCGAGCGAAATTCACCCCATTCATTTGGTCAAATAGAGTCTTGTCATTTTAGCTGATGTCAGTTCGTGATGAAAACACTAAATCTAATTCCTAACTTTACCCATCAACTGTATATCATAATTCTAATTACCCACACTGGTTTGTAACCCTCATTTGATATTAATTCTTAGGTGGACACTTTCACGGTTACTTTGGCGTCACTCAAATGTTTACCATCATTATTATTCTCATTGACAATCATAGTTAAATGCAAAATACTTCATATAGTCAGGTCTGTTTATGTATTCAATTTAAGAAGGAACAATGATAAAACAGCAGTTGTTTTAACTGTATACTTAGTAAATTGAGGAAATCAGTATACTGATATCAATGTATCAGCTGGTAATCTATCTTTGATCCATCTATTTAAAGTAATTATCAACTCTATTAACTGCTTCGTTCTTTTCACTATTGTGATTAATGTTTTGTTAAAATCATGATGACGTAATACAGGACATTATCATGAACATCATCTAACGTCTTTCGTTTCAGTACTCAATCGTACTCTGAAGTAATTCTGTATGCTTCTAATTCATTATTTATAATTCCTAACAATTGGCTTTTTGAAGTTTCTACATTGGTAATTCATACACTTGTAGAAGTTGGTCAGTCTAGGAGTGCTCATTTCAAAGTTATAAAACGCATACTAACTGGTTTCCTACATCAGATGTCATGTGTTTTTTTGACGTACATACTTTCTTCAGTAAAGTATAACATAAAGGAATTTTTTGGTTTATGTTCAAAAGTAACAGTAGTCAGATAACTAATTAAATCAAGAAGTTTTAGATACCGGTTTTGCCGTGATATGGAATTCCTCAACAACACATATCCTTGAACCAATCACAGATCGAACTTGAGACTTCTGGGTCACGCATAGAAGGATTACCTTTTATACACTTAAGTCCGGATCTAAAGTTGTATGTATCTCACGCCGATAACTTGTCTTCATTGCACAGCTATTATGCAATAGCATTAGGAAGAAACTGTCACACAGTGAACATAAGAAGACTCTATTGATCCAAGAAACCACAATGAACAATGATACTTTTCATTTTATTATCTAAATATACATAAGTCAATACTTATTTTCACTGAAAAGTACAACATGCTATTTGATCAAAATCACCAATCGCTAGACAATAATCATGTGTGATCACTTACTTTGATATTCACAACAAAGTTTTTCATGTATAGTTGATTGTTGCCCAATTAAAATAGGATTATTTGTTACGTAATCATCGAATTGATTTATAGAAGCTACGGAATCATTCTAAATACCGTTCCAAAGAAAATAGAAAACAGATAGTCAACTATTCATTGTTTACATTTACCTAAAACTGAATATATTGCAACCACTTAACTATGAAGATGAATACAGTATCTCTTATTCACATCATATATAACATGAATAATAGTTATCTCATTTCAGAATTCTCCATGATTAGTATGCTAACTAACTACTTCAGCATTACAACTAAGACTTGGTTTGTGGTGTGCGCTATTGATGTCGACAAATTCGGAGTACAATCAATCAAAACTGAAATGTCTGACGACAGAAGAATATGAAGATTGAAGAGAAGAGAACGAGGACAAATCAAGTCTGAAACAATTGATTGACATTTACAGTGTGGTTTTCAAGTTTTATCAAGAGATTCTGTAATTTTGTATTCATAGCCATTCGCTTATCCTCGCCTATGTCCCCGTTCATTACAGATTGATATTTCAAGAATCTTGTATCAAATGTCAACAAAACCATCCATTCCCTTGGTGATGCATTTAAATCCCACAGTCAATTCCTCATTTATGTGTAAAATGTTTGACTTAATTTGTTTGATTTATCAATCGAAAATGTGGGATTCCTAATCAATCATTTTACTTCTATTCTAGTTGATATTCTACAATACCATTAGTTTTATTATTAATTTCATAACTACTTAAATAATGTAAGTAGATTAAAATATTTCCTTAAAATACCTACCAAATAAGGTTGATCAAATGACTGATTTATTTCTTTATTATTGATTACATTAAAATGATTATCATCAATAAGTGAATTTTGTATAACCTCTGACAAATCCATTGGTGTAAAGTATCCAACTGCTTTATGATTGTATCTATTAGGAAGAGAAATAACGAAATGATATAAATGACATAAATGGCAATCATTTTCTAACGTACATTTTATAGATCGACCATTGTTAGGCAAGCACTATAGATTAAGTTGTACTGAGCAGTTGTTTAACATTAGTACAATACTTACCAGTGGAGAGTGTTTACTACCTGACATTTAAGAATCAAGTCATGTGTCATCACGTCTATTAGGGAGTGTATTAACGTTAGACAACTTAGAATAACAGTAAAATTTAAGAGTACTGTCTAGTCAAGTTTAGGATTCTCTAGCTGAATATACTCGCATCCTAATGCTGTTATTGACATCTGGACTTGAACTGATTACCCTTTTCTCTAGACATTAGTGTTGTATTCATAGAACATCTGAATCTAGATTGTCACTTACTTATTGACTAAGAACACTTACTCTGAAATACATGTACATGCGATTGATGAGTTCTGAATGGGACGAAATAGGATTGCTAGACTACACTAATATTTGCGGTTAGCTTTCCCAAATAATTTATTGCAATGTTCACATTGAAACAATTCCCACAGGATTCACGTATATCAACAAAGAATAATTAAAATTCAATCCTATATATCAACAACAGTATGATTAAAATCTTTGCTAATAGTAGGAATAGACACTTTGGTTGTTGATTTAAACTTCAGTCGATTTTCGATAAAGTGAGATCTGATTTCATTATCATTGATGACGTTGCTCCAATGATCTGTATATTTGAACTCTATGGTTTACTAATTCTTGCAAGGCTTTCAGAAATATTTTTATATTCTAGTTCCTATTGAAAATAGTATTATTTTTAGATTAATAGTATTCACTTCTAAAAACCGAAAAAATCGCATTATAATTTTATAAGCAAAGATGGATAATAGCTAGCAGCGGAATCCAAGATGCGTGTTTCGTCCTACCTGAGATTCGTCAGCTGGATATACCTGAGTCTCCGAGTTAATGTTTACTACGGAACTCGAACTCAATACTTGTTACTTGAAACTCCATCGTGCTGTGTACTATGTCCTACATTACTGATGGCTGACTAACTAGAACCTAATAAATAAGAAGACGAAAAGTTCGATTGCTATGACGTCACCAAGAATTATGTCTAGTAGATCAGTACCAAAGCGGAGTGCTGAAATTTTCAACTCAAATATGGTGCAACGTAAAAATAGATGATTTTCTCGCTAACAGGATTAAGTATTTTAACAGGATTACTTAAATAAATTTGAAACTTTTCCGACTGGTTCACTGAAACATAGTTCACGAGGTCTATGAAACGTTTCCAAAGGCAGTAAAAGTCATCAGAGCATATGATTTACACATATATTTGAAGAAGACTAGAGTTATATCACGTAACATATGCTTCTTTCTAGATTCCAAAATGTATTTCACACTATAAATTTTGTTAAACAAGGTGAACTACTTTGATAATCAATAGTAGTTAAATGTTATAAACAAAAGAATTAGATGACTTACGGTTTAAATATAAATTTATATAATAAGAACTTGATCCCATTAAATTTGAAAATGTACACTGATAAACTCCTTCATCATTTAAATCCAAATTGTTTATCTGTAAAGTGATAATCCATCCTACTGAATATTTTCTGTGAATGATTTTATATTTCGATATAAAATTATGAGTAAGCATAATTGGGAATTGGGAATTTTCAATTGTTGAGTTCATTGTCATTATATTATTATTACTATATAAATCTTCCATCGTAATATATTCACCATTATGTAACCATATCGGATAGGTGAAATTAAGTTCCGGGAAACTGATAACATTGCAGATAAGATTAATTGATTTGCCTAGAATTCCATATACATGTGAATTACTACGTACAAATGGTTTTTCTGTAGATGAGAAGGGATAATTTTACACCCGAAAAAAATATGAAAAAAGTGTTTAGTGATTGAAGAGAAATATTTGAAACCAGTAAATTATATTTAAATGTTTCATACGTTTCATAAATAAACAAAGAAATTCTCAATTCCTTGTTGGACGGCCGTTTCGTTCTAGTATGGGACTCCTCAACAGTGAGTATCCATGATCCTGCATCGAAAGAATTCGAACTCGCGAATTTCTGTCCTGCGTGCAAAAACCTGACCTGTAGAACACTGAGCCAGTCGACATCTAACAGTGTTATTGTCCAAGTTTTACCAATCTACGAAATTGTGTGACGATCGTCCATTGTTTAAGGTAGATACCTGTCTATACCTGACATGGATTAGCTGTACTGGTCACAGCTTCTCTTTAGAACTCCGAGAATTCCTTCACGAAGCTAGTCACTAGTGGGCACATGCGTAAATCTCTGATGCAATTAAAATGTCTATATTTCTGAACAGAGAAAGATTCACAGCAGTGATAACATAAAGTGTAATTACACTGTGGGATAGCGCAAATGACATCTAATAGCTGTGTCTAATGTTAACAATAGTTTACTAACAACAAAAATAAAACTAAGAGTACATAAATATAAAGACTGTTATCTTTAACAAAACTAGAAATAACATTAGCAATGGTTGAGAGTACGTTATTACAACAATAAATATTATAAACGCCAACGTTCCTCTCGGAAAAAATGTTTAATGAAATGTGAATACACTTCAGTAACCACTCGATTCGATACCATCAACGTTCGACTTCACACATCAAAACCAACGTTCTGAGTTCTCAAATATCTTAAACGTGCTTAGAGAATGAAATCCATAGATTTTAACTCAATGACACAGAGAAGTAAATTAGTCGATTTTATATCTCTGACTACTGATTAACTAACAGACAAAGAAGAAATCACTGTTGAATACAAACTGATGTTTGATACTTTCCACAATTATCTCACTGACTGGGAATGATGATAAGGATGATGATGATGTGTAGATGTGTAGTGAAATCCATCAACTTCTGAAGAGATGTAGTACATATTTTAGCGTGTTTTCTAGCTGATTCATGCAAATCTGTGTGCTCATGTATCCTTATGAAAATAGCAATGAATAAACCACGAACATTTGATGTAGATGACAAATATTTTGTCGGTTATTTGCACAAAACAAAAATATTCTTTACTGTAACTGATAATTCAGTTATGGAGTTCTAGTGAGAATTAGTAACCAGTGAAGTTTAACCGGGTCTGTCGTGAGATAGTAACTCACTGAAGACTATGGTGGATGTGTCACTCAATTTCTTGGATTAGTTAAAGTTAGACATTAACACTGTTGGACGCCAGCTCTGGGGTGTAATGGTTAAGTGCTCGCGCGTGAGACTGATAGGTTTTTGGTTTGAATCTCACAAGGCGAAACCGTGGATGCATACTTCTGAGAAGTCCCACAATGGGACGAAACGGTCATCCAGTGCTTCCAGGTTTTGCATGGTGGTCAAGCTTCAATTGACCACTAAACGTATCTGAAATTTGATAGTAAATAGCTACAGTGTTTATTTACAAAATAAATTTGTCATGCCAATCTCCACAAGCTGAAGCAGGACGTTCTATGAATTGACAGCCGAGAGGCATGTTTCCACTTCATTTTGTTTATAGAAAAGTAGTAATCTTTTGTAAAATGAGAAATTCACTCATCTTTTGTTCTGTACGTGTGGCTTGTTATCAGTCATATAAACAACCTATTATTAGAAAGCGATGTTTTTTTATTCTAACTAAGGTTCATATTACGCCCTCCACTATACATAAAAGAGAATATAGAATACCATATAATTTGATTAATGAGTTGGCATGAGGTGATATATGACAACAAACTATGATCATTAATATTTCTGTAAACAACTGAGGTCAACAGAAATATGTATTTTTATGAAAATGGTCAGATTATTTACACTGAGATTAAAGAAGTAGTAATTTTATTATGAAATATTTATAAGATGTAACTGAGTTGATGGAACCTGGTGTTGTGTTCTATTGACGCCGGAAAATCGGACAGAATTCGCTATTTTTCAAATCTTTTTCCTAAATGCACACAATTTAAAGGCATTTGGATCATTAGGCAAATTAGAGAAAATCAATAGATCACCCGATCGAAACACATCTTCCCGTCGGAAAACTATCGTTTGCAATTGTATGCAACGGTCTTCGAATATGTGCTTAAGTTTTTCGTTATTATTAAGACTACGACCGTTTACATAGAATTCGAGTAAGGTGATCTTGAAATCAATCGCCCAAAAAAATTCAAACGTTTCTCCCATACTTCATATCTTCAAACAATCCGTCACTCAATATATTTCTATTTCTGATGACATTTTTGAATTCTCTAACAGTTCTCAAACTTATTAAGAACCACTATATGTCTTTGAATATATGACTAAATTTCAATGTACAAACAAACTGCTCTGTAAATAAATCCCCCAATTCACTTTTCAATGAATCTTGGAGTTTAAATAGAGCACAAAGAACGAAGTCAGAATAGTATTACGAATCCAGGTTCACAGATAGAACTGGTATTACGAATAGTGGAAGAATTTTCAAGCATATTCTAAAGGTTGAAAATTCACACACACACACATGTTGAATGGTGAGCAATTGTTTCACATCTGTTCATTTACGAAAACGAACTTCCATATCAAATGACAGATATATGGAAAACGTTTAATTTCTTGAAAAACTCAGTTTTCATCACTGTGATGATTAGGTGTATTTAAATTATGATAGAAATTTCGAATCGTTTCAAGCTGTGTTACTGTCAATGATCTGCGTTCATACCTACTACAGTTCAATTAATACTGATTAAAGTATTCTTTAGTCTTGCTATTTTTAACTGAACCCGTTAATATGACTGATATTAGTTTTTAGATTACGTTAATTTTAAATTATTTCATGATAAATTGATAATGATTATCGTATTATAGTTTTGCCTTTCATATCTAAAATGGTTTGCATGAATATAGGTGAGGGATGTCAACAAACGATCGATATAAATATCCGCCTTTATACCTTATCAGCTAAGAAAAGTATTACATAACAATGGTTTCTTTTATTGCTGTAATTAGTAAGTAATGAGTACATTATTTTGTGAAATGTGGTTGTCTTTACAGTTATTTTGAATGATCCAATCGGAAAGAAACAAACACTTGAAAAATCTGTATAAACGCGACAAGTTTTAATAAAAATTATTAACGTTTTGAACAAGAAGATGATATGATTGTGGATTGTACAATTGAAGCAAATATGTGTATTATGTAAATTTCAATTTTATCTAATGAGATAACGTTGTTTTACCGATATGAACCATTTCAGATATACCTTTTCATCAGGCCAGTTAATACTGTTCTATTTGGTCATCGTATTAATTTCGAAATTTTTCAACTTTCATGAACTTTGTACAAGATCTGAACTAGCGAATTATGAAAACGTACTTTATGAAAATGATATATATAAATATGTAAGTAATCAGTCAGGTTCCAACACACATATTCAGACTAATTATTATGACTATTCTCAGAAAATTTACCTTTATGAACCTCCTTTAATTGCTAGATGGCAATTCGCGGAAGTGGTTGCCTAAAGGATGAGATGATCAGATTTCTTGATGGAGGTACTAATCTATATTTATCATATTTTCAGAACGTTCTTCCAAAATTCACGTTTACATTTTACGATACTATCGTTTATCGATTCGATTGAGACACTGATGATAAGATAATCGTCTTTTTTTAAACAAAACTTTTTACTGAGTTTTGTTTATACACACATCATTCCATGAATCAGATTGGCTTGAATTCCTTCGGTAAATCAAAATTATGCCTTTTCTAACTATCAAAACTTCTACCGATATTTTATTTTGTTCAAGTTGTAAATAGTTTTATGTTTTACAGCAAACTAATTACGACTTATGCAATTCATTTTAGTCTCTAGTTAATTTCAAAGTTTTTCGTTCATGCACTACAAATCAAAATTCATGTTTACATTTGATAAACACAGGCATAATAACACTGTACGGAGAAACATACTTAGGAAAAATTGGCAACTTCATGTCGAGAAACTATCGGTCTCGATCTGAGGTTACAGAAAATAGTGAGTTTATCTATTATTCAGTAATATTTTATTTTGTCTTTTTTACTTTCCACTTATACTTTGTATAAATAATTCAGTATATTTAATGGATTATTAGATGAAAGTTGACCAATACTTAGTGATTAGTTAGTTTGTTTGATTTGATACCCCTAACTGTGATCACAACTCGTGTTCATTACTGTCAAGTGAAAATGTTCAATAACACGGTGATTCATTACAAAACAAACTCAAACTGATTGAATAGAAATAATAAGTTGAGTGATGTAATTGGTTAAGTGAAATTACTTACTCTCCAATCTGTTTAAACTATTATAAATCAGATATCTCATCAATAGGACACTTGTTGGTGGATTCAATGAATCCAACTGATCATGGGTACAACAATTAGTGATGTTGTGCAAACAATCAGTTTGAATTATCAAAGTACATGAACTATCAAATTATATTTGATGTTCACCATATTCTTTCTTTCACTTACTGTGGACCATTGTATATTCCAGACTTTATCGATTATCATATTCGTAGGATCCTGAAATTCAAACTAGTTGTCGTCATTTAACATCCAATGAACGAACGACCAGGAACAGTCTGCTAGTACAACATGAGTTATTTGAACTAGAACACCTAGACTATCACAATAAAGTTCATTTGGAATTAATGACATTGGAGTAGCATTTTCGCGTAATAATTGATTTAATTGATAAAACACTGTTAGATTAGAATAAGAGAATCTCAGAAAATGATGTCTTATATGTAATATCCTGGAGACACTCACGATTCTGAAGTAGAATATTTTTCTCAGTTGACTGGATTGAAACGCTCACCATATCGTTGAAACTCCCATTTAATTGCAGCGAGTCACTTAAATCTTCATAGGAAGGTAACAATTTGTGTCCAAACTCAATTCGTATTCAATATAGCGTAATATGGACACATATGTTTTACCTTATTTCAGATGAATATTTCATCGTCAGAACGACTACTGAATTTCAAGGTATTGGTTGATGAATATATCCGTAAAATGATTGTTTGATTACATTTGAAATATTAAAACATTTACACCATCATTCATGGTGATTACTACCACAGTTTTCTGTTCAATTTCAGTAATTGAATTCTCTTCAAAAACTTACAGAATTATTAAATTGTGACTATCATGGAATATTATAGAGGAATTAATTGTGGAATCCACTGATCGTTTGAGCAAATTGTTACAGACTAAAAGAACAATTGGCATAGGTAGGAACGTACCAGATTTGATGAGTAACAAATCGATCAGTATGAATAAATTCAACCATAATCTCATTTCGCTTGATAGGCTTGAAAAACAAACATGATCAGATGTTTGTTTTTAAAAATAAGCACATTTGTGTTCATCACAAAACCATTTCTGTATGCATCACCTTCATCTAAAAATTTTCTCATGACACGGCCATCCTTAGATGCTATTCATTCGAAATTAGAGATCGTGACATTTCTTACTATTCACTTCTTGTCTTTAGCAAGTATGGTCAGGGTAATTTGATCGACTGATATACCAATGTGTTACACAAACAATTAAATTATCAACTTTTATCGGAAAACAGAAACTACGCAGCTCATGTCATTTGGCTCCCAGAGTGGACTGTATCAGGAGAAGTACAGAAAAGATTGCATCGATGTGAATACCACTTCAACTGTCAGATCCAATTAGTAGCTTGATGATTTATTGTTTCCATGTGAAAATGAGGGTTTAATACAGACTCGAAAACTAAGCATCTGACATTCATCTTAAGGGATGCATATTTGTTTCATTTACACGACTTTCAGTGGATTATTTGTGTTCCGAATTTAAATAATGAAAGCTTTTTTGACAACAGAGTAAACAACGGCTTAAATCTCATCACTTTGTCAGTAGCCATATACAGTATCACACCGAACAATGACATGATCACCACTAATCCCCAATATTCTAAAAATCGATGGTCTTCTTCACGATAACCACTGTGATACATTCGAGTGGGAAGATATATTTCTATTATGAGTACGTAAGTTGCACATTTGAGTGAGTATATAGTTTTGTTTCAGCTAGTTCAGATTATTCCTTATTTTCTTACTGCCGAATGCATAAAGATACATTAAACACGATAAAAGGACATCGAAATATTGTAATGTGTACAAACACTATGTGACCCATCTAATAACTCCTATATGACATACATTATTGTAGCATTATTTTAAAACAGCTAATTATAGGAAGTGAAATGTTATCAATAGAAATTCTAAAGTCTTCTCGTCGATTAAGAACAAACAGTGTTAGAGTACTTTCCAGCACAGCCATATTCTGTGATGTCGTACTACCTCTTCTGAAGATCAGTTGTTTGAAAAGTCTACTGTTAGATATTTTAAGATATTTGTTCCTAAAACATTGATCCCATCTATATATTTTGTTATTCGAATGCCAGCATTCAGTATTCTATACATTTGGAATAAAATAGATATTGGATAACTAGAAGATGAAGGTAAGACGGAAGTATTCATGTATATTGAACTGAATCGGTTTTCATTGCTATGAGATAATTTGCACACAGAATGTAAAGAATTCTCTTGAAAAATGAACGGTAATGGATGAAAGTGAGCACATCAACACAATTCAACCTAATGACGATAAATTCACGATCAGCAACATTATAGTTATTCACGATCACATTTCCATCAACGGATGTGGATATTCATCTCACAATTTATCGCCTTCTTCCATGATTGATAGACAGCCCGTCTAACTTCATTAAAGTTGACAATTAAAGGCAGTCAGAATATCTCTGTAGACCAGAGGCAGCGTAGCTATAAGAGGACTCTATAAATTGCAAAGTTTTTCATGTAACTACATATTACTTTTATGATTGTATGCGTAATAACTGTTGAAATTTTGTGGTAGAATATAAAATAACGTTTCTTGTATTGACGTGTTTGTTTTAATTCAACAAAAACTCATTAGTTTTACAAGAGTTTACATTATTGCACTTATGCATTAACAGTATCGTGTATGCGTGATTTTGTGACAATTGCAATCAACGATGGCTCCGTTGTGAATGTCCATTTCGATGAAGTTTCACTGATGGTGATGTCATTTGAAATTGATGAAGTTCATTGTTTTAAATTGAACTGCCGGAATAACATATCAATAATTATGAAGACATCTAAATCCCTCGTGATTTGGTTATTTATTGTTTAGTGAAAGATTGATGACATACTGTTGTTAATTAGGTGTTGCGAGTGCTGATTATGAAACAATTCAAGAGGGTTCAGCTGATACTCAACTAGAAAAATGACGAGAAGTGTAGTTTGGATGAATCAGTGACAGTGTTGACAAAGAATAGCTAAATATGATGATAAATTTAACGGAACAAACACAAAGCAGTGTTTGCGTCAATGATTGATCACCTCTTTGTACAAAACTTGGTTGATAATTGATCTTATTCCCACGGAACCATGAGGAACGAATCTGCAAAGATTCATTTGCATTTGTTGTCTAAATGTTCTCGCTGATGTTGAGGACCGAAAGCTGATCAGTCTTTCCATGCTAAATGTTTATTTTATGGAAGGTGCCTTGATATTGCCATTAGGTCACAAACAATACAAGCAGATATAGATGGTGGCTTGAGCGTCACTTCGTCCCATTTGAGAGTCGTCAACTGTCTGTGCCTGGAAAAAAATATACATAAAAAATACAACTACCCTTCATTAGGTTGAGGTCGTTCTCCAGTCATATTTCATGAAGTTGTAGCGGTAAATGAATCCCCAAAATAAATAGCTCTGTAAGTTTTCGACATTGGATGCTGACCACATTAGTTTTAATGGACTCATCTAGCTGAAGGCGCTCGGTCATGCATCAGCACTAGACCACGTGTGGGAACGCCGTGCTCAACATCTACTGCAATTACTAGGCAGATTAGATCAGACGATCCTCGATATATTGATAGCTTATCATTTCCATCAAAATGACCTCATGACATGTAGTGAACATAGATACGAGAGCGATAAAAGTTACCAAATAAATGGACACTTCATGAGTTGATCTCTATATCGATTCAGTTTGACTAATACAATATATTGATAGCTTATCATACATATCTTTGAACCTCCCTGCTTCTGTCTTTTGATTTCACTTGGTGGGTACGCTTCATATTAGAATGTGTTACTGGTTAAAGTGTTGTCAAACTCCGAATACTTGTGGCATCTTCATTGGTGAGCCCGACGTGATCTGGTACACAAAATTGAAAACTGTGGATCTGTTCATTCTTGGGATTTTTTATATCACTGCCTTATTTTAATTTTTCATACATCGTGATATGTTTTTCGCCCTCGTTCATCTTCGTACTTGATATATCACTATGACCGAACAGACACCTAAGGTATTTAAGTTAAAGACTGTGTCCCCACCTTCGTTCCAACTAATACCTTTCTGACCAGACAACATCGGAGCCTGGTTTTGCTACACAGAAACCGACTTCTGCGAGTACGGCGTGAACGGCACACGTGCACAATACCTCGCAGTAGTAAAGGCACTACCGCACTAATCCAACAGGTACGTAACACCTAGTATGCTTACTAGTGATGTTTCAGAACCCTACAAAACTCCATCCTTAAATGCGGAGATCTCACCGATCGAGAAAGGTTAGATCAACGCCTTAACAACATTGAACTGCAACACGGTTCTGCCACAGACATGTTGCAAGGAACGAGATAAGTTATCGGCCAAAGAACCTTCGATGATGGCCTATTCAAACAACATTTCTTATCAAAACTTCCTCAACAGGTGCGAGCTGTGCTGGTCTCGTTTCAAAACAACGCCGTTAACGATCTGGCTGCATCTGCCGACCGCATATTAGAAATCACGGAATCTAATGCCGAGGTCTTTTCAGTCAAAGAAAATCCACAAATGACTCAGAATGACATAACAGAAACATGTCATACACTTACTCGTTATCTTAAACTTCGTAACGACCGTAAACGCTCACACGCCTCGCGAAGAAGCACTTCACGTAGGCGATCTGTTTCTAGTCCTCGCGAGACGGATAACCCCGACTGGTGCTGTTTTCATAACTGGTATGGAAAGTCCTCCGGAAATTGCAGAAAACCCTGCAATTTTCCCGACTCAAACTCGGTTGACACGAAAGATGTTTCGGGTAACTTCCAAGCCGGCACGCGTTAACGGTAACCGTAGCCGGCGAAAAAAGCCGTCTGTTATGCGTCACTGACGGAATAACGAGGGTTCTCAACCTCGTTGATACTGGCTCAGAGGTTAGCGTTCTACCAGCGAATTTCAACGACCGGTTTCACGAATCGGTTTTTTGATCTACAGGCGGCAAACGTAAAGCCTATCGATACGTATGGCAAAGGGTACGTTTATATTAACTTGGGTTTACGCAAACCCATTCACTGGATCTTTGTTGTTGCGCATGTTTCTATGCCAATCATTGGTATGGACCTTTTACAACACCACAACTTAATTATCGATACGCGCAAAAGGAGGCTAGCAGACGGAAACACTAATTTATCTGTTTGCGTAACTTTTTTTTCTGGTTGCAAATTATCTCCAGTCACTATTAAGCACACTATAGACCCCTTCTGTCAACCACAACTCGATAAGTATTCTGGCACTTACCAATCGCAACCAAAATTGCCGTGTGTAACGAGCAACTTTACACACCACATCACGACTACAGGACAACTCGTATTCTCTAAAGCACGCGGACTGGCCCCCGAATAGTTAAGGTTGGCGAAAAACGAAGAAGACACAAATCTTCAGCGCGAGTTGTCCTCAACAACACATTCGGTAAGGAACTCCTAGCTATGTATTGTGCTGTGCGGCATTTTCAACACTCCATCGAAGGCAGAGAATTCACCCTTTTTACTAACCGTAGACCTCTTACTTTTTCCTAAATAACTTCTTCACACAAGTACTCAGCACAAGTTGTCCTCAACAACACATAAACTGCGCATCAAAAAGATGGGAACAGGTAAGGAAACCTTACTGTGTGACACATCTACAGGCAGTGATCGCTCAATCATGCCAAAATATTATCGACGCAACGTCTTCAATGCTTTGCACAAACTATCTCATCCAGGTGATCGTGCAACCATCAAGCTTATAGCAAAACAGTTTTGCTGACCTGATATGAATATAGACGTGAGGGAGTGGGTACAAGTTTATGACAGCTGCAAGAAATCTAAGGTTATCAGCCATAACAAATGTCCTATAGGCTCCTGTAAAACTCCCGATGCTCGCTTCCACGACGTTCATTTTGATTTGTTAGAACTTTTACCAGTTTCAAATGGATATTCTTGTGTTTTTACTTGCGTGGACCATTTTACTCGATGGCCAGAAGCCGTATCCATCAAGGACATTACTGCCGAGATAGGTATCTGAGCCTACGACGAATGGTGTTTAGCGAACTTTGTCTGCACTTCAACTATAACTACAGACCGTGGACGCCATTTCGAATGTGAACTATTCGGTTGCCTGACTATCTGCTGTCCTTAATTTCTTCTCACCCCAGCAGCAAGGTTTCAGAAAGGTTTACTCTTGTATGACGAACCTGTTAACTGCGTCAGACAGATTGACACGCATCCATAATCGCATGGTAAATGCTCGTTTAAAACTTCCGATGCTTACTTTGACCACGTTCGTTTGGATTTGGTAGAACCTTTACCAGTTTCAAATGGATATACTTATCTTTTAACCTGCGTAGACCGTTTTACTCGATGGCCAGAAGCAGTACCAATCAATGACATTACTGCTGAAACAGTGGCCCGCGCCTTCGTCGAACGATGGGTGGCAAATATCGGCTGCCCAACAACAATCACTACAAATCTTGGACGTCAGTTCGAATCTTAACTTTTTCGTTGTCTGACCGCAAAATTAGGAATCACTCGCTTCCGAACGACGGCCTGCCACCCACAAGCAAACGGGTTAGTAGAACGTTTTCACCGACTACTAAAAGCGTCACTAACAGCCGCAAACATTTCTCGGTGCACTGACGCTCTTCCACTCGTCTTACTAGGTATACGCAATCCAGTGAAAGTCGACATTGAATACACTGTGTCTCAACTCGTTTATGGTACGACCCTTCGACTTCCAGGAGAGTTCGTGGATCCTTCATCCTCTTCGATGGACAAGGATCTAACCTCCTACACGAACAGGCTTACAAACGCAATGCGTTCATTTGAACCTGTTTCCACTCGACCACAATCAATTGATATTTTCATTCAACCTGACTTACGAATTAGTGCACAGGTCTTTGTACGTTGCGACTCGCATCAACCACCACTCGAATCAGCATACGAAGGACATTTCAAAGTTCTTCAACGCGAACTTATGTACTATATAATCGATAAGAATGGAACCAACGATAGCATCAGCATCAATCGCCTCAAAGCAGTGTGTTTGGAAGGAAATCCTATTCACGTCGATTTTCCTTCAGTACAATCGCACAACACGACTCTTGCACTTATAATACCTCAATCGACAGCCAACACACACGATGATACTTCAGCGGTATCAAAAATTAAACTTAAGACAACGCATTGTGTAGGAAGAAGAGTAGGATTTTAAGAATATTCGAACGATTACTGCACGTAAGTTACAAGTTTACATTATGTATCGTAAGGATTTATCTCGTACTATATGTAATATTTTTGAAATTTAAATATATAATAGAAAAATCCTTTTTTACGCTATCACGTGTGCATGAGCTTATTTTCCATTGTCCCGGTCAACAGCACGCGCCATCTGCACCATCTACGGACGAGACTTCCGTCTCACGTCCA
Organism: Schistosoma spindalis; assembly: GCA_946903255.1. Classification (NCBI taxonomy): domain Eukaryota; kingdom Metazoa; phylum Platyhelminthes; class Trematoda; order Strigeidida; family Schistosomatidae; genus Schistosoma; species Schistosoma spindalis. Next base: position 17,184,154 of record OX336419.1, on the reverse strand, counting down.
GATCGGCAGACCACGCCGCCCTTGAATTCGAATGAGATCGCAGGCTCACGAAGTACGAACGAGATCACCGTCTCACGTTCCGGTCGCCGAGTACGATTACCCGTACGCTTTCGCGACTAAACGCACAGTCAATAACGGATACGGTGTAGGATTATTCCTATACTACACGCATGCTACACTTTTCTTTTTTTGATTTTTTTTGTATCCTGAGCCAACGCCTCCGACCATCGCCCGTTCGATAACGTCGACTTCAGTCAACTTTGGCAAAAGCTGGTTTGGCCACCCATGCTCTAGTCAACGCACTCGATCGATTATCTGGTCTCGAACTCGCTTGGCATACGCTTGGTCGTTATGGTCGCGTTCGGTTTCTTGGCTCAACGTGGTTTCGTCCTACGTCTGCAGCGTTTTCTGGTTCACATCCCTACGAACGCAATCATCAGATCCTGGATACAAAACACTCTGGTGTGGTATGCTAATTCGACCAAAAAATACAGCACACTTCTGGTACCGTTCTGCGCAAAAGACTTTCGTTGGCAACTCGAGGATCAACGAACACTTCCTGTTCCGCCAATTTCCTCCGTCCTACAACCGCACTTCTGCGGATCAGTCCCACGAATCAAACCGCTAACTATCGAAAGTGTAAACCCTTTCTAACGGGGGGCTACTGTAATGACCTACTTTTGTCAACAGAACGCGATTGGTTCAACGAAAACAATTATTATTATAACCAATTGTACCAGTGACTGTTTTACTGTGCTCGTTTGTTTAACTATGCTAATGACAGCCATTATACTTACTCTCCCGTTGACTTTGAACTTGTACGAATTTGGTTACGCTCAGTAACCACGCTTGTGCTCCTTTGGCACGATCTCGGCATTCTTTCGATACCACGAGATCGCCAACAAATACATCTCGACTACAGCCATCATCTGTCTTTTGATTTTTGGCCTACCGGAATCTCATTGGTCTATTGGCACGTAGTCTTGTAGCGGTGTTTATGGTAAAGCTCAACTCGACACCACGCTACAAGATAATAATAATAATAATTTATATTCTGAAAAAATGATAATTACAGAATTCACGCCAGTTTACAGGCATGATCAATTTGATATAAATAATATCATTATATGTACAGAACAAACATGCGATATGAGTTTTAATTTTACTAGTTCAATAATTGTTTAGGTATTACAGCGATCCAATGTATCAGCCGGGATTATGTAATATTTCTTAACTGGACAGCCTGTTGATTTATGAACGGTGTAATTAAGGTCATTTCGTGTGCCAGATCGATTTAATGATAAATATCTACAACTAGAGAAATTAAAACGAAAACAGAGAGCACGGAACAACAAAGCAGTAATTACCGAAATATGTCAAACAGATCTATCAAAATGCGTATGTCATGTGACACAGTGATATACTGTTGATGATATTCAAGTTAGTTAAACTAGCTGGGGACGGTATTAACATAAAGTGATAGCAAGTTGGTGGTTTTATCCAGAGAATGCACTAATAAAAATGCCTAAACATTTAAAGTTCCTATAATAACACTTGTGGAGTGAGATACACTTGCAGGTGCTAGAGCATTCAATGCATTTTCGGAGGAGCAGTATGCATCGATGCAACGTACAAATAATGGGAGTGATTTTATCGTACGAATATGTTCTGGTAGATTATTGCAGAGTCTAGAAAATTTACAGGCAAAGTAATTCATATAAAGAGATGATTTAGAATAAGTTTGTTTCACAAGTGCCAAGGAATTACGGGTTTCATAATGAGGAGTTTCTGCATATTGAATTACATGATTGGATGTAAAGGATAGTTTATTAAGTAGCTTGAAGAAAAAATAAGATTTAGTTTGAGTCTCCTCTTCCATAAAGGGTCTAGCTCTAGTTTTTTACATCTAGAATTATAAGTTAAGGAACAATCAGCTCCAAGAATACGAAGTGTAAATCGTCTCTGTACTGATTCCAGCCTTAATTTATCCTTTATGCGCGCACTGCTAAGAATAAACGTGCAATATTCTAGAAGAGGTCGAACACAAACTATGTACATTAAAATTCGTGATTCATTGTTATAAAGGTTTCGAATAATGTAACCTACTAGTCGTTGTGACTTGGAGGTCTGTTTCGATATCTGTTCTGTAAGCGATAAGTCTTGGGAGTATCTAAGTCCTAAGTCTACTACTGTATGTAACCTAGTTAACATTTCTCCATTTATGGTAAGGTCTAGGTTAAGTGATGTATCGCCGAAGCATATCCATCCACGTTTAGCCGTATTAAGTTCCAGTTGCCATTTTAAGCACCACTGTGCTACCTTGTTAAGCTCCAAGTTAATGCAAGCTTGCATATTTTCCAGCTCATGTGGAGAAAATGAATAAACTAGTTTAAGATCATCTGCATATAGAAGGGGCTTACCTACACAAAAATTTTCACAAATGTCATTGATAAACACTAAAAAGAGCAGAGGGCCTAAGACACTACCTTGTATCATAAAAATCACGACGCATCAGCCGCTGGATCCACTGATACTGATACCCTATCTCATGTTCTCCAGTACTCTGATCTGCCAACGAAGAGTGCTAACTTACCTATTATGCCTGTAGTGACATCTGATATCCAATGTACATCTACTGATTACACTAATCCGATAGTATCCAATTTACCATTAGAAGCCCATAAGCAAATACCTAGTCCTAATGCGACAGCTCTTAAAAACACTGTCAAGATTAAAAAGTCTATGCCACGTAAGAAGAATGTTTGTACAGAACCTTCTGGTTCTAGACCCAATAATAAAAGTATTACGATGGCCCTACTCAATACAAATAAGACTATACTTCCCGACACCATGCATTACCCAACGCATCGTAGGGGAGGATATAAGGGCAGACCTGGTTCAAATGTCTCACAATACGGCCACTTCAATCATTATGTAAGTAGGCCTAATACTGGACAGACCACAGTAAACCAACGAGCCTCATGAGTACCCTCAAACGCTTTAAATGATAAACCTGTAAGACATAACCTCTCTCAACATTTTCCCATTAGGCAAGATGGATTACTAGGTTACTCAACATCAAACGTTTTAAATAATATACCAGTAACACGTAACTTTTCTCAACACTTTCCCATTGGGCAAGATGGATTACTGAGTTACTCACCATCAACCCAACCTTGTCTTAACTGTCCGCCTAGTCAAGTTCAACAAATTAATCCGCTTTATCAAAATAATGATTTTTTTGGCCTTCAGAAATCCATGGTCCCACTAGCACTACAATTTGCTCAAGCGATCGCCCATGTGATCAGTCAAACATAATCAACCACAGTCTATGCAAATCCAAAATACACGACATCAATGGGAAAGCTCTCGGTTTTTTTACACTCCATACGCCCTTTTTAAATCTATTACTTATCAATGCACGTTCACTTCTGAACAAAATTTCAGCCTTGAGAACATTAGCCTTTCTATCCAAGCCTTCTTTCATACTTATCACTGAAACATGGTGCTTTCATGCAGTATCTGATTCAGAATTAAATATCCAAAACTATAGACTCTATCGCTGTGACAGAGAAACTAAGCGAGGAGGTGGTTGTATGATATATGCTTTGGATACCCTAACAACTTATAGAGTTGAAGATAGTGTCCTGAATAGTTTACCAGAATCAGTCTGGATATCTGTCAACACCCTGAATCATAGTCTACTCCTTGGATGTATATACAGAGCTCCTGAGAGCTCAAATAATAGGAATAATCTTATTATCAATGCATTCATACATGCATCTGCTCTAAACTTTAGTGCTAAGGTTATCACTGGGGATTTCAATTATCCTGGGATTAACTGGAGTACCGGTAGCTGTCAGTCATGTAATGAGGAGTTCTCGGCAACCATTAACATGCACTGTTGGTCACAGTGGGTTCGTACCCCAACTAGAGGTGATAGTATACTCGATCTAATATTTAGTAGAGATATTATCCCACTGTCTGTAAAAGTATACGATGAATTCGAAAGCAGTGACCATAAGACAGTAGTATGCGCTCTCCCTATATATCCCTCTTCTAACCGACCCATTCAAAAAACCTGTCAATATAGAGACTTTAAGCATGCCGACTGGGACTTCCTGCATTCACTGATTAAAATTTTTTTCATGTTCTAATCTCATAGATGCTATCGACGAATTCTATTTGATCGTTAACTCTTGTTTAGATTCTTCTGTACCTCTTAAAACGTATAGGTTTATTAAACCTTACGAATTATATATACCAGCTAAATATCGTAATAAACTAAGACGCCTACAGAATTGTTATTTCAAGTCAAACGACTTCACGGCAGCTGCGCAAATAACAATAATTTTTAATCAAATTAAAGAGACATATACGTTAAAAGCCTTTAATGAGGAGTTACTAGCACTTAATAGTAACTGAAAAATACAAAACTTAACTCTACTTCTCAATAAAGGCGCAAAGTAACTCAAAATGTTGATATACCATGCATCCAGCATAATAACACTTTTATATACGACTCTAAAATTATGGCACACCTTTTCAGTGGTACTTTTGCGAATGATGTAGGAACCACAAGAGGCTCTGCTTCAAGAGTTACGTGCGTGACCAGCAGCTACATAAAATCTATCTCCTTCACATGTAAGAAAATTAATATGGCTATAAATGCCCTTAAGCTTTCGCGCGGTGAGTGTCTGAGAATCCCAGTAAGCACCACTTCTTGTTGAAAATCATTGTAATGTCGTAAGGTGTATCTGACTGACGACAAACAAGTTTACCATTCTATGATAATTAGAAGTAATTGAATTATAGTATGAACTAAGAATCCCAGGGATAACGCAATTGAATCAAGAAGTACTACACAAGCACTAACGAATGTACTGTATTTAGAATTCGAAATCAAACATTCAACAAGTACAAAGGAGTCATTAGTTCATTCAAACACCACATCCGCCACAGCTTAAATTAGAGTCTAAGTGTCTGTAATCAATTGAACGTCTTCTTTTCAAGTTCATACTGTGTCTGTCCGACAATGTATTGGATAAAGACTCTGTATTATCTAGAATGCACTCATTAGTATTAGAATTAACAACTGAAATCGGAACAGACTCACTTGCTTCCTGGGGTTGTGCACGATCATCATGTCGGTTGAGTACTGAAACTACCGCTACCTAGAATTTGAACCATAGACATTCAGACTATCCTCCCCCACGAAATAATGTCGGATCTTCATATCGCCAAGTTATGAATAATGTGGCTTCATTTAAAACATCTTTCTCGATTTGACTAGAGTAAACATTGGAAGTGAATTTATGATAAGGACAAACAATAATTGACATGGAATCATCTGAATTGTAATCAAACTCTAACTCATTTATTACTCGTGCTTCTCATTGAACAAGTTTCTCACAAGAAACAAATGCATCATGAGGACAAATAATATTTGATATGACATCAAGATTCGATTTTTCTGAAATAGTTTCCTCGAATTTATTAAGAATGTCATTGCAGAGTAAAGGATCGTTAAAAAAATCAGCATCAATCAAAACTGCATCAGTTTTGTGATCATCATTAGGTTCATTCGAAATATTTTCACCAGATTTGTAAGAAATTTCACCAGAAATATGTGAATCATTAGGAAAAACCATATCTGGTACAATAACATGGGAAATCTGATAGGTTGATTCATTAGAAATTGTTGTCTCGCAAGAATCCTGAGTTTCATTTAACTCTGAACTGCTATATGACTCTAAACTGTCTTTTGAAATCGTCGATAAAGATAAATGATCATTATAAATATTCAGATTATTAGAATCAGAATCGAAAGACTGAATATTAGTTGCAGCAAGATGAACAGCAGTATTACAAACTGACTGAATATGTCCAACATCACCACACTTAAAGCAATTACAATTACGAAATTTACATGAATTAAAAGGGTGGAACTTGCCACAAGAAAAACATTGACTAAACTTGTGCCCATCTTCGTGAACTGCACAACCTTGAGAATGCACTGGGATGGGGTGATGTAATGTAGTGGAATTTTTTATATCCTCATAAATTATTTTACGAAATCTCCCTTTAGCCCATTCGAAATTTGTATACTTAGCATAGTCTAGAAGTAGTTCCTTGAGAGTTGTATACGGAAGAGAAATGGGCTTTTCCGGTGAAGCCAAAATTTTTAATAAGCCACATGCTTCTTTTCCAATGAATGTGAGAAAATGTGCCACAATATTAGTATCTTTATCATCTTTCTTGGTCATGCTCCAAATTTCAAACCTTTCCAAATAGTCCTCAAAAGCTTCAGAAGTTGAATGTATATCTAACTGTTCCATCGCAGGCTCCATCGCGATGCCAATATGATAATTAGGAGTAATTGAATTATAGTATGAACTAAGAATCTCAGGGATAACCCAATTGAATCAAGAAGTACTACACAAGCACTTACGAATGTACTGTATTTAGAATTCGAAATCAAACATTCAACAAGTACAAAGGAGTCATTAGTTCATTCAAACACCACACATTCACGTTTATGTTAACATACTTCCTATTACTCTGAAAATAAACATTACGAGTTGCTATTGATTTATTTTGTGAATGCAGCTAAAATGTGGCTTGTGTGTCTTTCAAAGCCAACGACCATCTTGGCTAATCGAATGATGGTGGTGGCATTTGTCATTTTTAAACAGGCATATTCTCAAGAATTCCCATGCTTCACGAAACCAATGTTGTTATGATGTCTTCCTAGTAAGTTGTTTCTTGGCTGATGTGTTTCTTCAGAAGATTTTGAGAATATGACTGGATTTACTGACACGAAAATTTGGCAAGTTTCATCTAAAAATTGTCTCGATTTAGTTTAAGGTATTGGTACGGTAGGCTACTCAATCTAGCTTTGAGACCGACAAATACGCGTGTTCGACTATTACTGAACAACCTTGGAGGCAGAGAAAAAACTGTTGTATCACTGACCAATGACCTGATAGATTGGAAAGCTTAGAGAAGAACAATTAGAACAGTCGAATTGATTAAAACGTTACTCTATTTCTTTCTGATTCTGACTGACTGAAAAAGGCCCATAGATACACTCCTGCTCGTATTTCAGAGAGGTTGTATTCTGTTATCAAGAGTGGATGATCTGGGAAAAAATTGAGTTGACACTACAAATTAACTAACTATAATTTCTCCTATCTTAAGAAGTAGACAACAGTCTAAGAATTATTTTTCGGCATCTAATATAGAAATCCCGTCTTTATTTTGAAGCTTGACGAATCGTTATGATTCCACTTTGTTATCAAGAATCGGAAAATAGAATGAAACAACAACCATGCTGCACTGGATTATTTCCTTATTATATTCCAGTCTATCTCAGTCAGTCTGTAATGAATAATCATATTGCATTAATCAAAGGTCTTTTGTGAAAATCCGTTTATGTAAATCTTGTTTCTCATGATAAAACGATTGGCAATATTTATTTGAAATAAGATATCATATTGCCTGTTTATTTGTTGTAATATTTCATTGTGATCCATGCACACAGCTGAATCTGGTTTTTTATCACCCCGTACTAAACGTTCACCAACCAATATTCAACAACCACCAAATCGTAATAATGATACGCAAAGTCCTACAATAAGTCAATCAAAGAAATTTACCGTCTCTGCAAAAGTTACTCTACAATCGATGGGTTTAGCTTTAGGCGATCGTGTTTGTATTGCACCAGGTAATTCCACACCATCATCATCATCATCATCAGCGATACAGATCAGTGGTAAGAATCAGTCACCGTTAACGACGACGGGTATGTCTGGTAGAATTGGTAAACTACGTTATTGTGGATCAGTTTCATTTGGTTCCGGTATATGGTTTGGTGTGGAGTTAGATGAACCGGTTGATAGAAATAATGGTAGTGTAGCAGGAGTGAGTGTTTTCTTCTTTTTTCCCCGTTCTAAAAAACAAAAAAAATATTTCTATTTTTTATTTAAGTAGTTGTTTTTTTCTTTTTTCTAATGTTCACCTGGTTTCTGTTTTCTAAATAATACATCAAAATATTTTCGAACATTGAATACTGCTGTAGTGGACCTGAACACAAGTGGGGACAACATTACAGAATATTTTAGTAAAACCTGAGAATCATATACAGTAAATACTTAATTTGCAAACTGTCAATCAATTGTCTCCAACTTGACAGTTTCTTTTGCAACTATCAGTAAATTGTCACAGACTTCGTTGTTAGTTCGTTTCCACACTAATTATTCTTTGTTCTCGTTCTCTTTTCCTTGATATTGTGTCGCCAGACATTTCACTTTCCATTGATGATACATACTACTTATATCTGTACACATCAGTAGCACACATCACACTACCAGTGAGTGTCGAAAATATTTTCACTGAATCAGTGAAACCATGAAAATCATTCTTTGATAAATTTCACACCGAACGTAGACAATGAATTTGTAGAATAAAAAGTGTAGAAGATCATTTTCAAACTCAAGAGTAAAAACGAATCAAAGAGTGAATACATCTGAGCTATTTCGACTGATTCTATTCCGTTACACTTAATCTCTGAAATTATAGGTTGCAATAATGACTATAACACCAGTTAAATAGTTTGCACCAAACTGCACAACAAATAGAACAGATTGATGCGTTTACTGTTCGTTTATTGATTTCTCTACAACAAGTAAAATTGTCCTCTGAAAAGTGTTTTTGTGTCTTGAATCTTCATTGATTGCAGAGTTGATTTACGAAATGTAAGTGGAAAATCACTTATTACTATGCAGATTCTCTACCCAACGTTTTTTTCTACAAACTTTATGCTGCATTAATCTTATCCTCTTCATGATACTTCATGATACCAACACTGGTACAAATAGACACCAAACATATATGCGCTACACAATAATAATAAAGTTTTGAAGAGATGGAGAATGCAAAGTACGTCTAGTGTAAAGAAGAAGAAATTAGTGTATGAGCGTGTAATAATAATAATGAAAGAAGCAGTTTAGTTAGCAAAAATATAACCAAAGTTATTTCTTTCAGTTAGAGAAGGTAGGTTGATTTTTGTGAAGAAAGTTACGGCAAGATCGTCACTGGCTTCTATTCTGAGCCATGTCTGATAACGTCTCTAGGCTCTGTGTTGCTGTATCTGTAGGACCACAACCAAGAAGTCGTGAATGATCAACAGAAGTTAGTCCTGTACAACTTCTTTTCATACTATGACACGACGTCATACACTGACCACGTATACGCTTTTTCTAACTGGTCCAAGCATCAGTGCTACTTCCCTAGCGATCAGTGTATAATTAAAAATGTAAAGTCGATCAAAAAGAGCCAAATATCTTACCTATCAAAAGTTGTTTAAATTAGCTAAACCTATATGTATTCAGTTACTACCACTTATTTAAACACATAAACATAGGTACAAGAAGGTGCCACATAAATCATTCGATTTAAGTGAGGGCTAGAATACTGTCCGGGTGCTCAAATCGAAGCAGGTGGTTTCTTTACTGAGCCACATTACGAGCCTTCGACTTAAAGGTCTGATCCACAAGGCAGTGACACAAACGTAAGGAAATGCATTCCCATGGTAGCCGGTGACTAATAATCAGTTCATATGCCATTCGTTCCCTTAGAATACTGGATCCCATGTGCACAATTGGTTTAGAATGAGGGTTTTTCAGTTACCTAAGTGGACTCTTCGTGTTCACCAACCCGGTTAAATCGCCGGACATTTACTTTTCGTCCTCTCAATTTCGTAAACAACACCCCCGCCACGAGAAGGCTGTGTGTAGGAATTCTCTGGCAGTGGTTATATGCACGTGTCCATGTGAGAGCATTTCGATAGGGATAGTTGACTCTTCCCACTCTCGGCCGTACCAGGGCATTTGGGGGCCAGGTATTATACAATTGGCCGGTTTTTGATGTAATTTTTTTTCTATTTAATAAACTGTGTAGCTCATTCTTCGTTTCGTTCAAAATTACACTTATTACTGTACGAATGCTCAACGATCATTCAATTCTTTGAGATCTTCAATGGTCATCTAATGTAGCTTGTTTCCTGAGCTCAACTTTTACATACAAATATAGTGTATCTTTCTACTTCAATCACTAATTTAGTGTTACACATATACAAAATAACTACACTATCAGTAGTTGAGATCTTTCAAATGACTCTATCCAGATGATTATTTCATGAAAATTAATTGTTTCCTATCATCTTTCAACGGATGTCGACCATCAAATTACATAATCAATGTACATCTATAGAAATTACTTCATTTCATTGAAATCATAAACCGATCTAAGTTAAACCACCAACGCTTCCAGTTTATCAATGGTTGTGTAACTTAGAATTGGTTCATTGATCTCAATCAAATTACATAGTTCCGTATTTTGTTTTGTTCTTAAATTCTATCAAATTTCTCCTTTTTCTTTCTTGAGTTCACTATACATAGATTCAATATTTCTCTTGTCCTAATAAACATGGTATATTTGCTCCAATTGGACGAGTTTATAAAACTGTAAATATTAATGGTAAACAAAATTGGCATCCAGTTACTTCATCTACCAATACTACTAATTCTACTGTTGTTAATAGACGATCCAATAATTCATTGAATACATCAATTACTTTTCAAAAGTTGAATAATTTAAAAGAAGACAATCGTAGTAATAGTAGTGGTAGTACAAGTGGTAATAATACACCTAAAAAACGTTTATCTTCATCGCGATCTAGCTATGCAATTAGTTCAACAACAATAACATCAATACCGGTGTCAACAGACACTTCACTAATAAATCATCATAAACATCCGACAACTGTATCATCACAATTAAGTTGTACACCAACACCACTGTCAACATTACAATCACCTAGTAATTTTTCACGTGTTACAGCAAAAATTGATACTATATTCCTTAAATAACATCATCAAACCCTAATGGTCCCTATTCACTACTTATACTTTTAGTACCTCTATCACTATGAGGTTTGAATAGATAACTGAATCTCTGTGCTAATGAGGTATGGCAACTCGAACTGATGTACGTACGTACGCAGTTCCATATTGTTGCTGACTGATTGACTGACTGACATTAATACGGGTGTCAACAGACACTTCACTAATAAATCATCATAAACATGCGACAACTGTATCATCACAATTAAGTTGTACACTAACACCACCGTCAACATTGCAATCACCTAGTAATTTTTCACATGTTACAGCAAAAATTGATACTGGTAAGTGTAAAGTTAATGAGAAATGAAGTTTATCTATCATTGGTTAATTATATTTATTTCAAATCACAATAACCATTGACAACCATAAAGAGCTGGTTGGCTGATATTTCCCCATATGAAACTACTCAGTAATTTACCTTCATATCCACAGCTGGAAGTTGGTCTGGAGGATCTTCGATCGGGCTACGTATGTTTAACCTATTGACCAACAAAGAGACATTCGATAGTGTACGAGATTTCCTTCTATCGATCCATAATAATATATGACTCTTCCATTGTACTTTGTGGATAACTTCCTCATACCAAACATCGTTAGACTTCACTGAATACGACTGCTCATTAGAACTTTAGAATTTTCATCTCAATCCTAGTCTGTAATGTATTGTTATATTAATGACATTTTAAGATGTAACCTTTCAGAATTGTGAATGTGAATATACTATAGATACAACCATTAGGTTGTTGAATATCATACTTACTTACGCCTGGTACTCCTTGTGGAGGAGCTTAGGCCGCTTACTAGAATTCCCCATCGAAGTCTGTCATAAGCAATCTTACCTATTTGTTTCCTGTTGCCAGTCATTTTTATGTCTACATTTCATTCCCGACGTGATGCAGTTTGATAATTTCCGCAGTGTATTACCTATTCACTTCCAACGTCTTTTTCTAGTTTCCATTTCAGCTGGAAGCTGGTTGAATATTAAAGTTCCGATAACAGAACTCATGTTGATGATAGTTCACAACTTATACTAGTTTCAGTCTCATAATAACCAATACAAACTAGAAGGTATTTCATAGCTTTTTCAATTCAGTGTAGATTTATTAATTGATATATAACTATGACACCACTAAAGAGTGTTAAATCCAACATGATCGAATTGTACTATCACTTATGAGTAATAGCAAACCCTAACTTAGAATCCACAAGGTAAAAGAAGAAAAGAAAAATCAAAGTACATATTAAGTTAAGAATTGGAGACAGACATCAAAAGAATGAATAACACCTGACAATAATTAGAATGAAGTGCTTTAGACAGAGTAGTTTTGTTGATTCCTGGTCGAAGGCTCATGCCTTTGATATGACGGGATTAAAAAAATGAATGAAAAAGTTTTCTATCATTTAACAAGTTGATTAGCATAGGTACTCACCTATTTATTCTACTTCCGAACATATATGTAATACACATGAAATAGTCATAATTATTTTATATCAGGTTTGGTAATAATCACCTCATTTAGTACAGTTTAAAATATATGTATGTTGGTATGTTTGTTTGTGTGTTTTTTGGAACCATCATCATTATCATTGCCATTACATAAAGAATTTAATGGTGAATCGGTATGATACACCCAAATACTTTTTTTGTACTTATTGTTCTTATAAAGATGATTCATTTATACAACTAATTATAATATTCACTTGGTATTGTTTTGTTTGTATCTTCCCATTGAGATTTAAGACTGCGATTGATCAGTCTAGGAAGATACAACCAAAACAAACCAAGTGAATTTAAATTCACCCCATTACACAAGTGGCTATCAGAACTCAATAAATAAGTGAATAACCCGATGGCATTCGATACGAATGGTACTGGGTTCCAGTCTCAGAGTGAACATTAACTCTGAGACGTAGGTATGTCCAGATGACGAGTCACAAATAGAACGAAACGCGCGTCCTGGATTCCACTACTAGTCACTATCCATGTTTGCTTAATTATAATATTTTATTGAATAAATTCAAATAAGACTTGTACTATCTTGTTTTGCTGATAAAAAAAGCTTCAACGGAATTCACCGATTAAGACATTAAATAAGAAAGATTATTTCAGTGAAGAGTTTTCCCTTTTTCAGCTAATTCGTTTTCAAAGCTGTACAATAGCAAATACATATACTTATTTTTACAGGATGATAATAGTACTGATAACAAAATTATTATACATGGTGACAGTGAGGTTATATAAATAAAGGTATTAAAATATTTAAAACAAGAAAGTCACACGGAAAAATGTTCTTAAATTCTTTTGTATAAAGTACGGTCAAAAATAGAAGGCAACGGCTCAATAATAAGTTCAATAATCGAACACCTTATGAACACAGGTCACTCAATCAAAACAGATTCTGTGTTCAAAGTCATCTACAATGTAAGTAGGAATCTTTCAAAGACAATTAGACTGAATCTTCTTTGCATTGCCGAAGCATTAGTCATACATCTGGAACAACTAGAATTGTGTGTGCATAAGAGACAGATACAACCTCTTCTTCCAACATGGTTTTAATGTCTCATAATTTCTTTTCTCTTTTTCATACTCTTCTTCCTTTATAGCCATCTGCTTCATCGTCCATCTTCCCCTTAAATCTTCTACCCATCAACTGGTTTATCTCTGTTTCTACGATCCTCTTGATTACACTTAATCTCAATTTCAACATTTTATCTTATCATACTGAGTCATCTTTTCTCAATGATAATTTCCTTGTCTTAAGTCATTAACAATCAAATGATGATCAAACTTTCCTTATTTTAAATATTTTCATATCTTTGTTTATTTGACCTCACTGTCACCATGTCTAAAAGAAGTTTATTATCAGTATTATTATCGTCCTGTAAAACTAAGTATATATATTTGCGATTGTACAGCTTCGTTTATCTTCAGGATCGCAAGTTAGGACTTGTCTCATGATGTAGTTTGATGATCTATTTAATGTGTCCTATCCACTTCCTATGTCTTTTCCTAATTTCCTATTTTGCCGGAAGTAAGTTCGTTTCCTCTCACAGTAGACTGTTGTTAATAGTATCCGGTCAACGGACATTCAGTATCTTATGTAAACAAGTGTTTATAAATACGTGTACCATTTTGATGATTGTTGTGGTAATTCTCCAGTTGGATTATCAATGATATACACATCAATATAACAGTTATCTAATTGTCACGCACTACAACTGCTGTACAAGTCGAAACAATACAACATTTCAGTTCGTTCTTTCCAGTATCTCAAATTGTAAATAACGTGATAATTCGCTTAAATTCTTCCATCACCTCTCATTATTATCTTAGGATTACGAGTTCGTTCACCGGATATCAATAGAAGTCATCATTTTCAAATTGGAGATCGTGTACTAGTAGCTGGTCAACGTAGAGGTGTTTTAAGTTTTATTGGACAAACGCAATTTGATCCAGGTATATGGTATGGTATTGAATTAGAAAAAGCTGTTGGTAAAAATAATGGTTCTATCAATGGAATACATTATTTTGATTGTGCTGTCGGTCATGGAATATTTGCACCGATTAGTCGTATACAGAAATTGCCTACAAGACCAAATACACCAAACTTAAATAAACTATCGGATAACCCAACAATGATGACCACATCATATCATTCAGAACAAGTTAATGGAGTAGCAAATAGATCATGGTGTTGTCGTCGCACACCATGGTCTAGTACCACATCACCAATGATTAGACGTTCTGTAATTGGTCGACCACCGCTACCAACAGAATTAGTCAATGCATTCAAAGCTGTTGGATGCGCACCAGTTGAGTCAATCGAAGAACCAGTGTTTTATTTAACAGAAGGAATGAAAGTTTTATGTGGTTTGTTTTTAAAACTTCTTTGAATGAAGTGATATATCAAGCGCACAAGAGCGATATAATGACATTCTGTCTTAAATTCACACGGTTAATGTTATGCCTAGAATCGATCGTGACAGCAACGAGATACATTCAATCTTCCGCTTAAATCTTGATTTTGAGAATTGTTTCACATTTTTTTTTCCAGAAATTCACACTTGTTTTTCTTGAATCATATTGTCTATGCTTAATGCTTTCTACTATCATTGATATTGTCATTACATTTTCTACTAATCTCCCATGCATCTTCATAGTATAATCTTTCTGTGCTAATATAGTGAAAAAAACATGAACTAGTAGTTAGATAAGTCAAGTTAGATGTTGTTTGTGGCAAGAGAATGATCAGTAAGAATCATGTACATTATGATTATTGCTACTTATATTCAACATTCTATATCCACGTCTGGTATTAACTTCTCAATCTTAATTTAGCTGTGTGAAAATGCCTCAACATATTTCAGTAATATAGATGATATTATTGTGTTCATTGGTGATAATATGAAAAGTGGATGTTAAACACCAGGATGGAGAGCGTTTACTCTCCTTCTCGAAATCCTTTCATATGGCCATGATTATATCGTCATTGACATGTAATTCCTGGTCACTGCTTTCTCATGTCGGGAGTGCTTTTTACGAAATAGAATGGAGAAATATCGTATATCCGGCGCCTAAATCACATTCGTGTGTGCGAAAGATCTATCTAGAGAAGTTGGAAAACCCTAATTTCCAACCAGTCGTTCATATGGGCTCCGGGAACAAATGACGTGTGAACTCATTGTTGATTACCGGATATTTAGGGACAACATCTTCTAAAGTCGATTAGGCCTCTAGGTCAAGTGCGTAATCAGAGGTTCCCTTAAGAAAACCACCTGCTTCGGTTTTTTCACTCGAGCAATTTCTTAGGCCCCACACAAAACTTGTGTAGCGCATACATATTTTGTTGTCCCTTTTTACTATGAATATGTGCTAAATGTTGATAATAATAATAATATAACAGTATTTTTATTTTAATACATTTATATTAAATCTAGTCCATCACTTCGTTTTAAATTTTGTTATGCGAGATTCCTCTTCTACTCATTGTACTTATTAAATAATTTTTTCCGCGACTTCTAAATTAAAATCTAACTTTTATTCTCTTTGATTTACAGGTATTGTTCGATACATTGGACCAATTACATTTGCTGAAGGTATTTGGCTTGGTATAGAATTGCGTTAACCACGTGTACGTCATGATGGATGTGTTGCTGGGCGACGTTATTTCACATGTCGTCCTGGTCATGGTCTATTAGTTCGACCAGCTCGTGTGTTTTGTTATGGTATGTATGCTGTCAATTTTCTTCCACCTACTTTAGCCGAATTAGAACGTCAACTAGCTATTAAACGTCAAGAGTCGGCAAACAGTTGTAATTGTGGTAGCAGTAGACCTTCCAATTATGAAATGGATCGTTATTATCCCATTTTTCATTGTTAAACGCATTTACTCTGCTTCTATTCTTTGTTCTTCAATCTTCGATTTTTGTATTCGAATATAGTATGAAACTTTTCTGAAGGAGAAGGGAAGTAAATTTGCCGACCTGCTTTTATTTATTCACGATGTTTATCTTATGCAGCATGTCTTTGAACTAGTTATATTTATTGATTATGTTTCATTACTTTTTGTTGAAGCTTTGACGGTTTATTTTCACTTGATTTCTTTGGTTATTTTTGCTTTATTTCTTCCGTTTTCATCGGATATCTTTCAGTGTCTTTTCATGATACTGTTGTTGTTATGCTTGTTGTTGGTATCACAAGTTTCTCCCCATTAGTTGTTTTGCTTATTAATTTTTAACAGGCAAATTTAACACATTCCTATATTCTTTTTCAGCGCTTGCGAATATTTAAATACTTTCTTTTTTTGGAAATAGAAATTGACTACTAAATTATATTATAAGTAGCATACATTTATTCGTCAAAGTGATATGGATTTTGTCCAAACATAATTCGATTTTCCCTTCATTTACATTTTTGTTTAGAAAACTGTGAATTCCATTTTCATTATTTATAATTTACTTGTATGTGATTTTTCAATGTGCGCTTACTGCTGGTTGAAATTGAAATTTCATCATGGAAAATGACATGACTTAATTTAAATCTTTTTGAATCATTAATCATCATTAAAAATGGATCTTATTTTTGTTTTTTTCTTAAGAAAACATAATTACATATTTGCACTTCTCACAATTTACTGTTCAATATGTGCATTAAAGCTAGATTTGTGACATACTCAATCATAATCACTGAAAACATAGCTTTGATCATCATCATCATCATTTGAGCGTTATTTTTGTAAACGTAATTATATTCAGACGCCGTTTGAAATAAATCAGCGAGAGATAACTGTTTTATAATGTAGGCATGCCTATGGTTACGTTGCAGATTTAAGAATACGTTTAAACGATTGAGGTTCTAATTTTGATACAATCTTGATAGTCTTCTAGGAATATCAATGCCCAATTATCGTTTATCCAAAGTCACTTAATCAGACTATTTCAAACGAAGTTATCTAGATCATCATGTTTTTAACATTCCGGTTAATTATTCAACATCTTCAATTGTAAGTTATTTATAAGAATAAAAGCCTGCTTTAAACATACAGTTGCTTTCTTTGATTACATCGTTTAAAATTCAACGCCAAATTGGAGTTTCTATTAGTTGTTTGGAAATAGTGTTATGAATACATCTGGCGTAATAACTAGGTTTTAGTGGCGGTAGTTTGTTCGCTCAGGTTAAGCCACATCTAAACCTCATCAGATTGCAATTCACGATAGATCAACTGAACACATACAACTGACTAGTTCAGATTGTTGGAGGAGTACGTTGTTTTATAAACGTCAGTTTTTAGAAGAGAGTACATGAATTTTTGGTTAACGTAACTCACGTTGGAGACATTTACAAACGACGTTCTTGTAATCAATAGTCCATGGGTTCCTCCACTTCCAAACGAAGTTAACTATGCCGTTACAAGATTGTATTATGTTCATCAGAGTTCTGAATCCTCGATTTAATCATATCAACTGTGAGCGTCAATGACAACGCCTTTAGAGTTAAGTCCATTACAAGTGAAATTTTCAGTTCGAATAGTCACATTATATGCTGTAAGAGCAGTTTCACTCACCTATCTCGTAACTTAATTATCTTTATTTGCATGTGGGTTTTTGTGGCTGATGAAACGCTCAATGGAATTCAAGAGAGATTTCAGTTATTGGAAAATGGCTGCAAACAAGTAAAAAATCATCTACGTCATTTGAAACTTCTAACATTCGACACAATGATTTGAGATATGAGCGTTCGTTTGGCATCTATCGAGCACAATGGTAGAGAAAACCTTCATAAATAACAACGTGCAAGATTATTTTCAACCTAAAAGCATGACTTCAAATATCCTTTTTTACCACAAATTTGATAACTGTAGTTAGTGAACGTGCATCAAATATTACCTAAGCCCATTACGTATTGAAAAAAACCGTGTGATTTGTAGTTTGGGTGTATATTGAACTAATCCGAAAATCATTTCAACTTCGAAGTCACATTCCTCTACACACTGCTTACAAACTTCTTCGTGAGTAGAGTTCCGTACACTATAGTAAGCATACAACAATTTCATAGAAAATTGTAGAAAAGTAGCTCCATTGATAACGCTTACTGAAATACCTGCAAACTGTGGCTCAAAGATCGTGAGTAATGTTGATCTGATGATTGAAAATGCGACACTGGTATGGCGTTTTTATCACGTCACTAACATTGAGCTTTCTACCTGTTACCATCTACAGGCTGGCTACATCTTTAGCCTGATAAGATATCATATACGTCCTCATTTGCTCACGTGACGAGTGTCCTTATGAGTGCAGTAGAGGCATACAAATTAACTTTAGGTTTTCTGTCAAGTAAAGTCCAGCGAAAGTGAATAAAATGATCACACACAACATACATGGGGTGACTTTTGAAAATCACTGGATTTCGTAACATGATTATATTAGTTTGAAATAACATAAGGAAATGAAACCAATACCATTAAGTACTGGTTATTCACCATACCCGCTACACGGTTTGTATCTATAATGTAGTCCCGGTTTATTTGAAATGCCCTTAGATCTCAGTTGTTCAGCAATCACATTTCTTTTTCATTCGTCTATCTGAAATTCTGAATCATTTAAAGCCTTTAGAGACGGAGAAATTATTATATTTCACAATATATTTTACATTAGCATTGATGTTGAGTTCGAAGGCTTCAATCCAATCGTGTTTGTGGAGCAGAACATTTCGTATGTATCAGGCTCTCTATGATTGAGCATAAGCCAATCAATCTGTGATATAGATTGTCTTCCTACGCTCACTACTCAGACTCATGTTTCCAATTTTATACTGGATTGGCTATTCTACTAAGACAACCTATAACATGCTAACTCGGGCTTTGACACTAGGATTGTGTGGCTGGCGTCGGATGGACAAAAAAGGAAAGAAAGAAAAAATCAGACAATAAAAGATAAAGTTATTAGTATTCTTAACATTTCACTCTCTATATGCATACACCCTTCTAATAAACAGCTTTCGCTGTACCAACCTTGACTTCCCTTCCTTCATGTGAGCTTACTACAACTTGTTAAACATCACAATTCATTGTTCATTATTACTACATTCTCTTAAATGGAGCCTCTGACTTCATTTCACTCTAACAAGAGATAATATGAATTTAATCTAATTTATTATACCTCTGTCTGCTCTACTAAACAATGTCAAGCAACGTTTGTCGTTCATATCAAAGTGCCTTCCTGCTCTGCTGTTTCTCTTTTTTATTTTCTTCTTCATGATCTCTCTCTCTGAGGGCACAGCCACGGAACTTCTGACGCCTGGAACAAACATGATGTATGCGTCAACTCAAAGACACTGTTTGTAAGAAGCGCTTTAATGAGTCAAATTTATAATAACTATAAACTTAATAAGATGGGAAGCATGCTGTGCTTCAACAAATCTTGAAATTAGTAGATCATGCCAATAAAATGTCGTGTACCTGATCATGCAGAAATATATTATTATCATCCATACGAAGTTAAGAAGTACCTCTAAAATTGTGGTTAGTTAGAGAATAATCAGAACTATGATTGTAATCACGTACCTTACTAAACTTTGATTAGTTTATATGTCTATTGTGAACTGAGTGGTCATTCATACCCCTAAACTTTACCATTCGACTACACTCCTCTGAATTGAGTTGGTGTAGAAAACGATTTGACTTCCACGTAAGATCTTATAAATTAGGCAGTTACATCATGACAAATCTACAATTTTAGGATTAGTCTATTATTAGAACGGTAGTGATAACGAAGTACACCATGAATTTACGATGCCATACGGCTGTAAGTAGATTATGGCATCCAATATCGGTAGTATAGCTATTAGAGGTTTTTCTGTGAGATGAGTTTCAATATCCGTTACTAATAAATTGGGTATTCCTTCAGGGATAAATTCTTCTTCATTGCTCTAATGAGTGAAATGTCCGCCAAAAATGTTCGATAGTAACATTTATGTTCATTCAGGATATGAATCGATTATTACGAATGCGTAATGTCAGTTTAAGGATGGACCACACTAATCTGAATGATTAGACTGCTACGAATAATAAGATGCATGCTAAGTATTACAAATAGATTTACTATTCAGCAGCCCATGCAAACAACCAGGATAGTTCAAAAAATTTTCACTTATATCAACAACAATCTCAAGCCACCAACAGATCTGAAGAGCAAATGATTTCAGTTTCTCTGCTCTCAGATAGGAAGAATGAGGGTCATCTAATAATACAGATCCGAGTTTAAAGCGACTGATTATTTTATAATCAAAGCACAAAATAACTTTAAATGTTTTATGTTATTATCTTCTTTCCCTTTGTAAAACTTAGGGAACATGCTTTTGCATTGGATGGCATGGCTCTACCGGGCAGGCGTGGTCCCTGCTGAATGTTACCTCATATTTTTTATTCATACTAAATATATTGTTCCATCTCTGGCCTAAAATTGTTCTCCATCATTTATTGGTAATTGGTACGATGCAATGAGTTGGCGTAGACGACGATGTAACTTCTACGTAAAATCATATAGATGAGGCAGTTATATCGTGACGAATCTACAATTTTAGGATAAGGTCTATTATTAGAGTAGTACTAATATCTTAGCACACTATAATTCTACAGCCTTAACTGGCCTAAAAGCATATCATAACAGCATTATAATCTTCAGTCCCACCCCATGACAGTACAGACGACATAGATCGCGATGATTTTATTAAATGCGGTAGGACTTTACGTGTATTGCCCTATCGACATATCAAGGTACTGTAGATGCTTTAAAGACTGTATAACACAAAAAACGTTATAACATAAATATATTAGTTAAAGTAGATAAAGCCGAAATTAATATCACCGCTTCATGTGCCAGTCCATGGAGTGAGATGAATGAAATGCGTTGGTTTTCCTTGGCCTTGACCATGATCAACGATCAGTTCGATATTCACTGACGCAACTGCCGTCTGATTTGGCTAAGGCTCAGTGACATCACACTGGCCACACAATACTCCCCCACCAAAGTCGACGGCCGTTTGAACAGGTGTCAAACACGTTTGCAGTAGTAGCGCGCCGAAGATTGCCGAATGGATAATATGAATCCGGGTTTCGCCGAACTGTAAGACATGAAGAGAGAGGCGACAGAAACTGATCGAGAAAACGGTAAGTAATAATACGCTAATGGATCGCTGGTTGAATGTGAAGCGATTAACCATAGAAATAGAAAAAGCACAACGTTTCAAAATTCTATCGGGTCGCCAACGATAATGTCGTCTGATCATCAGTTGAACAAGAATGGTTTTAGATCGTCGATTAGTTGAACAGTCGACTGATGTACTGATATCATTTGTTAGATAACAGCCACGAGAATACAATGCTCCACAAAACGAAGTATGACGTCAAAGTTGAATAACATAATAATTCAGATATGCAGTAAAGTCAAATCTAAATAACATCGTTCTGACGAATTCTAACGACTTCACTGAACGTTAATTTAGGTATTATTAGTGTAACGGTCAAATGTGTGGATAGAAAACATATACGAATAATATGATGGGGTTTGTTGAGACATTTTCCAAACGCGTTTTGCATGCATATATACAGAATTGACAGAAAACCGAGTTTAAGTGACTGTTCTATAATAAAGAAGTCGAGCCATGATTTACCGCGTGAAATGACAGCAAATGCAAAGCGTGTGGTAAACAATAATTAGAATGGTGATCTATAATGTAACTAAAGATTAGAGGGTTCATGTAAAGTGGCCATTTTGCAAAAGGCTGATGCAAACAGCTAAATACCTAGCGTTAAGTGAATTATTACGAACGACAAATTGTCTACTTAGGACATGGATTAAAATTGCTCGTATACAGGCAATATGATTTACCAGAGTATTTCAACCTATGAGTCATAAATGTACATGATTTCGACTGAAACTTGACGCAGTGACAGAATATATAACTGTTCCACGTGAAAGAAACCATGAGGTGTTATTAGGCATCATAAGCATAGTGCGAAATAATCCAAAGCAATTCTGAAACTCTCCTGGGTTACTCTCACTTTTGAGTAATGAGAACTTGAATACAGATTATACACGAGGTACTGTTGATCAAATATTTGGATTAACACAGCGATGTAAACTGAGATTATAATGGTACAAAAATGATTACAGCCAAATACGTAGCATTGTTTGGCAAACATTTTAAACAAGATCTAAGTTGTCAAACTCCGAATACCTGTGGCATCTTCAATACCAAACTTTTAATTTCGATCATCCATTCAATTTTATATCTTCCGTAAAGTAATAAACCAAACAATCGCTCTGTATTCAAAACTCAAATGTATCTTCTATCAGGACAAAAACACATGACGGACCTTAGATAAAACATTGAATTTCGCTAAAGACGTTTATTATTTTCCATTTCAGTTCGTTGTTCAGATAAATTAGTTAAGAAACCATCTATTTGAAATTTTTGATTCAGCTTGTTTTGTAATGTAATCTTTAATTGATAAAATAGATTCCTTATTCTTCCGTTCCGTTTATCCGTTAGCTTTATTCTGTTTTCTTGTGGAAAATAAGTTAATCTTTCACATCCTTTCAAGTTAGATTGAATCTTTGGGGTCGGAAAAATCCCGGTTTATAAGTCTTCCTTAATGTATATATTTATATTGATAATTCATCATTTCCAACAAAATGACCTAATGACATGCATTGAACATAGGTATGAGAGCCTTAATACTTAATAAATAAATAAACACTTCATGAGTTGATCTCTATATTGATTCAGTTTGACTAATACAATATTTTGCCTAATAGGAAAAGGTCAAATATTCTCAGATAGTAACATTCATGTGAGTGTTGCTGGAGGATATTTTAGACTTGTTCGTCATCTAGTTCCTTACACAATATTTTAGGTCATTTTATTACATATAACAATAAACCGTGTGCAGATGATTGTTACGTTTGATAATCACTCAAATTACGTTCACTTAAACATACAATGATTTGAATCTACGACTTTCAGAACTCAAGTCTACTAACACAGCGCTGAACCTCTGAATTGGAGTTCTGTTACTAGCATTTAATATTCAGGTCACACAGGTAAACGAATTTGCCATATTCATTAGCACCAGTGAAAGTCATTTTAAGTCTATGTGTTTTTCCCTCACTGGTTTTGTGAATAAAAAATACTTCTAAAGCCGGTTACTGATAATTATTACCCGTCGAAAAAACTTCAGAAACACATTTTGGACAGAAATAAACAATATATTTTTCGTTATCAGTATAGGATTGTGAAGATTTTTGAGTTCCATTGAAATCAACGTTTGACTACGATTAGAAATCTGGAAGTAATTGACGACCGCTTCATCCTTGTGTGAAGTCACACGACAGTGCACATTCATGATTTTAAAAGTCCTGGGTTTGTTGCCCGTTTGTGGCGTCGTGGTTGAGAACTGCTAAAGAAACAAATACTATCACAAAACTGCCGTTCACTGCTTTCGAGTTCTCGTTAGTGGTGTTAATATGGAGTGAATCTTTTGTTTTATTCGGACATTTTTCAGCCGCCGTACCTTGATCTTCATCAACTCCAATCCATTTGCTTACGTTAGTAATAGATCTATGAACGTGCCTATGAGTATTCTGCCTTCCAGTGCTTCTATTTTAAATGTGTGTCATTCAAATTGATGGCGACGCCTAATGATCAGATAAGTAGATCAGATAACGTTTCTTATCAGAAAAATTGTCGTGAATTACTGATTATCTACTTTCCGAGTGGTAATTTTCAACCAACATTGTTTTCTAGACGAGAACAAGTTTTATTTGTGATTCTTGTTTTAACACACTTCAGATAGATTTACATACATTAGATAGGTTGTATAAATTAAAACATGGAATGAGAAGCAAATTACTACGATGAATATGACAATGGTTAAATTCATCAATTGACCTTAGCAAGAATATCATTGAAAACGTGGTAGCACCTGACGGCCGTTTAGTCCCAGTATGGGACTCATAAAATTAACTGTAAATATTACTAAAATCTACAGAAATTCCACCGTGATAATATGACGGTGGTCTTTTAAAATATCTTCAGGGAACGGAAAGTTTCAGAAATATCCAACATTTGATATCATTAATTACTCGATCGCTTCTTATCGCAGAAGTTTTAATGATGTTTATCTACTTCTATAACTTCGTGAATGTTCTCATACATGGAATTCGTTTCGATATCTTGAGTGAAAAATGTAGAAGGTCTAGCGCAACACAAAATATCATTGACAAAATTTAAGTCAATGAAGTACCTTATTAGTATTGACGTTTGATAAAATAAGTAGTTGAAAGCAGACCTAATCATTTTAAATTAATTTATTTGAACTCGAGGGATATTGGCTATGATACTTTACAAAACTAGTTATTTCACGATAAGTTTTCCGAATGTTTGCTGTGGAGACACTTATTACATCACTATGAGATGTGTTCTTCAATGTTTGGATCCTTGATTGCAAACTGATTGAATATCGCTCAAAATATGTGATCGTGTAAATCAGTCTGAGAACATTGTTACTTTTTGAGCAAACAGCCATTGGAGGAGCAACTATACAACCTCAAACTCGTTTTACCTATAAACGAACTTTGGAATCTTCGCTTTTGATATTGTCCGAAGGTGGTGAAATTACTCGAATGATTTGTGTCCTCTAGTAATTAAAGAGATATATATACATACATATGTCACAGTTGACAGTATGATCAGATAACGAAGCGAAGTTGCATTATTGACCACTATGTGAACATCAACAGTAACCAACTGGGGAAATATATTCACAGTATTTGCAAATGAAATAGTTCACAGTCTGTGATCTGAATGAAAATTGAAATCAATGTACCACTTTTAAGATCAGCAAGAAATAAAACTTTTCAATTCCTCAGATGGCATACAAAAATGACTACAAGAAGCATAATATAACGGACTTTGTGAATCAAATTAGAAGACGTCCTGAAAATTGGATCTCATTGGACCACACCACAAAGAACCAGATGCATTACGTTTGTATCAATGAAACATTCCGAATGACAGTGGAAGATGAGAATGAGGAGAGGAGCTGTCACAACTTCAGGTCATCACCTAGTAGTGGCCAAGATGAAACTGAAGCTAGAGGAACACTGGACAACCAGTGGTACGGCTTTACAAAGGTTCAACACAACTTCACTTCCAGATGCTAACAAACTAAACGTATTCAAGATAACTCCGAACGACATGTTCCAAACTCTGCAGGATCTGATGAAAGAAGAAGAAATCATGGAGAACGATTGTAAACATATCAAAACAGCATCAACTTCAACATGTCAGCAGGTTCTGGGCCAAGAAAATAATCATCGTAAGGAATGGATCTCTGTGGGAATCTCGAACAAGTTTCCAAAAAAGAAGAATAAGAAGACAACAATTAACAACAGTCGAACACGAGCACAGAAGGCCAGAGCACAAGCTGTATAAAGAGAAGCAGTCATGTAAGTGAAGAAGAGCATTAGAGTCCACAGGCAAAATACGTCGAAGAACTAGCAACGACGATTGAAGAAGCTGCAAGAGAAGGAAATATGAAAAAATCATATGATACAACATCAAATAAACTGTGATGGAGATAAAATAAACCAAAGAGACCCATCAATGACTAAAAAGGCAAGACATTCACGGAGAATTAAGAACAAAGTAACGGGTTAGTGGAATACTGCGAAGAACCGTTGAATAGACTACCCTCTCCAAATCAACCGGATACCAAAGCAGCACACACAGACCATCCTACAGATGACACTCGATCAACGATCGAAGCGATCAAGATGGTCATCAGACAAATCAACAGTGAGAAAGCAGTAGGATCTGACAATATACCAGACGAAGAACTACAAATATGCCTCACCTTTTATTCAAGAAGATTTGGGTGGAGAAAAAAGTGCCGGCGGCCTAGAAAAAAGACACATCATCAAGAAATCCAAGAAAGTAGATCTGCGAAAATGCGAATACAACAGAGGCATCACACCATAAGCAGTACCAGAGGAAGTCTCAACAGAGTGTTGCTGAACCGGAAAAATGACGCAGTAGACGCCTGAGTTTGAGATCAACAGAGTGTATTCCGTAGGGATCGATCGCGGACTAACCGAATTGAGACGCTACGGATCATCGTCAAATAATCATTTGGGTGGAACTCGTCACTATACGTCACCTTCATTTATTATGAGAAGGTGTTTGACAGTATGAACAGTGGAGCGTTAAATTAACTTCTTCAACAATATAGAGTTCTTGAAATGATTGTCGACATTATCTCGAACGCGTATGACGGACTACAGTGTCAAGTCGTGCATGAAGGACAGCTGACAGATGCATTCCAAGTAAGGGCCGGAGTCAGACAAAGTTGTCCACATTCTTCTCTTCTTTCTTCTGGTGAAAAATATGTTTTAAAATCCATGGGGAAAACTAGTTTTTCTGTCTGCGCTCATTCGGCTAAGTCGAATTACTGAGAGGTTTGAAGGTTGTCTAGTTGTATTTAATCAACAATGAATTTCCTTCATACTCTAGCCGTTTTTATGTATAAAAACAATGCTAAGATAAACGAACTTTGAGTTCGGTGTTTTATTTATTATATTTCCCAGTATTTAGAATTGTTTGCATCCGAATTGTGCAAACAACGATGTTCACTTTCTTTTTATGTGATATTCGCTTCAATTTTTTTCCGGTAATTATTTTTTATGTATGTGTTTTCGTCCAGAAATCCGCTTTCATTCAGCAGCTAGTGATAAACATTTATGCGCTGAATGGAAGTAACTTGAGAAAAGGTAATGTCGTAAACTTACCACACGCCTTGTTTGGCGAACTTACATATTTCACAAATTACTTGGGTCTGCGTTTTCATTTGAACTTGCTGTAGGATTAAACTGATGAACGGTGACTAGTCAGAACTTGCGTTTTCAAGTTAGTTAGATATAGCTCCTTGGTGAGTAAATAATACTCTCTGCGGACTGTTGCGTAGTTTAATTAACAGAGCTCGTGTTACTATTACCAGGTTCCAAGCCGTCTGCAAATAATCAGTCTTGAATTGATTCTGTGGATGCTTTGAGAAGTGGTGTTTAGGAAAGCAAATTTCTAGCTAACTTTTTCGAGGTAGGATGTTTATTTTAGTAGGTTAAATTCAATTAAGGCTTTCATGCATGTTTCATTCACTATAAAAAGCGTTCCTATATGACCACGTAGTTATCAATCGAGGTAAAATTTAAGGTTCTCTACCACTCTCTTGTCTTCAGAATACAGTTTTATATAAAAAAACTGGTGCGCAGGGTATTTTGTTGTGCTTTTAGTGGGTTTTAAAATAGAAAACATCTCGAATGGTCATCATCTGTTTTCGAGGATAAGCAAACCGGTAGTCTGACAAAGATATTAAACACTGATTAAAAAGTGAACATTTTAAACGTAGTTGTAAATCAAATTCTAATTTCGGAGTTCAGTGTTCTGCTTGAATGCATCGAAAATATATGCGACAGTGTTCATTTCTATACTTTGTTTAGTTCAATTCCGGTCGGGTATATTCAACAGTTGTATGCTGTTACATTGCTTTTCTTGTCATTATTCAACAAGACAGATTCCATCAGCTTAGATAATTTCAGAAAGCTTTCTTCAAACTCATTACTACCAGTGTTATTTTTTCATGCGCTTTCGTGCTTTGAAAATCATGAAACTGCATTACGAGGTTAGCACTAACTTGAGATCATGAGAGGAAACGAGAAGAGGAAGGTCGAAGAACACAATCCGTCGAAAATGGGAAGTAGATATCAAAAGAATGGATAGCAACTAAACAGATCTGGGGAGGATTGCTCAGGACAGAGTTAAATAGAGAATGCTGGTGGCAACCCATGCTCCCTGACGAATGGTGACAGGTGTTAGTAAATAAAGAAGTAAATATTTGTGACCAGAATTTTCGTCGCATATACTTTTGTCGTTTTTAATTTTTCTGAGCTGAGATTCGTGAAAAGTCATTTTATGAGATCCGTATACTGACTAGTGCTAACTTTTATGCTGAATATGTCTAGTCCTGACAAGCAGATTGGTTGGGCTTCGATCATCGAACAAAGATTTTTCAGCTAATGAGGATGGAACTTCATGCTTCTGCAAGAATATCACAAACGATATTGTGAGTGATGTTGGTTTTGAAGTATCAACTGGTAATCAGTTGTAATAATCAAACGAATGATGTGCATAAAATACATGGTAGGAGAATTTAATTTGGTTAGTAGAGTTATTAATAATTACCATAATAATAATAATGTTGAGAACAATGGTGACTGCTCATTAATGACCATGAATTCAGTGCCGCAATGCATAACCTTTTTAAGTCCCATACATGAACGCTTAACTATTCACACAACTAACTCAAATGCAAGATTCGTCTAAATTTTTAGGCGCTTATGAGCGTTTATTGAGGTAGACTTGACCTTTTACTTTCGGCTCACCATTTATTGGTGACAACTCTTGAGTGAATCTTTTCATCCTATGAAACATCAATCTGATTGAAATTTGTGACTAACTAAGCAGCTTCTCTCCGCGTGTTATCTTGAATTACTCAGTATATTATGTGTTTACAGAACTGCTAAGGAATCAGAACACTAACATTTTACTTGACAAAAAATGTCATATTCACCCATAAGAAAAATGCACAGAAGAAGAGTGTCCCAAGTTACCAATTTCTTCAGAAGGCCCTAAGTTGCCTGTTTGCAGTTCTTGTACTGACTGTCATTTTGTAAGGGAATGCTGTTGGAAGAGTAAACAGAGAGTGAACCAACAACCATTCTATGGTCACTGCTTTCAAATTATTTCAGTACTTGTATAGATGGTGAAATGATATTGCTACAGGATACTAAGCAGAATTTAATATTGTATTTTGTTGGACAATGAACTCACTGTGACTAGTAGTGCATATCATTTGTTGCTAAGAGTTAATCATCACGTGGCTGACAGCCATCGGTATTCCAACTTTACCTGGGGTACTTAAAATCGCATGTGGTGAATTTCCTTCCAAAACGTATAGCAGAACAGTGAGTAAATGCATAAATAACCCGATTATTAATAATGGCGGAAACGTCTGCGACACTGTATGTACATCTCGGAAGTGAAATATTAGTGATATTGTTACCTTCCACTCAGACTGGTTCAAATAAGCTGAGAGGGACAAAGTTTTCACTTTATTATCGGTGAATTGCTTGAGACAGTATATCGGACAGTCATCTCTTCGTTTGTGTTCTCTGTCACAGAGATGAAGTAAGCCTAAATATACAACTCTTGATCCAAAACTGAAGAGAAACACCTTGAGTTAGTGAAAGATACGAAAGATGGTCTCTCTGATAAGACTATGGATCTTGCTGGCGAACCGCTATTTACAAGTGAGTGTGTAATGACATGTAGTAAATTTGAAAACGCAGTAATGTTGTGCAAAATAGCTAAGAACGTCCGCTTCGGTGTTGGTCAATTTAGTGTCTAATAGATGGTGGTTTGTCCGTATTAGACAATTGTGGGTTCAGCAGTGGAATACTTTGATTTATTATTGTCAACCTAATCTTTGCAATACGTTTGCTTACATTAAGGTTATAGTAGCCTTTTGTTTGTGAGCATAAATGACTTGGTAGATGATTGGATTGACCAATTCTTTTTTATGTCCACCTACAGAAGCTAGATCTGGCGCGCCACATTCTATTTTTGTTACGTGAAGCCCTAAAAACAATTTCAGCTCTGTTTTCGAAACCAGTTTCAAACGTATGCAACTTTTCTCTCATGTTTATGACTTCTCTCCAAATTTGTCGGTGTCATTCATTTCTAAGGTGAAATGATGTTAATTTGGATAAGATAACAATAATCTCATCATCTAATGTCAATGTTTGGAGAATAGTTGACCTCTCGAAAACACTAATGTTTGATGAGAACTGTCAACTATTCCATATACAAATATGTCTGCAACATGCGTGTCTATAACAGTCCGCTGTCCGTTACTCTGTGTATATTCACAGTAAGCATGCGTGTGTGTGCGTGTGTGTGATCATCAGAAATAATGGAATGCATAAAGTAGACTAGTAACAGCTGAATAATTTGATACGCACTCATGTAGTCTTGGATATACCAGAACGAAGTCAAAGAGAACACAATGAGCACAAATAGACGTATTGTAGTTGGAATTCAAACCACGCAAAGAATAATATTGCATGAAAAAACCATCACTTATGGAAAAATTCCATGCATCATAGAAACGGAATCCATGATCTGAGTTGTGTAGTATTCGCCGAAAAACGGGACATGGTATTTTCTATGAATTCTCTGTTGAATCTCTTTTTTGAACGATAATTTTTCAGCCTTTGGCGATTCACATTTGTTCGCTGTGCGGCGTTTATGTAAGTTTGTCTCCGTTCACTAATTTGTCAGCTTTGCCACAGATCTTGTTTCTTCAACATCCAAAAGTCTATTGTCGTGATCTTCAAAAAATAGATTGACATGATAAGGCAGGATAAAGCTGACGGATAAACGGAACGGAAGAATGAGGAATCTATTTTATCAATTAAAGATTACATTACAAAACAAGCTGAATCAAAAATTTCAAATAGATGGTTTCTTAACTAATTTATCTGAACAACGAACTGAAATGGAAAGTAATAAACGTCTTTAGCGAAATTCAATGTTTTATCTAAGGTCCGTCATGTGTTTTTGTCCTGATAGAAGATACATTTGAGTTTTGAATACAGAGCGATTGTTTGGTTTATTACTTTACGGAAGATATAAAATTGAATGGATGATCGAAATTAAAAGTTTGGTATTGAAGATGCCACAGGTATTCGGAGTTTGACAACACTTTAACCAGTAACACCTACTAATATGAAGCGTACTCACTAACTGAAATCAAAAGACAGAAGCAAGGAGGTTCAAATATATATATGATAAGCTATCAATATATCGAGGATCGTCTGATCTAATCTGGCTAGCGATTGCAGTAGATGTTGAGCACGGCGTTCCCACACGTGGTCTGGTGCGGATGCATGACCGAGCGCTTTCACCTAGATGTTTGCATTATAACTAATGTGTTCAGCATCCAATGTCGAAAACTTACAGAGTTTTAATTTTGGGGATTTTTGGCTGCCCATACAGGAGCGCGCCCACTCCCTCACGTCTTTATTCATACCAGGCCAGCAAAACCGTTCTGCTATAAGCTTGATGGTTGCACGAACACCTGGATGAGAAAGTCTGTGCAACGTATTGAAGACGTTGCGTCGATATTGTTTCGGCACGATTGGGCGATCCCTGCCTTTAGATGTGTCACACAGTAAGGTTTCCTTACCTGTTCACATCTGTTTAATGTGCGGTTTAAGTGTTGTTGAGGCCAACTCGTGCTGAAGATCAGTGTCTTCTTTTTTGAAGTTGGGCGAGTTTTAAAATGTCGATTCCTTGGGAACTGTTCAAGGAATTTATACGAGACAAGGCGTCTGCAACTACATTGTTTGCTCCAGAAATGTGTCGAATATCTGAAGTAAACTGCGGAATGTAGACCAGTTGTCGAGACTCACGTGGTGAGTACTTGTCTGAAGAAGAGCTTAAGGAGAAAGTAAGAGGCCTATGGTCAGTAAAAAGGGTGAATTCTCAGCCTTCGATGGAGTGTTGAAAATTCCGTACAGCACAATACATAGCTAGGAGTTCCCTATCGAATATGCTGTGCCTCGATTCAGTGTCCTGCAACCGCCTACAGAAAAATGCCGAAGGTTGCCAGGATTGGTTAGTTCATTGTTGTAACATTTCTCCGATCGGTTCCGGTTCGGCATTTCTGAATGTTTACAGAAATGCCATGTTTTTGTAGTCGGTCGAAAAGAAGATCAAGATGCTGGAGATACGATTCTCTGTCCGGACTTCCTATTAGGTAGTCATCAACATACGCATGGACGGAATTGAGACCTCGAAAAACGTCGTCTATGAACCATTGAAAAGACTGTGTCGCGTTTCTTAAACCGAGAAGCATTCGCAAAATTTCATAGAGTCTGAAGGGCTTTATAATAGCGGTGTTTGGAATATCGTCAGCGTTCAGGCTCCGATGTTGTTTGGCCAGAAAAGCATTATTTGGAACGAATATGGGGACACAGTCTTTAACTTAAATACCGTAGATGTCTGTTCGGTCATAGTGATATATCAAGTACGAAAATGAAAGAGTGGAAAATATTTATATATCCCAAAATACGGGAAAAACTATCACGAAGTAAGAAAAATTACATGATAAGCTATCAATATATCATATTAGTCAAACTGAATCGTTATAGAGATCAACTCATGAAGTGTCCATTTATTTGTTAACTTTTATCGCTCTCGTATCTATGTTCATTACATGTCATGAGGTCATTTTGATGGAAATGATAAGCTATCAATATGTCGAGGATCGTCTGATCTAATCTGGCTAGCGATTGCAGTAGATGTTGAGCACGGCGTTCCCACACGTGGTCTAGTGCTGATGCATGACCGAGCGCCTTCAGCTAGATGAGTCCATTATAACTAATGTGTTCAGCATCCAATGTCGAAAACTTACAGAGCTATTTATTTTGAGATTTATTTACCGCTACAACCTCATGTAATATGATTGTGGATCGATCTCAACCTAATGAAAGGTAGTTGTATTTTTTATGAATATTTTTTCTCCAGGCACAGACAGCTGACGAGTCTCAAATGGGACGAAGTGACGCTCAAGCCACCATCTATATCTGCTTGTATTGTTTGTGACCTAATGGCAATATCAAGGCACCTTCCACAAAATAAACATTTAGCATGGAAAGACTGATCAGCTTTCGGTCCTCAACATCAGCGAGAACATTTAGACAACAAATGCAAATGAATCTTTGCAGATTCGTTCCTCATGGTTCCGTGGGAATAAGATCAATTATCAACCAAGTTTTGTACAAAGAGGTGATCAATCATTGACGCAAACACTGCTTTGTGTTTGTTCCGTTAAATTTATCATCATATTTAGCTATTCTTTGTCAACACTGTCACTGATTCATCCAAACTACACTTCTCGTCATTTTTCTAGTTGAGTATCAGCTGAACCCTCTTGAATTGTTTCATAATCAGCACTCGCAACACCTAATTAACAACAGTATGTCATCAATCTTTCACTAAACAATAAATAACCAAATCACGAGGGATTTAGATGTCTTCATAATTATTGATATGTTATTCCGGCAGTTCAATTTAAAACAATGAACTTCATCAATTTCAAATGACATTACCATCAGTGAAACTTCATCGAAATGGACATTCACAACGGAGCCATCGTTGATTGCAATTGTCACAAAATCACGCATACACTATAATGTTAATGCATAAGTCCGATAATGTAAACTCTTGTAAAACTAATCAGTTTTTGTTGAAGGCTGGCATTCGAACAACTAAATATTAAGGAAGGATCAATGTTTTAAGAATAATTATCATAAAATACGTAATAGTGTACTTTTCAAACAGCTGATCATCAGAAGAGGTAGTACGACATCAAGGAATATGGCTGTGCTGGAAAGTACTCTAACACTGTTTGTTCTTAATCGACGAGAAGACTTCAGAATTTCTATTGATAACATTTCACTTCCTATAATTAGCTGTTTTAAAATAATGCTACAATAATGTATGTCATATAGGAGTTATTAGATGGGTCACATAGTGTTTGTACACATTACAATATTTCGATGTCCTTTTATCGTGCTTAATGTATCTTTATGCATTCGGCAGTAAGAAAATAAGGAATAATCTGAACTAACTGAAACAAAACTATATACTCACTCAAATGTGCAACTTACGTACTCATAATAGAAATATATCTTCCCACTCGAATGTATCACAGTGGTTTTCGTGAAGAAGACCATCGATTTTTAGAATATTGGGGATTAGTGGTGATCATGTCATTGTTCGGTGTGATACTGTATATGGCTACTGACAAAGTGATGAGATTTAAGCCGTTGTTTACTCTGTTGTCAAAAAAGCTTTCATTATTTAAATTCGGAACACAAATAATCCACTGAAAGTCGTGTAAATGAAACAAATATGCATCCCTTAAGATGAATGTCAGATGCTTAGTTTTCGAGTCTGTATTAAACCCTCATTTTCACATGGAAACAATAAATCATCAAGCTACTAATTGGATCTGACAGTTGAAGTGGTATTCACATCGATGCAATCTTTTCTGTACTTCTCCTGATACAGTCCACTCTGGGAGCCAAATGACATGAGCTGCGTAGTTTCTGTTTTCCGATAAAAGTTGATAATTTAATTGTTTGTGTAACACATTGGTATATCAGTCGATCAAATTACCCTGACCATACTTGCTAAAGACAAGAAGTGAATAGTAAGAAATGTCACGATCTCTAATTTCGAATGAATAGCATCTAACGATGGCCGTGTCATGAGAAAATTTTTAGATGAAGGTGATGCATACAGAAATGGTTTTGTGAAGAACACAAATGTGCTCATTTTTAAAAACAAACATCTGATCATGTTTGTTTTTCAAGCCTATCAAGCGAAATGAGATTATGGTTGAATTTATTCATACTGATCGATTTATTACTCATCAAATCTGGTACGTTCCTACCTATGCCAATTGTTCTTTTAGTCTGTAACAATTTGCTCAAACGATCAGTGGATTCCACATTTAATTCCTCTATAATATTCCATGATAGTCACAATTTAATAATTCTGTAAGTTTTTGAAGAGAATTCAATTACTCAAATTGAACAGAAAACTGTGGTAGTAATCACCATGAATGATGGTGTAAATGTTTTAATATTTCAAATGTAATCAAGCAATCATTTTATGGATATATACATCAACCAATACCTTGAAATTCAGTAGTCGTTCTGAAATAAGGTAAAACATATGTGTCCATATTACTCTATATTGAATACAGATTGAGTTTGGACACGAGTTGTTACCTTCCTATGAAGATTTAAGTGACTCGCTGCAATTAAATGGGAGTTTCAACGATATGGAGAGCGTTTCAATCCAGTCAACTGAGGAAAATGTTCTACTTCAGAAACGTGAGTGTCTCCAGGATATTACATATAAGACATCATTTTCTGAGATTCTGTTATTCCAATCTAACAGTGTTCTATCAATTAAATTAATTTTTACGAAAAAATGCTACTCCAATGTCATTAATTCCAAATGAACTTCATTGCGATGGTCTAGGTGTTCTAGTTCGAATAAATCATGTTGTACTAGCAGACTGTTCCTGGTCGTTCGTTGATTGGATGTTCGAGGAAGACAAGCAGTTCAAATTTCATGATCATACGAATATGATAATCGATAAAGTCTGGAACATACAATGGTCCACAGTAAGTGACAGAAAATAACTGGTGAACATCAAATATAATTCGATAGTTCATGTATTTCGATAATTCAAACTGATTTTTTGCACAACATCACTAATTGTTGTACCCATGATCAGTTGGATTCATTGAATCCACCAACAAGTGTCCTATTGATGAGATATCTGATTTATAATAGTTTAAACAGATTGGAGAATAAGTAAATTTCACTTAACCAATTACATCAATCAACTTATTATTTCTATTCAATCAGTTTGAGTTTGCTTTGTAATGAATCACCGTGTTATTGAACATTTTCACTTGACAGTAATGAACACGAGTTGTGATCACAGTTAGGGGTATCAAATCAAACAAACCAGGTAATCACTATGTATTAGTCAACTTTCATGAAATAATCCATTAAATACTGAATTATTTATACGAAGTATCAGTAGAAAGTAAAAAAGACAAAATAAAATATTACTGAATAATAGATAAACTCACTATTTTCTGTAACCTCAGATCGAGACCGATAGTTTCTCGACATGAAGTTGCCAATTTTTCCTAAGTATGTTTCTCCGTACAGTGTTATTATGCCTGTGTTTATCAAATGTAAACATGAATTTTGATTTGTAGTGCATGAACGAAAAACTTTGAAATTAACTAGAGACTAAAATGAATTGCATAAGTCGTAATTAGTTTGCTGTAAAACATAAAACTATTTACAACTTGAACAAAATAAAATATCGGTAGAAGTTTTGATAGTTAGAAAAGGCATAATTTTGATTTACCGAAGGAATTCAAGCCAATCTGATTCATGGAATGATGTGTGTATAAACAAAACTCAGTAAAAAGTTTTGTTTAAAAAAAGACGATTATCTTATCATCAGTGTCTCAATCGAATCGATAAACGATAGTATCGTAAAATGTAAACGTGAATTTTGGAAGAACGTTCTGAAAATATGATAAATATAGATTAGTACCTCCATCAAGAAATCTGATCATCTCATCCTTTAGGCAACCACTTCCGCGAATTGCCATCTAGCAATTAAAGGAGGTTCATAAAGGTAAATTTTCTGAGAATAGTCATAATAATTAGTCTGAATATGTGTGTTGGAACCTGACTGATTACTTACATATTTATATATATCATTTTCATAAAGTACGTTTTCATAATTCGCTAGTTCAGATCTTGTACAAATTTCATGAAAGTTGAAAAATTTCGAAATTAATACGATGACCAAATAGAACAGTATTAACTGGCCTGATGAAAAGGTATATCTGAAATGGTTCATATCGGTGAAACAACGTTATCTCATTAGATAAAATTGAAATTTACATAATACACATATTTGCTTCAATTGTACAATCCACAATCATATCATCTTCTTGTTCAAAACGTTAATAATTTTTATTAAAACTTGTCGCGTTTATACAGATTTTTCAAGTGTTTGTTTCTTTCCGATTGGATCATTCAAAATAACTGTAAAGACAACCACATTTCACAAAATAATGTACTCATTACTTACTAATTACAGCAATAAAAGAAACCATTGTTATGTAATACTTTTCTTAGTTGATAAGGTATAAAGGCGGATATTTATATCGATCGTTTGTTGACATCCCTCACCTATATTCATGCAAACCATTTTAGATATGAAAGGCAAAACTATAATACGATAATCATTATCAATTTATCATGAAATAATTTAAAATTAACGTAATCTAAAAACTAATATCAGTCATATTAAGGGGTTCAGTTAAAAATAGCAAGACTAAAGAATACTTTAATCAGTATTAATTGAACTGTAGTAGGTATGAACGCAGATCATTGACAGTAACACAGCTTGAAACGATTCGAAATTTCTATCATAATTTAAATACACCTAATCATCACAGTGATGAAAACTGAGTTTTTCAAGAAATTAAACGTTTTCCATATATCTGTCATTTGATATGGAAGTTCGTTTTCGTAAATGAACAGATGTGAAACAATTGCTCACCATTCAACATGTGTGTGTGTGTGAATTTTCAACTTTTAGAATATGCTTGAAAATTCTTCCACTATTCGTAATACCAGTTCTATCTGTGAACCTGGATTCGTAATACTATTCTGACTTCGTTCTTTGTGCTCTATTTAAACTCCAAGATTCATTGAAAAGTGAATTGGGGGATTTATTTACAGAGCAGTTTGTTTGTACATTGAAATTCAGTCATATATTCAAAGACATATAGTGGTTTTTAATAAGTTTGAGAACTGTTAGAGAATTCAAAAATGTCATCAGAAATAGAAATATATTGAGTGACGGATTGTTTGAAGATATGAAGTATGGGAGAAACGTTTGAATTTTTTTGGGCGATTGATTTCAAGATCACCTTACTCGAATTCTATGTAAACGGTCGTAGTCTTAATAATAACGAAAAACTTAAGCACATATTCGAAGACCGTTGCATACAATTTCAAACGATAGTTTTCCGACGGGAAGATGTGTTTCGATCGGGTGATCTATTGATTTTCTTTAATTTGCCTAATGATCCAAATGCCTTTAAATTGTGTGCATTTAGGAAAAAGATTTGAAAAATAGTGAATTCTGTCCGATTTTCCGGCGCCAATAGAACACAACACCAGGTTCCATCAACTCAGTTACATCTTATAAATATTTCATAATAAAATTACTACTTCTTTAATCTCAGTGTAAATAATCTGACCATTTTCATAAAAATACATATTTCTGTTGACCTCAGTTGTTTACAGAAATATTAATGATCATAGTTTGTTGTCATATATCACCTCATGCCAACTCATTAATCAAATTATATGGTATTCTATATTCTCTTTTATGTATAGTGGAGGGCGTAATATGAACCTTAGTTAGAATAAAAAAACATCGCTTTCTAATAAGAGGTTGTTTATATGACTGATAATAAGCCACACGTACAGAAAAAAGATGAGTGAATTTCTCATTTTACAAAACATTACTACTTTTCTATAAACAAAATGAAGTGGAAACATGCCTCTCGGCTGTCAATTCATAGAACGTCCTGCTTCAGCTTGTGGAGATTGGCATGACAAATTTATTTTGTAAATAAACACTGTAGCTATTTACTATCAAATTTCAGATACGTTTAGTGGTCAATTGAAGCTTGACCACCATGCAAAACCTGGAAGCACTGGATGACCGTTTCGTCCCATTGTGGGACTTCTCAGAAGTATGCATCCACGGTTTCGCCTTGTGAGATTCAAACCAAAAACCTATCAGTCTCACGCGCGAGCACTTAACCATTACACCCCAGAGCTGGCGTCCAACAGTGTTAATGTCTAACTTTAACTAATCCAAGAAATTGAGTGACACATCCACCATAGTCTTCAGTGAGTTACTATCTCACGACAGACCCGGTTAAACTTCACTGGTTACTAATTCTCACTAGAACTCCATAACTGAATTATCAGTTACAGTAAAGAATATTTTTGTTTTGTGCAAATAACCGACAAAATATTTGTCATCTACATCAAATGTTCGTGGTTTATTCATTGCTATTTTCATAAGGATACATGAGCACACAGGTTTGCATGAATCAGCTAGAAAACACGCTAAAATATGTACTACATCTCTTCAGAAGTTGATGGATTTCACTACACATCTACACATCATCATCATCCTTATCATCATTACCAGTCAGTGAGATAATTGTGGAAAGTATCAAACATCAGTTTGTATTCAACAGTGATTTCTTCTTTGTCTGTTAGTTAATCAGTAGTCAGAGATATAAAATCGACTAATTTACTTCTCTGTGTCATTGAGTTAAAATCTATGGATTTCATTCTCTAAGCACGTTTAAGATATTTGAGAACTCAGAACGTTGGTTTTGATGTGTGAAGTCGAACGTTGATGGTATCGAATCGAGTGGTTACTGAAGTGTATTCACATTTCATTAAACATTTTTTCCGAGAGGAACGTTGGCGTTTATAATATTTATTGTTGTAATAACGTACTCTCAACCATTGCTAATGTTATTTCTAGTTTTGTTAAAGATAACAGTCTTTATATTTATGTACTCTTAGTTTTATTTTTGTTGTTAGTAAACTATTGTTAACATTAGACACAGCTATTAGATGTCATTTGCGCTATCCCACAGTGTAATTACACTTTATGTTATCACTGCTGTGAATCTTTCTCTGTTCAGAAATATAGACATTTTAATTGCATCAGAGATTTACGCATGTGCCCACAAATCTCATCGTGAGTATACTGTTCTCTTAAATTCCCTCGAAACTATGCTCCATTAAGTCAACAGATATATTCCGAATCACTTCAGTTGTGAACTTCAGTGAAGTAGAATTAAATAACCATCCATCTATCTATGTATCAATCTATCCATCCCAGAAAGAGGCGATTAATTGTGAGGTGAATAACTACGTCCGTTGATAGAAATGTGATTGTGAATAACTGCAATTTCGCTGGACGTGAATTTGTTGTCATGTTGTGTAATTGTGTTCATGTGCTCACTTCCATCTATCACCGTTCATTTGCGA
This sequence comes from Schistosoma spindalis, assembly GCA_946903255.1. NCBI lineage: Eukaryota > Metazoa > Platyhelminthes > Trematoda > Strigeidida > Schistosomatidae > Schistosoma > Schistosoma spindalis. The sequence goes on along the minus strand of OX336419.1, from coordinate 17,143,801 downwards.
AGAAAATTTTTTCCATGATGTGTAAAGATTACATCGAAACAATCTAAACAGATTCAGTTCAACAAACATGAAATGTTTCATCTCACCTTCCTCTTCCATTTATCCGACATCTATTGTATTCCAAATGCACAAAGTACTGAATACTGACATTCCAACAAGCGCACGTTGAGGAACAATCAACATTTTAACAATAAATCTCTTGTTATATGTAACAGTAGACTATCTAAATAGCTGAACTTCAGAAGACGTTGTAGAGCAAGACAGAATACCACTTTTTCTGTAGAGAGTTCCAACATACACTGTTTGTCTCTAATCGGCGCGAAGACAATACACAACTTCTATTGATAACATTTCACTACCTATAATTTACTGTTTTAAAAAGTATGCTGCAATACAGTGTGTCATTAGGGGTTATTAATATTGTCATAAATTATGCGTGTATGTTGAAAAATTTCCGTGTTCTTTTGTCGTCCTCAATTTAGCTTGATGCACCTGACACTATTGATGTGCAAGAAATAAGAGAATAATCTAATGCATTTTAAACAATAATATATTCTCACTAAATTGTGCAACTTACATTATCATAATAGAATAATATATACTCAGGACGAAATAACACAATGTGTACCACGAGTTCAACACCTGTAAATAGAAGACCATCGATATTTAGAATTTGAAGGTTATTGGTGATGCTGTCACAGTATGCGTCTACTGACAAAGTGATGAGATATAAACCGGTATTTACTGTGTCATCTCTGATGTTTTTTATTTGAATTTGTAATAAATATAATCCATTGAACGACGTATAAATGAAACAAATATGCATCCTTTAAGATGAATGTCAGATGCTTAGTTTTGGAGTCTGCATTACACCCTCATTTTCACATAGAAACAATAAATCATCAAGCTAGTAATTGGATCTGACAGTTGAAGTGGTATTCACATCGATGCAATCTTTTCTGTACTTCTCCTGATACAGTCCACTCTGGGAGCCAAATGACATGAGCTGCGTAGTTTCTGTTTTCCGATAAAAGTTGATAATTTAATTGTTTGTGTAACACATTGGTATATCAGTCGATCAAATTACCCTGACCATACTTGCTAAAGACAAGAAGTGAATAGTAAGAAATGTCACGATCTCTAATTTCGAATGAATAGCATCTAAGGATGGCCGTGTCATGAGTGAATGTTTAGATGAAGGTGATGCATACAGAAATGGTTTTGTGACGAACACAAATGTGCTTATTTTTAAAAACAAACATCTTATCATGTTTGTTTTTCAAGCCTTTCAAGTGAAATGAGATTATGGTTGAATTTATCCATACTGATCGATTTATTACTCATCAAATCTAGTATGTTCCTGCTTATGCCAATCGTTCTTTTAGTCTGTAACAATTTGCTCAAACGATCAGTGGATTCCACATTTAATGCCTCCATTTTATTCCATGATAGTCACAATTTATTACTTCTGTAAGTTGTTGAAAAGAATTGAATTACGCAAACTGAACAAAAAAACTGGGAGTAATTACAATGAATGTAGGTGTATATGTTTTAATATTTCAAATGTAATTAAACAATCATTTTATGGATATATACATCAACCAATACCTTCATATTCATATGTCGTTGTGACCATTATATAAATATCTGAAATAATGAAAGGAAAAAAAGTGTGTTCATACATTTGTATAATGAATATCCGCTCTTTCAATAAACAAACATCCTCACACAGAATGAGTTTGGATACGAGTTGTTACCTTTCCATGAAGATTTCAGTGACTCGCTTCAACCAAATGGGAGTTTCAACGATGTGATGAGCGTTTCAATCCAGTCAACTGAGGAAAATGTTCTACTTCAGAAACGTGAGTATCTCCCCGATAATACACATAAAAAATCATTTTCTGAGATTCTAACAGTGTTCTATCAATTAAACTAATTATTACGCAAAAATACTACTCCAATGTCAGTAATTCCAAATGAACTTCATTGCGATGGTCTAGGTGTTCTAGTTCGTTCGAATAAATCATGTTGTACTAGCAGACTGTTTATGGTTGTTCGTTGATTGGATATTCAAGGAAGACAATGAGTTCAAATATCACGATCACACGAATGTGATAATCGAGAAAGTGTTGAATATACAATGGTCCACAGTAAGTGAAAGAAAGAATATGGTGAACATCAAATATAATTTGATAGTTCATGTACTTTGATAATTCAAACTGATTGTTTGCACAACATCACTAATTGTTGTACCCATGATCAGTTGGATTCATTGAATCCACCAACAAGTGTCCTATTGATGAGATATCTGATTTACGGTAGTTTAAACAGACTGGAGAATAAGTAATTTTCACTTAATCAGTTACATCATTCCGTTTGTTATGCAAATTTTCCACTCACATTTCTTCGTTCAGATGCAGAGGCTGTGGCTACATTAGTTGTCTTCATTTGCATTTGCTCGTGTGTTTGAAAAAAAAAATGACTAGATCATCTGCAAAAACAAAATCGTCTATTTGGTTCTGAGCTGTTCATTGTATGACGTGTTTACACTCATATCTCGAGGTCTTTATAATCTAGTCGACCACAAGAAGAAAGAGTTAGCGGAAGTAGACAGACAGCCTTGTGTGATTCCGGTTCATTCGGGATTTTTCACTGTAGTCCGTTGTATCAGTTCTGTATAATGTTGACAATGTTCTCAAGAACTCCATAGTGTCGAAGAAGTTTTCATATTGTTCTTCCATCTGCACTGTCAAACGCCTTCTCATAGTCCATGAATTTAGAGCTTAGTGACGACTTCTACTCGACCGTTAGTTCGACGACGATTCCTGATGTCACACTTTGATCTGCGCACGACCGATCCTTACGGAATCCAACCTGTTGGTATTAAAGTTGAGCGTCTACTACGTCTTTCATTCTGGTCAACAGCAATGAGTTAAAAACGTTCACTGGTGATGACAGTAGTGTGATGTCTCTTTAGTATTCACATTTTTTCAAATCTCTCCTCTTAGGTGTCTTGATGAGGTGTCCATCTTTCCAGCCCGTCGGTACTTCTTCCTCCTCTCAAATCTTATTGAATAGAAGGTGAATCATATTGTTAGTAACTTTGGTGTCTGACTTCGGTGCTTCAGTTGGTATATTGTTGGTTCCTCCTGCCTTCTCACACTTGATTTTTCTGATGATCATCCTTAATTCGTCGACCGTTGGTGAGGTGACATCCATAGGAATGTCTGAGTGTGCTGCTCCGATATCTGTTTGATTCAGTGGAGCTGGTCCATTCAAGAGTTTCTCAAAGTACTCTGCTCACCTGCCCTTCCGTTCTTGAAATTTTGTGATTGATCTGCCTTACTTATCTTTGACCTGTCTCTCTGATTTACTATATCTTCCTGCTAGTTTCTTTGTTGTGTCTTATATTTGATTCATATTTCTTTCTCTTGCAGCTTTTCTAGCCGTCGCAGCTAATTCGGCTTGTCGGCTATGATGCTTTTCTTCACTTTTCTGTATGCTTCTGTGTACCAAGCTTGTGTTTTGAGTGTTTCTGCTAGTGTTTGAAAGTTGGTAGTTGCTATCTCCTTGTTCATTTTTTCTCTGATCTTATTCAGTGTTTCTTTACAGCTCCATTCCTTATGATAGTGCTTTATGCAGCCCAGAACCTCGTGACACGTTCAGGTTAACGCTTTTTTGATACCTTTCCTGTTTTCCTCCATAGTAGGTATTTCTTCCTTCAGTAGATCCTTTTAGGCTCGGAACCTATCGTTGAGAGATATTTTGAATTGGTTGAATATGTTAGCATCATGAAGGAAGGCTGTACTGAAGGTTTGTAATGATGTTCTCTCGCTTGTTCAGCTGATGATTTGAAGCTGAATAATCCTGCATAGCATTCGTTGTAATCTCTTCTTTGTTTTGAAGTATGCTTTGACAATTCTTGATTCGTCAGATTTTCGTCCTACAAGTGCATATTGTGTTTCTTAGGACAGCATTACAACAACTCCTGGATTGTATGGAGCATTTTCCTCTTCGTGACTGGAGTACAGCAGCATCTCTCCGTGTCTAGTTCTTGCTGTCCAGCTAGAGTCTAATGAGTTTCGCTGATTCCGAAAACCACCATGTTGTATGTCCTCATTTCCATTGCTATTTGCTTGGTCTTCCCGGTCTCACACCTTGTCTGGATGTTCCATATAATCATTGAGATCTCTTCCTGCACACAATCTTATGAGCTACAAAGCAGTCTGTCCCACTAATGGTCTCCGAAATCAAAAAGAAACCCACAGTGATCGAAAACCACAAACCCCGTTTTCTTAGCCGCGAAAGGAACTACTGGTCTGAATACAACCGAACTGGAAACAATAGAGCATTTGCGCAATTCAAACACGTAAGCAACAAATGTGCAGATAGAATAGGAGAACACAGGGCTCAGTACAAGATAAAGCTTATTGATAAATTCGCCTCCAATCTGAAAATCTTAACCCGTCCATCAGATTGTTACAACAAGCAGAAACCAGAGTTTTTCAACTGCTAGGTCATAATGGTCCGACTAACAAGGAAGGTGATCCCGCTGAATCTCTGACAGAACAAAGAAAAATTGAGACTAAACAAAGTGTTAATTATTAACTTGCGTATAGTAATCGTTTAAATATTCTGAAACCATACTTTTCTTTCAGAACGCGTTGTTTTGATTCTGTTTTCAGATACCGCAAAGTATTATAGTGAGTGTTGGCTGTCAGACGAGGTATCGTGAATGTAGTAGCCGTGTCTTTCGATTGTACTCAAGAAGAAAAATCGACCTGTATACGGTATCTTTCTAAATACTCAGCTTTGATGCGATGCATGCTGAAGCTATCGTTAGTTGCGTTCTTATCGCTTATAAAATACTAAGGTTTACGCTGAAGAACACTGAAGGGTCCTTCATTTGTTGATTAGAGAGTTCGTCGATGTGAGTCACGGTATACAAAAACGTGTGATTTCCGCTTATGACCAAATGTACAATGAAAAGCAACAAACAGGTATTTGAACCTGACATCCTTCAGCAACCTGCTTTCTGCGTGGATGTAATGAGTGCACGTAGTCTGAGAAATGATAAAATCATTCTTCCATACTTTTTGGAACTCTTTTAGGGCGTTATCAAAGTCATCCCAGTATGCAAAACGCTTGTTCAGTATCATACTTTGAAAAGGTTCGCTAAGGTCGACTGAATTGTCGCTTGAGCACGAAGCACTACAAACAGAAATCACTGTTTATAAAAAATAACTCCTTGAAACAGTAATAACTCAAGGAACAACTATAAATAATTAGGATTTACCGTTGATTTGACATTTCGTAGAGGCTTACTACAGCAGTTGGGACCACAGATCAAACTACAAAGCAGCAACAGATCCAGCGTGTACACTACACGAAAGAGAGTGCTAGATTAATGCGTTTGATAATTATTTTTTGCTTTTTAATGCAGCAAAACATGACTTAATTATGAAAAAACTTGACACTCATGAAACCCAACCAACATACGGCAATACAAATACGGAATGACCGCCTCTTGTCAGGCTGTTCAAGGTCGTTGAAACGAAAGCGCGGGCAGCTTCGAACGGTCATAACGTTTTTCCTGTGCCAATACGTCATCTATAAACCTTTGAAAGGTCTTAAAAGCATATCTTAAGCCGAGAGGCATTCGCGAAACTCATACAAGCCGAAAGAAGTTGTGTCAGTAGTTTTAGAAATGTCGTCAGCGTTGATAGGAATTCGGTTATAGGCTTTAGCTAGGTTGATTTTCAAAAATACAGTTGTACCTTTCAAGAGAGATATCAAAACATGAATGTGGGGCAACGAGTAGCGATCAGGATTGGTTTTTGCATTCAATCACTGATAGTCACCAGTTGGATGACGGTCGTTTCCGCTTTTTTAGGGACCATATGTCGGGGAGAAGCCCATGGGTTGTTTGACGGCGCAATGATTCCTAAATATATCATGTGGTCGAATTCGTTCTTAGCCAACCTCAGATTTACATGAGCCATTCGGTGCGTTTTACAGAATACAAGTGATCCTGTAGTCGTGATGTTATATGTAACATTGCTGGTTACACATGTAATTTCGGTTGCGTTTGGTATATCTCAGAGTACGCATCAAGCAATTGCTGGTATAATTGATCCATACAGTGCCTAAATGTGACTGATAATAATCTACAACCGAAAAAAGAAATAAAGATAAATTTGTGTTTCCGTCTACTAACTTCCGTTTGCCCGTGTCCATGAGTAAATTATGATGTTGTAGCAGGTACTTAACTATGATCAGCATAGAAACATCTGCAACAATGAAAATCCAGTGAATGAGTTCACGTAAACTCACGTTCAGATAGACGTAACTTCTACTATATATGGCGATAGGTTTTCTGTTTGCCACTTGCAAGTTTAAATCCGGTTGGTGCAGATAACGAAATTTCGTCATCACATCAGTGACACATTATAGACGGCTGTGTTCGCCGGCTACGGTTGCCGTTAACGCGTGGAGGCTTGGAGGTTGCCCGAAACATTATTCGTGTCGGTTAATTCAGAGTTTGGAAGACTGCAGCGTTTCCTGCAATTTCTAGAAGATTTTTCGTACGAGTTATGATACCAGCACCAGTTGGGTTTCCCTGTATCACTCGGTTTAGCCACAGATCACCTACGTGACGTTACCGTTTACGGTCATTACGGAACCGAAGGAAACGTGTCAGCGTATGACGTAGCTCCGTAATGTCACTACGTGTCGCTAGCGATTTTTCTTTGACTGCGAAAATCTAGACGTTAGATAAGTTTGTGATTTCTGCTCGTCTATGAAATGAGACAAACACAGGACGTAACGGCAAGAAAAGTTATTAAAATGGGCCAATCAACTCTCATTCTTAACAACATGTCTGTCACTGAACAGCGTTATAGATCGATACTATTAGTGATTTGATCTAACCTTTGTCTCTGCGTTTAAGGATAGATCGTTTAGGAGTTTCGTACGGCTCAGAGACATCACTAGTGAACATGGTAGGTGTGACTTCCCTGTTTAATTTTAACTACTGCAAAGAATTGTGCACCTACGTCGTCCACATCATGCTCGTCAAAGTCAGCCTTTGTGTAGTAGAACCAGGCTTCGATGTTGTCTGGCGAAAGTGCACTAATTGAATGAAGTTGGAGTTATAATCTTCAACTTAACTGCCTGCTCCGCCACGGCAAATAGGAAAAACAGGAGTGAACGAGGAAAAAATCTCCAAAAACGAGAAAAAATATCACAGCACATGAACGTTAAAATAAAGGAATGAAATTCCAAAACGGAACGGACTCACAGTTTGCAATTTGTTGTAGCATATCACTTCAGCTCACCAATGAAGATGCTACAGGTATTTGAAGTTTTACGAGGCTTTGACCGACAACATTTTCTACTAATAATATGCACACCTAGTGGAATCAAAGGTGAGAAGCGAGGAGGTTCGAAGATATATTTGATAAGCTATCGGTATATCGAGAATCGACTGATGTAAACTGGCTAGTCATTGCAAGAGAAGTTGTGCATACTCCAACTAATGTTCAACAATTTTATTCTTCCACATTTAGAGTACGGAAACAGTACATATTTGGTCATTTCAAAAGAATAAAGGCACTATAGAGCGTATCGAATAGCGAGCCACGAAATCGGTTCCGGTACTGAAATTCAAGTCTTATGAAGAGCTCCGACAATCAGTGAATCTTCACTCATTGGATTACGGGCGTCTCAGAAGTGACCTTCTACTGTTTCGCAACATCCTTAGCACATCTGAGCACCCTCTTGGTCACCTTCTGAAGCTTAGTCATATCACAAAACATAGGGCTAACACCCAGAAACTGGGGATACGACACAGCTGAACGAATCGTAGACACATCTTGTAGCCCTTGAGAGTAGTGAAATGCTGGAATTCGCTGCTGGCTGAGCATGTCCAAGAGACCTTCAACCATTTCAGATACGCACCAACAAAATAACTTCAAATAGTAGAAGCCGAAGTAGAAAAGCGTGTGAGTGTTACTTGAAAAACCGAATTACAGCAAAATGGGTTAAGTATGATCTTAAATTGAACTTCTGGTACAATAAACGTAGCCGAAATCTAGCACACCACAAGCACATCTTCAAATCGCGTACCGAATTTTATTGATATATCAGCATTGCATCTGATTATTTATCGAATTAGTCTTCTCTGTTTTTATTTGTTTTGTATGTCTATATGTATACTACAAAGCATCGACATTCTATTTAAGGTTTCAGGATTGTTTATCTTGTTCACCTGAGTTCACTTGCAACCTAACGGCTGGTTTCGCAAATGATCTGGGACTGTTTATTGTCTGTAGTTTTTGGACTAATACTCAGGAATTTGGTCAAGACATATGCATCTAAAAGTCTTTTGTATAGTCTAAAATATTCATCATTAGATCAGTGGGACTCTGGTATGTTCAGAATAAAGTATTTAATTAGCTCAGTTAATGAAGGGATTTATTTACAAAAGCTTGGGATTTCTGCCTATGATCGTGATGTAGTACATCAGGTTAGAATAGATAAAAATGAAATTTGGATAGATAGACTCCTTTGTTACTATTGATGTGGTCTTACTTATTGAAGCTGATGGATGGGAATGGGACTTCTTATCATTTAAACCAATTGGTTTGTAGTTAAGCTGATAATTTACTGTTCTAGGCTCTGAAATTCATCTTGCTGATTTCCTTGTTCATGTTTTGCGGAACAGCGTTTAATTATTTTCTCTCGATTCAACATAGCAACAAGTCTTTTTTACATGATTCATCGAAGCACCTCTTATTGAAAGAAATGGATTTCCGAATGCTTCAGGCACTTTCAGTGATATGGTGAGCGTGTTTGACCTTAAAACATATCAAAACCTATGGAAACATTGTTGTATTATGAGTTTTAACGTTAAGGGTTTGTTTCATGTTATTTCGTATCATTGTCATTGTGAGTTACTCATTTCTTCCGTTATGACCAATTATTGGTAAAACGATGTTTATCATTTATACTAGCTTGGCTTTCAATACTGGCTAAAAGTTTCGTCGTTCGTAAAGCAAATCTAGTATGAATCACATTAAACTGGTCAGTGTATTTTAATTCAAATCAATTTAGGTTTAGGTTTTTATTTATAGTTTCACTAGCAGTCAATCAATCAGTCAGTTACAACGTAGGACCAGACACATGCATCGATCGAAGTTTGCACACCTCATTAGCACAGGAAGATGAACATTGGATTCACAGGAGTGATTAAGTCATCGTTGGTTATATATATAAGAAAGATTGCATATAAGAACATTGCACAGGTAGAAAAAATTAGTTCGTAGAAAGAAAGATGTGAAATAATGTTAGTCTCATAGTTTGAGGGATGACAGATAGTGTATGCACCTGCTTATTATTCCTCATAATTCCGAGCCCAATCCTAACTGAAAACAAATTTCACCAGCTCAGTCGACAACTGTCGTGCATAATATCGCTTTCTTATGGATCAATCTATCATTGTGTAGAGGTTAGTTTCATTCCCTAACATTAATTCGAAGGTCGTTGCAACCGGATCCTAGAGTAACTTTTTCCATTTGGAGAGGAAGTATCGCATGCCAAACATGCTTGCATTGTTGCCCATGGCGGTCAGAATATTCTACATTTTGTCAACGTTTTCAACAAATAGGACTGTGTCATCGGCATATTCAAAGTCAAAAAGTGAGTTTCCCGGTAGAAGTTCAACTCTTGAAAATTTATATGAGGAAAGTGTTATCTCTAAATACACGTCTACGATAAAGTTAAACAAGAGTGGAGAGAGTAAACAGCTTTGACGGATATCACCTGAAATAATGGATTCTGATTACAGTTCGCCATAAACTTTCACTATACCAGTTGTGTTCGAGTAGAGAGCCTTTATAAGGTTAATGTACTTCTTTGGTATTCTTTTCAGTGACAAACACTGCACAGAACCTCACGATCAACAGAGTCAAATGCGCCCTTAATTTCGAAAAATTCTACGATTGTGAAGTTAGAGGACTTGCCATTCAGGTCGGCTGGAGATCGTGGGAAACCGAAATGTGGCTGAAAGCCAGTTGAACTGATCCCTAAAGTGTTCTGCCCATCGATCCAATCTCCTGGATTAAGAGTGAATAATATGACCATCTTTTCCCGATATAGTTTCGCCAACATTTGGGTTCTTAATACCGGTTGCCTTAACAAGTCTGAACAGTTGTCTGCTATTATCTATCCCCGCTCCCTTTTCCATCTCTCTTGCTTTCTCTACCCACCACTGTTCGCAACCATTGAGTAGGCTTCTTATCAGCCTGTGCTTAAGCTGAATCCGCTCTTCGTTATGTTCAGGGCCGAATAAGATGCGTTTTTGAACATCCGTCAGTGCGGTAGATTCTGTTGAGACCCAGTGTTTCTCCCTTACCTTATGGTTTACCGTACTAGCAGATATCACTGCTGTTTCCACAGCTTTTCGGATATCATTCCATGCTGCATTGGGGTGGGAATCACTTACACTTACATGGCTGCCTATCTATTTTTCTATTTGTTCCTGAAATATCTACTTAGCTTTCTATCACTAAGTAGAACCTAGACAGATTTTCTTGCAGCATCTTTCCTACGTCCAGTAAGATGCAGACAACTACTAGCAATAGGTGCGCTACGTAGAATAGTCTCAACAACACTTCCTATGGCGTCATGATGCCTCTCACAGGTTGAGGCTTTCCCAAAAGTTAAACATGAAAGTGTCAGATGTTTGATGAGATGCCACATACCTGAGATGGACTAGGCGAAGGAAGAGAGTAACGATAGAACCTAACAATTCTCATTCTTTAGTGACTTTGCCTTAGTGGACATTAAGCGAGCCTCTTGATACTTACCCTGTAAATAATGAACCACCAGCTCTCTGAAACTCAGAGAACTTTCAAAAATGCTAGTAATACTGTTATGCTATACTCGTTTGTCCACTAGAGAAAATTCTTGAAAGTTGTAGCTGATCAAAATGCGATAATGGATAGTGCTACTTCCTTATGTTTTCACGAATTAAACGGTCTGTTTGAATCCATTACTAATAGTTCATCGTCTCATAAACCGGAATAGATGGATAGTTATTAATATCTCAGCAACTAGATCAAGTGTCAACAGTGGAAGGTAGTGAACATTATTCGAATACTGATCAATATCTAAAAATAACAGTCGCAACACCTTCCAGATACACGCAGCAGACCAACAAAAACGACAAGTGTACTCACCACTACAATCACAACCTTAGGCTCAAAACCATTATTAAGAATGGTAATAGTAGATTTCTCCCTCCACACTGTATCTACATTCCCCAGAATCATAATTGTAAATACTCTCAGAAAGAAAACTTTCCACAAACTTTAGTACCAACCCACTACATAAAAGCGGCTCCAACGCACAATAATAGTCGCAACTCCTTTTAGTTACGCGCAGCAAACCCCTATCACGCTAACGTAAATAGCTATAACAGAGACTACGCGCCTAACCACCAAGACTATTTTGCAAATAACCATACACTTCACAGTAAGCCTGTGCAAGATGTTTTTGGAATACGACCCCTAGTGACACCTCTGTTTAAGCATATAGCCAAAGTTATTTCAAACCACATGCAAAACATAAACGTGTTTCCCCCGTACAATTTCGATTAGACAGTACTTTCAACCTTTCCTCCTGGGTAAACTCCCAAATCAACGTCACTAGCTCATTTGATACATCTCCCACTAAGTCTAGCTATCATAATACCGAACTATTGAAGAACATTCAATCCCTCACTTATAAATCATCTCAAACCCGCGAGGGTTACAACGAATTTATTCGAGATACTCTCACTTATTTTAACTAAGTAGGCCATTTGTTTAATATATGTCTCATCAACACCAGGTCGATCTGCAATAAAAAGACGGATTTAGCCATGTTTGTATCCATATATCAACAGTCACTTATAATGATATCTGAACCATGGACTAACAGCAATATTTCCGACCTAATTATATCTCTTGATGACTATTTCCTATATAGAAGTGATAGATTGAAAGGACGAGGAAGAGGATGCCTTATTTACACTCACTGTAGACTAATTTCACTAATATGTGATATGCCTGAAAAAAAGTGGAGGTGATGATATGTGTGTTCCGCTTCTCAAACTATTTGCAATATCACTCTCTACAGTGTGTTAACCTACTGCCTGGAAAACTACACATATCATTCATAAAATTAAAACAGAACCTGAAGCAAATGTTGACAATTACCGACCCATAAACATAGCTTCAGTGGTATCTAGAGTGATGGAAAAAGTGGTAAAGTCGTCTGTAGTCCAACATCTACTTACTGATAATCTCATCTCGACCTCCCAGCATGGATTTCTTAGGTCATGATCATGCGATACATGCCTAGTAGACTACCTGAATGATAGAACTCTGAAAAGAGACAACGGACTCCTTGTATCAGTCCTATTCTTAAACTGTAAAAAAGCCTTTGATAAGGTCCCACATAAAAGGCTTCTCGTCAAACTAATTTGCTTCGGAATAAACGACTCACTGTACTCATGGTTTTCTTCGTTCTTAACAGAACGTAAACAGATGGTAAAGTACAATGACCGTATCTCTTCACCTAGACCAATAAGTAGTGCAGTCATCAAGGGAAGTTCATAACACTCACTCTTGTTTTTATGTATATAAACGATATATGTAACAACATAAAATTTGGAAAACCACACTTATATGCTGATGATCTCAAGATAGTATATAGCTATAATCCTGAGACTTTAAGCGAAAGTGCACTCCTGATCGAAATCGACCTCAATAACTTAACTGTCTGGAGTGAAAAATGTCAATTACCATTTAACCTCAACAAGTGCGGGATCATGCACTTTGGAAAACACCCCTGCAAATTGCAACTCCATTTAAATAAAAGTACAGTTCGGACACTCAAATCAGTACACGATCTAGGAATTAATTACACAAGAAGTCTGAACTTTGAAGAACATGCTCCATCTATTATTTCTCAATGTAGACGGCAAATTGGTTTCATAAGGAAAAATTTCTTCACAACGGAGGCTAAGCCTACTCTCTATAAAATATGTGTACGACATTCCTCTGATTACTGTTCTTTTATCTTCTCTGATATGAATACCACAGAAAAGATAAGAGTAGAAGACGCTTCACACGCCAACTGCTAAGAGGTAACTCGAATGTGGATTACACAAATAGATGAAAGCATATCTCTTTAGAACCTTCATGGCACCGTAGGCTAAAGAATAATTTAATATTTCTCTGCAAAGCAATATATGGACTCTCATTTCTAACCTCCTGACCAACTATGATCCACGACCCATCCTTTAGTTTAAAAACAACGCATAAACATTACTTAACGTAAAACACCAAAAATAAATGCGTTGTAAGGTTTTTAAAGTACGGTATAGTTTGTTGTTGAACAGGTTGCAAATGCCTATCCATAACCGTGACACATTTACCAGATTCAAAAGGCTAATAAACCTGTTTCTATACTCTGAAGAGCTTCAATCTCTCTTAGAATTCCCGCCCACTAATGAAGCACTTTATTTTGAACAGCATAATATCTAGACGGAACAAGAATATAACGAGCTCCACTATTAATAATATGAATACAACTAAATTACAGGACATATGGTTTGCCGTTTCCCACTATTCATTTCCATTGATCAAGGCCTTATGCTTCCTACCTACACTTTCAGTTCCCAAATCTCTCAACTGGTTATATTCACTTTATTTTTTAATATGTGCCATGTCTTTTTTTTCTATTGCATGTAGACAGATAACTCAGTAATCTTATGAATGCTGATCTACTAAGGCCGATCATACGAAGCACAAAATTGATCATAAGGTCTTGTGAGTTGTGCAATGTTTTATTTTTCTTACCCTTAAAATTTTACAATTTTATACTCTTTCATCTCCTTTGATTTGCTATAAGTCATTACCATCTTTAAACCACATACAATCTAAACTGTTTTTAACTTTCAACATTAATGAAGCACTTAATTATGAACAGCCTAATATCTAGACAGAACAAGAGTATAACGAGCCGGACTATTACTAATATGAATACAACTAAATTACAGCACATATGGTTTGCCGTTTCCTATTATTTATTTTACATAATTCAAGGTCTTATGCTTTATTTGAATACTGATCAATATCTGAAAACAACTGTCAACTCTTCTATCTCACCATTAGAGCATATGATTCCTGACGAAATGCTTCATGTTAAGTTAGTTGAAGTATTTAAAACCCCGAATGATTGTGTTCAGGAAAAACTAATAACAAAACTAGAATACTGAGTGTTATGTGTTTCGACTGTTATTTCAAGGTAGCAAAATAGCCAATATAGAAAGTAAGGCTTTTGCGACTCGATACAATAAAAATGATATGCCGAACTTTTTCCGAATCCAACTAAATTATTCTGGAAGAAACAAATAAATATGTATCTTTTAACGATCCACCAACTCTTTACTATATAATCGAAGCTGAATATATGCAAAACACTACATCCAGTTGACTCATCCTCTTTTGCTATATCGGTGCACCTAGCAGTCTGTTGTCAAAAGTTATGGTTGAAGTGATAAACTGTTCCCCACAATCGACGCTCAGAGGTATATGAATAAAGACAGTATGGAAGATAATGTTCAAGATGTACGAAACGCGGATTTAAATCCCTCAGATACATCCTATTGATGAGCTCCAAATGACAGGAGACCTAGTTAAAATAGAGTTTCCCTCTGACGACCAACTAACATCTGAATCTGTATAATCTTCAGACAGATTCGCCATTCTCTGTTTTCACCACCTTCTCCCTCTTTGTTTACTATCTTTTTCTTGTACAGAAATTCGAATGATGTTTATTTCGTCGTGTTGCTTGTTGACTGCATTGATTCTTAGTCCATTATTTCATTATATCTGGTTGCGATGGGGAACTGGAAATGCGAATTTCTATTTCGCTGCATCGTTGATGCTTGCATTTGGACAGGTAAGTGAAAAACCAATTGGATCATTTCAAACTTAACTGACCGGCCAATATTGACAAATATCATGTTTTACTGACCGTTCAGTTGTAGTTGCGTCAGTTTGACTGATAGCTGCATTGCAGCTGTATCGTCAAAATTCGGTCAGCACCAATGAACCACGAAAATATGACATTGAAAACTATTGAGTAATCGATCAGTTGGCAAAATAAACAGGAAATCTACGTTTCGGATGAGCATTTCAAACTGTTCTGATAGTCCATAATATATATCTCAAGCATCGAAGTAGAACGTCTGCACGATAAAGATAATAGAAAGAAAAAAGCGTACGGTAATAAGCAGAACCTGCTAGCGAGCACAGTTTTGTGTGTTTTTTGAGATGCTGAGTTTGTTAGTCGAGCTTGTCGCCTCATATCTGGTTGTTCAGTCTGTTTGACATTCTCTATACTTATTCACTTCCCTTCGACTCTTTTGTGTATTGTTTTATACTACTTAAAAATATTCAGTAAATTGTTATATTCTTAGCAATTTCTACCCTTCTTTTGTAACGCAAGTTTGTCGTGTAATATCTTTAAATATTTACATGCACTTATAACATTTATTGTACTTATCATTATAAACATTTTTATCTCAATCACTGTAGGAGTTATCCACAATATTCACATTTGTCTAACGTTTGTTTAGACGCTAGGGTTTCCATATTGTTAAACGCCATAAACACCTCAAAAGTTGAGGTATGTAAATAAATTTCGTATTATATTCAATAGAGAACCGCTATTTCTGACAAATCGTTGTTTTGTGAACTTGGATATTGCGCGTATCTCAATTGACTTGGACGCTTCGATAAACTTAACACTAATATTAAATCATTAGCGTCAGTCTGTTATAGAAGAAATCCAAAACCAGATACATAAAGTGAAATTTTATTTGAAGCGACGACGTAAGAAAGTAGTAAGTCCACTGGTCATGAGATATTTTATGGGAATTCAGATCATCTGGACAAACGTGAACAATTTTAAGATCACTGACTACATGATTTATCAGTTAATGAAATATGACTGGTGAACAGCTTAAACCGAATGTAAGTTAGTTGTATTTGAATAGTCAACAAATGGTGGTAATTGTTGTTAGCTATGATGAAAGTTTATCCAAAGTAATCTGAGCTTAGACGTCCTTCAAATCAGCTGCGCTGAACACTTTAGAACAATAGACTTGGCCAGGAATATATCCAGCTTCGATTGTTGTGTGTTTGCTTAAGCAAACGGGAATTCAATGGTAAAGACTGGATTCTTATCCCTCCATAGCACTTGACACAAGCATCCATGAAATGCTTGATGGAAGCATCAGAATCCTCTTTAAAGTCAAGAGTAGTTGATGCCTTTCTAAAGACAAAGCTTTGAATAAAATAGTGGACTGTATACTGCCTGTGTCCACAATGAAGTTATGAAACCAATCAAAACAGGTGTATAATCGCTCTTAAATGTGGAAAGTGCCTTTCAAAGTCCTGCATAAAAATGAAATATGATCATCATTATTGAAGCTGTTTGTAGAAGTCAGTGGGTATGCATACTGATTAGCCAAGGAGATGGCGCGACGACGTTTGATGTAGACAATACTGAGTCCGAGTGTCGCAGTGACATATCAACTATGGGATTGCTGGCAACCATCCGTCTTCGCTTATATTATTTGTCATCTAATAGTAATATCAAGGTAACTCGCACACTATGCACATATAACATGAAAAGACTGATCAGTTTGCAGTCCTAAACATCAATGAGAACATTCGAACAACCAATACACATGAATCTTTATAGAATTTTTTCTCATATTTCCATGAGAATAGGACAGTTGAAACAAACACTGCATTGTGTTTTACAACCCTGTCATCCTACGTAGCTATGCTACGGCAAAGCTATTACTAATTCATTCAATCTACATTTTTTCCCATTCCTATTTCCCTATCACTTGAGCTGTTTAGAATTATTTCATCATCAGCATTCATTAAACCTAATTAACAAAGATCTGTGATTCAGCTTTCCTTATACAGCAAATAATCAAATAACGAATGAATAAGGTGTTGAAGCGGTATTTTAACAGTACATATTTGAACAGTGAACGCTGTCAATTCCAAATGACGTTTTCCAGTAAAATGAAACTTCACCAAACTGAACAATCACAGCGGATGCATTGTTGATTGTAAATGTCACATAATCACGAGTACACAATACTGGTTATTCACAAGGGGAATGTTATAAACTACTGTAAAACTAATCACTTTTTATTCTATGAAAATAATCAAGTATATTTATTTTAATGAACAAAATCACATCAATTATTATGTAAACTATGATTAAAAAAACAGAAAAAAGCGGGGGGAAATAGTTCCATGATGAACTTTGCAATTTATTGAAATTATTCATAAAATAGAAAAGGTTTTTAATAAAATTAAAAAAACAAAAACAAAAACAAATTCAGCATAATAAAAACAGGTCGTAAGATGTTTCAGGAAATCATGCACCAATTTTCATTATTTTTGAAGTTTTCCATACTGCACTAACGTGCGACTCTTGATCGATTTTCCCTTAACATGCAATACAGCTAGTCTCGGATCTAGTTTAATAAAATGTGCAACAAAAGACACATAAAACTCTATTCATAGCAGGTTATTTTCTCGTTTAATGAGTGTTCAATATAAGAAACTTTTTAATATCCGACTACAGATACAATAGCGATCAAACCACATTCTCACAAAATATATTTGACATCAGTTTTGATTCAGAAAATAATCAATATCCAACCAGTAAATGAATAATGATATTGTTAATATGCTGATTTATTTTACAAGGGTATCTTTGGATGAAATATCTTTACCTTGTCATAAATTACCTCACTAATAGTCAACAATGAAATTTGTTGTGAAAAGACTCAGGAATTCATTTGAACCAATCACCATGTACCCTTTGACCAATTGATTACTGCATATTCTGAAATTGCAGCCTAATCGACTAGACCTAATGCCTATGTTGAAACTCAGCAACATCTTTCAACAACATACGATCATGCCAATATAGCATGACGATTGAGCATTTAATAAAACAACTATCGCTTCTATTTGACTAAATACACATCCTTTTCCGTTGATGAGTGATATGAATAACGACTGCAAGTATGGCTGATGGAATAATGAGTGAATGAAAAAAAGAATGGGTGTATCGTTTGGCTAATATTCTCGTTCATATATCTTTGTTTGTATCAGTCAGTCGTTAAACATATACATGGAAGACTTCACCAAATATCCATCTGCACTTTTGTACTGTAAACAGTCACATTTCTCAGTCATATTCCTCGGTATACCAGGCAAGTAAGCGTCAGCAGACGTGATTGTGAAATTCAACAATGATGGAATTTACCATGGAAAACTACCACAACACCATTGATAATTCATCAAAACAACTCAAATCTTCTTTGTGATAATAACGAAGATGACGGTTGTTTAGGTAATGATACAGACACATTGGCTATAATTCAGAAAATATCAGTGGTGCACTGTTCAAAATACTTGATCAACAATACTAGGTATTCTCCACTGTGACTGTTTATCACATGCGATAATACAATTTCGCTTCAACATATGTAAACACTTAATGGATATTGAATTTTCAATTAACATTCACATTTGGACAGTGAGTTTTCGAAAGGCATTTCGATCTTATTTCGCATTATTCTCATCAACACTTCAATGACACCTCGATCAAGTTAATTCACACACGGAACAACTGATTAATGTAGACTGTAAGGAAGAAATATTTCATCACTCTGATAGACTACAGCAAATTCCTGTGTTGACATACTGATAATAGGGTAAAAATAGAAAGGAACAAGTGCTAACAGGTGATTGTTCATGTGGATCAGTAAAAATCAAAGTATAAATAACATTTGTTACCTTCCTTATTTTCATTACAATAAATCAAACCGCAGATCAACGAACTAATTTTATTTCTATCAAATCCATCAGGAATCTGTTGAGAAGTAATAGACGTTTGAGTCAAGATCTGTCAATATAAAACCACTTATAACAAAGCAAACGAATGATTCAAGCAATGTGTCGTCATTAGCATAATCGTGTACAAGCACAACAAATCTCATCGTAAGCATACTGATCTCTTCAATTCCCTCGGAACTATGCTCCATTTAGTCTACAGATATATTCCGAATCACTTCAGTTGTGAACTTCAGTGAAGTAGAATTAAATAACCATCCATCTATCTATCTATCTATCTATCTATCCCAGAATGAGGCAATCGATTATGAGATGAATAACTACGTCCGTTGATAGAAATGTGATTGTGAATAACTGCAATTTTGCTGCACGTGAATTCGTTGTTATGTTGTGGAGTTGTGTTCATGTGCTCACTTCCATCCATCGCCGTTCATTCCTGATGAAATTTTTTATCATGATGTGCACAGATTACCTCGAATCAATCAGAACCGATTCAGTTCAACAAACATGAACTGTTTCATCTCACTTTCCTCTTTTAGTTATCGACATCTATGGTATTCTAAATGTACAAAGTACTGAATACTGACATTCAAACAAGCGCACGTTGATGAACGATCAACATGTTAACAATAAATCTCTCATAATATGTAACAGTGGACTCTTTAAACAGCTGAACTTCAGAAGACGTTGTAGAGCAAGACTGAATACCACTTTTCCTGTAGAGAGCTCCAACATACACTGTTTGTCCTCAATCGGCGCGAAGACATCACAAATTCTATTGATAACATTTCACTACCTATAATTTACTGTTTTAAAAAGTATGCTGCAATACAGTGTGTCATTAAGGGTTATTAATATTGTCATAAATTATGTGTGTATGTTGAAAAATTTCCGTGTTCTTTTGTCGTCCTCAATTTAGCTTGATGCACCTGACACTATTGATGTGCAAGAAATAAGAGAATAATCTAATGCATTTTAAACAATAATATATTCTCACTAAATTGTGCAACTTACATTATCATAATAGAATAATATATACTCAGGACGAAATAACACAATGTGTACCACGAGTTCAACACCTGTAAATAGAAGACCATCGATATTTAGAATTTGAAGGTTATTGGTGATCCTGTCACAGTATGCGCCTACGGACAAAGTGATGAGATATTAACCGATATTTACTGAATTATCTCTGATGTTTTTGAATTTGTAATTAATATGATCTAGTGAACGTCGTGTAAATTAAGCAAGTATGCATCCTTTAAGACGAATGTCAGATATTTGGTTTTCCAGTCTGCATTACACTCTCATTTTCATATAGTAACAATAAATCATCAAGCTACAAATTGGATCTGACAGTTGAAGTGGTATTCACATCGATGCATTCTTTTCTGTACTTCGCCTGATACAGTTCGCTCTTGGAGCAAATGACATGAACTTTGCAGTTTTTGTTTTCCATTAGAACTTGATAAATTAATTGTTTATATAACACATTGGTATATCAGTCGATCAAATTACCCTGACCATACTTGCTAAAGACAAGAAGTGAATAGTAAGAAATGTCACGATCTCTAATTTCGAATGAATAGCATCTAAGGATGACCGTGTCATGAGAAAATTTTTAGATGAAGGTGATGCATACAGAAATGGTTTTGTGATGAACACAAATGTGCTTATTTTTAAAAACAAACATCTGATCATGTTTGTTTTTCAAGCCTATCAAGTGAAATGAGATTATGGTTGAATTTATTCATACTGATCGATTTATTACTCATCAAATCTGGTACGTTCCTACCTATGCCAATTGTTCTTTTAGTCTGTAACAATTTGCTCAAACGATCAGTGGATTCCACATTTAATTCCTCTATAATATTCCATGATAGTCACAATTTATTACTTCTGTAAGTTTTTGGAAAGAATTCAATTACGCAAACTGAACAGAAAACTGTGGTAGTAATCACCATGAATGATGGTGTAAATGTTTTAATATTTCAAATGTAATCAAGCAATCATTTTATGGATATATACATCAACCAATACCTTCATATTCATATGTCGTTGTGACCATTATATAAATATCTGAAATAATGAAAGGAAAAGAAGTGTGTTCATACATTTGTATAATGAATATCCGCTCTTTCAATAAACAAACATCCTCACACAGAATGAGTTTGGATACGAGTTGTTACCTTTCCATGAAGATTTAAGTGACTCGCTGCAATTAAATGGTAGTTTCAACGATATGGTGAGCGTTTCAATCCAGTCAACTGAGGAAAATATTCTACTTCAGAATCGTGAGTGTCTCCAGGATATTACATATAAGACATCATTTTCTGAGATTCTGTTATTCCAATCTAACAGTGTTCTATCAATTAAATTAATTTTTACGCAAAAGTGATATTCTATTGTCATTAATTCCAAATGAACTTCACTGTGTTTGTCTAGGTGTTCTAGTTCGAATAAATCATGTTGTACTAGCAGACTGTTCCTGGTCGTTCGTTCATTGGATGTTTAAGGACGACAACTAGTTTGAATTTCAGGATCCTACGAATATGATAATCGATAAAGTCTGGAATATACAATGGTCCACAGTAAGTGACAGAAAATAACTGGTGAACATCAAATATAATTCGATAGTTCATGTATTTCGATAATTCAAACTGATTTTTTGCACAACATCACTGATTGTTGTACCCGTGATCAATTGGATTCATTGAATCCACCAACAAGTGTCCTATTGATGAGATATCTGATTTATGGTAGTTTAAACAGACTGGAGAATAAGTAATTTTCACTTAACCAAATACATCACACAACTTATTATTTCTATTCAATCAGTTTGAGTTTGCTTTGTAATGAATCACGGTTTTACTGAACATTTTCACTTGACAGTGATGAACACGAGTTGTGAACACAGTTTGGTGTATCAAATCAAACAAACTAACTAATCACTAAGTATTGGTCAACTTTCATGAAATAATCCATTAAATATACTGAATTATTTATACAAAGTATAAGTGGAAAATAAAAAAACAAAATAATAGATAAACTCACCATTATCTGCAACCTCCGTTTTTACCCAATTCGCACTTGGTAACATATGTTCAATGCTTCCTAAAAACCGTTCATCCTCTCCATTCACAAATATTTTACCTGTGTTTAAAGAATGAAAAAGAAACATAAAATTGAATTTATAAATTTAAAAATTGTGAATAAACAGAAATTCAATATAGATTTTATTTTAAAGAAATAATACTCTTACCACTAGGGCTTACAATTATATAATCAACCGTATTACCAAAAAATTTAAAAGACATTTTTGGATAGATTATCTAAAAATTATATGAAAACATATTGATTAGTAGCTGTATTGCATAATCTAATCAACGTACATCCGGAAAACTGGTAGGCCTATAATTGATATTACCGATCGGTATAAGTTGATTCTGTAAAATAGATTCCGTATAGTAATAATATTCATTCTAAATATATGTGTATTAGAACTTGACTGAATACTTACATGCTGTCCATTATGATCATCAGGATGTAGTCGCTGCCAGTTTGGTTCATACTTATCACAAATGTCATAACAGTTGAAAAATGTGGAAATTAATACAATGATGGAATAGAGTAGGATTAACTTTCCTGATGAAAAGGTAAATCTGAAATGGTTCATAATAAACCAAACAATAATAATTCATTGGATCAAATTGAAATTCATATAATACGCTTATATGCTCCAACTATACAATCAACACATACCTCATTTTCTTGTTCAAAACTTTAATAATTAATGCTGGAATTTATCGTGTTTATATAGATTTATTGAAGTGTTTATCTGCTTTCTTCTGATTTGACGATACAAAGTGATCATTATGATGATCAAATTTCATAAAATCATATGATTATTGTGATGGATGAACTCATCATTATGAAATATTGTTCTAGCTATTTTCATAAATAAACCAAAAATCATCCAAAATTAATAGAACTACCAGACTTTTAGAGATTAATATTAAAATCAGATTTCCGGGATTCAATTTAACATAAAACCAAGTTCTATCGTTTCTGTTACATCCTGTACAAATTTCAAGGTGAAATTTACTACTTCTTTATTCTCAGTGTAAATAATCTGACCATTTTCTTAAAAAAAATACATATTTCTGTTGACCTCAGTAGTTTACAGAAATATCAATGATTATACTTTGTTGTCGTATATCATCTCATGCCAACTCATTATTCAAATTATATGGTATTCTATATTCTGTTTTATGTATAGTGGAGGGCGTAATATGAACCTTAGTTAGAATAAAAAAACATCGCTTTCTAATAATAGGTTGTTTATATCACTGATAACAAGCGACACGTACAGAAAAAAGATGAGTGAATTTCTCATTTTACCAAAAATTACTACTTTTCTATTAACAAAATGAAGTAAAAACAAGTCAATTCATAGAAGGTCCTGATCCAGCTTGTAGAGATAAGCATGACAAATTTATTTCCAGCTGAGCTTAGTGGTTGTTTCCTCACAGAATCATCTAGATTTCACGTCCTCAGTTTATCAATCTATGGAACACTCATCATTAATCCCTATTCTCTCAGACTCGACTAGTAATTACTTCCTGTGTATATCGGTCTATGAGACTGGTGAATCATCCTGATGATCAAATTCATATCAGCCTCTGTGTACCATTCTATTCCAATAACTGTCAAGGGTAAACTCATCCTCATCCGATATTCTTGATAAACACATTTTACTGTTGACTAAATGTATGTTTTCATTGAATATTGATCATGGTTGCACACCATGGTTCAGTGTGAGCAATCAAATCTTACGTGAGGTTGAAAACATTTTGACATGTTATTTGGTGCTGAAGTTTGCCCTCACTTTTCAACAGATTTGAAATGAGCTCTTTTGGAAAGAAGCATTCACAGTTGAATATTTAAATAGCATGTTAGGTATATCCTGTCTCAACATTTTCAAATTCATATTTTTAGATGATTTTACTGAGAGATATGTTAATTGAGCTAGACAATGTTCAGTGTTTGTAGGCTGTTGGCAGAAAGCCATGTAGTCCGGTTTCATGGTAGTTGGTACAAGTCAGTGCATTGTACTCTCAATCTTGAAGAAACTAATGCTCACAAGACAAGCCCTCACATGGAATCCTCAAGGTCGAAGGAGGAGAGGAAGACCAAGGAATGCATTACGTCGAGAAATGGAGATGGATGTGAGAAAAATGAACAAGAATTGGATGGAACTAGAAAAGAAGGTCCAGGTCATAGTGGGTTGGAGAATGCTGGTCGGCGGCCTATGCTTCATTGGGGGTAACAGGCGTAAGTAAGTAAGTAATGCTCCTCATGTGATTGAACTCATATCACTCTATTGTGCAGAATGAAAATTAACTACTACGTTACTGTAAACATAATTGACATCCTGTAGGACAGAGATGTTTATATTTATTGGACAAAGCACAGTTGTTGACGTCCTGTTTGTCCAGTCATTATATACACATGGAATTCCGTCGACCGGCTATTCTACCTATACTGCTTATTAAAAACTAGTTATTAATAATTCGCTGATCGAATTGACCTGTTCAGACAATTTTACATATACATTTTCATCTGGCAATATTCAGAAGCATCATACAAATGTAATGACGTTCCTTCTTGGAGAGAACGCGATTTGTGTAATGGGAACATTTATTATTATAGTCAACAGTACCAGTAATTGTTTCACTGTACCTGTTTGTTTATATTTACCAAAAGCAAACTTTACCGCTTTTCGTGGACTTGAACGGACCTACTTACGCTCAGTAGTCTCGCTTGTGTATTTTGAAATGAACTCGGTATTAATTCGATACCAAGAGATCGCCGACGAATACATCTCAGCTAAAATCTACAACTGCTCTATGATATTTGTCCTACGGAAGGATCTAACCTGGTAATTGGAACGTCGTCGATTTCTAGTGGTGATCATAATCAAATGTGACTCAAAAAAAATTACACAAATTTCCCCACTTATACATTTTGCTGGAGTAAGGATAATTAGTGCAGCAGAACGTTGTGATAATACATAGCGTGACACGTTTGTGGTTGTTTCTAAAATACACTACTTCACACATACCTCTCGTTCTACATTCACTGGCATTTGCGTTAACCGAAGTCTGAATCAAATACCATTTACCTTTACAGACTGTGATTGGAGTATATCATATATACACCGCTGGATCATATCATCGGGAATCCATCAAACTTGCGGGAATTATTAACCATCTATAATTGTGGATTTTTAATACCAGATCAATTTAGAGCACGTACCTTACTGGTGAACTAAGTAACGTCCCTTATTTCTATTGTGTTTATAACATTTAACTTATAAATATATATATATATTATTTGTTATTAATAACTGTTATCTTTTGGATCAATATATTGTCTGGTCCACCACAAGGCTGTTGGCAGAAAACCGTGTAGTCCGGTTTCATGATAGTTGGCACAAATCACTGTACTGTAATCTCAATCTTGAAGAAACTAATGCTACTCATGTGGTCGAACACATATCACTCCATTGTGCAGAATGAAAAATAACTGCTACGTTACTGTTAACATAACTGACATCCTGTAGGATAGAGATGCTTATATGATGATCACGATGATATTAGTAATAATTTATTAGACTCAGAAATATAAGCTGTTAATTTCCGATCTCTTTCTTTCATCTTTCACGATCTAGGATTTGGTTTGCGGCACTGGAGACTCAGTTTGAGTTCCTCCGCATTAGGAACCAGCGGCAAAAGTAAGCCTACTGTATGAAAACTCTATCTGGGGATCATATGGCCGCTGTCCTTCAAGTTGTCCCTTATCCTAACGTATCTGACGTCAACGATCATCTACAGGAGGCGATTCTCTGACATTTGCTTCCAACGACGGGGGAACGAATAGGGACGTTATTAGCACGTCACCCTCTGAGTGATGCAAACCGAGCCACCCCCACACGATCATGAAGTCTTTAGCAGGACTCAGGACAGCTGACTCCGAAATAGTTAAGGAACTGTGGCTCGAATTCTCACCAACACACATACAGTTTACGGTTACAGCCTTTCTTGAAGACACACCATTTACTGTGGTTGCCATCAAAGCAGACATAATATTAGCAAAGAATAGCAATTGGAACAACTATATAGTTTCCTCAACGTCACATCCGAATGTAGATCTTGACCCTGGTTCTTTTACACCTCAAATAGACCAAGGTTGCTATATACACAGTCATCTCACGTTCCGAGACAGTTCCGTAATCCCAGAACCATACATCCCTCGAGCCAGGCATGACAAATCTATTTTCAGATGAGCTTGGTGTTGCTTTCCTCACAGAATCGTCTAGATTTCACGTCCTCAGTTTATCAATCTACGGAACGCCCATCAATAAACCTTATTCTCTCAGACTCGACTAGTTATTACCTCCTGTGTATATCGGTCTATGAGACTGTGATGAATCATCCTGATGATAAAATCCACATCACCCTCTGTGTATCATTTTATACCATTAACTTTGGAGGATAAACATCTTCCGGAGTTTCGTCATTCAGTATGATTGTGTTGGTGTTCACCGTTTTGTTTTTCAGGATCCTGCTTTTTTCTTTGTGTATTTTTAGGCCTGCTGATGCAGCGACTGTGCCCGCATTAGTTGTCTTCATTTGCATTTGCTCGTGTGTGTGCGAAAGGATGGCTAGGTCATCTGCAAAGTCCAAATCGTCTATTTGGTTCTCAGCTGTTCATTGTATGCCGTGTTTACACTCATATCTCGAGGTCTTTATAATCTAGTCGACCACAAGAAGAAAGAGTTAGCGGAAGTAGACAGACAGCCTTGTGTGATTCCGGTTCATTCAGGATTTTTCACTGTAGTCCGTTGTATCAGTTCTGTATAATGTTGACAATGTTCTCAAGAACTCCATAGTGTCGAAGAAGTTTTCATATTGTTCTTCCATCTGCACTGTCAAACGCCTTCTCATAGTCCATGAAGTTGGAGCTAAGTGACGACTTCTACATAACCGATAGTTCGACGACGATTCCTGATGTCACACTTTGATCTGCGCACGATCGATCCTCACGGAATACAACCCCTTAACCTCAAACTTGAGCATCTGCCGCGTCTTACATCCGGGTCAACAACACTGTGTTGAAGACTAGCAAGTGTGCGGTAAGTTTGAAGTTTGTGTTACGATAACACCATCTAATATATATTGATTGTATATCGCTGAGTCCTAGTTTATAACTCATTCATAGCTTTAGAATTCACAATTTAAGCAATATGGGTTGACTGTCAAAAAAACGAGCACGGAAAAGCCTTAACTCTTCAGATATTACCAATTCTGTTATTACCTATTCTTCTTACTCCGCTACTCATTTTGTATCTGATAATGTTGGGACTGGTCTTACACCACACGTGCTGCTGGATGACTCTGTTTCTAATTTAGTAATGCGTTCCACCTCAAGATCAAAAAGGATCGATGATATGAAGAGTGAATTAAACACTCTGTTTAAGCAACTAAGCGACATGCGTTCTAAAGTCGAGTCACTTTCTAGCTCTTTATCAAAGCATCATGATCTTAGGCAAGAACTAAAGACACTATCACCCTTATAATTGCTTTTGTCAAAAGACATCGTTCCTGCGGAACTTGATGACATTATAAAAGCAGAATCTGTTATCGATTTTATCGCTAGTGAAGTTATCAAGCGAATAGTCTCTCGTAATAACGTGATTGTCTATAATATACCTGACAAAGTTCCCATTAAAACTGTAAGGAATTCGATATTAAAAGCATCTAACCTTCAAGACAGTCCATGTCAATGCATCCGACTTACTAAGAAGCACCAGAAATACTCGTGCCCGGTCTTGTTCAGGTTTGATTCTCATATATTAGCTGGACAGTTAAAAGAATCTGAGCGGCTGATATGCGCGCTTACGAAGTTTAGAAACGCTCGCATAGTCTCAGATAAGACCACCAATCAATGACTTACGCAAAAGCGTACCGTGAACGAAAATAAAGATGCTGAGATCATAAAAAATCACGATGCATCAGCTGCTGGATCCACTGATACTGATACCCTATCTCATGTTCTCCAGTACTCTGATCTGCCAACGAAGAGTGCTAACTTACCTATTATGCCTGTAGTGACATCTGATATCCAATGTACATCTACTGATTACACTAATCCGATAGTATCCAATTTACCATTAGAAGCCCATAAGCAAATACCTAGTCCTAATGCGACAGCTCTTAAAAACACTGTCAAGATTAAAAAGTCTATGCCACGTAAGAAGAATGTTTGTACAGAACCTTCTGGTTCTAGACCCAATAATAAAAGTAATACGATGGCCCTACTCAATACAAATAAGACTATACTTCCCGACACCATGCTGTACCCAACGCATCGTAGGGGAGGATATAAGGGCAGACCTGGTTCAAATGTCTCACAAGACGGCCACTTTAATCATTATGTAAGTAGGCTTAATACTGGACAGACCACAGTAAACAAATGAGCCTCACGAGTGCCCTCAAACGTTTGAAATGATAAACCTGTAAGACGTAACCTCTCTCAACACTTTCCCATTAGGCAAGATGGATTACTAGGTTACCCAACATCAAACGTTTTAAATAATATACCAGTAACACGAAATTTCAGCCATGAGAACATTAGCCTTTCTATCCAAGCCTTCTTTCATACTTATCACTGAAACATGGTGCTCTCATGCAGTATCTGATTCAGAATTAAATATCCAAAACTATAGACTCTATCGCTGTGACAGAGAAACTAAGCGAGAAGGTGGTTGTATTATATATGCTTTGGATACCCTAACAACTGATAGAGTTGAAGATAGTGTCCTGAATAGTTTACCAGAATCAGTCTGGATATCTGTCAACACCCTGAATCATAGTCTACTCCTTGGATGTATATACAGAGCTCCTGAGAGCTCAAATAATGGGAATAATCTTATTATCAATGCATTCATACATGCATCTGCTCTAAACTTTAATGCTAAGGTTATCACTGGGGATTTCAATTATCCTGGGATTAACTGGAGTACCGGTAGCTGTCAGTCATGTAATGAGGAGTTCTCGGCAACCATTAACATGACTGTTGGTCACAGTAGGTTCGTACCCCAACTAGAGATGATAGTATACTCGATCTAATATTTAGTAGAGATATTATCCCACTGTCTGTAAAAGTATACGATGAATTCGAAAGCAGTGACCATAAGACAGTAGTATGCGCTCTCCCTATATATCCCCCTTCTAACCGACCCATTCAAAAAACCTGTCAATATAGAGACTTTAAGCATGCCGACTGGGACTTCCTGCATTCACTGATTAAAATTATTTTCATGTTCTAATCTCATAGATGCTGTCGAGGAATTCTATTTGATCGTTAACTCTTGTTTAGATTCTTCTGTACCTCTTAAAACGTACAGGTTTATTAAACCTTACGAATTATATATACCAGCTAAATATCGTAATAAACTAAGACGCCTACAGAATCGTTATTTCAAGTCAAACGACTTCACGGCAGCTGCGCAAATAACAATAATTTTTAATCAATTTAAAGAGACACATAAGTTAAAAGCCATTAATGAGGAGTAACTAGCACTTAATAGTAACTCAAAAGTACAAAACTTAACTCTACTTCTCAATAAACGCGCTAAAGTAACTCAAAATATTGATATATCATGCATCGAGCATAATAACACTTTTATATACGACTCTAAAACTAAGGCAGACCTTTTCAGTGGTACTTTTGCGAATGATGTAGGAACCACAAGTAGCTCTGCTTCAAGAGTTACGTGCGTGACCAGCAACTCCATAAAATCTTTCTCCTTCACATGTAAGAAAATTACTACCTAATAAACTATCCTTTACATCCAATTATGTAATTCAATACGCAGAAACTCCTCATTATGAAACCCGTAATTTCTTGGCACTTGTGAAACAAACTTATTCTAAATCATCTCTTTATATGAATTACTTTGCCTGTATATTTTCTAGACTCTGGAATAACCTACCAGAACATATCCGTACGATAAAATCACTCCCATTATTTGTACGTTGCATTGATGCATACTGCTCCTCCGAAAATGAATTGAATGCTCTAGCACCTGCAAGTGTATCTCACTCTACAAGTGTTATTATAGGAACTTTAAATGTTTGGGCATTTTTATTAGTGCATTCTCTGGATAAAATCACCAACTTGCTGTCAATTTATGTTAATACCGTCCCCAGCTAGTTTAACTAATTTGAATATCAACGACAGTATATCACTGTGTCACATGACATACGCATTTTGATAGATCTGATTGACATATTTCGGTAATTACTGCTTTGTTGTTCCGTGCTCTCTGTTTTCGTTTTAATTTCTCTAGTTGTAGATATTTATCATTAAATCGATCTGGCACACGAAATGACCTTAATTACTCCGTTTATAAATCAACAGGCTGTTTAGCTAAGAAATATTACATGTTCCCGGCTGATGCATCGGATCGCTGTAATACCTAAACAATTACTGAACTAGTAAACTTAAAACTCATATCGCATGTTTGTTCTGTACATATTATGATATTATTTGTATCAAATTGATCATGCCTGTAAACTGGCATGAATTCTGTAATTATCATTTTTTCAGAATATAAATGTTATTTTTATTGGTGCTGACAGTAGTGTCATGCCTCTGTATTATTCACATTTTCTCAAATCTCCCCTCTTGGGTATCTTGATGAGATGTCCTTCTTTCTAGCCCGTCTATACTTTTTCCTCGTCTCAAATCTTATTGAATAGAAGGTGAATCATATTGTTAGTAACTTTGGTGTCTGACTTCGGTGCTTCAGTTGGTATATTGTTGGTTCCTCCTGCCTTCTCACACTTGATTTTTCTGATGATCATCCTTAATTCGTCGACCGTTGGTGAGGTGACATCCATAGGAATGTCTGAGTGTGCTGCTCCGATATCCGTTTGATTCAGTGGAGCTGGTCCATTCAAGAGTTTCTCAAAGTACTCTGCTCACCTGCCCTTCCGTTCTTGAATTTTTGTGATTGACCTGTCTTGTTTATACTTGACCTGTCTCTCTGGTTTACTATATCTTCCTGCTGATTTCTTTGTTGTGTCATATATTTGATTCATATTTCCTTCTCTTGCAGCTTTTCTAGCCGTCGCCTCTAGTTCGGCTTGTTGTCTTTATTGCCCTTTTTAACCGGTTTGTTTGTTTTACTGCAATCAGCTTGTGCTTTGATTTTTTTGCTTGTGTTTGGCAGTCAGTAATCGCTATCTCATTGTCAAGATAGTTCTAAAATATGCAGCGAAATCTGGGAGAACTACTACATTTCTCATCCAGGAGATACAAGTGTTTATTAACAGCGTTTATTAACAGTTGTCTACGCGAAATACCTTGGATCCGTTGACCGGACGCTATCAGCAACAACCTACTGTGGGAGAGAACAAACCACATTCCAGCGGATAACGTAATCTGGAAGAGGTGCTGGAAGTGTATAAGACACACATTGGGGAAAGCACTCAACTGCGTCACAAGGCAAGCTCTGACGTGGAAACCTCGAAAGCCAAAGAAAAGAGAGAGACCAAATAACACATAACGCTAAGAATTAGAGGCACACATGAGAAAAATGAACAACAACTGGATGGAGATAGAAAGGAAGGTACAGGCGAGAGTGGGTTGGAGGATGCTGGTCGTCGGCCTATACTTCATTGAGAGTAACAGGCGTAAGTATGTTAAAGTGAGTTAGGAAATAACGGACTTGACCCTCGGGTGACAAATCTGGTCGAATACGAGCATTCGAACTATGACTTTAGAATTCATTATCCAGCATATAACGTTTCCATGTAACTTCCGAATGATTACTTGAACATCTTTTTCAAGTGAGCGTCATCCATAACCTGCTTATCGAGTCTTGTTAGCTTAGTGTTGTGTTTGCCTGAAACCTCTTTTTGTAGTAAATTTATGGGGGGAGATTCCATCAACTCAGGACCTCATGCATGCCGCATAACACTCTCATTCTATTTTGACTCATCCCGATCCCAAATAACTGAACCAGGAACAGATATCCATTTTTTGAAAATCGTGTTCATGGCTCATGATTGTGTTTCGGTTTCGCTTCCTACCCGAAGCATTTCCTTAGATTTCCCTTTGTAATTAACTTTACGACTAATCCACTCTTTTATACTACTCAATTTTTATTGTGTGATGGTTTTGCTCTCTTCACATCATATACTCTCATTTCTCTCGTCAGTACTGTTAAGAATAAATACACTTTCGACGCATGATATTTTTTGTTCTGAATGTGTGCAGTTTATTGATATTGCGCATAACGGCCATTTGAATATGGATTGTACCTTCTTTCAGTGTGTCGATAATTAGTACTGAGCGGGCAATTTCATTTGGATTCTTCTTCAATAGAGTTAGAAGTGCCACGTTTTCGTCTAGAAAAATAGCTATTGTGAGGCAACATTTTAAACATAACTGTGGTGGGCCGGCTTACGGCAACGTTCGTAAGCGCTCGGCGATATATTGTGACGCAATTTGTGAAATCATCTCTTGCACGTGACACACCGTAAAGCATCTCCGACAGAGAAGAGGTGAAATTATCGAACACGTCGATGACTTTGAATGACCTTTATAACCAGTACGACGTTGGTAGAAGACGGTCAAACATATAATCACAAAATGTCGAAAATCTTAGTGTTACTAAGGTGATTGTGAAAATGTGCCAACAACATAACTTTATCCGTGGTAGTTGGATCAACAAGCGACGAAAAGATTAGAATACTCAAATCAGGAACAACTGCAAGAGGAAAATGTTAATGAATAAAATTCTCGAAGCATTTCGTACCGAAAGACACCGATCGACAACTGGAATCTACATGCAACCGGATAGGCCACATGATGTCAAGATCAAGCACAAAAGCAAATTGGAGCTGACTAACCCACTTGTAGACTATCAAGACCATGTAATAAACTAAAAAAATGCCGGGGCTACGAAGTTGGAAAACCCTGTGTATAAACGTCACCTGCCTATTCACATGTGGTTAACACAGATAAACAGGTCGGGGAAGATCACGTGTTTCAAATTGGAAGCGTAAACTTCTCGTATATAATGAACTCCAGTTTATCGAACAAAATTGACGAGCTCCAAGAATCCAGTAAAGCCTTAAATACTCATCTGAGAGGAATATCTGAAACATGGATATCTTCTCAATTCACGGTGCGGAAGCTAGCAATACCCGAGATGTTTTTGTTTCGCATTGACAGACAAGCAGGAATGTGAGGCGGAGTGACCTTGTAGTTGCGATCTTGCTTGGAAATGCATCAACTGCACAACCAAGTGTTTATCAATCTTGAAGAATCTGTATGGTGTTCAGACAGTTTACCTGCGACCGCGAGACGTCTGTTTGGATTAATCTGCAGGAAACACACTGCTGACATCGAGTACGACAATCGTATGTTGGAAAGATAGCTACGCTCCACCAATCTCGAGTTCATTCATTTCCTGATTCTAGTAAACTTCACTCTTCTTAAGGTCGATTTCGCAAAACGTCAGAGATGAGAATTCTGCAGGAACGTGATTCTCCATCCTCATTAAAGATCTGGGATAATTTAAAATTTTCAAGTCGGCAACTCGTTGGAGAAACAGTCATAGGCCGTCAAGCTTACACTGTGTATAAACAAACGAGGATTTCTTGATTGATAATCTCGTAATTCTGGCTCTTCGAAGAAAAGCCATTACTTCGTCATAGCCTTCAGTTTTTGTCATCATGATTGAGCTAGTACATCCTTTTGACAACGAGTGCTGGAATTTTACCTGTTGAATGCGTCAGCTTTATGGGATAATCTCCTACAGGTGGACTATGACGTTCACCCTCAACTTCATGCGAATACTTATTGTGATTTCTTACTGCACACGATCATATGTGCTGCAAAGCAGTTTGTTCCGCTAATGATCTTCAAAATCTACATGAAACCCACAAAGATCAAAAACCGCAAACCCCGTTCTCTTAGCCACAAAAAGAACTATTGGTTGGAATACAACCCAACTGGAAACAACAGAGCATTTGCGCAATGCAAACAAGTAAGCGACAAATGTACATATAGAATGGGAGAACACAGGGCTCAGTACAAGATAAAGCTTATCGATAAATTCGCCTTCAATCTGAAAAGCTCAAACCGTCGTTCAGATTCTTTTCCACAAGCCGAAACCACAGTTTTTCAACTGCTAGTTCCAAATGGTCCGACAAACAACGAAGGTGATGCCGCTGAACTTCTGGTAGAACAGTACTATTAATCTCATCAACAGACCCATACCCACTGAACTGATGGAAGCTTCACTTGCAATTATACGGGACTCTCGAATGTGACACTAACGTGAATCTGACTCGACTTCAAAGTCGGGCATATGACAACTGACTTACATCGAACACATTAAAGTGTCAGGTAGTCCATCAGAGACATGTTGCAGATTAAAACCACGACTTAGGTAACATTACTGTAAAGGTATCCCAAGTTGAAAACGATGTAGATTTGTTGGTACCCTACGATCTGTAGTTTTACATTGTCTGCCGCAAAAATGCCTTCCAAGATAACTTTACACTAGTGATACCAAAGCACTTGAACATGCTAAAGATGTTTGGCGTTTAACAAGGCTTTAACCGGCAACACTTACCACGGCAAATCGTGCCCACCTAGTGAGATCGAAAGTCAGAAGCGAGGAGGTTCGAAGACATATTTGATAAGCTATCGATAAATGGAGAACCGACTGATCTATACTGGCTAGTCATTGCAAGGGAAGTTGGGTACGGCGTTCGCACTTATGATGACAATAATAATAACAATAACACTAATAATAATAATTTATTCTCAAATAATAGTTTGTAACATGAAGCATTCCAGTGTACAGGCAGGATCAATTTGTTACAAATGATATCATTTTTCATTATGAAAAAAATTTGCCGTCTACATTTAGAAATAATAGATGAGGCATGTTCTTCAAAGTTCAGACTTCTTGTGTAATTAATTCCTAGATCGTGTACTGGTTTGAGTGTCTGGGCTCTACTTTTCTTAAAATGAAGTTGCCGTTTATAGGGATGCTTTGCAAAGTGTATGATCCCTCACTTGTTGTGGTTAAATGGTAATTGACATTTTTCACTCTAGATAGTTAAGTTATTGAGGTCAATTTGGATCAGGAGTACACTTACGCTTAAAGTCTCAGGCTGATAGCTATACTCTATTTTGAGATCATCAGCATATAAGTGTGGTTTCCCAAATGGTATGGTATTACATATATCGTTTATATAGATAAAAACAAGAGTGAGTGTAATAAACTTCCCTGGATGACTGCACAACTTATTGGTCTAGGTGAAGAGAGACAGTCATTGTACTTTACCATTTGTTTACGTTCTGTTAAGAACGAAGCAAACCATGAGTACAGTGAGTCGTTTATTCCGAAGGAATTTAGTTTGACGAGAAGCCTTTTATGTGGGACCTTATCAAAGGCTTTTTTAAAGTCTAAGAATAGGACTGATACAAGGAGTCCGTCGTCTCTTTTCAGAGTTATATCATTCAGCTAGTCTACCAGGCATGTATCGCATGATCATGACCTAAGAAATCCATGCTAGGAGGTCGAGGTGAGATTTTCACTAAGTAGATGTTGGACTACAGACGCCTTAACTACTTTTTCCATCACTCTAGATACCACTGAAGCTATGTTTATGGGTCGGTAATTGTCAACATTTGCTTCAGGTTCTGTTTTAATTTTGGGAATGATATGTGTAGCTTTCTAGGCAGTAGGTTAACACACTGTAGAGAGTGATATTGCAAATGGTTTGAGAAGCGGAACACACATATCATCACCTTCACTTTTTTTCAGGCATATCACATATTAGTGAAATTAGTCTACAGTGAGTGTAAATAAGGCATCCTCCGCCTCGTAATTTCAATCTATCACTTCTATATAGGAAATAGTCATGAAGAGATATACTTAGGTCGGAAATATTGCTGTTAGTCCATGCTTCAGATATCATTATAAGAGATGGTTGAGATATGGATACAAACATGGCTAAATCCGTCTTTTTATTGCAGATCGACATGGTGTTGATGAGACATATATTAAACAAATGGCCTACTTAGTTAAAATAAGTGAGAGTATCTCGAATAAATTCGTTGTAACCCTCGCGCGTTTGAGATGATTTATAATTGAGGGATTGAATGTTCTTCAACAGATCAGTATTATGATAGCTAGAATTAGTGGGAGATGTATCAAATGAGCTAGTGAAGTTGATTGGGGAGTTTACACAGGAAGAAAGGGTGGGAGTACTCGCTGATGGAAACTGTACGGTGAAAACACGTATTTGTTTTGCATGTGGTTTGAAATAACTTTGGCTATATGCTTCAACAGGGGTGTCACTAGGGGTCGTATTCCAAAAAAATCTTGCACAGGCCTATTGTGAAGTGCATGGTTATTTGCTGATATGATGGAAAGAAAAGTTAAGATTCGATCGATTTACTCATTATGAGTTTTATCAAAATTACTTCTGTTTCGATTCAATGTAATGATTACTCCATGTAGCATTTATTTTCTTTTTTCGTATGATATTTTATTCTGTATAATATACGACATTCTTGTATTCAGTTGACATGAACTATGCTCTATATGTGATTTGTGATAACTGAGTATTTTTCATGTATGTGATTTCATTCTAATCATTGATCAAAATAAGTGTACAATCAATATATAAATGAGTGTATTTTTGACTAAGGTCGTCGTCGTCATCATAGTGCTTTGGGATAATAAAACTTCGCTTATGCTAGACTTGTGTTCTTACTTCCGCGTCGTGGGAATTTTGGAGGTCCCTACGTTCTGAGCATAAGTGGTCAGCGATTCCGACATAACAATCAGCGACGACCAAATACAAAAAGTAGCATCCAATCCACAAGTCATAACATTTGTAAAAGAGTCTTGGTGGTTAGACGGGTAGTCTCTATCATAGCTATTTACGCTAGCGTGAGAGGGGTCTGCTGCGCGTAACTGGAAGGAGTTGCGACTGTTATTGTAGGTGGGCGCCGTTTTAATGTAGTGGATTGGTACTGCAGGGTGTGTAAATGTTTCGTTCTGAGAGTTATTATAGTTGTGATCCTGGAGAATGTAGATACGGTGTGGAGTGAGAAACATATTATTACCACCCATATTAATGGTTTTAGGCTTTAGGTGGTGATTGGAATGGTCAGTACTCTCGTAGCTTTTTCTGGTCTGTGTGTAAAAGGGTTTGTTTAACTGTAACTCACTAACCATTTTGCAAGTCAAGTTATGCGATATCAGCAGGGAGAACCTGTTTACTGTTGTTGGGATACCCATAGTGCAGTTTAGTTCAACCTTACGTGTTTCCCTACTCTGTTTTGTGGGTCTTGTCATCCCACTCTTTTTCGTCAGAACTGGCGTCTTTCTTTGTCTGTGTAATATGAATTTAGGTTCATTCGAGTCAACCTGTGAAGTATCTTTAAGAAGGCTAATTTTCAAGTGTATAGGTCTAGTTGGGTGCGTGCTGTCACACGACTTCCATCTTAGTACATTACTGAGCGAACAGCTGAGATTAGACATATCGTTGTGTCTTTTGATGACAGTTGGGATCCAAATCTTATCCAAAGGTTTATGTTCAGCAGACTCATCTAGAACAATAGAGTGATCAGTGATGAATCTTGCGATTTGGACGCTTATTTCATTAGTATTATAATCCCGCCTTGTTAAGCTCAAATAATCTCAACTCAAATTTTCATTTTAAGCGTGTTAAGCATTAAACCAGACATTTTAACACCATTACATGTGTTTCCCGACCAGATGCTGCCGCCTTCTTTCTGACTTATCTTTCAGGTTATCAATACCCGGTAGACTTATTATTTTTGGTAACCTCCGGAGCGCGACAAACCCGCACAATTTGGTATCGAACCAACGTCACGTTGATTCTGTTGGGAGAGTAGTGCAGTGGCATTGGGCCCTACCACGAGGCAATATGGAAAATAGACATTCACCATTTAACACTGGGAACCACCTTACAATGGAGAAGGCGGGAATAATAAATTGAATTAATCAGAGTTAATCTGATTGCATGGCTCGACCATGCAGGCGTGGTTCCCCCTGAATTTTACCTTATATCTTTTATTCGTATTAAATATATTGTTCTATCTCTAGCCTAAGATTGTCCTCTATCATACATTGGTAATTCTTACAATGCAATGAGTTGATGTAGACGATGATGTAACTTCCCGTTAAGATCTTATTGATAAGCAGTTACATCATGATAAATCTACAATTTAAGGATTCGGTCTATTATTAGAACAGTGCTAATATCATAGTAGACCATAATTCCACAGAACGTTCTCACTGCAAAGATAATTGATACGGCTTCCTTCTCAATTTGACCATAGTTCCTTTCGGTCGTTGTCAAAGATCTGGCGGCGTAAGAGATAGCTTTTTCAGACCCATTAGGAAAAATGTGAGGGATGACTGCGCCGACGCCATAGTTAGAAGCATCTGAAGCAACGACTATTCGAAGCGAAGGATCATAATGCGTCAATAAAAGATCGGAAGTTATGAGTTGCTTCATTTTCCCGAAAGATACTTGACAGTCTACCGACCACTTCCTTCATGTATTCTTTTATAATAGGTGATTACGTGGAGCAGGTAGACGGTGAAGATTGGGGAGGAAGGTACTATAATGGCTGACTAGTCCCAAGAACGATCGTAGGGTAGGAATGTCCTTAGGTCTAGGCATTGTTCTCACAGCTTCAATGTTCTCTGGATCTGGTCGTCCTCCGACGTTATCTATTAGGAACCTGAGATAGCGTACTTGCTGCATATAGAACTCACAATTCTCCACTCAGAGGCAAAAGCCATAATCGACAACACGTTCTAGTACCTGGTCTAGTTTCTTCTGCAGGTTCATTTTGTCCACAGTTATAATTATGATTTAGTCTAAATAAGCTTCTGCCCTTTGAATACCTTGTAACATGGTACCCATAGAAGCACCGTCTTCACTCCAAACGGTAGTCGGTTATACCGGAACAGACCTTTGTGTGTGTTGATCGTCTGAATATCTTTGCTATAATCAGATGCCGGGATTTGTAGGTACGCGTCTGACAAGTCCAATTTTGCAAAAAAAATATCTGCCACCGTACAGCTTTGGCCTTCATACATTCTTCAATCCTTCGTTAAACACGTTGTGGTGTCTATGTTCATTTGTTCATTTGTTATGGGTTCGACTTTGTCAAGTGCAGAGTCGTCAGTCATAGTGGTTACAGATTTGGACCTTTTATTTGGCTTAGAAGTTGGTGAAATTTCTCTTTTACTGGAATTATTGGCCATGATTTGAAAATGAGTGAGTACAGAGCTCGTTAAATCAAATAAAATGTCTGAGTATTAGTAGTTGTCAATTATAAACCAGGTTAATACAAGGATCAGAGACTATGAGTATGTAATATATTTTAGATCTATTTAAGACCTAAGTCGCAATAGGAATAATATGAGCTGGTAAGTATCTGTCAAAATGTTTTCAGTATTTAGGTAAAATGTACACAATATACAAAATTGGGATGTTAGTCTCCGTATAATACACCCTACACATGAACAAGTTGAAGAATTTCAAGACCACGTGATGTGGATGCATGATCGAGTGCTTTCTGCTAGGTGGGTCCATCAAAACTAATGTGGACAGTATTCAATATTGAAGACTTACGGAACTACTGATTTTTCGGAATTATTTACCGTTATAGATCACTCCATTCGCTAGAAGGGTACTGACGACCTAAGACGTGATCCGCCAGAGGTTTAAACACAGAGAATTTTTCGTTGGTAAACACTCTTCCGAGAGCTTGCAATGCTTAGCAGCGTTTGGTCGTTTTTCCTTACGAAAAGATGCCATGTAGTACGATATAGTTATAAATAAACAAGGTATAATGAAAATTTTGGTTCATCGTGAATATTGTCGTTGCATTTTTTGTCTTTCCTGCCGTCCTCGGAAAGAAAAAAAGGAAATGTAAGTGCATGTCGAATCAGGCGTGCGTTCGTGTGTAAAGACACAAAGCTGGCGTAAAAGGAAAATAAACTCATGCACGTGAGATAGCACATTTTGTTTAATTACGGCTTCTTATGGTCTAGTGGAATGTCGCGAACTAGAGTTATTGATGCTGATTTACCATTCAAAATGCCTCAATAAATCGTGTTTAGAACGCTGAATTGGTTTCACTTCCTACCCAGTAATACAATTACAAGCAAACTAGACAATTCTCTAAAAATGAAGCCTACTCAGTTGCGCGTCACAACGCAGCTTTCATAAAACGCACCAACTGTCATACTGAATAAAACCATTCTACATTCATATCTTATAAATTATCAACCCAGCTGAGTAATTTACTACAGTGGAAACTGTATCATATGTAACAATTTGATCTTGCCTGTAAACTGCTGTGCCTCATGTAACAAACTGTTATTATTACAATTATTAGCGTGAGAGCGATTTTCAAAGAATAATTTCTGGAGGATTTTATGAAGAGAAGATGAAATATACACATATTAGCGAGCATATTTGCAAAAATATGGTTTCTTCGGAGTGAATTAATTTAAATGTGCATGTTAAAACTTTTTATTATGTATAATACAAAGAAAATTAGAGACTAAAAAAATGTTGATTATTGTCTTACGTGTAGTAATCGTTTAAATATTCTGAAAACCTTACTCTTCTGCCAGAATGCGTCGTTTTGAGTCCGTTTTCAGATACCACAAAGTAATAATGTGAGTATTGGCTGTCAGATGAGGTATCGTTAATGTAGTTTTGTCTTTCGATTGTACCAAAGAAAAATTGACCTGGATACGGTTTCCTTCTAAATACACAGCTTTATTGTGATCCATGCTGAAGCTATTGTTAGTTGCGTTCTTATCGTTTATATAATACTTAGGTTCACTTTGGAAAGCTATGAAGGGTCATTTTTATGTTGATTCGAGAGTTCATTGATGTGAGTCACGGCGTATGAATACGTGTGTACTGTATCGTAAGTCAGGTTGAACGAAAACATCAGTTGGCTGTGGTCGAGTGGAAGCAGCTTTAACTGAACGCATTGGGTGTGACAGCCTGCTCGTGTATGAGTTTATATCCAACCTCAGCGTTTCCTGAGCCAGACGGCGCGTTTTCCAGAATACAGGTGGCCCTGTAGTCGTGATGTTATATGTAACATTGCTGGTTACAAACGTAATTTCGGTTGCGTTTGGTATATCTCAGAGTACGTATCAAGCAATTGCTGGTATAATTGATCCATAGAGTGCCTAAATGTGACTGATGATAATCTACAATCGGAAAAAGAAATAAAGATAAATTTGTGTTTCGTCTACTAACTTCCGTTTGCGCGTGTCCATGAGTAAGTTATGATGTTGTAGCAGGTACTTACCAATGATCGGCATAGAAACATCTGCAACAATGAAAATCCAGTGAATGGGTTCACGTAAACCCACGTTCAGATAGACGTACCTTCTACTATATATGGCGATAGGTTTTCTGTTTGCCACTTTTAAGTTTAAAACCAGTTGTTGCAGATAGCGAAATTTCGTCATCACATTAGTGACATGTTACAGGCGGCTGTGTTCGTTGGCTACGGTTGTCGTTAACGCGTAGAGGCTATGAAGTTGCCCGAAACGTTTTTCGTGTAGGTCAGTTTATAATTTGAAAGACTGCAGGGTTTCCTGTATATTCTAGGAGATTTTTCGTATGGGTTGTGATAACAGCACCATTTGGGTTTACGTGTATTACGTGATTTGGCGACAAATCGCTTAGGTGACGAACTT
Source organism: Schistosoma spindalis (assembly GCA_946903255.1). Classification (NCBI taxonomy): domain Eukaryota; kingdom Metazoa; phylum Platyhelminthes; class Trematoda; order Strigeidida; family Schistosomatidae; genus Schistosoma; species Schistosoma spindalis. The sequence goes on along the minus strand of OX336419.1, from coordinate 17,101,915 downwards.
CTTCGTGGGTTTTGTGACCGCTTATGGTCATTACGTAATCGAAGGTAACGTGTCAAAGTATGACGTAGTTTCATAATATCACTCTGTGTCGCTAGAGGCTTTTCTTTGACTGCAAAAATCTCGGCTTTAGAAGAGTTTGTGACCTCTGAAAGGTGGTCGGCATATGCAGACAGCTCGTCTCCGGCGTCGTTTTGAAACGTGACAAGCACTGCTTGCACCTGTTGAGGAAGCTACGATAAGAAAAGTTATTTAAATGTGCCACTATCGCAAGTTATTTGGCTAAACATCTCTCATTCTTAACAACATGTCTGTCGCCGAACCGTGTTGCAGATCGATACTATTAAGGAGTCGGTCTAACCTTTATATCGGCGTTTAGGAATAGATCGTTAAGGAGTTTCGTAAGGTTCTGGAGCATCATTAGTATACATGGTAGGTGTGACTTCTCTGTTAACTTCGCGTGGCAGTGCCTTTACTACTGCGAAGATTTGTTCACGTGTGCCGTCCACGCCGTGCCCGTAGAATTCGACCTCTGTGTAGTAGAACCTGGCTTCGATGTTGTCTGGCCAAACGTGCACTGGTTGAAATGAAGATGGAGTCATAGTCTTCAATTTATTGTCTTTTCCGTCATGAGAAATATGAAAAACAGGAATGAACGAAGAAAAAATGTCCAGAAACACAAAAAAATATCACACAACATGAAAGTTAAAATAAAGGAATGAAAGAGGTATGAATTTACAAAACGGAACAGACTCATAATTTGCAATTTGATGTTGCAGAACATACAGCTCACCAATGAAGATGCTGCAGGTATTTGCAGTTTTACAAAACTTTGAATAACGACATTTTCTGCCATAAATCGTGCCCACCTAGTGGAAACAAAGGTGAGAAGCGAGGAGGTTCAAAGATATATTTGATAAGCCATGAATATATCGAGAATTGACTGATCTAAACTGGCTAATCATTGCAATGGAAGTTGAGCACTTTTCATCTAATCTTCAACAGCTTAATTCGTCTCCATTTCCAGTACGGAAACAGCAGTTATTTCGTCATTTCAAAAGAAAGGTTCAAATGGTTGTGGATGGAATAGAAGAAGCTTTCGCTTAACAAGCTTCCGTGTCTAGTAGCAGGAGATCACCAAAACCTCCAGGCAAGAACCCACTTATCGTACATTAGAGCGTATCCACGAAATCAGTTCGGGGACCAAAATTCAAGTCTTATGAAGAGCGCCTACAATCAGTGAAAATCAACTCAATGGAACACGGGCGTCCTAAAAGTGACTTTCTACTGTTTTGCAACATACTTAGCACATCTGAGCACCCCCTTGGTCACCATCTGAAGCTTAGTCATATCACAAAACATAGGGCTAACACTCAGAAACTGGAGATACGACACAGCTGAACGAATTGTAGACACATCTTTTACCCTTTGAGAGTAGTAAAATGCTAGAATTCGCTGCTGGCTGAGCATGTCCAAGAGACCTTCAACCATTTCAGATACGCACCAAAAAACAACTTCAAATAGAAGAAGCCGAAGTAGAAAAGCGTGTGAGTGTAACTTGGAAAACCGAAATACAGCAAATTGGGTTAAGTTTGAGCTTAAATCGGACTTCTGGTACAATAAACGTAGCCGAAATCTAGCACATCACAAGCACAACTTCAAATCGCGTACCGAATTTTATTGATATATCAGCATATCATCTGATTATTTCTTGAAGTCTTCTGTTTTGTATTTGTTTTTGTATGTCCATGTGTATACCACAAAGCATCGGCATTCTATTTAAAGTTTCACGATTGTTTATCTTGTTCACCTGAGTTCACTTGCGACCTAACAGCTATTTTCGCAAATGATCTGGGATTGTTTATTGTCAGTAGTTTTTGGACTAATACTTAAGAATTTGGTCAAGACATATGCATCCAAAAACTTTCTGGATAGCCTAACATATTCATCATTAGATCAGTGGGACTCTGGTATGTTCAGAATAAAGTATTTAATTGGGCCAGTTAATGGAGGGATTTATTTACAAAAGCCTGGGATTTCTGCCTATGATGGTGATGTAGTACATCAGGTTAGAATAGATTAAAATGAAATTTGGATAGATAGACTCCTTTGTTACTATTGATGTGGTCTTACTTATTAAAGCTGACGGATGGAGATGGGACTTCTTATCATTTGGTTTGTAGTTAAGTTGATAATTTACTGTTCTCGGCTCTTGAATTCATCTTGATGATTTCCTTGTTCATGTTTTGCGGAATAGCGTTTAAGTATTTCCTCTCGACTCAACATCGCGACAAGTCTTTTGAACATGATTCATCGAAGTACCTCTTATTGAAAGAAATGGATTTCCGAAAGCTTCAGGCACTTTCGGTGATATGATGAGCGTGCTTGACCTTAAAACATATCAAAACCCATGGAAACATTGGTGTATTATGATTTTTAACGTTAAGGGTTTGTTTCATGTGATTTCGTATCATTGTCATTGTGAGTTACTCATTTCTTCCGTTGTGACCAAATGTCGGTTAAACGATATTTCTCATTTATACCAGTATGAAATACATTAAACTGGTCAGTGTATTTTAATTCAAATCAATTTAGTTTTAGGTTTTTATTTATAGTTTCACTATCAGTCAATCAATCAGTCAGTTACAACGTGGGACCAGGCACATACATGCATCGATCCAAGTTGTCACACATAATTTTCACAGGAAGATGAACATCGGATTCATAGGAATGGTTAAGTCATCGGTGAAAATATAAATAAGATTGCATATAAGCACATAGTACATGATGAAAGAAATATCTCGGAGAAAGAAAGATGTGAAATAATTTTAGTCTCATAGCTTGAGGGAAGATAGATAATGATCGATTCTGAGCCATGTCACCAAGAGTCTCCAACCATTGATTACGATAGTCACGCGGACCCCTACCAAGTAGTCTGCATCTACCAACATTGCTCAGACCAGAAGTTAGTGACCTTACAGACTGGTGCCATGATTTGGTTTGGCCGCCTCAAACTTTCTTCCAGCCACCCCCAACACCGGTTAGCTTCGCACGTCATGGTAATCGGTGTTCAGGCATACGTAACACGCGGCCCAACCATCTCAGTCGATGAAGATCCACAACCTCATCAACTGATTTACTATCTTTCCCTAATACCCCACGTCTAACCTCACTATTACCTACCAGATGATCCCAGCAGATGCGAGCAATATTTTTAAGGTCTCTGTGGTCACTAGCAGCAGTTTTGATAATCTAGTATGCCATCAGTAAAAAGTAAATAGAGCTGCTTCATCGATCTCCATAGTATGATGTGCAGACTAAATTGGTAGTTCTTTACGTAGACTGGGAAATGTGAGCGCATTGTTGTTAACGATGTCATGATAAACTGCACGATATCAAGAGGCTGTAGGTAGATTTTCGGTACTTGATATTTATAAGCAAGTCCTAGTCTAAAGCTCTGAGGGTATCAGTCGTCATTTTCAAGGAGTTTCGCAAATGCAGTCAATACGTGGTTTGCTGCTTCCTTGTTGTACTTCATTTCATGGATAAATTGAAGTTAGACATTAACGCTATTGGATGCCGATTCAGTAGTCTAGAGGTTGGGCGCTCGTGCGCGAGAGTGAATGCCCTTGGTTTGAATCACTTTGGTGCAAGATCGTGAGTGAGCATTGCTCGGAAGATAACAATAAGTATTCGGAGTTTGACAATGTATCAAACAGTAACACCTTGTAATATGAAACGTACCCACCAGGTGAAATCTAAAGACAGATGTGGGGAGATCAAAGATTTATTTGATAAGCTATCAAAATATCGAGGATCGTCCGAACTAATCTGGCTAGCGGTTGCGGCAGATGTTGAGCACGGCGTTCCCACACGTGATCTGGTGCGGATGATTGACCGAGCACCTTCAGCTAGATGAGTCCACTAAAACTGTGGTCAGAATCCAATGTCGAAAACTTACAGAGCTATTTATTTTGGGGAATTATTTACCGCTACAGATCACTCCCCACCTAGTGGGGTAGTGATGACCCTAAGACCTGGCGAGCCAGAAGTTTAAATCCAACGAGTTTTTCGCTGATAAACACTCTTCTGACAGCTTGCTAGGTTTAGCATCGTCTGGTCGTCTCTCCTTACTATAATATACCATGAAGTACAATATAGTAAAGAAAGGTACAATGAAGATTTTCGTTTCTCGCAACTTCGTCGTTCTATTCATCTTCTTTTCCAGTCATCCAGGGAAAGAAAGGAAAAATATGTAAATGCACGTCAAAATACACTCGTACGCGCGTGAAAACACAAAATGGGCGAAAAAAGGAAAATAAGCTCATGTTCACGTAATAGCGTAAAAAATGATTTTTATAATATCGTTTTTTTGTTTTTCCTGTTTTGAAATAAAAAATAATAAAAATATATAAGCATATTAAATTCGTTTTTTTAATATATATATACATATATATAGTACAAGGAAAAATCGAGAGGATATAAAATGTAAACTTGTGTCTTACGTGCAGTAATCGTTCAAATGTTCTGGAAATCTTACTCTTCTTCCAGAACGCATTGTTTTGAGTTTATTTTCGGATACCGCCGATGTATCAACATATGTTTTAGCTGTCGATTGAGGTATTATAAGTGCAAGAAACGTGTTGTGCGATTGTACTGAAGGAAAATCGACGTGAATACGGTTTCCTTCCAAACACAGTGCTTTGAGGCGATCGATACTGATGCTTTCGTTGGTTCCGTTCTTATCGATTACATAGTACTTGAGTTCGCGTTGAAGAACTTTGAAAGGTCCTTCATATGTTGATTCGAGTAGTCGTCGATGCGAGTCTCGACGGACGAAGACGTGTATACTATGTCGTAAGTCAGGTTAAACGAAAACATCAGTTGATTGTGGTCGAGTGGAAACAGTCTCATAGAAGCTCCGTATGATGATAACGATGATGTCAGGTACATCATGATAATGTAGAACGTTTCATAAAGTTCTACTTCCAACTCTATCGAATGATTTTACATAGTCAAGGGAGTTGACTTAGTGATGAGTTGGATTCATTTATTTGTCTTTTTAAACTTGTGTTGATTTAATGTGTGTTATTTATTTACTCTGGAGATGTGGTTTATATTAACTCACGAAACATCAGAAATACAATTTTTTTACTCATTGAGATATGGCAAAATTGTATACTCACTGCTCAATTTATTTGAAACTATCAAGTAAAACCTTGGTACTGATGCCAACAATCATCTATAGTGTCACGGTTTTGTCGGTATATGGCCAATCCTTTCAAAAGCCGATATATGAATTCGGGCGTTCACTTTCGCTTAAATTGATAGTAGTGTGTTGCTTCTGTAGTTCTTACTGTTGCTGAGATCGTTCCTTGTTACTTTGATGAGGTATCCTACTTTCCAGAAAAAAATAGGAACAACAAATGAAATGACTTGAATTATCCATATCTCACTATAATAAATAACGATTACAACTCCCATTATCATATAACCAGATCCACTGAAAATTTAAAATAGAGCAATGACAACATGGTCATTGTAACTTGCCAGACACATATCCGTTTACTTGGTCTTTGAGCGACACATTCTAAGTGTGAGGGCAAGCGGTAATACCTGATTGCCCAAACTCAAGTAGTAAAAGCCGTATTTGAATCTGAGACTGAGCGACTGAAAATCAAACACTCTAACCAGTGTACTACCTCTTCGTGATTGCAACTATGGCTTGTTCAACTAACTCCAGGTTCACAACCAATATTCGCAATCATAAAACATGATTATAGCCGTGAGCATCAACCACACATGTTTACTCATAATGATATGGCTTAAAGGAGCAACTGGTGAGTTGATGGATAAATGACATATTATTATTTGGTCATTATCAGTTAATAAGTAACAATTAGGGAATACTTCTTTGTAAACTTTTGTTTAGGTCATCTGTTATTGGCTGCTGCTTGAATGTTACATTCGTATATATCCAGGATATTTAATGTTTCCAGTTTTAGCTGCTGCTTACAATGTAAGTTTTTAGATTGAGACTTTCATCAAACCGACTAAATTTCCATTATTACCAATAAGAAAGAAACTATGTACATTTCTGTGTAGTTTAGTCGATGTTTTTATCCGATTCCCTAAATTCGTCTTGTGTATTTCAATTTCACTTGAAATAATCTTTCACCACGTTTACAAGGTAAAGGCTATCAGTGTCATTCAACACGGGCCTTTCGTCCTATTTTGGACTCTTCAGCTTGATGCACCTGGATCGTGTTAATGTTCATATAAGGGTACGAAGCCAGTATCTTTCTTTCGAAACGCTAATAAGTTATCCACTAACTGATTGATGTTAGCTAGCCCCGAATTCACTTTTTGAGAGATAGGGGATTACACTTTTAAAGGTTTGAACTCTAGAGATAAAATGCTGCTCACCAGTGACATATTGAATTATTAATTGGTCAGAGGTAGTGAACAGAAAACAGGTTAGTTGCAAACCGAAAAGCTAAAAAATTATGTCTCATGCTAAAAGCTGTCAACGAGGGTTTCGAATCGGCTAGAAGGCATCAGTTCCCTCAAGATCACAGGTATGCCAAGTGCTGAACTAGTGCAAACCTTTGGCTTTACTGGGCTTCCTGTCGAGTACTTATAACCACCTAACGTTTAAACACAGTGCACACGAAGTCGAATCACCTAAACAGGTGGTCACATTGCACCTCGATTAGCATTAATGATTAAACAAACATTATTCATTTTAGATTCCTACACCTAATAACTCTCTTATCTCCATGACCGGCCCTTCTTGCGTCCCTTTATCACCTCGCCGCGCTAGTGCAAACTATTTGAGTACACGGAACGTTATTACTGGTCCCCTGAAACCACGCTCTTAACTACACGTAGGAGCTTTCAACGCTCGAACACTGTGCTAAATAGGACAACAGACTTCATTAGCCAGGACTTAAGAATCTCGCTCCATCGATGTGTGCTGCGTCTCCGTTACGCGCATACAGAATACGAGTAGTGTTGTGGTGGCATTGGGCCCTACCAAGAGACAATATGAGAAATAGACATTCAACATTTAACGCGGAGAAATAGAGAAGATGGAGTAGGCGGGGAAAATAAAATTGAATTAATACGAGTAGGTCACGTGGCGTGGATCGGCTTTGTAGGCGTGGTCTCAGCTGAATGTTATCTTGTATCTTTTATTCGTATTAAATATATTGTTCTGTCTCTAGCCTAAGATTGTCCTCTATCATATATTGGTAATTAATACAATGCAATGAGCTGGTAAAGACGATGATGTAACTTCCACTTAAGATCTTATAGATTAGGCGGTTATATCATGACAAATCTACAATTTTAGGATTTGGTCAATCATTAGAGCAGTGCTAATATCATAGTAGACCACAATTCTACAGTGTCATTCATTTGACCTCACCATGTCAAAGTAACGAACCAACTCGATTTACGCTTCGTGTATCTGGAAGCCCTGTTGCTGCTTCCCGTGGCCTCGCTGGCGTAGGTATAGCATTGAGTCCTAGGGCAGAACTAGCTCTATTAGGCTGGATCGCAGTAGAAAGTCTTTTGTGCGCCGTTTGACTAAATGGAAAAGTAAGGACTCGGGAAGATGCGGACACTCGTCTCTACCTACTCTCCCACTTACTGCAGCTGAGATAATGTAAAGATGAGTTTTACAGAAAGCTTTCCGACCTTCTCCAAAAAGCTAGACGTTCATATGTAGTAATTTCGGCTGGCGACTTTAATGCTCAAGTAGGTAAACTATGTGAAAAGAAAGACACCTGGGTGGATCTTATGGTGTCGTGACTCAAAGAACAGATAACGGTAACCGTGTGTTGCAGTTATGTTCAGATAATTGCCTGTTTCTCGCAAACACTAACTTTAAGCATAAGGAAAGATATCTTTTGGCATGGTGACCTCCTAATTCGTCCCAACGCTGGACCCATATATATCATATCGTTATCAGCCACCGATGGAGTGGCTCGATAGGAGACTGTCGCTCATTCTGGAGCACATGCTTAGACCCAGACCATGCTCTAGTGCGGTAGACGGATATCTCGCCCACGCCATAAATGACACAAGTTGGCGAAGTCTAGTCGAGCCTTTTGTATTCGTGCTGAGATTTCGTCACACACCATACTACAAGGGCTGATGAAACTTCCAAGATAAGTGAAGCGGTCGACACACTCAACTACTTCATTCATTATCACTAATTTTGGTGTCATTGCAACCCGATCCTGGAGTAACATTTCGCATTTGGAGAGGGAGAAACGCATGCCAAACATACTTGCATTGTTGATTATGGTGGTCAGAAAATTCTACATTTTGTCTGAACGCTGCTAAATTCTGGCTTGTATGTCTTTGATAGTTAATGACTATTTTGGCTAGTCGGATGATGGTGGTGGCACTTGTCATTTTTAAACAGGCATATTCTCAAGAATTCCCATGCTTCACGAAACCAATGTTGTTATGATGTCTTCCTAGTAAGTTGTTTCTTGGCTGATGTGTTTCTTCAGAAGATTTTGAGGATATGACTGGATTTACTGACACGGAAATTTGGCAAGTTTCATCTAAAAATTGTCTTGATTTAGTTTAAGGTTTTGGTACGGTAGGCTACTCGATCTAGCTTTGAGACCGACAAATGCGCGTGTTCGACTATTACTGAACAACCTTGGGGGCAGAGAAAAAACTGTTGTATCCCTGGCCTATGACGCGATAGTTTGGAAAGCTTAGAGAAGAACAATGAGAACAGTCGAATTGATTAAAACGTTACTCTATTTCTTTCTGATTCTGACTGATTGAAAAAGGCACATCGATAAACTCCTGCTAGTATTTCAGAGGGGTTGTATTCTGTTATCAAGAGTGGATGATCTAGGAAAAAATTGAGTTGACACTACAAATTAACTAACTATAATCTCTCCTATCTTAAGAAGTAGACAACAGTCTAAGAATTATTTTTCGGCATCTAATATAGAAATCCCGTCTTTATTTTGAAGCTTGACGAATCGTTATGATTCCACTTTGTTATCAAGAACCGGAAAATAGAATGAAACAACAACCATGCTGCACTGGATTATTTCCTTATTATATTCCAGTCTATCTCAGTCAGTCTGTAATGAATAATCATATTGCATTAATCAAGGGTCTTTTGTGAAAATCCGTTTATGTAAATCTTGTTTCTCATGATAAAACGATTGGCAATATTTATTTGAAATAAGATATCATATTGCCTGTTTATTTGTTGTAATATTTCATTGTGATCCATGCACACAGCTGAATCTGGTTTTTTATCACCTCGTACTAAACGTTCACCAACCAATATTCAACAACCACCAAATCGTAATAATGATACGCAAAGTCCAACAATAAGTCAATCAAAGAAATTTACCGTCTCTGCAAAAGTTACTCTACGATCGATGGGTTAACCTTCAGGCGATCGTCTATTATTGCATCGAGAAATTCTACACCATCATCGTCATCATCATCAGCGATACCGATCAGTGGTAAGAATCAGTCACCGTTTACGACGACGGGTATTTCTGGTAGAATTGGTAAACTACGTTATTTATTTATTTATTTAAAGACATAAATATTGGAACAGGGGGCATCAAATATATATGCGCCACACAAAACAATGAGAATTTAAAGAGAAGGGAAAAAGAAAGGTAAGGAACGTAGGGAATATCTATATTGAAAAAAACAAAAATGGAAGAAACGAAGAGGCACAATCGAGAGAACTCTTACAGTTAAGGAAGAAGCAACAGCTTTTTAAGAAGAAAGTAAAAGAAGGTTACAGCAGGATCGTCACTGGCTTCTACTATGAGCCATATCTGATAATTGTGCGGTGTGTTTGAAGTTTGTGTTACGATAACACCATCTAATATATATTGATTGTATATCGCTGAGTCCTAGTTTATAACTCATTCATAGCTTTAGAATTCATACTTTAAGCAATATGGGTTGACTGTCAAAAAAACGAGCACGGAAAAGCCTTAACTCTTCAGATATTACCAATTCTGATACCAATACTGATACCCTATCTCATGTTCTCCAGTACTCTGATCTGCCAACGAAGAGTGCTAACTTACCTATTATGCCTGTAGTGACATCTGATATCCAATGTACATCTACTGATTACACTAATCCGATAGTATCCAATTTACCATTAGAAGCCCATAAGCAAATACCTAGTCCTAATGCGACAGCTCTTAAAAACACTGTCAAGATTAAAAAGTCTATGCCACGTAAGAAGAATGTTTGTACAGAACCTTCTGGTTCTAGACCCAATAATAAAAGTAATACGATGGCCCTACTCAATACAAATAAGACTATACTTCCCGACACCATGCTGTACCCAACGCATCGTAGGGGAGGATATAAGGGCAGACCTGGTTCAAATGTCTCACAAGACGGCCACTTTAATCATTATGTAAGTAGGCTTAATACTGGACAGACCACAGTAAACAAATGAGCCTCACGAGTGCCCTCAAACGTTTGAAATGATAAACCTGTAAGACGTAACCTCTCTCAACACTTTCCCATTAGGCAAGATGGATTACTAGGTTACCCAACATCAAACGTTTTAAATAATATACCAGTAACACGAAATTTCAGCCATGAGAACATTAGCCTTTCTATCCAAGCCTTCTTTCATACTTATCACTGAAACATGGTGCTCTCATGCAGTATCTGATTCAGAATTAAATATCCAAAACTATAGACTCTATCGCTGTGACAGAGAAACTAAGCGAGAAGGTGGTTGTATTATATATGCTTTGGATACCCTAACAACTGATAGAGTTGAAGATAGTGTCCTGAATAGTTTACCAGAATCAGTCTGGATATCTGTCAACACCCTGAATCATAGTCTACTCCTTGGATGTATATACAGAGCTCCTGAGAGCTCAAATAATGGGAATAATCTTATTATCAATGCATTCATACATGCATCTGCTCTAAACTTTAATGCTAAGGTTATCACTGGGGATTTCAATTATCCTGGGATTAACTGGAGTACCGGTAGCTGTCAGTCATGTAATGAGGAGTTCTCGGCAACCATTAACATGACTGTTGGTCACAGTAGGTTCGTACCCCAACTAGAGATGATAGTATACTCGATCTAATATTTAGTAGAGATATTATCCCACTGTCTGTAAAAGTATACGATGAATTCGAAAGCAGTGACCATAAGACAGTAGTATGCGCTCTCCCTATATATCCCCCTTCTAACCGACCCATTCAAAAAACCTGTCAATATAGAGACTTTAAGCATGCCGACTGGGACTTCCTGCATTCACTGATTAAAATTATTTTCATGTTCTAATCTCATAGATGCTGTCGAGGAATTCTATTTGATCGTTAACTCTTGTTTAGATTCTTCTGTACCTCTTAAAACGTACAGGTTTATTAAACCTTACGAATTATATATACCAGCTAAATATCGTAATAAACTAAGACGCCTACAGAATCGTTATTTCAAGTCAATTGACTTCACGGCAGCTGCGCAAATAACAATAATTTTTAATCAATTTAAAGAGACACATAAGTTCAAAGCCATTAATGAGGAGTAACTAGCACTTAATAGTAACTCAAAAGTACAAAACTTAACTCTACTTCTCAATAAACGCGCTAAAGTAACTCAAAATATTGATATATCATGCATCGAGCATAATAACACTTTTATATACGACTCTAAAACTAAGGCAGACCTTTTCAGTGGTACTTTTGCGAATGATGTAGGAACCACAAGTAGCTCTGCTTCAAGAGTTACGTGCGTGACCAGCAACTCCATAAAATCTTTCTCCTTCACATGTAAGAATATTAATATGTCTATAAATGCCCTTAAGCTTTCGCGCGGTCATGGAGCAGACGGGATTCCATCCTTTCTCTACAAATACGGTGGTCCAGATATTTCACTCCTTCTTCGAAAGCTGTTTACTCTCTCTATGGAAACTGGTTCCTTCCCTTACTGTTGGAATGTACAGAGTTTGTGTTCGACCTCTTCTAGAATATTGCACGTTTATTCTTAGCAGTGCGCGCATAGAGGATAAATTAAGGCTTTTCTAAACCAGTCCCAGAGTCGGCAAATAATGCACGACGTGGAATTCTCTGGGACGACATTCGTAGAACATGTCCAAGCGACCGAAGTCGGTGTTTCAATATGGTGACACCAATTGGATTGTCGTCTCTGTGCCCGAACACACGATGCCGAACCTCTGCATCACTAGCATGGTGTTGCCACTGGATGCCAGCAATTCTTTGGAGACAACGATGATCGAACACAGAGAGTCGTCTAACATCCTCAACTCGGAGAAAACAGGTTTCACAAGCATACAGCAAAACTGCTCTCACCGACGCGTTGTATACCCGACTTTTTACAGCTAGACTAACATCACGAAGGCGCCAAATATGGCGCAGATTGGCATAAGCCGCTCTGGCTTTCACCATACGTGCATTGATCTCATCACTCACACTACCACCAGCACTTATGCAGCTAACAAAATACACGAACTTCTCGACTACTTCTATCTGCTCACCGTCCAGAGTGAGTACAGGATTGGAATCCTGCCAGTCTTGTAAGAGTATTTTGCACTTCGAAGGTGCGAAACACATATCATACCTACGGACACTGATTGCTAACTGATTAAGTGCGGATTGCATGGCTTGAACATTCTCGCACAGTAAGACAATATCATCCGCATACTCAAGGTCGAGAAGTCTTTCTCCAAGCAACAGATCCACACCACCATTACTTACATCCATCAGAGCTGTTTCCAGAATGTCATCGATGGCAAAGTTGAAGAGGGATGGTGAGATTGGGCGACGTTTCCTGACCCCACTGCTCGAATGGAATAACAGAGAAAGGTGGTTGTATGCCCTCACTCTGCCTGAGGTGTTTGTGTATAGGGCTTTTAGGATGTTAATAAACTTCTCAGGCACACCCTTCTTCAATAGACAATCCCAGAGAACAGTTCTGTCCAACGAATCGAAGGCGGCCCTGATGTCAAGAAGCACTACGATTGTTGGCCTTTGATAAGTATGGCGGTGTTCTAACACTTGGCGGAGGGTGAAGATATGATCAATACATCCTCGTCCAAAACGAAACCCAGCCTGCTCCTCGCGAGTCAATCTTTCTCGGGTTTTGAACAACCTACGAAGTATAACGGAAGCCAATAGCTTGGACGCAATCGGAAGTAGACTTATCCCCCGATAGTTGTTACAAAAACGACTTGAACCCTTTTTAAAGATAAGGACAACTATCGACTCATTCCATGACGTTGATACACTCTCTAATTCTCAGACCTTTGTAAACAATCTCGTCAGTCCCTTTGTCAGAATGTCACCACCATCTTTAAAAAGAGCCGGAGGTATGTCATCTGGGCCTGGTGATTTGTAACGTTTCAAAAGTTGGAGTTCCTTGCGGACTTCCGCCCCATTTGGTGGATCAGTCGTCGTCGGCCATGGAGGGCAAGATAGTCTGACCGATATTGCCGGAGAAGCAGGCCAGTTGAACTGCCCTTCGAAAAATTCTGCCCATCGTCCAAGACGTCGATGGATGTTAGGGTAAACTACGTTATTGTGGATCAAATTCATTTGGTTCCGGTATATGGGTTGGTGTGGAGTTAGATGAACCAGTTGATAGAAATAATGGTAGTGTAGCAGGAGTGAGTGTTTTCTTCTTTTTTCCCTGTTCTAAATAACAAAATATGTTTCAATTTTTATTTAAGCATTTGTTTATTTCATTTTTCTAATGTTCACCTGGTCTCTGTTTTCTAAATAATACATCAAAATATTTTCGAACATTGAATACTGCTGTAGTTGACGTGAACACAAGTGGGGACAACATTACAGAATATCTTAGTAAAACCTGAGAATCATATACAGTAAATACTTAATTTGCAAACTGTCAATCAATTGTCTCCAACTTGACTGTTTCTTTTGCAACTATCAGTAAATTGTCACAGACTTCGTTGTTAGTTCGTTTCCACACTAATCATTCTTTGTTCTCGTTCTCTTTTCCTTGATATTGTGTCGCCAGACATTTCACTTTCCATTGATGATACATACTACTTATATCTGTACACATCAGTAGCACACATCACACCACCAGTGAGTGTCGAAAATATTTTCACTGAATCAGTGAAAACATCATGAAAATCGTTCCTTGGAAAATTTCACACCGAACGTAGACAATGAATTTGTAGAATAAATAGTGTAGAAGATCATTTTCAAACTCAAGAGTAAAAACGAATCAAAGAGTGAATGCATCTGAGCTATTTCGACTGATTCTATTCCGTTACACTTAATCTCTGCAATTATAGGTTGCAATAATGACTATAACACCAGTTAAATAGTTTGCACCAAACTGCACAACAAATAGAACAGATAGATGCGTTCACTGTTCGTTTATTGATTTCTCTACAACAAGTAAAATTGTCTTCTGAAGAGTATTTTTGTGTCTTGAATCTTCATTGATTACAGAGTTGATTTACGAAATGTAAGTGGAAAATCACTTATTACTATGCAGATTCTCTACCCAACGTTTTTTTCTCTACAAACTTTATGCTGCATTATTCTTATCCTCGTCATAATACTTCCTGGTAATATCAATATACATGTTCTATTTTCGTTTTCATCTTTCAAAATGTCCCTGGAAGTGACTAGAAGTCAATCATTTCAACTGTGTTATTGTTTCACCCTTTAAATTCATTTCTTCTCAGTCTCGTCTCAGTTTATTTATATTGTTTATTTATACCAACACAAACACTGGTACAAGTGGACACCAAACATATTTGCGCTACACAATAATAATAAAGTTGTAAAGAGATGGAGAATGCAAAGTACGTCTAGTGTAAAGAAGAAGAAAGTAGTGTATGAGCGTGTAATAATAATAATGAAAGAAGCAGTTTACTTAGCAAAAATATAACCAAAGATATTTCTTTCAGTTAAAGAAGGTAGGTTGATTTTTGTGAAGAAAATTACAGCAAGATCGTCACTGGCTTCTATTCTGAGCCATGTCTGATAACGTCTCTAGGCTCTGTGTTGCTGTATCTCTAGGACCCCAACCAAGAAGTCGTGAAGGATCAACAGAAGTTAATCCTGTACAACTTCTTTTCATACTATGACACCACGTCATACACTGACCACGTATACGCTTTTTCTAACTGGTCCAAGCATCAGTGCTACTTTCATAGCGATCAGTGTATAAACAAAAATGTAAAGTCGATCAAAAAGAGCCAAATATCTTACCTATCAAAAGTTGTTTAAATTAGCTAAACCTAGTGTGTATTCAGTTACTACTACTTATTTAAACACATAAACATAGGTACAAGAAGGTGCCACATAAATCATTCGATTTAAGTGAGGGCTAGAATACTGTTCGGGTGCTCAAATCGAAGCAGGTGGTTTCTTTAGTGAGCCACACCCCGAGCCTTCGACTTAAAGGTCTGATCCACAAGGCAGTGACACAAACGTAAGGAAATGCATTCCCATGGTAGCCAGTGACTAATAATCAGTTCATATGCCATTCGTTCCCTTAGAATACTGGATCCCATGTGCACAATTGGTTCAGAATGAGGGTTTTTCAGTTACCTAAGTGGACTCTTCGTGTTCACAAACCCGGTTAAATCGCCGGACATTCACTTTTCGTCCTCTCAATTTCGTAAACAACACCCCCGCCACGAGAAGGCAGTGTGTAGGAATTCCCTGGCAGTGGTTATATGCACGTGTCCATGTGAGAGCATTTCGATAGGGATAGTTGACTCTTCCCACTCTCGGCCGTACCAGGGCATTTGGGGGCCAGGCATTATACAATTGGCCGGTTTTTGATGTAATTTTTTTTCTATTTAATGAACTGCGTAGCTCATTCTTCGTTCCGTTCAAAATTACACTTATTACTGTACGAATGCTCAATGATCATTCAGTTCTTTGAGATCTTCAATGGTCATCTAATGTAGCTTGTTTCCTGAGCTCAACTTTTACATACAAATATAGTGTATGTTTCTACTTTAATCACTAATTTACTGTTACACATATACAAAATAACTACACTATCAGTAATAGGGATCTTTCAAAAGACTCCATCCAGATGATTATTCCATGAAAATTAATTGCTTTCTATCATTCAACAGATGTCAATTAATCAAACTACAAAATCAATGTAGATCTACAGAAATCATTTCATTTCATTGAAATTATAGACCGATCTAAGTTAAACCACCAACGCTTCCAGTTTATCAACGGTTGTGTAACTTAGAATTGGTTCATTGATTTCAATCAAATTACATAGTTCCGTGTTTTGTTTTGTTCTTAAATTCTATCAAATTTCTCCTTTTTCTTTCTTGAATTCACTATACACAGATTTAATATTTCTCTTGTCCTAATCAACATGGTATATTTGCTCCAATTGAACGAGTTTACAAAACTGTAAATGTTAATGGTAAAAAAAATTGGCATCCAGTTACTTCATCTACCAATACTACTAATTCTACTATTGTAAATAGACGATCTAATAATTCATTGAATACACCAATTTCTTTTAAAAAGTTGAATAATTTAAAAGAAGACAATCGTAGTGATAGTAGTAATAGTGGTAGTAATGGTAGTGGCAGTACAAGTGATAGTAATACATCTAAAAAACGTTTATTTTCATCACGATCTAGTCATGCAATTAGTTCAAGAACAATAACATCAATGCCGGGATCAGTTGAGATGGCTGGGACATGTGTTGCGCATGCCCGACCACCAACTGCCCCGACGTGCGATGTTTTCTGGTGTAGGAGTAGGTTGGAAAAAAGCTAGGGGCGGCCAGACCAAAACATGGCACAAATCCATGAAGTCACTGACAAGTGGACTGAGTCATGTTGGTAGGTGTAGACTACCAGGTTGTGGACCGCGAGATGATAGCAACCGCTGGTTAGAGACCTTGAATGACATGGCTCAAAATCGTTTGCAATGGCTCAGGTGTATCCACTCTCAAACTCTGATCTTCTGTATTCTTCATATCTTTTATTTTTCCGGATCTATCTTAATGGACTATATTCCTTAAATAACATCATCAAACCCTATTGTTCCCTTTCACTACTTATACTTTTAGCACCTCTATCACTATGGGATTTGAATAGATAACTGAATCTCTGTGCTAATGAGGTATGGCAACTCGAACTGATGTACGTACGTACGGAGTTCCATGTTGTTACTGACTGATTGACTGACTGACATTAATAGCGGTGTCAACAGACACTTCACTAATAAATCATCATAAACATGCGACAACTGTATCATCACAATTAAGTTGTACACCAACACCACCGTCAACATTGCAATCACCTAGTAATTGTTCACATGTTACAGCAAAAATTGATACTGGTGAGTGAAAAGTTAATGAGAAATGAAGTTTATCTATCATTAGTTAATTATATTTATTTTAAATCATAATAACCATTGACAACCATAAAGAGCTGGTTGGCTAATGTTTCCTCATATGAAACTACTCAGTAATATACCTTCATAACCACAGCTGGAAGTTGGTCGGGAGGATCTTCGATATGGCGTACGTATGTTTAACTTATTGACCAACAAATAGATATTCGATGGTGTACGAGATTTTCTTCTATCGATCCATAATAATATAAGACTCTTCCATTGTACTTTGTGGATAACTTCCTCATACCAAACATGGTTAGACTTCACTGAATACGACTCAACACTAGAACTTTGAAATTTTCATCTCAATCCTAGTCTATAATGTATTGTTATATTAATGACATTTTAAGATGTTACCGTTCAGAATTGTGAATGTGAATATACTATAGATATAACGATTGAGTTGTTGAATATCATACTTACTAACGCCTGTTACTCCTTGTGGAGGAGCTTAGGCTGGTTACTAGAATTCCCCATCGAAGACTCTCCTAAGCAATCCTACCTATTTGTTTCCTGTTACCAGTCATTTTTTATGTCTACATTTCATTCCCGACGTGATGCAGTTTGATAATTTCCGCGGTGTATTTCTTATTCACTTCCAACGTCTTTTCTAGTTTCCTCTTCAGCTGGAAGCTGGTTGAATATTAAAGTTCCGATAACAGAACTCATCTTGATGGTAGTTCACAACTTATACTAGTTTCAGTCTCTTAATAACCATTACAAACTAGAAGGTTTTTCATAGCTCTTTCAATTCAGTATAGATTTATGAATTGATATATAACTATGACACCACTAAAGAGTGTTAAATCCAACATGATCGAATTGTACTATCACTTATGAGTATTAGCAAACCCTAACTTAGAATCCACACGGTAAAGGAAGAAAAGAAAGATCAAAGCACATATTAAGTTAAGACAGACATCAAAGGAATGAATAACACTTGACATTAATTAGAATGAAGTGCTTTAGACAGAGTAGTTTTGTAGATTCCTGGTCGACGGATCATGCCTACTCTTGGGCATACCAAGCATTTTGTGTCTTGATAAGTTTATGGTATTTTCTTAGCATGTATGTGTTTATGTGTTCGACGCAAGACTTTCTTCGACAAGGTTCGATTACTAAGGTCATATATTTACACTGTTGATTTGTTCTGTTCTATAATGATACAACAGCTGTCCAGTGTCCACTAGTTTTCAATGTTACTACAACTGCGATCAATTTCTGGATGTATGCAACCCACATATCGGATTTTATTACACAATAAAGTTATCGCATATATTACTCGGTTTGTCTAATCTGGAGAATAAGTGTAACGGTGTTTTAAACTATAATCTATTTATTAATTAAAGGGTATATATATATATATATATTTATGTCGAAAATCGTTCGAATTATTTCACCAGTTTTAAAGTAAGTCTTCTTGAAATTGTAACAAAATGTCTTGATTCGTGAAGTTGTGTTAATAATTCTACTAGATACAAGTTGTTGTACTTGTCTTTAAGGTACATTTTACGTGTGTGATAGTGGTACTATCCGGTTGCTCAAACCGGATGTTAATAGAAGTGTAGTTTGTTTATGTCATTTAGTGACTAAAAGTCTAGACTTATAATCACTGAGTCACTGCTTCATCTGAGCTTAGTCTATAGTGAATGAACACAGATGGGGAAGACCAATTTATTGTTCAGTGCATAATCACGCAATGGTTTATTATAATGTGAAAGTCATACATCATTTACACATCTTTGAATTGTCACTTACAAGCTTCATTTTTCCTTTATTCTTGTTGTTATCTTGGTTGCTTTCAGTTTTCTTCTCTCTTTATTTCAATCTACTCAATCTTCTGCTGCCATG
Organism: Schistosoma spindalis; assembly: GCA_946903255.1. NCBI lineage: Eukaryota > Metazoa > Platyhelminthes > Trematoda > Strigeidida > Schistosomatidae > Schistosoma > Schistosoma spindalis. The sequence goes on along the minus strand of OX336419.1, from coordinate 17,082,634 downwards.
CATTTCAATTCTGATAAGTGTTACATACTACTTATATCTATCGACATAAGTAGCATACACCACAAGTCCATTTGGAGATAATTGCTGAAATCATATTAACTAAATTTCTTTTGATTTGTTCATCAGTTCAAATGATCATGTAGATTAAGTGACTGGTAATACACGTTAAGTATTTGTTTCCAAGTACAAAAGGAAATAATGATCATCTACATTATTGAAAGTTTTGTCTTTGTTTTCATAAGTGTATTAAGATTAATTATTCATTTTAATTTATCTCTTCACATTATATAATCATAAATATTTTATATCAGGTTTGGTGATAACCACCTCATTTAGTACAGTTTACAATATATGTATATTGGTATGTTTGTTTGTGTGTTTCTTGGATCCATCATCGTCATCATCATTGTCATTACATAAAAAATTTAATGGTGAATCGGTATGATACACCCAAATACTTTTTTTGTACTTATTGTTCTTATAAAGATGATTCATTTATACAGCTAATTGTAATATTCACTTGGTATTGTTTTGTTTGTATCTTCCCATTCAGATTTAAGACTGCGATTGATCAGTCTAGGAAGATACAACCAAAACAATACCAATTGAATTTAAATTCTCCCTATTGCACAAGCAAGTGGCTATCAGGACTCAATAGGTAAGTGAATAACCCGATGGCATTTGAAGCGAATGGTACTGGGTTCCAGTCTCAGAGTGAACATCAACTCTGAGATGTAGGTATGTCGACGAGTCCCAAATAGGACAAAACGCATGTCCTGGATTCCACTGCTAGCCGCTATCCATCTTTGCTTAATTATAATATTTTATTGAATAAATATAAATAAGGCTTGTACAATTTGTTTTGCTGATAATAAAGGCTTCAACGGAATACACCGATTAAGACATTAAATAAGAAAGATTATACCAGTAAAGAGTTCGCCCTTTTTCAGCAAATTCATTTTCAAAGCTGTACAATAGCAAATACATATACTTATTTTTACAGGATGATAATAGTACTGATAATAAACTTGTTATACGTGGTGACAGTGAGGTTAAATAAACAAAGGGAGCCACACCGAAAAATGTTCGTGAATTCTTTTGGATAAAGTAAGGTTAAAAATAGAAGGCAACGGCTCAACAAGGAGTTCAATAATTGAACACCTTGTGAACACAGGTCACTCATGCAAAACAGACTCAGTGTTCAAAGTCATCTACAATGTAAGTAGGAATCTTCCAAAGACAATTAGACTGAATCTTCTTTGCATTGCCGAAGCATTAGTCATACATCTGGAACAACTAGAATTGTGTGTGCATAAGAGACAGATACAACCTCTTCTTCTAACATGGTCTTGATATGTTTTTTTTTCTCTTTTTCATACTCTTCTTCTTTTACAGCCATCTGCTTCATGTTCCATCTTCCTCTTAAATCTTTTCTACCCTCAACTGCTTTACTTTTGTTTCCACTATCGCTCTGATTACATTTAAACTCAGTTTCAACATTTTATCGTATCATACTGAGCTATCCTTTCCCGATGAAAATTTACCTATCTATCTTTTGATGAATACTTAAGCCATTAACAATCGACCGCTGTCAAGTTTCCTTGTTTTAAATATTTTCATATCTTTGTTTGTTTAACCTCACTGTCACCATGTATAACAGAAGTTTATTGTCAGAATTATTATTATCCTCTAAAATTAAGTATATATATTCCATGTTAGGACTTGTCTCATGATGTAGTTTGATCATTTATATAATCTGTCCAATCCACTTCCTACGTCTTTTCCTAATTTCCTCTTTTGCCGGAAGCTAGTTCGTTCCCTCTCACAGTAGACTGTTGTTGATAGTATCCGGTCAACGGACATTCAGTATCTTATGTAAACAAGTGGTTATGAATACTTGTACCTTTTTGATGATAGTTGTGGTAATTCTACGATTGGATTATCAATGATATACACATCAATATAACAGTTATTTAGTTGTCACACACTACAACAGTTGTACAAGTCGAAACAATACAACATTCCAGTTCAATCTTTCCAGTTTCTCAAATTGTAAATAACGTGATAATTCGCTTAAATTCTTCCATCACCTCTCATTATTATCTTGAGATTACGAGTTCGTTCACCGGATATCAGTCGAAGTCATCATTTTCAAATTGGAGATCGTGTACTAGTAGCTGGTCAACGTAGAGGTGTTTTACGTTTTATTGGACAAACGCAATTTGCTCCAGGTATCTGGTATGGTATTGAATTAGAACAAGCTGTTGATAAAAGTAATGGTTCTATCATTGGAATACGTTATTTTGATTGTGCTGTCGGTCATGGAATGTTTGCACCGATTAGTCGTATACAGAAATTGCCTACAAGACCAAATACACCAAACATAAATAAACTATCGGATAATACAACAATGATGACTACATCATATCATTCAGAACAAGTTGATGGACTAGCAAATAGATCATGGTGCTGTCGTCGCACACCATGGTCTAGTACCACATCACCAATGATTGGACGTGCTCTAATTGGTCGACCACCGCTACCAACAGAATTAGTCAATGCATTGAAAGCTGTTGGACGTGTAACAGTTGAGTCATTCGAAGAACCAGTGTTTTATTTAACAGAAGGAATGCAAGTTTTATGTGCTGGAGAAATTGGTAAGTTGATTTATTGCTTATTTGTTTTTAAAACTTCTTTAAATGAAGTGATATACGAAGTGCACAAGAGCGATATAATGACATTCTGTCATAACTTCACACGGTTAATGATATGCCTAGAACCGATCGTGACAGCAATGAGATACATTCATTGTTCGGCTTAAATCTTGATTTTGAGAATTGTTTCACATTTTTTATTCCAGAAATTCACACTTGTTTTTCTTGAATCATATTGTCTATGCTTAGTGTTTAATACTATCATTAATATTGTCATTTCATCTACTACTACTACTCTCCCATGCATCTTCATAGTAGAATCCCTCTGTGCTAGTATAGTGAAAAAACTTGAACTAGTACTTAGATAAGTCAAGTTAGATGTTGTTTGTGGCAAGAGAATGATCAGTAAGAATCATGTACACTATGATTATTGCTACTTATATTCAACATTCTATATCCACGTCTGGTATTAACTTCTCAATCTTAATTTCGCTATGTGAAAATCCCTCAACATATTTCACTAATAAAGATCATATTATTGTGTTCATTGATGATAATATGAAAAGTGGATTTTAAATACCAGGATGGAGAGCGTTTACTCTCCTTCTCGAAATCCTTTCATATGGCCATGATTATATCGTCATTGCCAGATAAATCCTAGTCACTGGTTTCTCTTGTCGAGAGTGTTCTTTACGAAATAGAAAGGAGAAATATCGTATATCCGGCGCCTAAATCACATTCGTGTGTGCGAAAGATCTATCTAGAGAAGTTGGAAAACCCTAATTTCGAAGCAGTCGTTCATATGGGCTCCGGGAATAAATGACGTACGAAGTCATTGTTGATTACCGGATATTTAGGGACATCATATCTTAACGTCGATTAGACCTCTATGTAAAGTGCGTCATCGGAGGGTCCCTTAAGAAAACCACCTGCTTCGGATTTAGCACTCGGGCAATTTCTTAGACCCCACACAAAGCTTGTGTAGCGCATACATATTTTGTTGTCTCTTTTTACTATGATTATGTGATCAATAATAATAATAATATTAATAATAATTATATAAGAGTATTCTTATTTCAATACATTTATATTAAATCTAGCCCATCACTTCGTTTTAAATTCTGTTATGCGAGATTCCTCTTCTACTCATTGTACTTATTAAATAATTTTTTCAGCGATTTCTAAATTAAAATCTAACTTTTTTCTTCTCTTTAATTTATAGTTATTGTTCGATACATTGGACCAATTACATTTGCTGAAGGTATTTAGCTTGGTATTGAATAGCGTAAACCACGTGGACGTCATGATGCACGTGTTGCTGGGCGACGTAATTTCACATGTCATCCTGGTCATGGTCTATTAGCTCGACCAGCTCGTGTGTTTTTTTCATGGTATGTATGCTTTAGCCGAATTAGAACGTCAATTAGCTATTAAACGTCAAGAGTCGGCAAACATTTGTAATTGTGGTGGCAGTAGAGTATCTTAAGCAAATTCAATTAACTCTGATAATGAAGAATCTTGAAGATTTCAGTATACATTTTCCTGAAGTGTCATTTTCTTGTTGGCATTTTGCAAAAATGATTCTTTCCATTCTTACTGTAGACCTTGCGATTATGAAATGGATCGTTATTACCCCATTTTTCATTGGTAAACGCATTTACTCTGCTTATATTCTTTGTTTTTCAATTTTTTGTATTCGAATACAGTATGAAACACTTGTGAAGGAGAAAAGAGGTAAACTTGCCGACTTTCTTTTATTTATTCACGATGTATGTCTTATGTAGCATTTTTTGAACTACTTCTATTTATTAATTATGTTTCATGAAATATTGAAAGTAGAAAAATCACTTTTTGTTGAAGCTTTGACGGTTTTTTTAACTTGATTTCTTTGGTTATTTTTGCTTTATTTCTTCCGCTTTCATCATATGTCTTACAATGTCTTTTCATGATACTGTTGTTGTTGTGTTTGTTGTTGGTATCATTAGTTTTTCACTATTAGTTGTTTTGCTTGGTATACGTTTATTCGTCAAAATGATGCTGATTTTGTTTTTGTATAATTTCATTTTCATTTTCTTTTTTGTTTATAAAACTGTGAAGTCCTATGTCCTTCTAATCCTTCCTCTTCAGTCCAGAACACAATAATAGCTTCTGTAGTATGAATGGAATCGTTTATTTCACACATACTCGGTTTATATATCAATCAGGCAGATCACAACGTACCATAAAATAGAAAATAACATGTGTACACAAATAAGCCAAAAAGTGGGTGTGAACGTGGGAGATAGTAATTAATAGACAGACCATAACTCAAGAATAATAAATCGTATAGTATTAATATACGAATCAATTTAAAGCTTATAATAAGCGGAAAATAAATACACATAATGTAATTCTTGAATAATTATACAATAAGAATATTTATAGGATATTAGTCCATTATTAGTCCTCGAAATTTACCTCTAGTTTAATCTTCACTGGGATATAACGTGTATGTGATTTTTGAATGTGCGCCTACATGTTATTTTAATTTAATTTTCATCATGGAGAATAACATGACCTAATTTAAATCTTTTTTTGATCATTATTCATCATTTAAAATGGACCTTTTTTTCTGGAGGAAACATATTTACATTGTTGCGGTTCTAATAATTTATTGTTCAATACGTGCAGTAAAGCTAGATTTTTGACATACCCAATCATAATCAATGAAAACATCGCTTTGATCATCATCAGCATCATTTGGGCGTTCTTTTTGTAAATGTGATTTCATTCAGACGCCGTTTAAAATAAATCAGCGAGAGATAACTGTTTTATTATGTAAGCATGCATATAGTAACGTTGAAGATTTAAGAATATGGTTTAATTATGGAGGTTCTAATTTTGATGATGCAATCTCGACAGTCCTTTAGGAATATCAATGCTCAAGTATCGTTTATCCAAAGTCACTTAATCAATCAATTTCAACGAAGTTATCTGGATCATCTTGTTGTTAACATTTCGGTTAATTATTCAACATCTTCAATTGTAAGCCATTTCTAAAAACAAAAGCCTGCTTTAAAGATACAGTTACTTTCTCCTTTATGATGCTTTAGACTTAAGTCCATTACAAGTGAAATAAAAAAATTTTCAGTTCGAATAGTCACATTGTATTCTGTAAGAGCAGTTTCACTCACCTAGCTAAATTATCTTTATTTGCGAACATGCATCAAATTTTTATTCAAGCCCATTACATTTTGAAAAATACCGTGTGATTTGTAGTTTGAGTGTATATTGAACTAATCCGATAATCATTTCAACTTCGAAGTCACATTCTGCTACACACTGCTGACAAACGTCTTCGTGATAAGCGTTCTGTACACCATAGTAAGCATACAACAATTTCATAGAAAATTGTAGAAATGTAGCTCCGTTAATAACCTTTACTGAAATACCTGCAAACTAAGGCTCAAAGATCGTGAGTAATGTTAATCTGATGATTGAAAATGCGACACTGGTATGGCGTTTTTATTACGTCAGTAACAGTGAGCTTTCTACCTGTTACCAACTACACGCTTACTATATCTTTAACCTGATAGAATATCGTATGCATCCTCAAGAACGCACATGACGAGTTTCATTATGAGTACAGTGGAAGCAGACAAGTTAAGTTTTTATTGATCACAAACGACACACATGAGGTGACTTTTAAAAATCACAGGATTTCGTAACAAGGTTATATGAATTTGAAATAACATAAGGAAATAATACTAATACCAATGAGTATTGATTATTTACAACACCCGCTACGTGTTTTGTGTCTATAATGTAGTTTCGGTTTATTTGAAATTCCCTTAGATCGCAGTTGTTCACATTTTTTTTCATTCGTCTATCTGAAATTCTGAATCATCTAAAGTCATTAGAGACGGAGAAATCATATTATTTCAAATTAGAATTATCCATACGAAGTTTAGAACTACCTCTAAAATTGTGGTTAGTTAGAGAATAATCAGAACGTTCTTCACCAATCTTTGATTAGTTTATATGTCTAGTGTGAACGGAATGGTCATTTGTACCCATAAACTCTACACTCCTCTGAATTATGATTCCCGTAGATCGTCAGTAGTCATTTCCTCAGTAAAACTGCGCTTCTGATGATGTTTTGTTAATCAAACTAGTTCAAAAGTTAAGAGGGTCAAAAAGAGTTTAGTCAGACCGTCATGAGTTGTTGAATGTTCAGCATTATGATAATGAAACAAGAAATTATCAGTGCATTCTCCTAGTTCTTGTAGATTACCTGGAGTATCCAATGTGGTGTTACTACTTAAACTTCGAACAAAAAGTTCTACTTAACTGTTGGTGCAAAGAATTTTGTGGTGATATTGAGCCCTAACCACACAATCCCCAAAGCTGAACACGAGACAACTGGAGAGATATATGTTCAGCATTTAACTCAAGGAAGAACCCAACGATGGAGAAGGCCAGAAGAATGATTCAAGATTGAATTCAACAGATAGCATGACTCGGCATTGTAGGTGTGTTCATGCTTGAGTATTGTCTTATATCTTTCATTCATGTTAAATATATTGTTCTATCTCTATCCAAATTGTGTTCTTCATCGTGTATTGGTGATTTTTATGATGCCATGAGTCAGTGTAGACAATGATTCGACTTCGACTTACGATCTAATAGATTAGACAGTTATATCATGACAAATCGTCAATTTTAGGATTGGGACTATTATTAGAACAGTATTGATAACGAAGTGGACCATAAATTTGCAATGCCATATGGACGAAAGTAGATTATGGCATTCAATATCGGTAAGATTGCTGTTAGACATTTTTCTGAGATGAATTCCAATATCTATTACTAATACATTGGGCATTCTTACACGAATAAATACTTCTTCATTGCCGTGATGAGTGAAATGTCCGACAAAACTATTCGTTAGTAACATATGAATCGATTATTACGAATGTGTAATGTCAGTTTAAGGATGGACCACACTAATCTGCATGATTAGACTGCTACGATTAATAAGATACAGCTAAGTATTACAAGTAGATTTACTATTCAACAGCCCGTGCAAACAACCAGGATAGTTCAAAAATTTTTCACTTATATCAGCAACAATCTCAAGCCACCAACAGATCTGAAGAGCAAGTGATTTCAGTTTCTCTGCTCTCAGATAGGCGGATTGAGGGTCATATAATAATATAGATCTGAGTTTAAAGCGACTGATTATTTCATCATCAAAGCACAAAATGCCTTCGGGATATTTTATGTTTTTATCTTCTTTCATTTTGCAAAACTCAGGGAACCTGCTTTTGTATTGAACATTCCAACTTCTTTTTATATACGTAGTACATATATACGTTATAGGGAAGCTCCTTCTAAGATAACAACCACAAATAAGTTCACTTGATCAACGAAAGATTAAGATGGACAGTACCATTAAATAATAACTCAGGACGAATTTCCATTGTAATTTAAACTGGCCGAAAAGCATGTTATAACAGTATTACAATGTTCAATCGCATGCCACGACATAGCAAGTAGAAGTACAGACGACAGAAAAAGAGATGATTTAATAAATGAGGTAGCACATCAAGGTACTATAAATACTTTAAAGACTGTACAATACAAAAACCCCAGTACAGAAGTATATTAACTAAACTAGATAAAACCACCGCCTCATGGGCAAGTCCAAGGTGTACGACTAAATGAATGCGTTGGTTTTCCTTGACCTTGATCGGGATCGACGGTCTCTTCGATATATAATGACACAACTGCCGTCTGATTTTGCTGTGGCTCGTTGACATATAATTGGCCGCACAATACTCCCCCACCAGACTCAAAGGCCGTTTAAATGGTGTCAAACACGTTGGGAGCAGTTGCACGCCAGAGATTGCCGAACAATTAATATGGATCCTCCAGGTTTCGCCGAACTGTAAAACATGCGGAGAGAGGTGACAGAAACTGATCAAGAAAACGGCGAGTAATAATACGTTAGTGAAACATAGGTTGAATGTCAAGAGATTAAACATAGAAATAGAAAAACCATAACGTTTCAAAGTTCTATCGGGTCGCTTTGACGTAGGTATCTCTGATTGATTTACTCAGATGAGAAACGATCAGTTTGCTGCAACAGTAATGTTGCTATAGTCATAGTACGATAAGTGTATTATAAAATCGCGTGGATATGTATACCGCTATTGATTTAAAGTACAAACGTCAGACAGTGTCGTTGATAGCTTCTATTCATTAGTGACGATTTCTAGTTATATATATATTTAACCGACTAAGTAGAGAAGTATAAACGTCAAGCGAAGTCGTGATTTTGTTGTGCGAACCTATTGATTAACTCGTAGTCAGAGTTTGAAAGGTCGATGACTGCTGCAACAGTCAGCAACGGTCGAAGACTAAAGGTCGAGAGCAAAGAGTGCACGCTGAATTATCTGATAGATGATAAACGGTGAGTGCTGCCTGTTTACTGGATAAGTGTTGAGATAGAGGAAACAATGTCGTTTTCAGTTTGCAGGATATTCGCTGGGCTGTGTAAACTGATGATTCGCTCGAATGATTATTTCGTCTGATCATCAGTTGAACTGGAAAAGCTTAAAATCGTTGATTAGTTGAACATTTGTTAGATAACAGCCAGGAGGATACAATACTCCATAAACCAAAGTTGAATAACTACAATAGTTCAGATGTGCTGTAAAGTCGAAGTGTGAGAGTATTTAGAGAGAGAAGGAGGACCCACCTCACTCTCGGCCATACCAGGGCATTTGTGGGTCTATTAATATTGGTCTTATTGTTAAATTGTGTTCAAAGACGCTTATGGGATAATGTCCGCGCAACAATCCAAGTATTTCATATCACGATCCACAATTTCTGACGCACGTCTAACCTGGTATACTGAGCAATATAACTATGGTGTGTGAATATCTTCATCATGGATATTCAAAGACGTCGTTCCCTTTTTTTCAGTCACTCGTTAAATAAAATCTCAGCTGTTTTTCGACGTGAAATTTATTTCACAAGAGAAGAAAGAAACTGAAATAAATGGAACGTTAATAGAGTATGAAGCTCTCGACGGTATGTTTAACCTTATTGTATCAGAAATGACTATTTTTATAGTTGAATGCATCAATTTTGTTTCAAATGATCAAACGTTTCGTGTGCGATTTCAGTAAATAATTAAATGAAATTTAGCTACTAGTATCAGATGACGTTATTCTATACGTGGGTTCTCTGTTGATTATATAAAAAAAAATGAAGAACGGATGTGTTTCACGTCCTCACGATAAAATTCCCTTAAGCGTACATAATGTTGCAAACCGATAGATGAGATAACATATGTCAGTTATTGATTATGCATTGACTTGGAAGTGTCCATAGTTTTTTAACTTGCTACATGTGATATGAAATTTCGTGAGTTATTAAGATCGCGGAAACATTTCTTGAAATTGTAATTAACTTGGACACAAAATCTATACGTCATCTTGTTCATCCGATAAATTGAAAGTGTAGACAAGTCAGGTGTTCAGATTTTGATATACCATAGGCAGTAGATACTTGTACAGTATCAAAAATACTGAAGATTTTCGTGTGTTGTAAGTGTTTTCTATCTCACTGATATGTATAGTGAGTAATCACGAGCACTCTTCAGTTTTTCATGTGTTGGAGTATTGAAATAAAATTACTGCGACCTAGAAAATCATTCCAATGTTCAGCTTGACTCCAATATTCGTTGAATAAAATATAATTAATTATCGATGAATGTTCATGATCCAACTAGTGTGACGTGCTAGCCGTCAGGACAGAGAATATAATATGATCACATAGTTAGAAACATTTCATAAAGATAGGTCGACTGAAATCTCTTCCAGAAAAACGTCAGCGACGAATTAAAAAACAATGTCACGCCTTTGTTTTTTGATCGAATTAACATAAGTGAATTTATTGTCTCTGGACCACTGACTTTTTTGAACGGATTTCAAAATAGTAAGCGGGAGTGAGTTTACAATGTCATTCATCACTTTTCACATGTTGAAGCGGTATACAAGACACGTTTTCATCATGAGACTGATATCGATCAATGAAACTCAAAATCTGTTGGAAATCAAATACAGTGGGCTTTACTGAACCAGATGACAGCATAGTGTATGCATTTTTGAATGCAAACAGTCATCAAAATCAACCAAATCCTTGCGTCAATACTCATCGTTGAACATTCAACTTAGTTTCATTCAGTTCCGAGGAGTTGTTGTGAAAAGCGAATGACATGATTTGAACATGTTCTCCTTCTCATGAATATGTACACTGGGTAATCACAGACAGTTTTCTGTTAATCATGTAGTACGGATTAAAATACCATCTCGACAACTAAGAGAATCATTCTATAAGGTAATGTTTTGATCGACTTTAACCTTCGTTGAATAAAATGTTTTTCACCATGGATGTAACTGCATTTTATCCCGAAATGTCGTCGTGACATGTGAATTTCAATGAAAGTGTGCTGAATTTGGCATTGAGCAAGGTGATGACAAATTTCTAGTGAATGAAATAGTCACATAATTTTTAAATCATTATAATATCATCGATTTATAGTTATATGTTTTCTAATTTACTTCTCTTTTGTTTGATAACTTGACATGCAATCACCCCATTCTTTTCACTAAAGATTGTCCAAAACACAATTCGATTGAAGCATGTCATAACGCAACAACTATTACTTATGAGTAGTCGCAAAACCCTAACTTGGTATCCTTAAGATAAAAGGATAGAAAGAAGATCAAATAACATATTATGCCAAGAATTGGAGATAAAAATCAAAAGAATGAATAGCAATTGGCAACAATTGTAGAGAAGTTCTCAAAATAAAATATTTTGTTGATTTCTCGTGAGCGGCATATGCTTTGATATGACGGGATGGTACAAACACTGGTGCACATGGGTTCCAGGATCTTGAGAGAACAAATGGCGTGTGAACCTACCGTTGGTCACGGGTTATCATAGAAATGCATTTTGTACCGTTACTCCACTGCTTCGTGGATTAAACCCTTACGACTCGGTATGTGGCCTCTTAGGAAAACTGTAACAGCTTAGGTCGATTTCTTTAAACAAAACATTTAGATCAAATCATATTCAAGTATTATAAAGGTTCTCATTATCATTTTTTTCATGTTTAGGAAATTTATGCAATAAGTTGACCAGTTTTCTTGCAGAATGCTTTTAAATATAGTCGTATAACCCAGTTTATTGGCGCCAAACAATGTTTTTTCTTGTATTTCCAGAGCAATAACCGTGAGGATATAGTACAGTACGTTACCTGTTAGGTTACTGTATTAATGGCATTGATTCTACATACCTAATTTTAAACGCAACTTATAAGGGAACTGTTAAGTAATCATAACATTGAGCTAAATATATGACTATCACCGCGATGCTCATGTCCAACCAATTATTATTAGTGGTCCATACAAAATTCTGGAACTTAACATTAGCACTCTAAAACAAGAAAACATGTTACGTCAATAACACCGGCACCATACGCACTCATACTTCTGCCCTCCTGAATCCTAGACCACGAGCTTTGCCAGTAGACCACATCAGACCGTGGGGGAAATGACTACAGTATTTCTTTACACTGGTTAATTATTCATAATACTTATGAATAACAGGACTTACACACTTCTAAGGTGCAGACCAATTCATTACCTAGATGAATTGACGAAATACAGCTTCAAAATATTGTGCATGCCTACATCAAACCCGCAAACAGTATGTAACACAAGTCTATGTGATCCTCATACTTTTCATAATTATTTTTCCCTTTTAACCGTATATTTCCCATTTTGTGAAGTATTCTTATGCACCCTTGGGTACGTACCGGTTATAATAGGCGGTTACCATAGACTCAAAGTCATACGTTTGGTCAGGTTTAATGAGGAGTCCAACCTCTTGCAAATTCACACATTTACATCTATGCATTCAAAAAGAGTATTTTTTTTATTTTTCGTACACACTATGTCTATTTCCTTCCAGATGACCAATCCTTCCTGGAGGCAAAACACGTGGAACCGAACAATTACGAATTATATTTATGTATTTCCATTTTTTACCCTATCATTTTATGCAGGTAGTGGAGCAGTTCTTCAAGTTTTATTGATTTTCATCATTACCTTTGAAGTAGACTCTTCTTTACATTTTACTTGAGTGCGACTCAAGAGGCAAGTGAGTAAACACCTGATAGCCGGACAGAACATGGAAAAAACGTACCTCACCAATATGGTGTTGGGTAGCCCTCTCGCGGCACTTCCTCAGGCATTCTTGTTCCATTTTATCACACTCTCTTGCGAGCACGTATTTAACCATCAGCGGTAGTTGTAGAAAAAATTACAAGCTACAAAATAAGATGACAAGCTGGCAAATGAAGAGACATCCACAACTATCGTCGATTACCGACGGAGTTATTCGTCATTGATTCGAAGTTACAGTAAGCCAGTCGGCAATTTTCTCTTGGGCTGCGGAAACAAAACTAAAATGCTTTTGATAGGTAGGTTATCAAACCGACGTTCCTACGGAAGTCGATTCTAGGGGGAATCTAATGTAACAGCTTAGGTCGATTGGTTGAAAGTTGAGCTTAAGCAACTGAGCACATGTCAAAACAGCATAGTTCAGATATTTATTCACTTCTCTATTCTGTATAGGCGTTATATTTCTAGTTATCTTTTATTGAATGTTGAGAGGCTTTGTTTGTCTGAGTAAGGAATCGCACGCTCCACTGTGACTGCGCGAAGATCAAAATAAAGACTTATTTTCCTACTAGTCTTCTTTCTTCTATTAATAACACGAGGGTTACCTATAGGCACGCGTGTAGTATCCCAGCCCCTACACAAATAGGATGACGAAGTCTGGCGCATATTTGTTTGGTGCATCTTTGTACTAATAATTATCAGCTTTAAATAATAATAACTTTTACCAAAATATTTTCAATGCACTTATGTGGTTCAACTCATTGAAAACGCTTTATTATTTCAAATGGCTGTGAAAGTAATAGAAGAAGCTTTCGCTTAACAAGCTACCGTGTCTGGTAGCAATGGATCACTAGCATCTCCGGGCAGGAACCTAGGTATACTGAGGACAATGGAGGAAAAAAATAAATTAGTAAATCATAAAAAGGCATTATCCTTAGTCCTTAAGAATAGGTCAAGTTTCCTCTTAAAGGACTCCCAAGAAGTCGTTTGGACAAGCTCAGACGGCAGTGAATTCCAGCATTTGATAACGCTTAAAGAGTAGAAGTAGTGTCTGCAGCCCGTTCTGCTATGTTTTGTCTACAGTTTCTGGGTGTTACCCCTTAGGTTTGTTTTGAAGATAATTAGGTACTTAAAAGGATGTCCAGAACTGTTAAGGATACTGTTAGCCATTAGAACGTCACGCCCATACTCTATTGGGTAATGGTTGAGCTATCGTAGGCGCTCTTCATAAAGCTTGAGTTTGAGTCCCCGAACTGATTTTGTGGCTCGCCGTTGGGTACGCATTAGATTTCCCTATGCTTTTGGAGTGAGGCAGGTTTACGTACTCCAAGTGGGGACGAATAAAACTTTAAGATTATGTCGAAGTTTCTTCCGTCAAACTGGTCAAAAATGCGCTTCAATGTTACCAGTGCAAGGTTTGCTCGAAAGGCATTTTTGTCACAATTAGCGTAAGACTTCAAATCGTAGGATACCAGCACTCCTAAATCTTATTTATTTTGAGATAATTTTAGAGTGGAGTTTCTTAAGTTGTAACTGTAGTCTGCAGCATATCTCAGATGGACTACTTTACACTTTGAAGTGTTAAACGTAAGTCCGTTGTCATCTGCTCAACTTTAAAGTCGAGTCAGATCGTCCTGAAGTGTCAGTATATCTTCCTGGTTGTGTGTTTCTCTCCAAAGCTACACATCACCAGCAAAATGTAATTTCAGACGATACCTGTTGTAGAAGATCGTTTATATGAATCAAGAGATGAAGATGTCCTAGTAATCAGCCCAGGAGGACCTCACTAGGACATAACGTAGCCTGAGGGATAGTGCAGTTACCCTGACCTTAAAATGTCGATTCTTTATATATGAAGTGAGACAATCAATTAGGGGTGACTTGATCATTAATCAATTGGGCTTGTTGATAAGACATATATGGATGACCCCATTAAAAGCTTTGGAGAAGTCAAGGTAAATGATGTCAACCTTACCCTTGAGATCAAGGATGATTGTCCATCTGTCTACTACAATCAGCAGGTTGGTTATATGATAATGACCCTTCCTGAAACCACGCTGTTGGGGCGAAAAGAAGTTTAAGGATGATAAATAGTCGTGTGTACCATCGCATATCAGGGACTGAATAATTTTTGAAGGTATAGAGAGAAGGGTCACCGGTCGGTAACTTGAAGGTCGACCAAGTCAACCTCCTTTGAAAATTAGTGTGATTTGAGTCAGCTTCAAATTTCAAGTAATTTACTTTGGCTAAGTGAGTGTGAGAACATCACGCTGAACGATGTTGCTAGGATTGAAGCTGATTCAATCAGAATGAACCATATCTGGACCAGGAGAAGTGTCTTTTCTTAGATGCTGCTGTTTCCGGAACACCAAGTCAGCGCTCAAATTCACTTTGGAAAGTACTGTGCAATCGAAGATGAAGCTTTTATTATTGCAGTTGACGTGGATCGGTCGAAACGCGTGATGCGGGATAATTCTTCCACCATACGATTTTCGTACTCGACTTCAGCAGTGAACTTCTTGTAGATGACCCCAACTAGACACCTCCAGTCAGTAGACAATCTTACTGAGCATCACACGGATTCATCAAGATTGTTAAATTCTTGGTTGTGAACCTGATGTACCTCCAGGCATGATCGTATGCATAAAGCTACTCCACCCCCGATTTATGTTTTTCTATCGTTGCAAATCTAAGACATCCCAGGCATTGCTAGCCCCTGGTCCGTAAACTGAGAAGATAACCAATTTTAAGACATTCCTATCAAATGAGCATTATTGGCATCGTTAAGTTCACTTAGCTCATCTATTTTATTTGGAACACTCGCGGCGTTCATGTACAAGCAGTTTATGCTTTCAATTTGAAACGCGCGAGCTTCTCGTGTTTGTCTGTGTAACGACCAAACTGCCAATTTTCGGTTTGAACGCAGGACCAACGATTAGAACAGAATACCTTGTTCTGTATAGCGTACG
The DNA here is from genome assembly GCA_946903255.1 of Schistosoma spindalis. Lineage (NCBI taxonomy): Eukaryota > Metazoa > Platyhelminthes > Trematoda > Strigeidida > Schistosomatidae > Schistosoma > Schistosoma spindalis. The sequence continues at coordinate 17,066,770 of OX336419.1, read as the reverse complement.
AAGCGTTTTTGAAATACTTGTATTAAATTATATCAAAACAAAAACTCTGTGCTCAACTTGAAAGGTTCTAATTTAGGAAATAGAACAAATTATGTCAAAAATACAAAATACTTCAAACGGTATAGCCTGTGCTATACATTCAAAGGTTTGTCTGACACAAGTTAGATTTAGATTTCTGCAGTAAAGACAGAAACCCTATGGCGTATGTTAATTTTTTTCTACAATGCTTCTCTATGTGTTCAGTCTTCTCTTAAAAGAGTCAATGGAAGGTGCGGACACCACTGCTTCGAGCAGTAGGTTGGAAGTTTTGATTACTCGGTGTAAAAGCCTGTACGCCGCGGGTATTTTATTCGTTCTTGGCTTTTATACTCGTCTGCTATGTCATCTGAGATGTCCCGATTTAGTGGAAAGCAAAAGAGAGAATAAGTTAGGTACAGAATCATTTCTCAGTAATCTGTACATCAAAATTAAATCTCCCCTTAGTCTGCGATAGGACAGAGTGATAAGGCCCAGCTTTTCAAGCCTCTCTTCGTATAGTAGACCCAAGAGTTCTGGAATTTCACGGGTAGCTGCCCTCTGTACTTTTTCTAGGATGTACGAGTCACCTTATAAACAGCTGTTTGCAACTTGAGCGCAGGTCTCAAGCTTAGTTCTCACCAAGGTTGTGTATACTGTGATGAACATGATAGTATCAAATTTAGTGAATGTCTGTTTTAAAGCTCAAAGGGTTCTAAACCCCTTAGCTGCGAAATCCCGGGAATGGGCTGTCGTCTTATGATCATGAGTCACTGTCAACCCTAGATCCCTATGAGACCGGACCACGGGTAATGGCACTTCCCCTATGTTGTACCTATTAATCTTTGAATCCTAAAAGTGCATGTGAACATACTTCGCCGCGTTTATAGGCATCAGCCACTCTTTAGACCAGTTAATCATATCATTTAAGTCTGCCTGAAATGCGCATGCGTTTACGTCTCCAGTTATTACTCGACAGATTTTTACATCGTCAGAGTATCATAACACTGGAGACTGTACTATACTTGGAAGATCATTAACATACGGTATAAAAATTAAAGGACCTAGGAAGAAACCTTGAGGTAATCCACTAAGTACTGGTCTCTAGATGGAGCACTTTGAATTTATTCTTACTTTCTGTCTACGACCTATTAGGAAATCCTTAATTCATTTTAAAAGAGGTCCGGCAATACCAAGGTTTTCCAACTTCAATCGCAGTCTATCAGTTGACACCTTGTCGAAAGCCTTACTGAAGTCTATGTAGACGAAATTCACTGAGTTTCCGTAGTCTAGCGCTTTTATTCAAAATTTCTTTGCTATAAGAAGGTTTGTTGTGGGAGATAGACTCTTTATAAAACCATGTTGTTCTATGTTTAGCAAGTTATTGATTTCCATAAATGCCATTATGGTCCGTTTGATTATTCTTTCCAATATTTTAGCTACAACACTGGTGAGGCCTACAGGTATGTAGTTCGATGCAAGTTGTCTTGGTTCTGTTTTATGTATGGGAGAGACGATTGCGCCTTTCCAGTCCATCGGTAACACACCTTGGTCAAGTGACATATTGAATGTGACAGTAAGTGGAGCCGCGATACATTGTGATATATTGCTTATTTGTTTCTATATCTTCATTGAATGAATTGATATATCTCACGCATCTTCACACTACAATCTTTGTATGTCAATAGTGTGAACTAGCACTTAAATGTGTCAAGTTCGATGTTTTCTGTGGCAAGAAGATAATTAATTTACAGATATTGTTCGCTACATTGGACCAATTACATTTACTGAAGGTATTTGGCTTCGTATTGGATTGTGTAAGCCACGTGGACTTCACGATGGATGTGTTGCTGGAAAAAGTTATTTCAAATGTCGTCCTGATCATAGTCTATAAGTTCGACCAGCTTGTGTATTTTATCATGGTATAAATGCTGTAAATCTTCTTCCACCTGCATCAGCCGAATTAGAACCTCAACTGCCTGTTAAAATTCAAGTGTCAGCAAACAGTTGTAGTAGAGGTAGAAGTAGAGTATCTGCAGCAATGTCAATTATCTCTGATAATGAACAGGCTTCAAAGATTTTATCATATAATCAATTACAGTGGAGGAAAAACATTTCATTTTGAAAAAAAGTACTGGCATTTCGCAGCAACGTTTTTTTGTATCCTTAGTATAGACCTCACAAATATGAAATCAATCATAATTATCCTATTGCAATACACTCCGTTTTTCTTTGTTAATAGTATCCACCCTGTTTATACTTTTTGTTTTCCAATATTCGGTTTTTGTATTAGAACAGTATCAAACTCTTCTGAAGGAGAAGCGACACAAATTTGCCAAATTTTATTGATTTAAAATGTTCCCCCTGATAAATAAACAATCTCCTAATGAGCATCTCTTTGAACTAGTAACATTTAATGATTATGTTCTGTTAAATATTGAAACTAAAAAGACTAATTTCCTTGAAGCTTTTACGGTTAATATTAATTTGATTTGTTTGTTTAATTTTCCCTTATTCCTTCTATTTTAACCTGATATTTTTCACTGTTTCACATGATATCCTTGTTGCTGTTGTTGGTAGTAGTATTAGTTCTTCACTACTAGTTGTATTGCTCATTAATTTTTGAGAGGCGAATTCAGCACATTCCTACGTTTTTTTCAAATCTTAGAAATACCTGAAACTTTTCCTTTTTTCGGATATCAAAATGGACTACTTGACCATAATATAAGTAGTATTTGTTTATCCGACAAAATGATATGGATTTTGTATGAATATAATTTGATATTCTTCTGATTTCTTTTGTTTAAAAAAACTGTGAATTCCACTTTGAATTATTCATTATTTGCTTGTGTTTAACTTTTAACTGTGAGCTGATAGTCTGTTGAAATTGAATTCCTGTCATGGGGAATAACATAACTTAATTTAACTCTATTGAATAACCAGTCATCATTAAAAATGTGTTTTGTTTAAGAAAAAGTATTTACACTGTAACGATTCCAACGGTTCATTACTTCTTGTATGCATCAAAGATAGATTTGTGACACACTCAATCATCACGAAAAGCATCGCTTTGTTGGTCATTATTCTGGAGTTTTATTTTTGTAAACGTAATTTTATTCAGACGCCGTTTGAAATAAATCATCAATAGGTAACTGTTTTATAGTGTAAGGGTCCATGTGGTTGGGTTGAAGGCTTACAAATACGTTTTAACGTAAAAGGTACAAATTTTGACTGAGAATTTCGTTGCTCAGCTATCGGCTATCCAATGTCACTGAATCAAACTATTTCAACAAAGTTTTTTTTTTTCATTCACCTCAATTTGATGAAACTATCTCCACGTAAGATGTGAATTGTGTAGATGTAAACATGGTGATCAATCTCTACGGAAAGTATTCCATTGAATTAAACAATGAAGCTAAACATCGTCTTCATTCATCAATAACAAAACCGTTAGGGATGTTTAATCATAAGTGCTAGCTTAAATTGTATTGTTACTTATGAAAATGTTTACATGTCTTGTCTCTATTATAATTGTGAATTACAGTATCCAAAACATGACATTGCTTTGATTTATGCTAAAAACACAGATTTTATGAGTAAAACAATAATGAGATTACCATGAACCAAGTGACTTATTTAAGATTTTGTAATTAAGATCAATATTAACCGTTATGTGCATAAATCAAAGTTTCTTGAAATGTGCAGATATTTTCAAATCCAATTGCCAATTTTAACTTTTAGTTGATAATGGAAAGAAAAATTAGAAACCATAACCCTTTTAACCCGGTTTACCGTACATGAAATTCCCATAGTTATTCCATTCTCCGAAAATTATTCAACACTGTTCTATGACTTGGTCTACAAAAATAAACACCCAAGGAAAAGTTTAATCAGAACATCGAAGCTACTTATGAGAATGATTCAGTAGGACATTCAGTTATTATTAAAAAAAGGAAAATAACTTACATCACTATCTTGTGTTGAAGAAGTGTTCAGAGGATTGATGTTATTCAGAGTCATTCCTGTTGTCGATGGAATTGGTTAAGTTAGATTTGCTTCAGTTAAACTTTTTCATGAAAGCAAAGAATTGAAAAAGCTACTTAATACGGCTTCCTTGTCCGATGTTGTTTAGAATTACGGTCTATTCTGATATTAGCACTGCTCTAATAGTAGACCTAATCCTATAATTGTAGATTTATCTTGATGTAACTGCCTAATCTATAAGATCTTACGTGGAAGTTACAGCATCGTCTACACCAACTCATTGCATTGTGACAATTACCAATACGTGATAGAGAACAAGCTTAGGCTAGAGATAGAATATATTTTATATGAATAGAAGATACAAGATAACATTCAGCTGGGACCACGCCTGCGAGGCCGAGCCATGCCATCCGATGAACTCGGACTAATTCAATTTACTATTCCCGCCTTCTCCATTCTTCTGTATTTCTCCGCGTTAAATGTTTAATGTCTATTTCTCATAATGTCTCGTGGTAGGGCCCAAAGCCACTACAGTTGTACCAGGTTTAGGTTGATTAGGCAGATTGGATGAGAGACTCTCAGTCAATAACTAAAAAAGGAATAATTGTGAGTATGTGCTTGTTGAAATCTTTGTGTATTACTGAAATCGTGAACCGATCGATACCAGACACCATTTAAAACTAAGAAACACTGGATGGCCATTTCATGCAATTATCGTACTCCCCGACTATGCGCGTCAACGATACCGATATTGCGCGACCATCTTCCATTGTCTTGATTGAGTAACTGCCTCACCACTGACACATGTGAATTACACTGGTCACGGCTTCTCACTAGAACTCTGCGTGTTCTCTCTCGAACATGATAATTGTCAGTACAGTGTTGAAGAGATTGACGAGTTTCACCGTTGCTGTGCCAGTTGAGTGGTCTAAATTTTAAGCGTCCGCTGTCAATACCGATTGTCCTGGGTTCTATTCCTTCTTGTGTGATCGTCGATTCGCACTACTGAGAAGTCCCATGCTGGAACAAAACGGCCGTTTATTGATTCCAGGTTTTGAATGGTAGTCTAACATTAGTCAGCTTATTATTTCAGTGAAAATAAGAATAGTAGGATGATTTATGAAGGTAATAAGAATAAAACAACAATAAGATCTGTTTGATTAGCTTCATAGACACGCTCTTATGGCATTAAATCAATCTTGAGGGTTTTTTGCTAAATAATTCTAATAACCGAATATTTTTATACAATAGAATTTAGTAGTTAAAATGTTATTGTAGCATACTGGAGTTTCTTTTGTTTGATTACTGATTGTTGAACTAATCGATGTCGTTGTACCACTTAAACTACCTGGTAATGTACTTGTAACTGTCGACATAGGCATATTAGCTAACATTGTTTGCATTCGTTTTAAAAAGTGTTGATCATCTTCAACTGTTTGTAAAATATTAACTTCCTCTGAAGGATTGGTATCTATTCCACATGTTTTTGAAGCTGCATGAAAAAAATGTCACGTCGTTAAAATTCGTTTAAATTTAAATAATTGTTTATGTAATAAGATACCTCTGAATTGCCTTCTAACTGTTTGACATACGAGTATAAGCGTAAAGATATCTCCAGTTGCTAAGCGTCTATGTATATCCTGATGTTATGTAGTTTAAGGTAGTTGATATGAGTTTCTGGATTGAGATGTCGTATTACTTGGTACTTATCGGCAAGATATGTCTATAATCTCGAACGAACTAAAATTCCCATCTGGATTCGAACATGTGATACCGACAAGTGATGCCCTGAACGACTGGGATATTTTACATCGAATGATCTTGAAGTGGTGACCAATCTTATGTCGACCTGTCCAAGGGTTTTTTATATTTTACGAATGGCTAAGTAACTTCGTGTTATAACGTGTGACCCGCCTATTAGAGAGCAGCCTATTATCGATCGAAACAGTGACGCATAAAATACGAGCGAGCAGCCTACAGCTTTGATTGGTCCTGCATCCCTGTCTAGCCCAGCCAATTGAGTCCAGAACACAAGTCTCAGCCTCGGAGATATGAATCATTATATTTCAAACATACTCTGTTTATATAGCGATCAAACAGACTACATCGTACCATAAAATAGAAAATAACATTTGTACAAGATTTAATATTCAGGAAATGACACAAATAAATATTGACCAATAAGGAGATCACACGTTGGAAGAATGTTGACCAATGGGGAAATGACACTACTTCTCATTCAGGAATAGCATTAGATAATTTCTGGGGTATTTTCTGAATACCCCAACACCTCCCCTTCTTTGAAGATCCGAACCTGATATCCGGAATATAAGTTCCTCGGGTCCATCCTCCCCCACGAAACAATGTTGGGTCCTCATATACCCAAAATACAATTGATCTGACTTTAATTAAAATATATTTCTTCGTAACCCAGACCTCATAATGTCAATCATTATATATCCTTCCAATTTGAAACAGAGTAAACTACTGACTTTCAATAAAACATAAAAAGGTTTTCACATGTGTTCTAGTGCCTTAGAATTACTTCACAGGATTTTAAGACCTAAAAGACTAATCGGTTGAATTTGTTGTTTCCTTAGATGTTAGTGTATCTATGAAACATCATACCTTCAAATTTGTTACTGAATAACCCACTTAAACTTCAAAAACGAACTCATAGTCCGAAGGTTTCTCATACTCTAACAGCTTTCCGACATATTCTCTATAGTTTTCAGTCGTACTCTAACTACTGTTTGATCCAGAATTGAGACTAATCACTTTGAAGTGGCTTAGCAATTATGAAGATTATAGAGGTAATCGATCTGGATACCATCTATGATAAAGTATCAATTACATGATGAATGAATACAGAATGAAATAGAACATACCACATGATGTTTTTCTTCTTAATTTCGATGGTTTTGTAATAATCTGATTATAATTACAATCAATTAAATTGGATGATAAATTCTTTTTGAATAATTCCAATCGATGTAAACTATCCCAACCAGCCGGTCTTTATTTATCAAAGAAATTGTAAAATAGAATAGTAACATGTGAATGAATCAGTGTTGCTTTATAAGGGGGAAAAGAACAGAACTAATGAGATATATTATATCATAAATAATCAAATTGAATTATCCTATTGTAAATAAACAAGATTGAATTTCGATCAATCTTTTTCGGTAATATACAAATTCTACATGGACTGATTCATTATAACTATTATGTAATCCAACATGTCCAATTCATCCCAAGTAATGCATGCCTGTTTAATGTATCTGAACATATATTGCTGTTGTTTACATTGGGACTGGAACATAGAACATTTTACTTCAAACTTTTTCAAATAATAATATAAACATCATATCACTCCAACAAGCTAATGACTATTTGGGCGTTTTAGACGAAATCTACTGGCTCTTAGTTTCAATATGAACATTAAGACAAGGATCCACATGAATGAAGCTGACGAATCTCAGTTTCCCCAAACATTCATAGATAATTTTAAAAGAGCTGAATACGCTTGTTGACGTGAATAATATGTTCAATCATATATAATAACAAACACCAGTATCGATTTTAACATTACATAACAGTAAGTGTTTCCGATCAGCTCTCCAGATGTTTGTATATCTTCACTTACGTCTTTAAAAATAAGTTTCCATTAGTTAAAGAATTATTTTCAGAAGCATGTTTGTATAAAATAACCATAAATCAGTTACATTACCTGTTATCCACATACATAATTCAAATCAGCTTAATTAACATACCCAAACACACAGAGACTCGAACCCATTATCATTCATTTCAAAATGCAATGCGTTATCTACTGAGATTATGAGTTCAGTTAACTGCCAACTTGTTCATCAAGTGCTTCAACAAGTGTTTTCATCAAAACTTAAGCTCAGTACCTTCAATGCTGGAATGCAGGTATATACAGCTAACCAATCTGGAATAAAGTGAAACATGAGTCCTGTATTCTATTGCAAACTATATACTAAACGCTATATTAAGACAAATCACTCCGGGTGTGCAGTAACAGGGAGTGATCATAAATATTTAAGGTAATAAAGCAGAGCATTGACGCTGGTAAATATTGAAAATCAAGAAGTAGTAGACAGTTGTTTTGTCCCAATATTCAATTATTTCTACAATCCACATTCATGAGCTTACTGAAGGGAGATTAGAAGATCTTTCGGTAACAGATAATTCACAAGACCTAAAGTTTATTCTTTATCTGAATCATAACTATTTATTGATGATCAATCTCATGATGAAATGGAACATATGTCTAGTACTCATTGTGTTTTTATGATTGTCCCGCACATGTATATCGCTGAATTAAAATAACTTCAGACAAACTCCTCATGTTAATATGCATATAATATAAATCAATTGAAGTTTGAATTGAGAAACGTTAAATTTGAACTGTACTTCTGAATAATAATATATTTGTTACAAAATATGAAAGCCCTAGACACAATCTCTTGTAATATGATGGGATGTGTATTGAAAAGATCCGTATAGACCTAAATAACATAGTGATAAGGTTGTTATTCGTAATTCTAGATTGATGTGATGTTAGTCCGGTAAAGAACAACATTTCCTTTAATATTGATGAAACATTTTGTGGATGAATGATACTTATTAGACAACTTGTTTCTAAGGCGTTTTCTCAATCGACTATTTCAAATCATCACACAAAATCAATTTTTATTTTCATTAATTTCATCAATCGTATTTTAATTAATTTTATCAAAATTATTTTAACATTTAGAAAAGGATACATTCAAGGCATAATTTACGTAGATGATAAAGAATGTAATCAAATTTTTCATCTGTATAACCGAATTCTTTTTCAAGTAAATCAGTTATATCTGTCTACAAATGTTCATAGAAAAGATAAAGAAAAATCGAATAAAGAGAGTCATTCCAAGAATCGTTTTGAATGAATTGCTCTTTGATAATTTTGATTATTTTAATAGTTGAATTCAAGAGCATTCACTCGCGAGACCGATAAGTTCTGAGTTCAAGTCTCTTTGGTGCGAGATCGTGGATGTGCATCGCTGATGAGTCCCACACTAGGACGAAACGGCCGTCCAATGCTTCCATGTTTTAAATGTTTATCTAACTTATATCAACTCATGAATTCAACTATTGAAATTACTACAATCTCCGCAAACTTCATTCCGATCATGATTTTGATTATATCAAGAATATCTTAAATACTCTGAACTGAAGTACATCATTGTTAAATCTATCGTACATAGAATAACTGGTGCACTATATAACTGAATACAGATAAATGAAGAATATAAATAACTACCATGTTATTACTTATTGCGTACAATTCCGAATTATCGAAATAGTGACTGTTTGATACACTCATGGAGCAGAAATCAATCATCTTCGATGCATAAATATTTAGTTGAAATAAGATCTAATCGTTTGACTTTAGGAACGCTTTGTTTCCAGAGAATGTTTCAAGTGATAATGCTCAGGCTTGCGAGCCATGTGTTTTTATGTTTACGCAAAATCTATTTCTTCTGAATTTGATCTCTCCTTTCTTCCCTGATAATGCTTATTTGATAACATTTTATTCTTTCCATATTAAATTATGTCACTTTGTTTAATTGACCTGCTTTGATATGCATAGACAAATGTATTGAAAAATAAGTGTTTAGCTTCTATGGGCATATTGTATTCTCCAGATTAATTCCATTTCTTCGTTACCCTAATAAAATTTATTCAAATAATCGTTCCTATGAAATTTATATGTTTTCTTAGAATTTGGAGTGAATATTTATGAAGATGGATAGGACTGATCACTTGCAATCTTGAATGTTACCATACTGAAAAACATAAACCTTTACAATTCAATCGATTATCTGTTGAATAAACTAGTGATTATCTGGATTCACTATTTCAGTGGATAACACATTGATGTTTGAAGTGATTATATGATGAATTTTGTTTTCATTATAAACATCAATACTGAAATGATCGTTCATCCTGCTGACGAGTCCTAAATAGTACAGAACCCATTATATATCATTACTCAACTTTGAGAAATATTTTTCGATTGAGATCATGAACTGATTGATCTTAGACCACGCGAGGCACTCAGTCTTGCACACAAACGCTTAACTTCTAGGCATCCAGTGGTGTTAATGTCTAACTTCAACCAATCCACGATATTGCGTGACCATCTACCAGACACAGATTAGCTTCAGTGGTCACAGCTTCACACTAGAACTCCGAGAATTCTTTCACGAATGTAGTCACTAGTGAGCACATGTGACTGAATGGCAATTCAGAATATTTAATTACAGTTCTCTAGCAAATAATATGGGCTATAGAAATTGTAAAAGCAAATCACATTTGCATAATCCCATACATTCTTTCAATCACTCTAATATACTGAACTATAATGACTGAGGTATAATATCAGGTTCATATTTCATTTTAATTGAATTAATTGATATGTGTTTATTCTTCTGATTAAAAATATCATTGGAATACGACAAAATTTTAATTGACCACTTCGTCTTTTATTGTACAAGGAAGACAAACCGCCAAAAATAAAACAAAATCGAACTACTTAAACAAAATATCTCATTACAAAGAAAAAATGTCACTCTATTGAATTAATCAATAAATGAACATAATCAATACTTGCCCGTATAGATATATACACGTATATCTATGCATAGTAACATACACTAGGTAACTTTGAATTGCAAGTCACAATCATTGTTTAAGTCGGTAGTAATGTTGAAGGGTACAAATGTATATGAATAACTGTCCAATTACATTGACAACTTATATATATATATATATATATATATATATATATATATATATGTATATATCAAGCATAAATGATTAGTTCCTTGTTTATTCAAAGAGTATTATGAAAATCGATAGTCTGTACTGCCTATTTTGAATTATCATACATAAACTTCCCTATATCATCTTGAAGACAACAAGAAAAAGACGTTTAACAGAATAGCATAAATTCATTTTATCTCGTTTGATCATCCTCAGTTGCTGACAACCTGTGATGCTGAAGAATCATAATTACAAAATGAGTTTATAATGCTGACATGAGTGAGTTTAGATGGAAGTTGCTATCATTACACGTCAGTGCAATATAGCAACTTAATTGTTTCTGTGACAGATAAAATCGATCTGGTTCTGCGTAGTGTGATCCGTAGAAACTCATATAGTCTAGTACATGAGTTTGTAGGGAATATTGTGCAACCTATAACCATTTTGTTGAATGTATATAAACTTGTAAATCTCCCGCCGAATACGTTCATTTCTCTTAGTCCATGTCATCCAGTGATATCCTTATACCTAGTGTTGTCCATTCCAACTTTGGCTTTCAAGTCTCCCATATGGATGGTTAAGTTCTGTCCTGGGCATTTCTCTACGGTCAACTGCTGCGTCTCATAGAACCGATCTTTATCGTTGTCATTGCCATCATTTTTGGGTGCATAGCATTAGATAACATTCACTGCGACCACCTCCTTCTTTGCTTTCAAGGATGGTTTCATGATTGTGGATCCATGAAATAACCACCCTGAGTATGCGGAGTGTTTTCTTCGCAACCAGAGTACAGCAGCCTCCCTTGGGAATCTCAATGTGTTTTGCTGATTCCGAGCACCGTCAAGTTGTATCTTCTCATATCTGTAGCTAATTAACTAGTCCTCCTTGTATCACACATTGTGCGGACACTTCACGTACATCGGTCTCGTGACTACCGAAGGATTTCGTCTCTCACCATAAGGCGTTTTAATTCTCCTGTATAAAGATGCTTCAAATCCCAGGCAAGAGTTTAAATGGTTTATTCTCGTTATCTAGATTATTTTCTATGGAATGGAGTTGCTAACTAATAATAATCATGAAAATTAGCACATAGATAGATAGACAGACAGATATAGATATGGATACGGATGTGGATATAGATATGAATATGGCTAATAAAAATACTTTACAATGTGAAATCGCTCACTTTTGTAACAACAATCATAATCGGGATAGGAAGTAATTTATTCATTACACCTTCAGTAATAAATTTTTTCAGCCATTTATTCGATTGTTGTTGCTGCTCAACTGACTTTTCATTTGACTGATCATCTTGATCATTCTGTTGTTGTTCGTCATTTTGGATTGGTTGATTCTGTTGTAGAGAGTATGATATTCCAGTACAACTATCTATCGGTTTCGGATGTAATGGACTATATGACCATTTAGTAGTTTCAAATTGATCTTTAACAATATTTTGTGACTGAAGACTTAATTGATGTCGGAAATTCATAGAAGATTTTGTTCCATCATCTTTAACTATTGATGAATCAGTGAACATTTTAAGATTGTAGACAACTGGACAAAAATGAAAAGGAGTTAAAAAATAATTCGAATGTATTTTGCAGAATAAAAATACCGAAAGATACTTTTACCGATAGATAAAGGGAATAGTGTAATAAATATCTGTTAGCAGATTATATATTGGGTCAAAACATGTTTGGTGAATGATTGTTTTGGGTCACGCTAACTGGTTATATCTTATCGAATCAGCGCTAGTGAATACATAAAGATGACTCCAAAATCTTCTTATGTGAAAAACTATAAATATACTAATGTTTCTATTATTTTGATTTCCATTTCCATCCAACATGTTTATTTGAAATATAATTAAGTTCCTGTTCAACTGTGTTCTGATTTGGGGACATGTCGAGTGAGCTAGTATCCAAGATTATTAAGCAATAGGAGTAGCATGATTGTATTAAAGCAAAATTGCAACATCACCATATTGTAATAGTAAACATAATTTTGTCATATCCGAATGAGTAGAAAAATTGTATTTTTGATATTTTGTGACTTTATTTGATTTAATTTGCTTATTTATTTTCTCTGAAGAAGTGGTTTACATTAAGTTACGAAATGTCAGAAATACAATATTTTTTCTACTCATCGGAAATGTAAACAACTTGACTTCACTTTCTACTCAATGCCCAATTTATTTGAAACTATCAAAATCACATTACAATATTAATTTAATAACACTTTGTGATAATGTATGTGCTTGAAAACGTAGTTGACCGCTTTTTACAAATTTCTAGTTTTATGTCGTTAATCTCATAAGAGTTTAAGATAACTCACTTGATCTAGTAATCACTTCGTTCTGTTTTGGTAATTTTTATTAAACCAAGTTAAATGTATAAAGAAGAGTTTTCTGGAAAAAATATCGTCAGACATTACAATTTGATTAGTTAAACATTATAGTTGGCCAATAGTCTATTTTTCCTTGACCAAAAGAGCACTAATTCTCATGTGGAGATAGGCATGATAAACTTATTTTGTAAATACATTTTTTAACATTATTATTTGCATTTATTTTGTTAATTTTTCACAGTCTGTACATTTATCACAAAATGATTGTACATGCTGTTTAAGTGTATGACGTTGAACATATTTTCTTCCAGTGTGTTACACGTATAGCATGATACACGCTGTTAACTGCTAACAAATACACTACTATATATATACACACACACACTCTTGTTCTATACTGCTTGTGGTTGTGATAACTGAACTCTAAATCATCTACTGTCTACATTTATAGACTATAGCCACATTTACATTATATTCTATGTTTGGTTACACCACTGGAAGCCCAACAATTATTAATCATCTATGATTGTGGATTCTGGTACAAAACTCAATCTGATTACGCACAAGCCAGCTGAATTAGGTAAAATCCCTAATTTTTCTTGTGTTCATAATGTATAACTGATATATTATAACATTACTATTTGTACGCAGTAATTTTCTTGCTTCATTACTATTGAGGGAACTGGTACTCCCTGACGGATTCGATCCCGTGAAACCCAGCTTCACAGTAAAAGACGTTACCACTGAGCTATCTGGGCCGCGACTGATCTCCTGTAGGATTGAGATATAAGCACAATTGTTTGATCACTGAGTGATGAATAATGTTATGTGTATCAAGTCCTTCTTAGTGTAGCTCGAATGCTATCGAGCAAGTTGAAATGTGATCACTAGTCTAGGGGAATTGACACCGAGTGAACTATGTTAAGAATAGTTTCATGGAAAAATATCTCCAGACACTATGATTTGATTACTCAAAAATTGTAGTTGGCCAATATGCCAATAAATGGTCTATTTTTCCTTAACCGAAAGAGCATTATTTCTCGTAGAAAACATTACAGATAGGTCTTTATTGAAGGCTCAAAACAAATTTTCAATAAAACAATCATATTAAAAGACTTTCTGACATGTAAACTCAAACAGCGAAAGTTAAAATATAAACATCGTTGAATACTACTATAAGTAATAAGGTATTAATCGATTACATAATCAAAGTAATGGATGTAATTCATTTGTCATGGTCACATTATTCTTGTGAAAGTTGACCATGTTACTTTTTTGCTCAATTCAATCGTTATTCATTTATCGATCGTCATTCAAACACATTCAATCATTGTTCACCTTTTTTATTTGAATATTAAATCTGGCGGGAAAATAAGAGTTTAGAATTCAAACTTGATATATAAAAACAATTTCATTGTTTGTTAGTTTTTTCACTTACTACTTGATTTTAAATGTTCAATTTCTTCTAAATCCATTTTTAAATAATGAATATGTTGTTCAATAATTTGTAACCATAATTCTAAATCATTCATTATTGACCATGGTTCAGTATAATCAATACAAACGATTCCCATAGTATGCCATATAGTTGATTTATTTAAAGCAAATTTTAATAAATTACTTTGTTGTGGATCACCATCTAAACTCCATATACCCATATGTAAAGAGTCTAAAAATGATTTAATAATTTAATACTTTCATATTGATTCAACGAATGATATACAAGACTATTGATAGTAATATGAATTAGTGAATGAATATTTAAGGATTATTGTGTTTATAAGACAGTTATATCTTGAATAATGAACAATGAATAAATCTAATAGACACTTTTGTTGAAGTTAAATTATGCTATTAACTCCTTCATTTAGACTTGAAGTGAACAGGTAATTCACTAAACTGATGTGACACAATGTCAATTAGCGTGTTTGATGGGTGTGTATGTTTACGTTGTCAATATTCAAGATTGTAGTTGGTTAGTGTTTGTTTGTTATAGAAATTCCTTTAAGTGAACTGCTTCATATCTTAAACATGTTCTAATGATGATGTCTAGAACATTGTTGATTGATCTTGATCAATAGAATCGAGAACGTGATCTAGGATCACAGCGGATATCAGGTAGTTTACAATGCAGGTTTATCCAAGCGACAAGTCTTAAATAAGATAATGAGTTCTAGTTCTCATTCATATTGATTCTTCAAAACATAGTTTGAAATTAGGTTTGATTTGAATAATAACGACTAATGTACATATTCCTTTTCAAGACAATTTTACATTACTAAACTGACATACACATATATCAGTTGTTTTTACAGAGATATTTATCAAGTCATTGGTAGGCATCTTGATTAACTTGGAAATCAGTGGTAACGAATACCGTACAGTTTTCACTAGTCATCCTTCTCGGAGAATAATGATTTGTAAAAGGAATAGATAACATCATCATCGATGGAGAAAGACTCCTTACACTCAAAAATTACTAACCTTCACTTCCATCTTCATGTAGATTAAAAAATTGATAATCTAAATCAATCCCACATTGAATATCTGTATTCGAATTAATCCATTCAATAATTCGTGTTTTATCGGTAGATTCATTGCCAAAAATGATTAATTGTGGTTTATCAGGTGATTCAATTGTTCCATAAGCATTTCTTCTGTTCGATTGAACTTCATCAAGTAAAGATATCCTAAAAGGTATAGAAAAATGATAAATATTCATTCACATTTATGTGTATTACAGTAATTGAATTTAGACTATGAAATGAAAATTTAGTACTACTGTTAGTGCTTATCGTTCACAATTCTTTGTCAACATTTCAAGAATTTAGAAAGCGGCAGGATGTAAAAGTTATTGAATTTTAAGATTAACATAACAGAATTAATTTCGTAAGGGAACTTTATAAAGCCAGAGAGGAATAGACGATTGTTTTATTCTTGTATCGCGGTCGTCAGAAGTGTACAGGGTCCTCAAGTTTTGAAGCGGTCGTTTAACTTGTAAACTGTTTATCTGGTATTTACTGGTTTAAATCATTAACTCCAGGTAATTTGTGAAATTAAACCGACGTCGCTCCTTGCTAATAGTAAACGTTTTCTCACATCCGAAACTGTTAAACTGCGATGGTCACCGTTGTTTACTTTGACTGCAAAAAATACCGCTAAGAGCCAATTATCGTTATTTAACGAAAAATTATATACTAAGAAAAAAATACTACGTATTTATCCCCGATTTTATTATGACAACTAAGTGAGTCGGTCGTCAAAATAAAGCTACAAACTGTCAATTCATCAAAATGTTTCATTTCATCAACCTCATACTTCTCTTTATTTCTTAAGATGATAGTTTTGATAAACGGTATGTTTCTTAATAAAAATAATAGTTGACTCTAAAAATAACTCAGTTTAAACAAAAAATGATTAGTAAGTGAATTTGTTTCCGGACTCCGTTTTGAGCCCACCCTTGGATTCACATGAGATCAAGTTCATAACTCTCGACTATTGCCATGAGAATAATATTGGTTCAGAATCCAATGGTCCAGATTTTAGTCAAAACACCGATCTCATCAAATATCATCTACAAATAATTGCATCAGTTCCTTCTTAGTCGGAATTGTTAAGCCAACACGTCCAATAACTTTGTAAATTACCGTTCTAACTATTCAATTTACTCTTAAAATGTTGCTATGTTTATCGATTAGTCATTGAAAAACAGCTAATAGTTTGTGAATGAAAATCAGGTCATACTCTTTTTCTTCTACAATAGGCGAAACCATGTATAGTTATGAATTAATCAATAGTCGGAAAATTTTCATTTCTGTACCTTTAAAATTTCTCACTATTATTCTGCTCAAATCTTTGCAAAATAGAATTACTCAGGAGACTGCTGGCGTCATATTTTGTTTAATGCATACGTTGAAACTATGAAGAGAAGTACAACATTCGATCTTAAATGGAAGAGTTTAATTTTTAAGGCTTTTAATGAGATTCGCTTGACTTAGGCAGAAACGAAGCATCCCAGCACAAGAGAGAAATTAAAGACAAGACGATCATTAAAAACTAGACATAAGTCAGAATTCTGTCTCACTTCATTTATATTTCTGCGTTTAACTACACTAAATAATATCTAATTTCAAAATGACACAAATCAAATATCACTTGACGTCGATTTTTCAATAAATCGCATCAGAATCCCACAGGTAACACATAGAATTAATTAATTAAGTTACACGTTACCTTTTTGTTAGCGGAAACCTTTTTTGTTTCTAATCGGCTATTTTAACATTGAAATATCTCTTCTATGACTAAACTAATATATAATGTTCGAATACATAGTGGGGTACGTGACTCAAGCTCATGGTCACCTATTGTGATCTTAGATAGCTGAAGATGAGCAACAATAAGTCGTAAACTAGTGTCGAGTGTCAACTAGAGCAGAAGCTTCATTAGAATGTTAAGACTAAAATAGGTCGAGACTAGCTTGTTTGTTAAATATTGTCATTGTAAATATTAGCGAATATTTCTCAAGATTATATTTCGTGATAACTTACAACTGGATAAGTAAACAATAACAGGAGTTTTATGAGAGATTATTAACGAAAAGCAAACACCTAATTGCGATTTTTCACAGTTAACTCAGTTTCGCTGATAACTTTGCTGTATATTTATATCTACACACCAAATATCCCACATCTTAGGGGATATGTGAAAATTATGAAGGATAGCCATACGCTCGCTACATTCGATGATAGTCATTTATCCTTTGTCATGAACGTCTATACTATACATCTGTTAAGACAGTGTTTCAATGAAAGTGAAACAAATTTCTATGTGTTAGACACAAATCATAGGTGATATGTTTTCCAAATAAAAGAATACTGATCTACGAAAGGGTTAGATATGAAAAGGTTTAGCTAAGAAAATAAATTTGATATAGAAACCCTAACTAAATGAATGAGACAAAATGTGTAATTACACTAATATTCTGAGTCTCGACTAATACATTTAAACGAATATTCTTGTTCGGTTATCTACATTATGTTATAGATGTGAGTATTAAAAAGTAGATAGCTACACTATAGTTGCAAACAAGATCATTTTTCATTCGTACAACTTGGCTGCGACACCAAACAAAAAGACATTTTGTTTGTTTATGAGAACTAAACAATGTATTGACGTGATCATCTTCTATCGAGTGAACTTTTGTATCACCTGGTCTTATTCTAGCTTTTTGAATTCATTCAATTTCTACAGCTACTTTTAAAATACATATGGATTATGGTTCTGATCCTAAAGCCATTAGGTTGTCAAAGTGCTTTGTACGCGTTTAAGTAGTTCCGTATATATTTGGTTGATAAAACCACAACAATGTTTTTGTAAGTCAAATATAAAGTGCAGATTGATGCTAGTAGTTAAAATGCAGGATCTGACATCACGTTCAAAAGCCGTGAACACAATTCTCAAAGAAGGTGGATCGCTTCCTAGTTTAATTATTTGAAATATAGGGGAGTTGAAAAATAATGACCATGCTAAAAGACACACACACGATCTGCAGTTAGCGGAATCTGTAATCACAAATGTACTACCTGAAGAGATTTCAAGGATACATATCAGGAAAATAATACGACTTGGTAAATGGGTTGGAGGCGAAACCCAATCAAGAACGAGCTTGACTTTGGTACTCGGGAATTTTAAAGAAAGGGACGTATTATTGAATAATGTAAACAAAAACTGTGATTCAAATATTCTTATCCGACCAGATTAGCCGCTTGATGATCAAATCAAGAAGAAACATGCTCTTGCGGAGTTAAGAACTCGAAAGCTAAATGACGAAACGAACCTTGAGATCAATGGCTTCTGGGTAGTCAAGTCTTAGAAGCCAGTGCTTCGAACTTTTCTTCCATCATTGCAGGCTTCATCTGTATTAGAAGTGATAGAGCTTTAAGTCTTAATGGAGGAGACATAATGTTATACGTTAGGGATCACTTTCGTATGTAATCTATCATATCAGAGTTCAAGGCTACATTCGAGGTTGAGGCTTAAAAGTTAGTTCTAGGAAGTGTGTGCTCATGCACATCGGACACGGTAATAGTTACCTTTATACTATTGATGGTACATAGTTTCCATGCATTCAAGAACATAAAGACTCAGAAGTAGGAATGTCATGACTTGAAAACAACTACTCGTTGCCAACTCACTTGAGCGTGTCCAGCGTGTGAGAAAAAAATTAGTGAAGGGCTTTTCTAAACTCTCTTAAGATGAGCTCTTAAAAAGCCCAAACATTTTCCACTTTGTCGTATCGTAGGACGCGAGTTGACCTTATTACCTTTAATTATGATTTGAGTGTTAAAATGTCTTATCTTTTTGCTCCCTTCAATACTAACAATCTCCGATATCATAGCAAGAAGGTTCACATACCGCGGTCTAAAAAAACTTGAATTAAGGTCCCGTTTTCTTTATTGAGGAGTGAACAACTGGAACACAATACCCAAACAAGTGGTTTCAGCCCAATCAGTGAATATTTTCAAAGAAATACCGGACTTTCGCTGGAAGCAGTCTGTCAGGATTAACACAGGTTCATCAACCTACCATCCTCATCACTGAAGAATGAAGACCCTTATCACAGCTTAGATTTCCAATATAACGAGAGACATTTTGAATATAATGTGGTTTTTGAGGCCTTAACCTCGTTTATACATAAACAATAACCCATATTAAAGTTGATGGGATTTATATATGTTACATTCCACCCTCTACATCTTGAACTTTGTACCAGGAAGCGTCGTATTCGAGACTAAATTGAGGGTTACTTAAGCCTCTCTAACAACAAATTTCTTGACTTAGACTGAAACTTCGAATCTCCATTTAAGAATTAAAATAGCAGCGTTGGTTTTCTGGCCCAATAAACCGATAAAATATGTGAGGCTTACCATAAATTTTGCTTTCTGTCTTCTAATGTATCACGCATTCTACAAACCGATTTGAAATACTACTTATCAAGGAACAAGCATGATAGCGAACTAAAACAAACTCTCTCGTTACAAGAAAATAATATAGTGAATCTGTAGCATAACGATAGTGTATATCATTAATATTTCTATGTAGATATACGATAACGAGAAAAGTATTCATGTAGTCAGGCGTAAATGTCAGATTACAGTTTGAACCTGACTACAAAAATACACTCAGAGGTTGTTAAACAGGATATCATGTTGCCCCTAGTTGTTGTTTGTTGCGAAGGCGAAGAGGCTTTCTACTGAATGTACTTTAGGTTTTAACTCTACGGCATCACTGATTTTCAGGTAAATTCCTTGTCTCCTGTCGGTGAAGCAACCGATAGTGGAAATTGTTGTGCACAGAAAATCACCCCAATCACTTCTTACCAACCGACCAAGCGTCTGTTTGACAATTTTTGTGCTTATCTAGTAGAACTTAACGTGACTGAATCTAACATATATGAACGAAGCTATTAGAATTCGCGAGATCACAGACCAATAGTCAATAAGGATACATTTCGTAGAGTTCACTGAAAACAGTATTTCTACAGTTAAAACTATTCCACCAAACCTTTCAAAACACTGTATGCCAGATCTGAAAGTCTGGCTGTTAACCGGAAATGTTTCGATTATATGTTCATTATAGCGTAGTTACTCGTAGGCCAAGAACGAACTCATAATATTGTAACACAGCAAGGTATTCTGCTAACCCACAAAGAACCCTGAATAATAAGATTACTTGCTTCTTTCTGTTTTAGACGCTTCATATAATTATAGTAAAATGCATCAAATTAGCTTAATTTAGCTGTTGATCTACGATATACCTATCCCTAGGCAGCTGGGATTTCCAGGTCAACTTTTAATGTCCTGATTGCAAAAGCCCGCCTAAAAGATACAGATGCTTCCATTGATTACATCGTTTGAAATTTAACATCATATTGGAGTCGCTAGTAGTTGTTTAAGAATGTCCATATGATAACACCTGGTATAATGACTAGGTTTTAGTGGCGGTGGTTCGTTGTCTCAGGTTAATGCTCATCTAAACCTTAACGCGAAAAAAATTTTCTACACTAATTAAACTTCTAACATTCGGCATCACTCGAGCACCATGAGTAGTAGAAAAGTCCTGAATATATGATAACGCGCATGATTATTTTCAACCTAAAAATATCGCTTTAAATACCCTTTTAATCACAAATCTGCAAAGTGTATTGAGTTAACTTGCATGAAATTTGTACCTAAGCTCATTACGTTTTCAAAAACTCGCGCGATTTTCGGTTTGTTTGTGTATTGAACTTATCAAACACTTATGGCTTCGAAGTAAACTTGCGAACCTCATACAGCCTTATTCATTGCTCGCGAGTATAGCGTGTCACAGGGAAATACAACTGACTTTTACAATTCGAATTGCTGAAAAGCGATTTTTTATTGATTAAGTGTATGACAAGGCAAAACCAAGTGGTATGTGTGGAATTATGGTTTCCTATGATATTAGTACTGCTCTAATAATAGACCTAATCATGAAATTGTAGATTTCTCATGATGTAACTGCCTAATCCATAAGATCTTACGTAGAAGTCATATTATCATCTACACCAGCTCAACGCATCGTGACAATCATCAATATATGATTTGAACACACTTAGGCTAGAGATAGAACAATATATTTAATATGAGTATAAGATATGGGGTAACATTGAATAGGACGTATATCTGCAACGCCGAACCATGCCATCCGATCAATTCTAATTAATTGAATTCATTCTTCCTGCCTTCTTCGTCGTTGGGTTTTTCTCCACACTGAATTTTGAATATTTATTTCCCCAATTATCTCGTGTTCAGCCTTGATGATTGTTTGGTTGGAGTCCAATGCCACTATGCATGTACATTTCTTACAAGACGTTATGAAGTATTCACGCAATACATATGCATGGCGTTCAATCGCCCCTTTTTTCCATCTTCCTGTGTGTTGTGTAATCCGAGCTGCTTTTTCCACCGGCCTCCAAGTGTTCAGCCAGCGCCACGCATACAGTGCGCTGTCACCCTTCATTCCATCCGACAATCGTCTCAACTTCGAAGTCACGTTTCGCTACACACTGCTTACATGCATCCTTGTGAGCAGCGTCCAGTGCACTGTGGCAGGTTTGAGTTATTTTTTCTGGTTAGCGTTTTTTAGAGGGTTAGTTTTCCACAGGATGTGGTCGCTAACCCCATGCCCAGCCCTCCTCCTTTACCCAGATTTAGGACCGACAGTAACTCTAGAGGAGCTACAGGAGGAGTTACACTGTGGCAGACATACAAACACTTCCCGGAGAGTTATGGAGAGACAGTTTCACTAATATGATATGACGTTTTTAGAACGTCACTAACACTTAGATTTTTAGCATGACTATATACAGGCTATTTATGACTTTAACCTAATAGAATGTTATATGCACCCTCCAGAACCTACCTGACGAGTGTGATTATGTATGCTGTGGAAGCAGATAAGTTAACTTGCTTTTTGGAACAAATAAAGTTGAGCGAAAGTGAATATAATTATCAAACACGGCATACATGGGGTTGAAATTCAAAGACGATTGGATTTCGTAACAAGATAAACTGAAAATAAAATAATATAACGAAATAAAACTAATCCCAATAAGTATTGATTTCACTAGGTGGACGAGACTCATATTGGTTGTTACTGGTTAAAGCGTTGTCGAATTCCAAATACCTCTGGCTTCTTCAATTTACTTCTTCCAAGTGATCTGGTTTTGAAGTTTTTTAATGAAAACATCTAACACAGTACATACACTATCTTATGAATCGACAGGCAGACAAGCGTATTACTAGTAGTGCACATCTTACTTAATTCATAATGGAGTGAGAAGAAGGTTTACACAGTTATACTATCTGATTACAACTTATTACCACGTTACGTTTGTAGCATCAATAAAACAACTGCATTCAGGAAAACTAAATAGCAAATAATCTAGAATCACTATCAACTACCAAGCTGTCAATTTATTTCGGTCACTGGATCGAATTATGTGTATCTGAACTAAAAAGCACTAAATAGCGTCAAGTGTACCTTAAGATAACGAAGGCGATTCATGTTGTCTCGTTGAAGACAATTCAACGAAGAAACGTTTCTTCTTGATGATGAATGTTCCTAAGAAAAGTCACTTAATGAACATTGAGTTTAATTGGGACTGTGCTAAAGACATTTTGAAGAATCATCTAGGAAATTCATTGACGAAAGCGTTCTATGCTGTCAAGTTCACATCGTCCTTCCCTGACCAACATCATTCGTGAATGCGCCAAGTACAAAGTCTCACATGGAGGCACATCAGTGTGTAGTTATAAGTTCATTTTCACTCGTGGGGAAGGTTATATAGATCGCACACAGCGATCGTTTTCTCAACACATCTCTGAAAATTATCCCGAACGGCTTTCAATAACTCGATTTAAATCAATCAACGGTTCAATATTAGAACATCTTGTGAATTCCGGACACATGGCTTTGCTTGATGAGTCATCTGGACGTATCTATACAATCAGGCTATGTTGTTTGAAAGGAGAGTAAACTAATAACTTATGCACTACATAGGCACTACTGATCCATATTTTCAATCCTCAACTGCATGCAGAAAGCGAACACGTTCATTTCATTATTCTTCCATGGCAATAACACTTCATTTTCATCAACGATAATCTGATTTTGTTAATACATCACTCATCTTATACTTGTCAAGTGAATAATTATCCATCTCACATTTCATTTCAACCTATTACCTCTTTTGCATTCTCGATTATTGATCAACATTCTTTTTGTACGTGATATGACGTAATCATCATCATCATATCTGCCAGTAGACTGTTTTATTGTAAACGAACTGTAAATACAATCTTAAAGCTTGAGTAAATGATATCTCCAAGAGGAAATTTTCATTACTGTCTTGTCATTATTCTGCTTTAAATATCGTTTCATTACATTTTTAAAATATTTACAAAAACTTAAAACAAAAAAGTTGATGATCACATGATAAAAGAATTTTAAATATCATTTCAATAGTTTTCTAGATTTTAGCAGTTAAATTCAAAAGTTGAATCAATATAGACTGATAACTTGGAATCATTAAACGACCGTTTCGTCCTAGTATGGCACTCCGGAACATTGAATGTCAGCTTAGTGGTCTAAAGGTTAAATGTTCGCTCGTGAGACCGAGTTTCTTTTGCACGGGATTATGAATATGCATCGCTGAGGAATCCTGTACTAAGACGACACAGCCATCCAGTGTTTTCAGGTTTTCAATGGTAGTTTAAAATATGTCGACTCATGAATCCTCATTTCCGATCATCTTCTCTATACCAATGAAAACTTTCAACAGATAAGTAAATGAACTATCAAATATATTTCATATGAAAATAGATTATAACAATCAGTACAAAATTGTTTTATTCACAAATATCTCTACAGTGAATCATTGAAATTATAATGATTACACATTCCGTTGGTTATATTTAATATAGTACTGTTATTCATTTTTGATAATATCTTATTATCACAGTGAGAAATAGTTTCGTCTAATTTAGGCGCCAAAACTGAATTCCCAGATTTCAATATAGAATGAATACATTTATCTTGTTGATTATTAAATGTATGAATATTTTTATTCATTATATTGGAGGATAACATACAATAATGAGGTAATGAATAATATGATCTTTGAATTTGATTAGTTTTTGTATTACATTTAAAATAACATGAATATTGATCATTGAACATTGACTTTGACATTGATTCATTTAAACAAATATCATTAGTATAGATTTGATTTATTAAAGGAGTTTGATTCAAATTTAATGGTCTGTCATCATCATTATTATTATTTTGAAGAACAGATTCATAACCGAATTTATTATGAAGAAATTTTATTGTACAATTAGGATTGTTACTATCATATACTGAATTTGCCTTACAGTGAAGAGGATACTGTTTTAATTCACAGCAGTTATATACATAACTATCATGATGATTTTTACTATTGTTGTTATTAGCTGGAATCAAAGTTTTTGCATTTGAACATGTAGAACAATTTGATTGAGACTGAATATTGAAATTGCTCATGGGATGTACACAGGTATCTAAGTTACATAACAAAGCACACACGCGACGTGAATGTACATCATAAACTGACTTTAATCGAAGAATCTATCAACAACTAGCATTGTTTCATCAGATTATATGGCTTTAATCTATCCGATTGTTAATAAAAAATAAGACAATCTAGCGAGACTATAACTTATGGACAAACCAATCAGGTATATGATAACAGGTCTTGGACTTTCGAGCGAAATTCAGCCCATTCATTTGGTCAAATAGAGTCTTGTCATTTTAGCTGATGTCAGTTCGTGATGAAAACACTAAATCTAATTCCTAACTTTCACCATCAACTGTATATCATAATTCTAATTCCTCACACTGGTTTGTAACCCTCATTTTGTATTAATTATTAGGTGGACACTTTCACAGTCACTTTGTCGTCACTCAAATATTTACCATCATTATTATTCTCATTGACAATCATAGTTAAATGCAAAATACTTCATATAGTCAGGTCTGTTTATGTATTCAATTTAAGAAGGAACAATGATAAAACAGCAGTTGTTTTAACTGTATACTTATTAAATAGAGGAGATCAGTATACTGACATCAATGTATCAGCTGGTAATCTATCTCTGATCCATCTATTTGGAGTAATTATCAACTCTATTAACTGCTTGATTCTTCTCACTATTGTGATTTAGGTTTAAATAAACTCATGGTGTTGTAATACAGGACATTATCATGAACATCATCTAACGTCTTTCATTTCAGTACTCAATCGTACTCTGAAGTAATTCTATATGCTTCTAATTCATTATTTATAATTCCTAACAATTGGCTTTTTGAAGTTTCTACATTGATAATTCATACACTTGTAGAAGTTGGTCAGTCTAGGAGTGCTCATTTCAAAGTTATAAAACGCAGACTAACTTGTTTTCTACATCGGAAGTCATGTGTTTTTTCGACGTACATACTTTCTTCAGTAAAGTATAACATCAAGGAATTTTTTGGTTTATGTTCAAAAGTAACCGTAGTCAGATAACTAATGAAATCAAGAAGTTTTAGATACCGGCTTTGCTGTGATATGGAATTCCTCAACAACACATATCCTTGAACCAATCACAGATCGAACTTGGGACTTCTGCGTCACGCATAGAAGGATTACCTTTTATAGCCTTAAGTCCGGATCCAAAGTTTTATGTATCTCACGCCGATAACTTGGCTTCATTACACAACTATTATGCAATAGCATTAGGAAGAAACTGTCACACAGTGAACATAGAGAGACTCTATTGATCCAATAATCCACAATGAACAATGATACTTTTCATTTTATTATCTAGTTATACATAAGTCAATACTTATTTTCACTGAAAAGTACAATATACCATTTGATTAAAATCACCAATCTTTATACAATAATCATATGTGATCACTTACTTTGATATTCACAACAAACTTTTTCATGTATAGTTGATTGCTGTCCATTTAAAATAGAGTTACTTGTTACGTAATCATCAAATTGATTTATAGGAACTACGGGATCATTCTAAATACCGTTCAAAAGAAAATAGAAAACAGATAGTCAACTATTCATCGTTTACATTTACCTAAAACTGAATATATTGCAACCACTTAACTATGAAGATGAATACAGTATCTCTTATTCACATCATATATAACATGAATAATAGTTATCTCATTTCAGAATTCTTCATGATTAGTATGCTTACTAAATATTTCAGCATTACAACTAAGACTTGTTTTGTGTTGTGTGCTATTGATGTCGACAAATTCGGAGTATCATCAATCAAAACTGAAATGTCTGACGACAGAAGGTTATGAAGATTGAAGAGAAGAGAACGAGGACAAATCAAGTCTGAAACAATTGATTGACATTTACAGTGTGGTTTTCAAGTTTTATCAAGAGATTCTGGAATTTCGTATTCATAGCCATTCGCTTATCCTCGCCTATGTTCCCGTTCATTACAGATTGATATTTCAAGAATCTTGTATCAAATGTCAACAAAACCATCCATTCTCTTGGTGATGCATTTAAATCTTTTAGTCAGTTCCTCATTTATGTGTAAAATGTTTGACTTAATTTGTTTGATTTATCAATTGAAAATGTGGGATTCCTAATCAATCATTTTACTTCTATTCTAGTTGATATTGTACAATGCCATTAGTTTTATTAATAATTTTATAACTACTTAAATAATGTAAGTAGATTAAAATATTTCTTTAAAATACCTACCAAATAAGGTTGATCAAATGACTGATTTATTTCTTTATTATTGATTACATTAAAATGATTATCATCAATAAGTGAGTTTTGTATAACCTCTGACAAATCCATTGCTGTAAAGTATCCAACTGTTTTATGATTATATCTATTAGGAAGAGAAACAACGAAATGTTATACATGACATTCCTTTTCTAACGTACATTTTATAGATCGACCATTGTCAGGCAAGTACTAGAGATTAAGTTGTACTGAACAGCTGTTTTATATTAATACAAAACTTCACAGTGGAGAGTACTTACTACCTAACATTTAGGAATTAAATCATGTATCATCACGTCTATTAGGGAATGTATTAACATTAGACAACTTAGAATAATAGTAAAATTTAAGAGTTCTGTCTAGTCCAGTTTAGGGTTCTCTAGCTGAATATACTCGCATCCTAATGCTGTTATTGACATCTGGACTTGAATTGATTACCCTATTCTTTAGACATTAGTGTTGTATTCATAGAACATCTGAATCTAGATTGTCACTTACTTATTGACTAAGAACACTTACTCTGAAATACATGTACATGCGATTGATGAGTTCTGAATGGGACGAAATAGGATCCCTAAACTACACTACTGTTTGCAGTTAGCTTTTCCGAATGATTTATCGCAATGGCTACATTGAAGCAATTCTCACAGGATTTACATATATCAACAAAGCTTAATTAAAATTCGGTCCTAAATATCAACAACAGTATGATTAAAATCTTTGCTAATAGTAGGAATAGACTTTGGTTGTTGATTTAAACTTCAGTTGATTTTCGACAAAGTGAGATCTGATTTCATTATCATTGGTGACGTTGCTCGAATGATCTGTATATTTGAACTCTATGGTTTACTAATTCTTGCAAGGCTTTCAGAAATATTTTTATATTCTAGTTCCTTTTGAAAATAGTATTATGTTTAGAATAAATAGTGTTCACTTCTAAAAACCGAAAAAATTGCAGTATAATTTTATAAGCAAAGATGAATAATAGCTAGCAGCGGAATCCAGGATGTGTGTTTCGTTTTACTTGAGATTCGTCAGCTGGATTTACCTGCGTCTCCGAGTTGATGTTCACTCCGGAACTCGAACTCAATACCTTTCACTTGAAACTCTATTGCGCTGTAAAAATTAGGTACTGAATCCTCATAGCCTCATGCTTGTGCAATAGAATGAAGTTTAAAACCGCTTGATATTCATTTTTGCTTATAAAGCTTGTGACTGAAGACAATATTGAGACAGTCCACACAGGATATACATATGTCAACAAGAGACTGATCTGTTGTAATCTTAAACAACAATGAGACGATTCAAACGAACAATACCAAATGAATTCACACTATAATTGTTTAATCAAAATCCAGTTCATGATATAAACTACAAACTGTAATCGTTGTCCACTTAGCTACCTAATCCTGTTAGCCACCTGCTTGTTCAATGGAATGAAGTTTAAAATCACTTGATATCCATCTTTACTTATAAAGCTTGTGATTTAAGTGAACATCTAGACAATCCTCACAGGATGCACATATGTCAACAAGTGACCGATCATTTACAGACCGAAACAACAATGAGAAAATACAAGCAAAACACATCAAGTGAATTCACACTGTGAACATTCACTGTAATCCCATTACCCTCTCCTCCTCAACCTTCAAAAGAAAATAAAGTTTCTTCACATTACCTTCTTTCATTTTTACTATGGGTTGTTCTGTTTAATGTATATTTACATTTTATACATAAATAATGATCAAACCATTCAATGTATTTACATTTTCTTTGAATATATAATAAACCAAAAATGAATATAAGAATAGTCAATAAGGGAATTACACAACTGACAATTATAATGATGAATTGATGTCTGGTAAATCTATCTAAAATTAAAAACAAAATGATAGAATTGAATATAGAAAGTATAAAACTTTGTTATTCTTACTTATTAATGAGTTGATTTGTAACTAGACCTGAAAACACAGGACGGCCATTTCGTCTTAATGGTCTATTGGTTAAACGCTCGTGCAAGAGACTGATGGATCCTGGGTTCGAATCTTCAGAAATGGGATCGTTGATGCACACTACTGAGGAGTCAACATATAAGGACGAAATGGTCGTCTAGTGATTCCAGATTTTCTATGGTAGTCTAGTTTCAATTAACTCATGAATTCAACATTTGCATTTGTTTAATTTTAAGATTTATGAGTTAAATTTTATTGCTTATATCATCATATTGGTAAGAAATTCATTTAAGAACAGAAAACAATGAATAGAGGTCTCACTCTTAAATGATCTCATCAGGGATCGAACCTAGGACCTTCAGTCTTTATCAAATAAATACATATCTAAATTTTATCATTTTACAAAATAGAGTAATTATTTTCAGAGCTTACTATAAAGTCTCTTCATCATATCAATGAGTCAAAAGTCATTGAGGAGTTTAACAACAGAATTCATCTTTAACTACAGATGTGATGGCATTTACCTCAGACATATGAATGCTTTAGTTGGTTCAAGGGATCAGTCCTCGGTGTCGCTGACTCTCGGTCTGTGGGTAATTGATAGATAAAAAATTCTATAGGTTGATTCCGTGTAATTAACGGGAACAATAGTCGGGGACGCACAGTGAAATAGCGCGCACCCAGATTAAAATAGTTCACAGTCGTTTACCCCTTGTCTCCTTCTGCATTATAAGTTTCAAGATTATCTTGGATCACTGATTCAGCGAAGTCAGTCATTTTTCTCTATTAGTTTCATCAATGGATAAACTTT
This sequence comes from Schistosoma spindalis, assembly GCA_946903255.1. Lineage (NCBI taxonomy): Eukaryota > Metazoa > Platyhelminthes > Trematoda > Strigeidida > Schistosomatidae > Schistosoma > Schistosoma spindalis. The sequence goes on along the minus strand of OX336419.1, from coordinate 17,036,454 downwards.
ATTTACTAAAGCTGATATTACTTTGAATACTTCAGTATTCACCGTCATAATTTTATCCATCTGTATTGATGACCTGCTTTAACGTGGATAGATGTATATGTGTACTATGTCCTAAATTACTGATGGCTAACTAACTAGAACCTAATAAATAAGAAGACAAAAAGTTCGATTGCTATGACGTCACCAAGAATTATGTCTAGTAGATCAGTACCAAAGTGAAGTGCTGACTTTTTTAACTGAAATATGATGCAACTTAAAAATAGATGATATTCTCGCTAACAGGATTAAGTATTTTAACAGGATTACTTAAATAAACTTGAAACTTTTCCGACTGGTTCACTGAAACATAGTTCACGAAGCCTATGAAACGTTTCCAAAAGCAGTAAAAGTCATCAGAGCATATGATTTACACATATATTTGAAGAAGACTAGAGTTATATCACGTAACATATGCTTCTTTCTAGATTCCAAAATGTATTTCACACTATAAATTTCGTTATACAAGATGAACTACTTTGATAATCAATAGTAGTTAAATGTTGTAAACAAAAGAATTAGATGACTTACGATTTAAATATAAATTTATCTCATAAGAACTTGATCCCATTAAATTTGAAAATGTACACTGATAAACTCCTTCATCATTTAAATCCAAATTGTTTATCTGTAAAGTGATAATCCAACCTACTGAATATTTTCTGTGAATGATTTTATATTTCGATATAAAATTATGAGTAAGCATAATTGGGAATTGGGAATTTTCAATTGTTGAGTTCATTGTCATTATATTATTATTACTATATAAATCTTCCATCGTAATATATTCACCATTATGTAACCATATTGGATAGGTGAAATTTAGTTCCGGGAAACTGATAACATTGCAGATAAGATTAATTGATTTGCCTAGAATTCCATATACATGTGAATTACTATGTACAAATGGTTTTTCTGTAGATGAGAAGGGATAATTTTACACCCGAAAAAAATATGAAAAAAGTGTTTAGTCATTGAAGAGAAATATTTGAAACTTGTAAATTATATTGAAATGTTTCATACGTTTCATAAATAAACAAAGAAATTCTCAATTCCTTGTTGGACGGCCGTTTCGTCCTAGTATGGGACTACTCAACAGTGTGCGCCCATGATCCCGCCTCGAAAGAATTTGAACCGGTGAACGTCTGTTACGCATGCAAACAAGTTTTATGTAGAACACTGAGCAAACCTGTATTTAACGGTTTTAGTGTCTAACTTCGACCAATTTACGAAATTGTGTGACCATCTTCCATTGTTTAAGGTAGATACCTGTCTATACCTGACATGGATTAGCTGTACTGGTCACAGCTTCTCTTTAGAACTCCGAGAATTCCTTCACGAAGGTAGTCACTAGTGAGCACATGAGTAAATCTCTGATGCAATTAAAATGTCTATATTTCTGAACAGAGAAAGATTCACAGCAGTGATAACATAAAGTGTAATTACACTGTGGGATAGCGCAAATGACATCTAATAGCTGTGTCTAATGTTAACAATAGTTTACTAACAAAAAAAATAAAACTAAGAGTACATAAATATAAAGACTGTTATCTTTAACAAAACTAGAAATAACATTAGCAATGGTTGAGAGTAAGTTATTACAACAATAAATATTATAAACGCCAACGTTTCTCTCGGAAAAAATGTTTCAGGAAATGTGAATACAATTCAGTAACCACTAGATTCGATACCATCAACGTTCGACTTCACACATCAAAACCAACGTTCCGAGTTCTCAAATATCTTAAACATGATTAGAGAAATATTTCTGTCTACTGAATGAAATCTATAGATTTTAACTCAATGACACAGAGAAGTAAATTAGTCGATTTTATATCTCTGACTACTGATTAACTAACAGACAAAGAAGAAATCACTGTTGAATACAAACTGACTTTTGCTACTTTCCACAATTATATCACTGACTGGGAATGATGATAAGGATAATGATGCGTAGATGTGTAGTGAAATCCATCAACTTCTGAAGAGATGTAAAACATATTTTAGCGTGTTTTCTAGCTGATTCATGCAAATCTGTGTGCTCATGTGTCCTTATGAAGATAGCAATCAATAAACCACGAACATTTGATGTAGATGACAAACATTTTGTCGGTTATTTGCACAAAATAAAAATATTCTTTACTGTAACTGATAATTCAGTTATGGAGTTCTAGTGACAAGTAGTAACCAGTGAAGTTTAACCGGGTCTATGGTGAGATAGTAACTCACTGAAGACAATGGTAGATGTATCACTCAATTTTTTGGATTAGTTAAAGTTAGACATTAACACCGTTAGATGCCAGCTCAAAGGAGTAATGCTTAAGTGCTCGCGCGCGAGATTGATAGGTCTTTGGTTTGAATCTCACAAGACGAGATCGTGGATGCACACTGCTGAGAAGTCTCACAATGGGACGAAACGGTCGTCCAGTGCTTCCAGGTTTTGTATGGTGGTCTAGCTTCAATTGACTCATGATTTCAACTATTGAAATTTCACATGTATTAGTTGTTTGAACTTTGCCATCAATGTTTAGAACTATGATTGATCAATTCCTGACGATATATGTGCATTCTGTCGAAAGTGCCAATATTCAGGCACAAACTAGTGGTTATCTGGATTCAGTGCCTAAGAGGTTAGATAATACGATGGTATTTGAAGTGAACGAAATGAAATACAAGTTCTGGAGTGTATACCAATTTCTGAAATATGGCAGGTACATCCAGCTAACAAGTCACAAATACGAATAAACACTCATCCTGGATTTCACTTCTTTACACATAATACTTGTAAATGAAAGCACTAACGAGAAAGTCCGTACAAGATGCACATATGCTAATATGAGACTGATCAATTGCAGTTGTAAACCACATACACCTACCTGCTTGAATAATAAATCTATTTGCTGACTGACTATCAAATCCCACTGAACTAGCTATACATGTGAATTTCCATAAATCAATATGAAAATTAACATTTTTCAGCTTCATAGAATCATCTATATCAAGATGATTTTCATGATCTTTAGAATATTGTTTATCAATAATCCATAAATTCGTTGAATTCATTGTGATTATTTCTAATAAAGATTGTAGTTGATTCAAGTTCAATTGTAAATTAGAACCATTTGATAAATATACTTGAGTATAATTTGATTTCCATGTAAACCATTCAATTTGACCAGATGGATTAAAATCTGTTTGACACTAATATGAAATAAAAGAAGAAAAGAATTTGTAGATTAGAAAAAGGTCCACCCTAAACATGCACATCCCGCTTTATCTGTCTACGGCGGTAAGATTCCAATAAGTACGGAGATAACATGAAAATTACTCATTAAACGGTTGTATGTAACCGACCTTAAGCAGTTATGTCTTGGGTATTGGAGTCGTGCTTTTAGGTCACTATGACCATCCCTAAACTAATTTTCTATTTAGTGACCTTGAGAAGAACCCTTCCATGGTATGGGCAACCGGGAAGTGATAACTACCCTCTTATCTCTAACAGCACACAAGATCACTAGATATCATTATCATGGTTTGAATTGATAATTTTAAATAAATTAAACACTGGATAGATTATAATCAGGAAGGGGTTTTGCGGAGATCATAGTAACCTAAAGACTGAATTCATGAGTCGATTGAAGCTAGGCTACCATGAATAATCTGGAAGCACTGGACATTTGTTTTGTCCTAGTGTGGGACTCCTCAGCAGTGAACATACACGATCTCGCCCGTGAGATTCGAACTCAAGAGTTCCATACAAGGATAAAACGGCCGTCCAGGGCTTTCAGGATTTCCATGGTAGTCTAGCTTCAATTCACTCATGAGTTCAATTATTTAATTACTGGATAGATTGTTATATATAACAATAATATATCTCAGTGAGCAAAAGAATCACATATTCTGATGTTTCGTGACTCAGTGAAAGTCACTTCTTCAGAGAATAAATAACCAAGTCAAAATCAATCCAAGTTTAAATAATACACGTGAACAAAGAATGAATAATTGGTTAGATCAATTAGAAAAAACAGGTCAAGTCAATGTCATATGATTTCGATCAGGATGATTTATGTACGACATGTATGTAGATCTGTATGTACATAGATATGCAGGGTCAGAGAAGAAAAATTGTGATCTATGTGGTGAGAAAGTATAGATTTTAATTTGTATGTATGATAATAGTGTGAAATGTGAAGCATATCAAATATCATAGCAAGGATATTGATTTGGTGGTTGTTGAAAATGTCATGGTCGATCGTACCTAATATTCTTGTTTTGCTCCTATGTACTATTTAAATTTGGATCAATTTCGGTTTACTTATTTATTCTCTGAAGAAGCGGCTTACACTGTGTGACGAAACATCAGAATATCTAATTTTTCTACTCATATTATTTTCACGAAGTTGCTCCACCGTACACCAGTGACTGCAGTGAGCTGAAATCTCACAACAGACCTGGTTGAACTCCACTGGTAACGGCTTCCCACTAGAACTCCAGGAGTATCTCTTGAAGTCAGTCACTAGTGAGCAGATGATTATTATTATCAGAAGGTACTGTGTGGAGGTTTTTGAAATTTCACTGGTTTAAATCATGAGTCAATTAAAGCTAGACCACCTTGGAAAACCTGGATGCACTGGACAACCGTTTCGTCCTACTATGGGACTCCTCAACTCCACAACTTCGTGGATTGGTTGAAGTTAGACATTAACAGCGTTGGATGCCAGCCGGCTCAGTGGTCTAGTTGGTTTAGCGCCTGGCACGAGACTGACAGGTCCTGAGTTCGAATCTCGTGGATAGCGGGATCGTGGATGCGCACTGCTGAGGAGTTCAACAATAAGACGAAAGGTCTATCCAGTGCTTCCAGGTTTTCCATGGTGGTCTAGCTTCAATTGACTCATAATTTCAAACAGTGTAATTTCAAAAATCTCCACACAACCCCTTCTGATCATATTATTTTCATTTGAAAACAGAATTGTTGAAATGAGTTCATAAATGATAAATGAATCATTTTCTTATGTATTGACTAGTATTCCCGTTTAGATATTTACGTGAGATGCAATGCTTGTTCAAGGGACTTTTAAGTTATATCAAATGAAATGTATGTCATGAATACATATACATAATCCTGATGTAACAGATAACATATTGGAACCTCCATGAATTAATGATGTATTTTGTTAATGATGACTAAGTATGAAAAACACTTTGATGTATGACAGTAATCCAAATGAATCTTTTGTAACTCCACTGAATTATGACGACGAATGAAATGATTCAGATCATAGAAATTGATCAATATTTAAAAATATCATCTATAAACACCTAAACGGAACATCATTGATGTTTACATCTAGAAAACATGTTGAACAATCATTGAAATGTTTATTCAAGGTGATAGGAGAATTGTATCCAATCACTATACACCCTAACTTAGCTTATATTTTTTTATACAATTAGCAATTATGGGTGATTATAATCTTATGTATTTCATGAAATGTTTTGATTAACAGCCGTTGTTAACTCGACCAAGCGTTTCAGTATGGAATGAGAAGAAGAATACCATGATGGATGGTAAGGGCGACTATCAACTATGTATGGATGAAAATATTGATTATCTATATTCTTTTGAGTTCTACAGTAGGCAAATTATTATTTAGATAATAAATGAGGCTTTGAAACTTGAAAAATGATCTGTACTAACTATTCTAAAACCTTTTTGTAAGAATGATGTAACGGTGGATGGTTGAGTATTGACAACATTCATCAGTATTTAGAACAATAAGGACTGTATTTTTACATATCGATGGTATGTTGAATGAGGCATAGTTGATTCAACTTGAGATTTATAAGATGAATTACTTTGAACCTTTATTTGCTTAATTATTGAGCAAACTACCATAACAATCATTCTATTTTTAAATTATTCACAGAATATTGTAACTAAAGTTAGTGTTTCTAAAGTGATTTTAATTGAGTTTCAATGCATTTTTTAAATGATTCAACTTAAAAAGTGACTGTAAGGACGTCCCACGGGTGAACGTCAAGATGCTCTAAGAAGTTTAGAAAGACTCGAAGACATTCCTCCCAATCATCTTTTGAAAGAACCTTCCAGAATCTCTGTGTGTAGCTTCCATATTGAGTAAATGTCTCAAATTGCTGGATGTGGATTGAATGACTAAAATGATGATTTCGCTTTTACTAAAAACTATAAATACCTGAAAGTTTTGTATTATATTGACATTGTTTGGAATAGGATTCTTTCTCACTCGTCTTCTGTTTTCTCATTTGCGACACGGAGGGTTCCAGCGTTAGAGTGCTCAAGTTTTACGCGATATATCAAGAATCTAAGCTTTAGACGCAACAGTGATAAATCAAACCACGTCAACTAAGATTCTCTTTAATGCGTAGTAAAACCATTTTAGAAATTGATATTGGATTATAGTTGAGCTGTTGACTGAACTTGGAATTTTACCACTGAACACCGAACCAGTAATTATAGTGATTAAGAGCTGGTTACAAGAATCTATGGTTCAGGGTTTAATCCCTGGTATGTCCATAAGTGTTTATTAATAAAGAGTTGTGTACTATGAATGGATGACCTTTCAATGCTACTTGATCTTAGACTAATCCTTGGCAATACAACTCATAGATAGAACTAATCAACGCAAAATCATTTCAACATACTTACTTACGCCTGTTACTCCCAATGGAGCATAGGCCATCGACCAGCATTCTTTAACCCACTCTGCCCTGGACCTTCCTTTTCAGTCTGCATTTCTTCCTCTTTTCATTTGACCTACAGGATTCCATATGAGGGATTGCATTGTGACACGGTTGGGTGATTTCCTCAACGTGTGTCCTATCCACTTCCAGCGCTTCTTCGTGATTTCTTCCTCCACTGGAATCTGGTTTGTTCTCTCCCACAGAATTTGTTGCTAATAGTGTCTGTCCAAAGTATCCGAAGTATTTTGCGTAGGCAACTGTTGATAAACACTTGTATCTTCTAGATGATGGCTTTCGCAATTCTCCAAGTTTTCGCCCCATACAGTAGGACTCCTTGGACATTTGTATTGAAAATTCTGACCTTGGTATTGGTTGACAGTTGTTTTGACTTCCAGATGTTCTTCAGTTGTATATATGCCGCACTTGCTTTGAAACTCCTCGCCTTTACATCTGCATCAGCTCCATCGTGGTCACCAATCATGCTTCCGGGATTTGTAAAGGTTTCTACATCTTACAAGGCTTCTTCGTGAAGTGTGATAAGATTGGTGCATATCATGTTGTATCGGAGAATCTTGCTTTTCCCTTTGTGTATGTTGAGAACTACTGATGCTGAGACTGCTGCTACACTGGTTGTCTTCTCCTGCATTTGCTGTTGCGTGTGCGATAGGAGAGCCAGATCTTTGGTGAAGTCCAGATCGTCCAGCCGCATCCTAGCTGTCCACTGTATCCCATGCTTCTCCACAGATGCTGAAGTCTTCATAATCCAGTCGATGACCAGGAGAAAGAGAAAGGCTGAGAGTAAGCAACCTTGCCTGACACCGGCCTTTACCTCGAACGAGTCTGTCAGCTGTCCTCAATTCACGATTTTGCAGTTTAATCCCTCATAGGAATTCCGTATGATATTGATCATCTTCTCAGGTACGCTGTAGTGTTGAAGATGCTTCCATAGTGTTGTCCTGTCTACTCTAGCAAATACTTTCTCGCAGTCGATGAAATTAATGTAGAGTGATGAATCCCATTCAATCATTTCAACTAAGCTAATATTAACAAGAAACCTTTAATTTTCTACACTTCACTTACCCATAATGTTATCTCTTGTGTTATATACAGATGATCTGTAGATTTCGTCCAACAGAGCATTTCCAATTCCTTTCCAAATATTGAACAAGGGTACAATATATAAATCTCATTTTCTCGATTATCTATATTTGGTCCATCTATAACAGAAGATTAAAATGTATACAATTTAAACAATAAGTTCTGGGTTCGAATCTCACGAGGTGGAATCGTGGATGCGCACTACTGTGGAGTCCCACAATGGGACGAAATGACCGTCCAATGCTTCCAGGTTTTCAAAGGTAATTTAACATCAATCGATTCATAATTTAAGTCAAAAACTTAATAATCTCCACAACCCTATACTGATCATGTCGAATAATTTACCTCCCAGCTTGTTTAACTGTTTTATTTTAAGTACATGAATGAATTATACACGAATTAAATAATCATAGGATAACTGATGTTTAATCTAATAGAAAGTTAAAACACTATTATTTCAGTATTACTTATGCTTTACACAAACCCTAACAGTCCAGGGCTTAAACTGATATCGAGGTCATGGATATAAACTACTGATGAATCCTAGAACAGGACGAAGAAGCTGTTTAGTAATTATTAATACTCAAAAGTTATCTAGTTGACATCAATTCATCATGTACATCTTTTATTCTGAGTAAATCTAATCTCGAGAAATCTCCAAATTTGGCATCATATATAGAAAATATGGAATGCTGCTTGTAGCGGATTCAATGACGTACGTTTCATTCAAACTAAGATTTATCAACTGGAAGTAGATCCATGGTTAATTTGATGTTTACATATACTAATGAAAGTTGATCAAATTTCAGTCAAAATAATCAACAACAGGATAATTCAAACCATTCTAAGTTAAATCCAACATCCTAATTATAAACACAATTTGCATTTTGACTTACAATAAATATTTAAATCAATATAACCCATTGAAGAAATCATTACGGGATCATTCACTGAATCATTTCCTATATCATCATTAACATTATAAATTTGGTTACTCCAGCTTCTCAATGATACCTTAGATGATACATCAGACATTATGGAATCAATTGTATTGATTGTATCGTTTTTCATTCTAATCGATATTTGACAATAGATTCTTCCTCGATGAAATTTTCGATGTGGTACAAATTCTATGATGTGATCTTTTAATTGATGATGTAATCTAAGTAATTTTGAAGGAATTCCAAATGATAAAACAATCTTATGATAATCACTATTAATTTGATCAATAGTCGATAATGAACTTATATTGACTAATGTATCATTATGATTAATATGATCCGATAGTTGAATAAAAAATCTGTAATTACAAAATAACCGGTGAAAAAGACACATAACAGATTGAAAGATTTAAATCAAGTGCTTAGTGTATAGATAAGAAAAACAATATAGTCTTGTTTGTTAAACTCATCTCCAATCGATAGCATATTGAAAAGTTGAGAGATAGTAACTCACTGATAACAATGGTGGATAGTGGCACAACTTCGTGAATTGGTTGAAGTTAGATATTAACACCGTTGGATGCTAGCCGGCTAGCTCAGTGATCTTGAGGTTAAGCGCTCGCGCGTGAGAATGATAGGTCTCAGGTTCAAATCTCGTGTGGCCGAATCGTAGATGCTTACTGCTGATGAGCCACACAATAGGACGAAATGGCCGTCCAGTGCTTTCAGGTTTTTCATGGTGGTCTAGCTTCAATTGAATCATGATCTCAACTATTAAAATTACTATTATATTCACAAAACCCCCTTCTGATATTAATTAACATATGCTCACTATTGACTGGCTTCCTGAGGTATTTCCTGGAGTTGTAATGGGTAACAGTGATCAGTCGAGTTCAAATGGTTATGTTGTGAGATAGTAACTCACTGAAGACTTAGTAAAATAGAAAAACCATACTGTAATACTAAATGTGTAAAATATTCATTAATTGTCCCAGAATTCGTTGTTTCTGCATAATGAATTATATAGTTGAAATCATGAGTCAATTGAAGCTAAACCACCGTGGAAAACCTGAAATCACTCAACGGCCGTTTCGTCCTGTTGTGTGGCTCCTCAGCAGTGAGCATCCGCGATCCCGAGATTCGGACCCAGGACCTATCACTTTCGTAAGCGAGCGCTTAACCCCAAGACCACTAGACTGGCCGGAATCCAACGGTGTTAATGTCTAACTTCAAATAATCCACGAAGCGGCGACACCGTACACGATTGTCTTCAGTGAGTTGATATCTCACAACAGACGTTGTTGAACACCACTGGTAATGGCTTCTCACTAAAACTTCAGGAAATATCTCTTGAGGTCTGTTACTAAAGAGCAGAGCCAACCCAGTGGTCTAATGGTTAAGCACTCACGCGTGAGACTGATAAATCCTGGGTTCGAATGTCGCGGGGGGCGGGATAGTGGATGCGCACTGCTGAGTAGTCCCATACTAAGACGAACCGACCGTCCAGCGCTTCCAGGTTTGCAATGTTGATCTGACTTCAATTGACTCATGATTTCAACTATTGAAATTTCTACAAATCTCCACAAAATCTTTTCTGATAATAATAACTTCTGTCAATTTTCTACTACTTATATTATCTTCATCAGTAGTAATGATATTGACAAGAAACAATAATAGATCATTTATAACTTACGTGTATTCATAATTTGCATGAATAGGTACATTAGTCTTTTTACAAAAACATCCAAGTTGAATTGGTCGATTCTCTATGAATACCATTGAATGTTCAATAGATGAATTAAACATTGTTTTTGCATTTGAATCGATTTTTATATACACTTTATCAATATCTGTAATAAAAGGGAACTCCAACATGAATAGAATTAAACAAACTAGGAAAATCAATCGTTTTCTTTCTAATTACTGATAATAAACAAACTATTTATGAGATTCTAGTCAAATTTTCAAACGATCTTATACTTCCAAACATATATATCTGGTTACAAAATAGTTTCTTTCTTTATAAGCTTTTGCGAATCTATTTATTGAAATGTTTGTGGAATATCACTGTAATCTGTCTGCTCTCAAATTCGATTTCCCGATAGTCATATATGATTGTTTATTGTTGTCCATTACCTTCTTTATTTAATGTAAGTACAGTGTTTTTGTGGCCCGTGATCTGACTCCAATTTGATCGTAATGATTGGTTGCTATCGTCTATCCTCGTATATAATCATTGAATTAAACCGCGTTAGTTAATAACGGAATTAAATAAGTCAAATAACGAGAATGGAGTTTTGAATGCATATATTTCGTATAATTGTTGATTAGACAAACGAACGGAGGAACGATGCGAAGATTAGAAAGCCAAGCTAAGTTGGCGCGCGGTGGAGATGGCTGGTAAGCCAACTCCCATTTAACAAAGAGTTAATCAATATTTATAAGCCCACAAAAATAAATTACAGACATGTGATGAGTAACGGGATAAGAAGTGTGCATACGCCTACGCGCTCATATAAAGACAGTCAAGACATTGATAAGCGAATAATTAACAAGGTCAGAATGTGACTCAAATAGAATGAATAGAATGGGCTGTCCGAAAGTTAGAATAATGAGGTATTTGGGCTTAACATAATGACAGACACTACAGTGTATTCTCTATCAAATCAACCTTTATTTCGTTATTCTATTTTACAGCTCTCTACATTAACACTATTGTATATGCTCCCATAGAGCATAAAGTATCTTCTAACTAGAACTTACACGACGAAAATCGATCAAATACTTTTCTACATCTTCATTATATGTAGGAACATGAAGCAACTACCATAAAATTGATACATTGAGTACATTTAGAGATGAAAAAGCTATTTCATAGAAGCATTAATGATTGTAACTCTACCTGGAGCACTTCTGGGGCTACTGCCAATCCCAAGCCCGGATAAGGGAGGAGAGTTGGGCGTGGGGTTATTCATCTCATCCTGTAGAAAATTAACTCGCTAAAAAGCGCTAACCATAAAAAATCATTAAAACCATTTAAAATGTGCCCTGGTAGTCTGAAGGTCTTCATTTAGAAGAGCTATGACTCCTCATAGTGAATGCCGAGTTCCTTCGGAAGCCACGAGGCTGATGCTCGTTCTGACAACCAGAGCAACCATTTATTTAGGTACACAGAATGCTCGTACAATGTGAGAGACCAGGAAAGTCTTCCAAATTGCTGCAGAATCAATGGTTGTAAACATTTGTAAATGCGCATGAATGACAAAAAATCATTATTTACAAATTTAAATGATTATGAAGCGAGGATTTCATCATAATCTATTCTGAGGATTCCTAACTGTCATCAAGTAAATGATATTGAAACTAGCTAGTGTCATTATTATCACTATTACTACTAAAATGAGTAATCCATATTGAAATTTGTTTAAAAGGTATCAAAAAATGAATTTGATAATTAAGGAGAATGCATAAAGTACACTATAAAGTACACTATTGTAAAGTAGTTGTCTTTGTATAATGCTGAGACCAATTTTGTTCGACAATTTATCATGCCATTGTCAAATGTGACTCTGTTATAACTTGTGGCCTGTATGCCTTGGTAATGAATAACGTGATGATACCGCCAATGAGAGAGCAGTGAATTATCGATCGGAATAATGACGCATAAAATACGTACGAGCAATCTAGAGTACTTATCGGCCCTGTTTCCTACCTAGCCCAGTCAGTTAAGTCCACAACATCAATCTCAGCCTCTGCAATATCAATCCTTTATTTCAAACATACTGAGTTTATATACCAACCAGATAGACCCCATAATACCATTAAACAACATTTGTACAAAATTTAGCCAAGTGTGGTGGTGAATAAGGGTGATAATAATTATTAGACTGGGTATAACTCAAGAATCGTAAGTCGTATAATAATAGTTCATAAATCAAAATAAAGCCGATAGTAAAAAAGACATGAATATGAATAATTTAGTTACTTAACAATTATACGAAAAAAGTATACGCATATTATTGGTCCATAAATGGATCTCAAAAGTTACCATTCATTATGCTCATCAATATATAACAGACTTTTATCACAATTCAAATAAATAGTTCGAGATTTCATTGGAAACTTGAATAGAGAAGAAAAAGAAGAAGAAGAAGAGAAGCAGATTTTACGAATGAGGATAATAATTGTTTTTGCTGATCTTCAGTAAAAGACTAAACTTATGTAAAAACAGGAAAGAGATAGGAATTGGAGGAAGTATAACGTTTTGCAATTGATTGATCGCTGCGTAGTGGCCAGTGTCATATATGTCAACTCCTGCTTATAGCGGATAGAAGTTTATTGATCAATTTACAATGTGGCCACTAGTCTAAGAGATTAAATATTGCATGTATCATTTTGAGATGTAAAGTGATGGTTAAAGGTAGTCGATAGGAAATCCTGGACAATTGTTTCGTTCTATTTGGCACTCGTCTATATGGTGTATCAATAATTTTGAAGGAACAGATGCTCCCTGAATAATTAAATCCGTATCATCCAGTTTTGCATTTAGAGACGTTATCCCTGAGCTACCAGGGCTGCGACCAACCTCCTGTAAATATTTAGTGGTGACGTGACCTCTTGAATTTGGTCGTATGATTTATGTTTATCGATTGAGTGGGCTGCATTGAGTTCGTTCGTGGAACGTATGAAATGCGCAAGCTTCTTGATCGACGTAGTTTGAATTGTTAAGTTCGTCTTCGGGTTCGTCACTTTAGTGTGGTCCTTTATTTTGACACTAATTAGATTGCACGATGATGTTTTTGACAGGCTCACCACTTTTAGTGACCCCATACCTTACTTCAATTGGATCGTGCGCTGATTGTTGTTGAAATATACATCCCTGCTACCCTCGTATATAAATATAGATTTAAATCGCGTTAATGAATGACGGGATTAAATAAGTCAAACACGAGAACAAATTCCGATTACGTATATTTTGTAAAAACATTGTTCTGGACAGACAATCAGGGAAACGAAGCAAGCAGGAAAGAGTGAAGTGAAATGAAGTGACGCGCAGTGGAGAAGGCAAGTGAGCCAACTAGATTTAAATAAGCGTGACTCGATATTTATGGCTAAACAAAAATAACATACAGACACATGATGAACAAGGTAAGTAAATAACATACATATCATCATGTAGAAAAACAATCAGGTTTGTTAAGAAAATAAGTGACAGGGTTGAAATGTGTCTTGTGAAGAATGAACAAAGTGGTCAGTCCAGAGACTAGAATGACCTATGTGGGATCGACATAGTACCAGTCCCTTCAAATATACACCAGTCCTACAGGAGGTCAGTTACGACTCTGGTACCTCAATGATAATTTTCCTTAGTGCGAAGCTGGATGATACGGATCGAATCTGTCAAGGAACATCAGTTTCCTCAAGATTATTGATACACATTATGAACGTGTGCCAAATAGAACGAAACAATTGTCCAGGATTTCCTATCTACTAGCTTCAGCCACCACCTTAAAACTTTGTTAACTAAACATGCTGGTTGTGGCATTTCACTCTCATGATACCTTTAAACCGTGTTCACACGGGAAGTTTTAATTAATGAACGATGGACAGTGTTGGTCAGTTAAGGTTATTTGAATCAAACCATTGATTGATGTTAACAATCTCTACAAAAAATATGTGCACAGGGAGATCATTTTTAACTTGTTTACTTACAAATTTATATTTTGATCATCACATCTTTCCCTCTTATATCAAGCCATACAATTCTGTGAGCCTTTGTACAGTGTTGAACAATCGTATCCCAACCAGAAACTTCGTCGCACATACAATTATAACGAGGTATCAATAACGGTGAATATGGAAGTAATCTTTCTGTTTTATCGTTTATCGATGAATAAATATTTTTACTCTGTTTTATTAACTACTCGTATGGATAAGATTTATAAATCATTCACCAACATGCGGAATTAATGTCTCATAATAATGTTTATTTTTCACCTATCATATCAGTTAGAAATCAAGTTTTCATAACCAATCTATTTTTAACTACTGAAATAAAAATAAGTAGTTTAAAGTCAATTGATTGAAATGTTAAGCTTAATGTTGATGAAACTGCCAGGAATTCAATGAGTATTCATTGTGTTTCTGGTTTATATTGGTTTGTCAAATGACATTGATTACTTAAAAAAACATTTGCAAACTGGCCATTCCTATGAAATCAATAATGACTAGAAAAACTTGAGGTTTAAGTGTTTGTAATTTGAAATCTATGCACAATTGAACAGAAAACGTTTACTGAAACTGAAAGTTATTCTTACTCTTAAAGTTTACTTTACCAGATGTCAGTAACCCAAACTTGATGAATTTTACTTGAACATTACTAAACATACGTTTACAGCATTATTACTATTATCTGGATATGTTTTAATAATGTGATGATATAACCATATTGTCTATACTCTACTCGTACTACCACTGAATACAATATCTTTTGAACGAGTTACAAATCGACTGGTCACCGAAATATTGCGTTATCTCTCATTCGGTGTTTAAATAAATTAAGATCTGGTTTGTATCTTGGTTGAACAGGACTTCTTTCAGTCAGAGATTTTTTGAATGATGAGAAAACTCTTGGTAGTTATAATTATCAGTCCATAAGTAATGAAAACAAATTAAAAATCTTGTTATGACAATAATTGACTTAACTACTCTAAGTTTTTTCAACATCTTTTGGGAATTAATACTACTGTTTGCTTAAAGATTACATATATCTCTGATATATCTATAGTGGTATTATGCTAAATAAATTGTTTAATAATAAGTAATGACTACAGTGTAATACCACAATTATCCCCGATATTAAGAATCTTGGGTCTGGTTGTATCTGTCCATGGTTATTGGAAACTAGATCTCTTAGTTGAAGCTAATGATCCATTTAATAATGATCTATACTTGAGCGAAAAATGAATGTAACAATATGTCAAAATAGTAACTATATAACAAACTTTCTACTCGACTGCTCGTCATACCTACTATATACGAACCAATAAAAGTGTGAACCTAACTAAGTAATACAAATCATTCCAAGTGGACTTGGATAAATTTAGACATTCGAAGTGTGATTTCCAGCAAAATATTCACTCCAATATTTGACATTTACCCAATAAAAGAAACGGGACAATGGTGACAAATCACTAGCTCTGTAAGTCTTCAGCGTTTGATGCTGACCACATTAGTTTTAATGGACTTATCTACCTGACGTCTCTCAGTCACGTATCCGCACTAGATCACAACTGATAACGCTGTGCTCAACTTCTCCTATAATCGGTAGTCAGTTTAGATCAATCACATCTTGATTTATTAATAACTTATCAAAATATATCTTCAAATCTCTTCACTTTTAACTTTTGATTTCATTAGGTGGGCATAATGGACACACATTGAGTAAGGAGCAGCCAACTGTGTCATAAGGCAAGTCCTCATATTGAATCCTCAAGACCAAAGGAAAAGAGGAAGAACAAATAATAAACAACGCCGGGAAATGAAGATAGACATGAGAAAAATCAACACCAATTATATAGAACTAGAAAAGAAGGCACAGGACAGAGTGGGTTGGAGAATGCTGGTCGACGGTCTATGATCCGTTGGGAGTTACAAGCGTAAGTAAGCAAGTAAGTAAGTAAGTAAGTAAGTAAGTAAGTAAGTAAGTAAGTAGGTGACCAAATACTTGTCACATCTTTATACCGTTATTAAGAAAATAATATATTTTTTTTTGATAAACTTACATAAAAGATGAATAGTGATAACTTTAGATCGAAGTGATGTATTTCCATTATTATTAGAAATTGTGTTGAATTGAATAAGATTAGCATTATTATGGTCTAGTATATAATCATGCTGATTTTCTAATGAACACATAATTGGAATTTGATTGATTTGTGTTCCATAAAAAGTAAGACTTAATATAGACCAAGTTTTAAATCTAAGCAAACAAATTTAAAAATGATAAAATATACAAGTGAATTATGATAATATTTAGGTAAGTGATGGTTTATTACACATTTAAGATAATAGTATTTATTCTATGAAGTCAAGAGTGATGAGTTTAAAGCTCAGCAGTTCGTTTTGTTCTACAGTAAAATATGAACGGTAAGAGTAGAGGATATTCGTAGGTTACTAGTATTCGGTCATACGTGTCTTCAAAGCATTGCTCTTATATCCAGGGAACACCGAGTTAGTAATGCAGTTGTTAGAAAAAGGGTACTATGTAAGGATGGTAAATCAATTGATGAAGTAGTGAAACTTCATCAGTTGAGATGTCTGGAACATGTGTTACATATGCTCGACCACCGACTGCTCCGAAGTGAGATGTTTTCTGGTGTTGGAGTAGGTTGGAAGAAAGCTAGGCGTGGCCACATCAAAACATGGCACAAATAAATGAAGTCACTGACAAGTGGACTGAGCTATTTTGGTATGTGTAGACTACATAGTTGGGGACAGCGAGATGAATGACATGACTCAAAATAGTTTTTAATGGCGCAGGTGCATCCATTCTTTGTATTCTCTCAAATTCTAATCTTCCGAATTTGTCATGTTCTTTTTTTCCTCTTTCCGAATTCATTTCACTGGGTTATACTCTTTGAATAACATCTTCAAACCCTAATCTTTCCGATTACTGCTTATACTTTCACTACCTCTACTACTACGAGATTTGAATCGACAACTGCATCTCTGTGCTAATGTGATATGTCATCTCGAACTGATGTACGTATGTACGAAGTTCTACGTTGTTACTGACTGACTGATAAGAAAATAATAGATGATTGATTCACCTGTTGTGATGTAAAAGTTCTCATCAGTATGAACTCATGTCACCAGAACTTAGAACATTGATTCATCCAATGTGAACATAATATCTACTCCAAAGTAGGAAGTCAAAAGTTCCCTTGTTATAATTCTCTCTTATTACAATTTAGCTATTCTTATTGCTTAGTATTCTTGGACACCAATTCACTTGACAAGTCCCCAAATCAGAACACGACTGAACAGGAAAGAGATTATATTCCAAATAACAAGGTTAGATGGAAGTAAGAAGCACAATAAGAAAAACGTTAATATGTTTACAGTTTTTACATGAGAAGATTTCTAGAGTATTCTCCATGTATCGACTAGCGCTGATTGGATAAGGATTAGCCAATCAGCGTGCATGGAGGATGCTTTAATCTAATCTATGTCCCGTTAACACCACTAGATTCGACTAATTTAATATTTCCAAAAAAAATTACTACACCCTCTCCAACTTGAAGTATGTGTTCATGATAGTACCGAAAAGGGACATTGAAACCTTCATAATTAGGCCATTTTACCTAAGAGAATATAACATTACCAAGATGTTGATATATGTGAGTTAAATTGATTAGGGGTTCAACGCAATAATAAGCCTACGTCATCAATGACACTTATCATAAATCCAGATTTGAGAATACAGTTCGATGATGTAGCTGTATCATATGTTCTTCAAACCCTTGGGTTCAGTGGTTCGTTCAGTGTTGCATCAAAGTTGTTTATTACTCAGCAGTTGCAAACAAAGAAGACATATCTGTTTATTGTGTTCTTGAGTTCAGAATTTACATAAATAATATCAGCTAGCAATCTAATTGATAATTCGTCTTTAGAATGAGAATGGTATTAGAAATTAAATTATGTACTTTATTGCATTAGGTGTTTATCAGTCAAAGTTCAGCGTTTCAACCTAGAATAAACCACTTGAAATATCTCATAACCTTAATGAATATTCATCGTCTAAAGCTTATTCTCAGTATAGGGTTGTGCAGATTGTTAAGTTTAGATTGGTATCATGAATGGATCAATGTTAGACCATCATTGGAAATTTGGAAGCGAAACCGAAAGTCCTGGGTCCGAGCCTCGAGCGCTAGATCGTGCATGAACACTGCTGGTGAGCCCCGTACTAGGACGAAACGGCCGTTCAGTGCTTCTAGGTTTTCAATAGTTGTCTGACATTGATCCATTCATGATACCAATCAAAATCATACAATTAATAATTTGTTTTATTGCCTGGAGTCCCTTTCGGGGGGCTACTGCCAGTCCCAAGCCCGGATAAAGAAGGAGGGTTGGGCATGGGGTTAGCGACCCCATCCCGTAGAAAACTAACTCGCTAAAAAAACGCTAACCAGAAAAAACTATTCAAACCTTTTAAACTCTGCCCTGGGAGTCAGGAGGTCTTTGTTTAGAAGAATTATGACGCCTCATGATGAAAGCCGAGTTTCTTCGGAAGTCACGAGGCCGATGCCCCTTCTGACAACCAGAGCAACCATTTATTTAGGTACATGGAATGCTCGCACAATGTGGGAGACTGGGAGAGTTTTTCAAATTGCTGCAGAAATGAGGAGATACAATTTAGAGGTGCTTGGGATCAGTGAAACACATTGGACGCAAGTTGGACAACAACGACTAGCTTCAGGGGAGCTGCTGTTATACTCCGGACATGAACAGGAAAATGCTTCACATACACCAGGAGTTGCATTGATGCTGTCCAAACAAGCACAAAATGCACTTATAGGATGGGAATCTCATGGACCAAGGATCATCAAAGCATCCTTCAAAACGAAGAAAACGGGGATTAAAATGAACGTCATCCAATGCTACGCGCCTACCAACGACTACAATGAAGACGCTAAAGATCAATTCTACGATAGGCTGCAGTCGATCGTCGAGAAGTGTTCAACAAATGACTTGACCATTCTGATGGGGGACTTAAATGCCAAGGTTGGAATTGACAATACTGGATATGAAGAGATCATGGGACGACACGGACTAGGAGAAATGAACGAAAATGGTGACAGATTTGCAAACCTATATGCCTTCAATAAACTGGTCATAGGCGGGACTATATTCCCACATAAACGCATCCACAAAACCACATGAACTTCACCGGATCACACCACACCGAACCATATCGACCATATCTGCATCAACAAAAAGTTCAGGAGGACGATGGAAGACGTGAGAACAAAGAGAGGAGCTGATATAGCATCAGATCATCACTTGCTGGTCGCCAAGATGAAATTGAAACTCAAGAGGCACTGGACAACGGGGAGGACAATATCACAAAAGTTTAATTCGGCTCTTCTTTGGGATAATGACGAACTCAACAAATTCAAGATAACCCCCAGCAATAAGTTCCAGGCCTTGTATGATCTACTCACTGGAGAAGGAACTACTATAGAGAGCAACTGGAAAGAGATGAAAGAGGTAATCACATCAACATGTCATGAGGTTCTGGGCCAAAAGAAGCATCATCACAAGGATTGGATCACGGTCGATACACTGGATAAGATTCAAGAAAGCAGGAACAAGAAGACAGCAATCAATACCAGTCGAACAAGAGCAGAAGAAGCCAAGGCACAAGCTGAATACACAGAAGTAAACAAGCAAGTGAAGAGGAGCATCAGAACTGACAAACGTAAATATGTGGAAGATTTGGCAATGACGGCGGAAAAGGCTGCCAGAGAAGGAAACATGAGACAACTGTATGAAACAACAAAGAAACTCGCTTGAAATCACCGTTAATCAGAACGACCAGTGAAAAACAAGGAAGGCAAGATAATCATCAACATTGAAGAACAACGAAACAGATGGGTAGAACACTTCAAAGAACTCTTGAATCGACCAGCCCCACTGAACCCACCCAACATCGAAGCAGTACTCACGGACCTCCCAATCGATGCTGGCCCACCAACATTTGAAGAGATCAGCATGGCTATCAGACAAATCAAGAGTGGAAAAGCAGCAGGACTAGACAGCATTCCAGCAGAGGCACTGAAAGCAGACGTAGCAGCAACTGCTAGGGTACTTCACATTCTCTTCAGCAAGATTTGGGATGAGGAACAAGTACCAAAAGACTGAAAAGAAGGACTTCTAGTCAAAATACCAAAGAAAGGCGACCTCAGCAACTGTGACAACTACAGGGGAATCACCCTTCTCTCAATACCAGGAAACGTATTCAACAGGGTATTGTTAAACAGGATGAAGGACTCCATAGACGCCCAACTTCGAGAACAACAGGCAGGACTCCGTAAGGATAGATTATGCACAGACCAAATCGCAGCTCTACGGATCGTTGTGGAACGATCAATTGAATGGAATTCATCACTCTATATCAACTTCATTGACTACGAAAAAGCATTTGATAGCGTGGACAGAACAACACTATGGAAGCTTCTTCGACACTACGGCGTGCCTAAGAAGATAGTCAATATCATAGGGAATTCCTATGATGGATTAAACTGCAAAATCGTTCATGGAGGACAGTTGACAAAGTCTTTCGAAGTAAAGACCGGTGTCAGGCAAGATTGCTTACTCTGAGCCTTTCTCTTTCTCCTGGTCATCGACTGGATCATGAAGATGTCAACATTTGAAGGGAAGCACGGGATACATTGGACAGCTAGGATGCAACAGGATGATCTAGACTTCGCAGATGATCTGGCTCTTCTATCGCACACACATCAACAAATTAAGGAGAAGACGGCCAGTGTATCAGCAGTCTCAGCAGCAGTAGGTCTCAACATACACAAAAGGAAAAGCAAGATTCTCCGATACAACAAAATATGCACCAATCCAGTCACAATTGACGGAGATGATTTGGAAGAGGTAAAAACCTTTACATATTTGGGCAGTATCATCGATGAAAACAGTGGATCTGATGCATATGTGAAGGCAAGGATTGGCAAAGCAAGAGCAGCATATTTACAACTGAAGAACATCTCTAACTCAAAACAATTAGCAGCCAGCAACAAGGTCAGAATTTTCGATACAAATGTGAAGACAGTTCTACTATATGGGGCGGAAACCTGGCAAACTACAAAATCCATCATCCAGAAGATACAGGTGTTTATTAATAGTTGCCTACGCAAAATACTTCAGATCCGTTGGCCGGACACTCTTAGGAACAGCCTACTGTGGGAAAGAACAAATCATATCCCAGTGGAGGAAGAAATCAGGAAGAAGCGTTGGAAGTGGATAGGAAACACATTGAGGAAAGCACCGAACTACGTCACAAGACAAGCCCTCACATGGAATCCTGAAGGCCGAAGGAGGAGAGGAAGACCAAAGAACACATTACGCCGAGAAATGGAGATAGACATTAGAAAAATGAAGAAGAATTGGGATGGAACTAGAAAAGAAGGTCCAGGACAGAGTGGGTTGGAAAATGCTGGTCGGTGGCCTATGCTGCATTGGGAGTAACAGGCGTAAGTAAGTTTGTTGCATACTTTTTAAACTACTCACTAGTAGGATAAGTACTTTCAAATATCATTATCATATACATCTAGTTCAGTTACTCAGTAATTTCATACACATAGTTCCCTTTATTATTTTAAAGAGAGCAAGAACAAAGGTTGGTGCAGAATAATATGAATTCATTTTATTTCGTTAGGTTCTCATCAGCTGCATACTACCTAAAATATTTGAAATTCAACGTTATTACAGATATTGACATATATCAGAGGGTGATGAAGGATGAACATGATGTAGGAAAGATGCTGTTAGAGATAATGAGGTTATAAAATTTGTTTCGAATATATATAGTTTGGGAAGGAAGGTTCCATAACATAGAAATAGTGATTAGAACTCATGGAATTAAAACACATTAGATGATTATTTAATGATATAACTGAAATAGATTAATGGTAATAAAGAGAGATATGAATTGAAATTGGTCAGTTATGAATGATGTAATTATAAAAAATTTTTTTTTAAAAGGAGTTAGAATGACGTAATAAATAAAAGAGGGGTTAATGTTACCAGGGCAAAGAAAGATTTATTACTGTTTCTTTTTGTATACAAAGATTTGGTTTTAAACGTTTGATTGTTATCGCTTCGGCAAATTTCAAAAGGTTTAAATTTGATTGTTTGTTGATCACCTTGAATGACTTCAGTATATCGACTTCGTGTCCTGTGTCAAGGAGATGTCTTGCGATAGCGCTGCTGAATGCTTTTGGTCCATTTGATCTCAATAATTATACAAACAGACTATAATTAATTTTAATTCGAGAGGACAAGTTACAAAACCTTCAGTATTTGTTCCATTATAAAATCCTTCTTAAAGATAAAAGGTATCCCTTAGGGATCTCTCATCACTGTAACTGATAAAATACGTCAATACATATATAAAAATTCGAAATCAGAACACTTGAAGAATTATAAATCTGCAAAAATACTTAGCTAGGATATTTTGTATACAAACCTGAATAATGCTTAAATAGTTACTAGTGTAAGGGTTTTACGGAGATTGTTGAATTTTATGGATTTCATTGAGTACCGAGTTTAGACAATAGAGGAAAACCAAGAAACAATCGACATGTTAACTGTTTGCATACATCATAACACAAGAGTTTGAATTATAGATCTTCAAGTCTCATAGTGATAATAAATATTCTGACTGGTTGACCATATGATTGTTTGTAAATGTCGGATATTTGGAGATAGCCAATAAGAAACCCTGGATCTAGACCTAGTATGGACGATGTCAAGTCAGTTAAACCAGTGTCCAGTTTACAACTTATTCAAAACAATTTGATGCATATAAAAGACTAATTAAAAGCGACATTGGTTATTAGTGACCCGTTATTGCGCGACTATCATCACCAATGGTTGGAGACTCTGAGTGACATGGCTCAGAATCGATCACAAATGCGTATGTGTATACACTCTTTGTCTACCCTCAATCTGTAAAATTAAAGTTACTTTGTAGCTTACTTTCTACAAACTAACTCTTTCTTCCTGTATCATATCCTTAGATGCAATTCTTCTTTTATACATTAATACCATTGACGTAACTACTTCTATGAATCTAGTGTTCATCTTAATGTGTTAATAAAATATGGCAACATGTATTGTTACATATATGTGACTGGTCATACGTTATAGCTGACTGACTAACTGACTATCCCATCAATCAATATCCTCAATGAAAGTATACTACTTCTGAAATGAAAGCTACACAAATTCTTTTAGATTGCTTTTTTCCTTGCCT
The DNA here is from genome assembly GCA_946903255.1 of Schistosoma spindalis. Classification (NCBI taxonomy): domain Eukaryota; kingdom Metazoa; phylum Platyhelminthes; class Trematoda; order Strigeidida; family Schistosomatidae; genus Schistosoma; species Schistosoma spindalis. Next base: position 17,012,607 of record OX336419.1, on the reverse strand, counting down.
CGTCTAAACAAATATACTTTGAATATATCTAAGAAATTATAAGAGGTTCGAGGATAATGATTATCACTATTTCATGATTTACTGATCCTACTGTTAACTCTCACAACTAGCTTAATGTGTGTGTGAAAATTTTAAAGAATTTCATTCCAAATTTAACGATGAAGACGAATTCGTAAAAGTAACTTAACTATACAATTTTCTAATCAATGAATCACTGAAATTCCATACACCTTTCATGCTTAATCACAAAATCACAACTATCATCCAAATCATCATCATCATCATCATCCGAATTCATCATCATCATCCGAATCATCCGAATCATCACCATTAAAGCTTCAATTCTCATGTTTGTTCCGAATTAATCAATAAATAAAAGTAATCGAAGGTAAATCACTTACAATTGAATACCTGAAGGCATATCATTGATTTGAATAAATTCAATTAATTGTCCTATACATGAGAAATGATCAAATATCATTGAATTAAATGTTTTATGTATAATATGACATCCATATTGTAAATTACAAAATTTCATATTTAACCAAGTGAATAATTCTTTTCTCTTTTGAAAACAATCATTCATATGCTGACATGATGATGATGATGATGATGATGATGATGATGATGATGATGATGAGTATGTTACATCATCATTCGTTCTCTTTTCATTTTGAATCTGATATAATACTGTATCATTTATATACCATAATAATTGTCCTAATGGTTTACTCCATGATGATGTACTACATATAAATTGAATGGTTTGATTTAAATGTATCCATATTGATTGATTATTTTATTGATTATTTTGTATAGGATCATTTAATTGATTATTATTATTATCATTATCATTATTATTATTATTGTAGAAAAATTGATATTTTGAATGAATGTTTGATCACTATTGAAAACATGGAAACATTAGATGGTTGTTTAGTTTTAGGTTAGGACTTATCCGCAGTTCACATTCATGATCCTGTACCGAAGGAAGTTGAAGCCAGGACCTTCGGTCTCACGTGCGAACAGTTAATTTGTAGATCATTGAGTCGGCCGGCATGCATTGGTGTTGATGTCTAACTTTAACGAATCCACGAAATTGTGCGACCATCTTCCGTTTTCTTAGGTAGATACATGTCTCTATTTGACACAGATTAGCACAAGTAATCACATCTTCTCACTGGAACTTCGAGAATGCCTTCATGAAGCTAGTCACTAGTGAGAACAAGATAATTATCAGCGTGTAGATATGGAGATTGTTATGTTTTTGGTTGAATTCACCAATGGATCGATGTTAGACTACCAATGAAAACTTAGAGATTAAGAGTTCACGTGCGAGATCGAAGGTCAAGGGTTCGAATCCTGCGTGCAGGATTGTGGCAGAGCACTTTTTAGGAGTTTGAAGGTTATTGAATTCAACTTTCAACTAGCATTTCATAGAGCTTTGAAACGTATTCTGTTTTAATTTAAATGACAGAACATGCTTACTGATTTTCAGATAGTATGTGTTACTTTAAATTGAGGAAGCAGATTTACACTTGGTAAATAACTTACATACTAACAATAATATTGACAACTCCAGTGGATAATTGCATAATGAATGGATATTAGTTAGAAAACAATTGAAAGTCAAGTGTTCTGTTCTTATTTTTGAAATAACTGACAACCTTTGATATCTAGTGATAGCTTATCAGTGTTTCCAGTATTTAAAATACTCAGAATGATTGATCACTGAGTAAGAGTAATCGATTTCATATAGTTGTATTCACATATCCTGATCGAGTTCTATAAATTACTTCTTGATTGTCACGATTTTATTGAGTGGTCTAATTTGATGGTATAATCTGTTATATAACAAAATTCCTAAGGGATAATTAGTAGGAAAACAAGGACCGATGTCTTCAATTGGTTACCGCTGATCAGTTAGGTATACTCACAATCTGCAGAGTATTAGTACTTAATGTAGGATTTTGATTAGCGGTAATTGAAGAAGCGTGTAATTATACAACGGAATTAGTGAATTATATTATCATTCAGCATGATCGGAATACTAAATTAACTTGTAAGTGCTTATATCTTGTCATCGATACTAACCAATGCTAAGCATATCCTTTTAATATTGTGAATATCTGGTAATATCAAGACGCTCAGGATGCACATATCCCCAAAGTGATTGATCAATTATTTTCCTTATTGTGAATCTAAACATACAAACATCTATAAATAAAATTTATCCTCAGAAATAGATAATGGCAAGCAGTGAAATCCAGGATGAGCGTTTCGTTCTAGTTGAGACTCGTCAGCTATTTGGACTTGCATCCAAGAGTTGATGTTCACTCCGTAACTCTAATTTAGTACCGTTCCCTTCCAATGTTATAACATTATCCAGTTTTCTACTAAATCTACAAAAACCGCTAGCTTGTATAATGGAATGAAGTCTTCATTCAAAGATTCATTTCTACTTATCATACTTATAATTTGTTAATCGAAAGATCTATCGTGTTATCAATAAAATAGGTATGTTTAATGCTAATTTTTTTTATTTTTTAAATTATCCAGATTTATAAATGGATAGCTTATTATAGGAATTGACTAGATGAAAATCATTACTGTTATGTCTCTGAGGATATTTCCATTCTCCATTATATCTTCATGAAGTAAATTCATAACAAAAAACGCATCTGTCAATGAATGGAGTTCATGACATTTTGGTATCAATATAATGGATGTTAAATATTTATCATACTGAATTGAATACAATTGAATATAATAAATTCCTTCAGGTAAACAAAAATATAACTTGATATTAATTTATATTTGAAAGGTGAGATAATAATAATTATCTAATAGATTTAAACAAGGTTGACCTAATCTCACTATATTATCCATGTGTATTGTAGTATGCAAGTTAGAGTAGACTGATGTGAGTGAGGATGTGAGTGAGTGAGTGAGTGAAGATCCATTCCTGTGATGCATAATTTCATATTAATCCAGGTTAGTTGAATAATACACAACATTCATAGACTAACTGACTAACTAATTCTATTTGACCCATTTAGTCAAGTAAATGTTGTTTATACTCATGAGAATAACATAATTATCAGTTACAGTAAAGAATATTTTTATTTTCTTTAAATAATCAGTCATTTACTTCTTATGAATCGTCGTCAATCTATATTGTGATCACTCTATAGAATTGATTGAATGTAACATGGTGAATAATGCCTTTGTGTTGGTATCTGTATTTAGAATGATGGTAACTAGAAAGGTACTTAATCACTACAAAATGCAATGTAATGTTACTTCGATACGAGTTGACGAGTTACATAAATCTTTTTAAACAGGTTCAATCGGTGAGGTTAATTAATTTGGAAAACAGTTTCACTTAGATATTTTGTTCCAGTTTATGATAAAATCCGTTATGTTCAAGTGTATTAATCCTCAACAGTGCTCACCAGCAATTCTACAGAAGACAAAACCAAGATCTACAGGCATTTTGTACGATATTGGTATTACTCCACTTATAAATGCTGTTCCCTACCCTTAATCCTGCTTGTTTAATAAATTTAGGCAAACTAATTTTGTTTGCCAACAGTTATCTAATGAATTTGTCAGTTTCAGAAATAACTTCACTCTAACCGTTTTTAGATACGATGTGGATGGTGGGATTCGGTTTGATTCTTCTTAAAATATTGTGATACACATTACCAATGTCCAATTGTTCGTAATGTTATATTTTTTGTACACATAAGGCTTGTACTTAATGGACTTCAAAACTTGCATGCACTAGAATATAGGTCCTTTCAATGTGAGAACCTCTTTAATGTTTTAGACATCTCTCTTTAACTACCTTCATTATCGAATTACTTATGTATAAGTGTTTGTCGTTCATGACTCTTATTACTAAACGCAAATGTTTTCCATACCTTATCGAGGTAATTGGTTTACTTTTCTTCCGAAGTTTTTTATTTGCAAATTTTCTCATAAGCATACGGGTTGAATGAGATCATGAGCCAGTTGAAGCTAGACCACCATAAAAAACCAGAGGCATTGGACAGCCGTTTCGTCTTATTGTGGGACCTCTCAGCAGTGCGCATCCATGATCCTGCTCGTAGGACTCCAACCCAGAACTTTCAGAATCACGCGCGAACGCTTAACCTACTGGACCACTGAGCCGGCATCCAATGGTGTTAGTATCTAACACCAAAAATGTACTGAGGTAGATACCTGTCTCTACCGGACACGGATTAGCTCCACTGGTCACGGCTTCCAGGTTTCCAACAGCGGTCTAATATCAATCGCTTCATGATCTCAATCATTCATACGTTTTATTATTCATACTCCTTCAACTATGATGTACCGTCAAATCGAACGCAAACCTACATAGTTCATCTTCTACATAATTCTGATACCAGCCTAGAAACTGGCTTTTCGTAAATACAAGACAATGACAGATCTCGCTCGGACAATGATATATCATTGTGGGAAACAAAAAGGGTAAATAGAAGTATTACTGAACACAGTAGGTTAGTTAGGATATATTTAAACTTATTTGTTGCAGAGTAGCTTTGTGTTATCCTCTCAATATAGGCATATAGACATATAAATACAATTATCCAACATTGCACCTCAACATTTGTTACAACATGACTTGTCAACCAACACAGTACAAGCGAAACATGACATCATGTTTGATTTTTCAATTATTCTCTCGTCTGTCTGACTCCATTGTATTAGTACACCTTAGTCTGATGTTAAGTTATTGACGAGTTTCTTCGTTTTAACTTATATGAATAACAAACATTTGATTATCAAGCTCAATATTCTATTCATATATGAAAAGATAAATCTGTCGTTTAAAATTTTACTACTTTTACAGTCTGATTATCGATTTAATCATGAATACATCAACATCTGGAGAGAACCATGGGATATAGTGATAGCTAGAATGGAGCTGGACGATCTAGACTTCACAGATGATCTGACTCTTCTATCGCACACACATCAACAAATGCAGGAGAAGACGACCAGTGTAGCAGCACTCTCAATAGCAGTAGGTCTCGAAATACACAAAGGGAAAAGCAAGATTCTCCGATACAACACATCATGCAACAATCGAATCACACTTGACGGAGATGATTTGGAAGATGTAAAAACCTTTACATATCTGAGCAGTATCATCAATGAACACGGTGGATCTGATGCATATGTAAAGGCGCGGATCGGTAAAGCAAGAGCAGCATATTTACAACTGGAGAACATCTCGAACTCAAAACAATTAGCAACCAACACTAAGGTCAGAATTTGCAACACAAACATCAAGGCAGTTCTACTGTATGCGGCGGGAACTTAGAGAACTACGAAAACTATCAACCAGAAGATACAACGATTTATTAACAGTTGTCTACGCAAAATACTTCGGATCCGTTGGTCAGACACTATCAGCAACAACCTACTATAGGAGAGAAAACAAATCAGATTCTATTGGAGGTAGAAATCATAAAGAACCACTGGAAGTGGATAGGACACACATTGAGGAAAGCACCCAACTGCATCATCACAAGGCAAGCCCTCACATGGAATTCTCGAGACCAAAGAAAAAGATGGAGACTAAAGAATACATTACGCCGAGAAATAGAGACAGACTTGAGAAGAATGAACAACAAATGGATAGAACTAGAAAGGAAGGCCTAGGACAGAGTGGGTTAGAGAATGCTAATCGGCCCGCTATGCTTCATTGGGAGTAACAGGAGTAAGGAAGTAAGTAAAGTCTGATTAACAGATATCATCTAATTGTCTTCTACAAACCTTCACAAACTGATGAATTCTTAGATTTAAGGTAACAATTTGAAAATAAATAAACCATAGAACTAACATGATCCATTCATTATTTCACTAATAACTTACCAATAACATTTAAGTATGCTGTATTACTTTTAATTAAACTCATTGGTAAATTAATTGAATCATATATTGATGAATCAAAGTTATTGGTTATATATTGATTTTATTGATTTTCGATAAAATTTTGATTGATTAACATATTGATATAAATAATATGGTCTATATTGAGAATTTGTCTTTTTTACCAGTCTAGCTTGACAAGCATATTCACCTTCATCTTCATAATGAATTTGTTTAATCATTAAATCATATACATCTATAATAGAATAAATAAGAATTATGTAAGATAATGGCTAATAATAGTATCCAGAATGTTTGTTCCATCCTATTTGAAACGCGTTAAGTCGGTTGTTCTGTATTTCAGTGTTATTATTCACATTGAGATGAAAACCAAATTTTGTTCATTTCAAACCTCAACTCATTATCCACTAATCTACTGGATTCAGATAGTCATTGATTAATGTATAGTTTATCTCTAACTTACGGTAATTTTCTCGGAATGATTATTATCATTATATCATCATCATCATCAACATTATTCGACACACTGTATTCATAATGATGTATATGTACATTCAGTGTAATGATTCTAATCATATGTCAGTGTTTTAATTTAAGTAAAACAATTAGAACAAAACAGCCCTCCAGTGCTTACACGTTTTTCATAGTGATCTAGCTTCAATGGACTCATGATCCCAACTATCAAAAAAAAATTACTATAATATCCAGAAATTCCCTTCTGATAATAAAACAATTATTTACCTACTTTTTCATGATTCATCTAGTCTTAACACACTCACTCACACACACACATACATATACACTAACATATTTGCCTACAGTTAGTAAACACTAACAATCTTTAAAATTTGGTATAATGTAAATAAGCCTATGTATGTATCGGTACCATCATCTTTATTATTGCTATCATTGTTGTTTTGTTCTATTCACTACCCCTGCCCATTTTATTTCTCTTTATATTTTGTCTTCTCACTGTTTTTCCTTACTAACGGAATTTTTATGTTGTTTATTTAAAATCACAAATAAGTAGTATAATTTGTTCCGGTTAAATTTATTTTGTTTTCTCTTTCAGTAATTATTTATTTACACGTTTTCATTTGATAAATTATTGTCTTCTCAAATTTCAAGGGGAGATTTGACATCTAGTTGTGAACCACAGTAAACACAGAAGCTGGATATACCTCTTCTGAATACTTAAGTTCGGTTTTCTGGTGTTGTTTCAGATGGCTTCAGTTATGTAGAGTAGCTGTCATTCAGCTCCTTTTGTTGGATTATTTGGAAGTTTTTACAAAACGGATAAAGCTTGATCGATTTTAATATGATGTTGACTATCGACCAAGTAAAAAAGAATGAGGCAATTAACCAACCTAGTGACTCTTTTTTTCCAATCATGCTAGTACATGTTCACGAGCACACAAGGATAAAACGTTCTGAGTACGACCTATGTAACTAGGTCCATAGGAACAGTGAAACTGGTATACATACATGAAGGAGTCCATCATTGGTAACCTATAATGGATTTGTTGTGTAAGTACTGGTTTGGCTGAGACTATATGTAACCTGGAGGAAGGGAATGTCCTCTCAGCAGATCTTTTGAGTCGACTTGTTGAAATGTCACCTACTATATCCCCCTTGAAATCGAGTTTTTGGTAGAGATTATTTTTTTGACCGTGTCAGATGTGGTTTCTCTCGAAATGAGTAAAATTTACTTTATAGCAACTGGTGTGCAAATGCGTTTGTTCCCATGTAACTTGGTTAAGCCATTTTGTTAACTTATTTAGCGAACAAAGTCATCTGTACTATAACAACTTATTGTAGCTTTATATGTTACTCTTGATTGCTTTCAACCACTGAAGATTAAACCTTATAGTATGGGACTACAAGACTGGTGGCGACAGAATAATATTAGCATTAAGCAAACATGATCCATATAATCAGTCAGTTCACACATGGAATTAATGAACTCATGGTATACATTTATTTGTAACCAAAATAAACCTATCAGTTGAATACCACGATTCATTGAACCTCTTGTAACCTCGAATAATATTGTCATATTATTATAGGTAATTAATGACAGAATAGTTTAGTCGGAAAATGCATGGAAATATCATTGTTTCAAGTAGTAAAATGAATTAATGCAGTAATAATGAAACGATTGTATTGAGCAATACAATTAAACAATGAATGATGATTGTGGTGGATTTGAATTGCCTGAGCACCAATCGATACAGAGAACATAGAAGAAACGATCTTAATGGAGAAACGTATATGTAAATCAGCTCAGTGAATATAAAGTCATCTACATCAACCTTTTGAGCAACAGATCTCACTACAATCTCAATATGAGATCACAATTTGCAATATTGAATTACAATGTGATCGTCATAAATCAATTAACTGGAAGGATAGCTTTGTGATAATCAAATCAGTGTATGTTACATCTAAATTTTAACTTAAAAACCACCACTTGTTAATTTGCCGTTCATTTTGGGTTCAATTTGCGCTTTGCTTGAATTACATTACTAAAGAGTATGCCATCACAATGGAAACTGTATTCCAATGCAACTCGAAATGATTATTGAACAAACTACATTTACAATGAAAGTGAGTAAAACAAATATTTGAAGAAACCAATCCACAAATTGAAAGTGTATGGTATTGAGAGAAAGTAAAGTCGTGTGTAATGACTAACCTTTTTCCTCCGATTCAACCAATTTATACCTTCCATTAAATGTTTGTCTCAATGTATCTTGATCATAACCAAATCCATCTTTCATCCATTGAACAATGATTTTCAACTTATCAGGCAATAAATATGGATTGATAACTTGCCAAACTGTTCCTGATTCGGTGGATGATGATGATGATGAAGATGAAGAAACTTCTGACAAGTATGCCTCACTACTCAATTTACTATTTTGAATGACTTAGTAATGATTTTCTTTAAGATCATTTTGAATTTGAAGTTGAACACGACATCTCAATAGTACAGTGAATTAATCTGAACATTCGTATGCATTGGACCGTGTATTAAAAGATAGTGTTTTGATGCACTGTTTGATACTACTGATATTTGTATAAGTAGTAAAGAAATGTGTAATGACAATGACAAGTTCAATTTAAGCCCTAAAAATAAATTAGAAAGTTAAAATTATATCAACAGATATTTATAATTACTTAGGTAACTATTGATACGGAGAATACAAGTCAGTCAACATGAGTTTGCTTATTGCTTAGTGACATATCGGTGCCAGTCTTGAAAGAGGTTAGTCGTGGACTATGACCATGACACTAGGAAACATTTTTTCGAGTGATATATGAATTATGTACACTTTCTATATTGCATATAGTTCCGATTATCAATTGTAAGATAAGGTAAAATTCCTGCTATAAGCTACATGCCAATTTCCTTCAACAATCTTACATCTTAGTCATTTATCACTTAACAAACAGATGATTGATGGTACTACATGTCTATCAGAAGTGACTGAGGCTAAACTGCATGTTTATCTTCACTTTATAATGAAATATTTGTTTCTTTATAGTAGGACAAATCGCCATTTTTGAAAGTACCCTTATCATATATACCGGCTATAAATATTCTAAGAAGATAACTATGTGTAATACACAATCAAGAAGATTGATATCTGAAGTCACGAATTATTAATTTGTGAATGATTAGTTAACCTCTGAGTACTTAAACACTGTGTGTTCAGTATCATGTGAATAAGAGTTTTTAATGAGTCCTAAGTTAGGGCGAAATATCTATTATTCAATAGTTATCGAAATTTCTCTAGTTACCATAGATTAGTAATGAGAAAAACAAAGAACAAAGGACGTAAAAGTATGCAGCTGTGTTGTATACTACTTTTGGTTGTCGACATAAGTAGTATGTAGCATCAATTGGAAATGATCTCAAGACTTTCGTTATAAACCAATGAGAATAATCGATTGTAACTTTTGGGATCCATTTATGGATCAATACTATGCATATAGTTTTATCGTATAATTGTTATGTAACTAAACTATAAATATTCGTGTTCTTCTTATTATGAGCTTTATTGTGATCTATGGACTATTATTATACGATTTACCATTCTCGAATTATGTCTTGTCTATTAATTACTAATTCCAACATTCACAGCAACTTTTGGCTAAATATTGTCCAAATGTTGGTTGGTAAATCTCAAATAAATTATTCATATCACAGAGGCTGAGATTTGTGTTCTGGACTTAACAGGAAGAGGTAGGCAGTAAGCAGGACCGATTAGTACTCTAGATTGCTCGTACGTGTTTTATGCATCATTGTCCGATCGATAATTTACTGTTCTCTGATTGGTGGTATCATTACTTTATACATTGATTGGGGCACAAACCCACAAATTATAACAACTATTATGTTGCTATGAGGTCAATCACAAGTTTTTCACAACAGAACTTATGAAACATGATAGAAACTGACGATTTCATGGAGTTTATAAGTTTTTCTCCCGTTTGAACATAGTAGTAACATAGTACTACATAACCTCATTAATCTGTACATGAAACCATTCAGTTTCAAAGTTAGTTTCTAACTACTTTTCACAGTTATACCCAACTTTATTGACAGTTCATTATCACTATTAAAATATTCAATCATTGTAATCACTGAAGAGTAGACGACGTGGACAAAATCCTACAGAAAAATCATATATGGAAATAGTTAACCATTTTAGCATTCCTATGTTACTGTTTCAATGATTATTCATTGAGCCAGAGATAAAGAGATTTTTAAGTGTTCATCATCATGAAAACGCGTCAATTCTCTTGTTACGTCATATTTACATAGTTAAAGAAAAGCATTCGATACTATCAACAATGTTCTTTTCACAGCATGATTAGTAAAAGAATTTCTGTCGCCAATTTTAAATATTTTAAGCATTAAACAAAGGTAGCTTTGCCCATAAAAGCTTGCTGAATTAAGGCAATATCCAGGCATACGTATAGTATGCACATATGCCAATAACAGACTGATCAATTGCAGTCTTAAACCTCAAAGAGAAGATACAAGCAAAACTATACCAAGTGAGTTGAAAAAGTAGTCTGCTTGATTCTTTAGTGGCCCAGGATCTGATTCCAATTAGATCATATGAGTTTTCGTTATTGAATGATTGCTGTCGAAGTATATATGTCGCCTATTCTCGAATATTTCAACAACTTAAATCGCACGAGTCAATAACGGGATTAAATAAGCCAATATGAGAATAAATTTCGAATATGTATATTTCATACAATCTTTAATTTAGACAAAATATCGGAGAACCGAAGAGAAAAGGGTGAAGTGAAATAACGCGCGGTGGAGAAAGGCATGTAAGCCAACTCCACTTAACCAAGAGTTAATCAATATTTATAGTCACACAAAATTAAGCTAGAGAGATGTCATGACTGGAATAAGAAAGCCATACACATATGCGCTCACATAAAAACATTCAAGATTGATAAGTGAATAATTAAGAAGTTTAAAATGCGACTCAGGAAGAATGGATAAATTGACCTGTGCAGAAGCTAGAATAAGTTGTATAGGTCTCACATAATACCCGACACTACAATTCTGATTAGTTTATCCCCATAATACAGTTTAACTAACATAATTGTTTAACTTCTGATGAATAGATTTAAACCTTCTTAAAATTGGATATTTGTAAAGATCTTGCAAAAACGATGAATGTTGTAGGGTTTACAGTTGACCTACATTTAAATCTATTTGTGAACGGTAGCTCATTTCTCTAATACGAACATTCATCATACAATAACATATCAACATTAATGATCCATATATTAATTTCAAGGACAGGACTGTTAAGATAACTTCACATTCCATACAGAAGTTAATGGATGCTCACTGCTGAAGAGCCACACAATAGGAAGAAACGACCTTTCAGTGCTTTCATGTTTTGCATGATGATCCAGGTTCAAATGACTCATGATTTCAACCAGTGAAAATTTTAAAATCTCCACAAAACTCCTTCTGAAATTCTTGTTTATATGTATGAGGATTTGTATAGATTATAGTATTTCAACTATTGAATTCACGATACATTCAAAGATAGATCACGATTGAGAACCTTGGACAGTCGTCCCGTTTTAGTATTGGACTCCTCAAAAGTGCGAATCGTTTTCAGGTGTGAGACAGTGATCCACGTCATACAATAAATGAAGCCATGTGTAAGATCATAGATCGATCGAATTTAGATATAAATAATGCTGAATAGTGTCTCAGTCGTCCAAAGTTTAGTCGTTCGTACGTGTGACTGAAGGTTTCAGGTTCAAGTCCCGAGTGAGGAATCCCGAACCAGCACTGCTAAGAGGTCTGATACTAGGACGAGACAACAGTCCAGTGCTTCCAGGCTTCTAATGATGGTCTATCTTAAATTGGCTCATAAATTCAACTGTGAAAATTCTGATTTATTTCATATAACTTATCTCACTTATAAATTGGAATAAACAAAGAAAAAATCGTAGGAGAATAACATTAATGAATTTATTTCATGGATTCTCCTTAGTGGCTTGCAAAAGTAAACAGTAGTTTCAACTAATCATCCACTTACCTACTGATCTGATAGTTTAAGTTAATTTCTAGGATATTAAGGTAAGCTCTTGTACAGTTTAGCATATACACTAATCAATGTTGATAGATATATTGTTTACAACGATGAATGATGGTCAGCAATGGAATTCCAGATTGAAATTCCGTTCTATTTGTCTATCAGGACTCAATACCTAAGTGGATAAGATGATGGTTTTTTAAATGAACGGTACTGGGTTTGAGTCCCAGGGTGAACATGAACTCTGAGATACATATCTATCTAGATGATGGGTCGTACATAGGACGGAAGGCGATCCCTGAATTCCACTGTTACCCACAATCCATCTTTGTTTCTAATGCCTATGACTTAAAGCATTGTTGAAGTAGTCCGTACAATAAGCATATGTGTTAACAAAACACTGATCAATTCCAATCTCAAACATCAATAGAAAGATTCAAATAAACAATACAAATTGAATATAAAACGTACTGTTACTATGGTTTAGGAAAAATCGTGATATAAAAAGAGAGGAAGAAAGCGTGAGAGAGAGAGAGAGGATGTGAGAGAGACAGTGGTTAAAATTAAATTGAACTGAAGCTTTTTCTCTAGAGGTTAACAACCAAATCATCAGTTTACCTTTTGGTATTCTAAACATTCAAAATTATGTAATAATCCTCTGTGAAGAAATTCTCCCATTCTACATTAGATTTATATAATGTGTGCTTCAATAATCTCAACTATACACTATATATATATATCTACATTGAAATGCTTTATAAATAATAAGAAAATAAAAGAATCATCAATTGAAGCAAGGCCTTCTTCAAGAAATAAAGTTTCACAGAGTTTAGTTATTATGATTACTGACTTATGAATAAGTAACTAATTGATTTCACAAAACAAACAAGTAATCTTTCTTGAACGAAGTTTCATCATCAAAGTCTATTTGTTATCTTTGGTATAACTGATGTTATCAATAACACTTAACTTCATATTTTTAGACTTTACAATTGAGATATTCGGGTTACGAGTGATCTTCTGTGAAATTAAGATATTTAATACTGATCGATTGACAATTAGCATTTAATATGATACTTGTTTAGTCCTTCAAGTATTGACTGAATTTCTTCCGTAGTCTTTCAAACAGATTATATTCCATCGTCTAACGTAACTGAGATCATTTACATAATGAATAGTTTGTAGTACCTAATCACGACCTCTCATGTGAGTCCTACGGTCTTGTGTGAGAACATTTAACCTTCAGATCACTGAGTCAAGGTCATGGAAGCATACTGCCAAGAAGTCGTGTACATCCCACTTTTCAAAGGCCATCTAGCTCAGATAGGTTCATGATTTCAATGGAATTCAAAAATTTTTTTAATCCCTTGTTAAAAAATGATTAGAAATCTCACATACATACAGACTCTTATGAATTAAGATTTCTGAACAAACACAAGAAACCCCTGGCGTTATTAAATAAGCAAGAAGAAAGTTTGTTTTTGTCTTCCACAATGTCATTTACTAAAAGTTTACAAATTTGTGTTCATAATAAATTTTACAAAAATGTATTGCTCTATCAATAAAAAAAATCTGAAAAGCTTCGCGTCATTAATAACAAAATGCATTGAAAACTATCACAACACTTAAAGTATCTAGTAGATGTTACGTAAGAGATAAATGATGATTACAGTAGTTGAGATCATGAGTTGATGAAAGCTAGATCTAGAAGTACAGCATGGCCGTTTCGTTCTATTGTTGGACTCCTCAACAGTTCGCTTCGAACCTAGGACCTATCGGTCTCGCGCGCGAACTCTTAACCACTAGATCACTGAGCTGACCGGTATCCAACGGTGTTAATGTCTAACTTCAAATAATCTACGAAATTGAGCAACATATCCACTATTGTCATCAACCAGCTAGTATCTCAGAACTGAACCGGTTGAATATTTCATTGTAAGAGTTTCATAGAAATTATTGAATATAGTTATTTAGACAACGAATAAAAACCAGGAAGCATTGGATAATTATTTCGTCGTAGCATGGGATAACAAAACAGTGCGTCCATGACTTTATCGGATTTTAAATCTAAGAGCTTCATATCTGACGACGAACGATAAACCTTTAGACCACCATTGATTTACATTTCTAATTTCAGTGTACATTTTACTTCTGGATACAGATATCAGGTTTACATTGATAGATTGTTAGATTCTCTACGACGCTACATCATGAGATAAAGATAATTTTTTAATCACCATTTCCGCTGGGAAAACACGAGTTGAACTGACCTTGAGTTTACCAATAGTGTCATTTACTAACTTACATTATTCGGAAAGCATATACTTTTTGTAGCCACCGTGATCTGATCAATCAAAATAGCAGTTTATACCTGAAATATCTAAGAGTCAGATACACAATGTAAAAGACGCTTTAGAGTTTCTTCTCAGAAATCTAAACGCTTGGTTTTTAAGGATCTTTGAAGATGCATCGCGTTTAGATTGAATCTTCATGAACAAAATCTTTTCTAAAAAGCACAGACTGTTATTTCATTCAAGTATGCAACTAGTCAGCATTGCGTAATCATTATCCTGCGAATGATCAACGGTGACAATGAACGACAACTACGTAATAATGACAATTGACTGAATTTAAGAATATCAACCAATGAATGCGAAATCTTTAGTCTTAAGATCGACTCCTCTTGAAGTTTCAATTGTTGCACTTCTTAAGAGTTCCATACCACTTCAAGTTTTCTTCTCTTCTTCTTAGATGACCAGTGTAGCAGCAGTCTCAGCAGCAGTAGGTCTCAACATACACAAAGGGAAAGCAAGATTCTACGATGCAACACAGTATGTACCAATGCAATCACACTTGATGGAAAAGATTTGTAGAATGAAAAACATTTACATATTTGGGCAGCATCATTGATGAACACGGTGGATCTGATTCAGATGTGAAGGTGTATTTTAAACCGAAGAACATCTGGAACTCAAAACACCAGTGAACCAACATCAAGGTCAGAATTCTCAATACAAATGTCAAGACAGTCCTACTTTATGGGGAGGAAACCTGGAGAACTACGAAAGCCATCATCCAGAAGATACAGGTGTTTGTTAACAGTTGTCTATGCAAAATACTTCGGATCCGTTGGCCGGACAATATTAGCAACAACCTACTGTGGGAGAGGACCACTATAAAACATCTATTCAATATATAATACTGTTCAATGTTTATGTAACCAGAAGTCAGTTAATGATGTGATCTAATAATCCACTTCATTTAAATCTATAACTTAATTATGATATTCAATTGTTTATAGAAAAAAATAATCTGTCATTGAAAAATTCATTATTCCCATTTTTATTTAGTATCCACTTAGCAACCTAATTCTAATTACTAAGCCGTAAAAACATTCATAGTTGTTTATAAAGACCGTATCAACTGTGTTTATTAGTAAATGTATTTCATAACCAACTAAATAACTATCTCAACTAACTAACTGAACTAACTGAACTAACTCACTAAACTAAACTAACCAACTAACTAACTAAAATAACTAACTAACTAACCAACCAACTAACTAACTGAACTAACTAACTAACTAAACTAAACTAACCAACTAACTAACTAAAATAACTAACTAACTAACCAACCAACTAACTAACTGAACTAACTAACTAACTAAACTAAACTAACCAACTAACTAACTAAAATAACTAACTAACTAAACTAAACTAACTAACTAACCAACTAACAAACTAACTAACCAACTAACTAACTAACTAAACTAAACAACTAAACTATACTAAACTAACTAACCAACTAACTAACTAACTAACTAACTAACTAACCAACTTACTAAACTAACTGACTAGCTTACCAACTATGTAACTAAACTAACTAACCAGATGTAACAATTTTAACTCCACTGTATAACAAAACAATCAGAAGTGACACCATTCAATGGCATTTAGTGCAATGATCTTATTGTCTAAACATTGAAACTGTTTCTTCTTTACTTCTATGAAGTTAATTAATGATCTTCTCATCCAAAGATTTACTTAGTAATAAGAAATGTATTCAATCATTTGTTTAGTTATGTAATAATAATAATAGTTATTATCATTACGTTTCATTTTGTATTGTTCGATTGAATCTTTCCATTGATGTTTGGGACTACAATTGATCAGTCTCTTTTATTAAAGAGATTAAAATATCAGAATTTTGTGGTTAAGTGAATAATATGATGCCGATTAGAGATGAATGGTGTACTAGGTTTGA
Organism: Schistosoma spindalis; assembly: GCA_946903255.1. Classification (NCBI taxonomy): domain Eukaryota; kingdom Metazoa; phylum Platyhelminthes; class Trematoda; order Strigeidida; family Schistosomatidae; genus Schistosoma; species Schistosoma spindalis. The sequence continues at coordinate 16,995,832 of OX336419.1, read as the reverse complement.
GTCTCGGAGTGAATATCAATTCTGAAATACAGTTGCATCCAGATGATGAATCTCAATTAGGATGAAATGCACATACTGAATTCCACTTCTAGACACCATTCATCTTTGCTTGTAATTATTATTATTTTTAATACAAAGGGTTATTAAAATTGTTAACTTTTAAAGTTTACATTACTGACTAGCTTTAAGTGTACAAATACTGAGAATTAGGTAACAGTAGATAGTTGTTTCATTCTAGCGTGAAACTCTTCAACATTATCAAAAATCGATCATGAGAATTTCACACTATTCAGTGAGTGACTAATCTTCCGGTTACAAGGTTAAAATCCCATACCTTACAATTATAACTTCAGTTTATTGGCAATACTATATAAATATGATATTCATTACTGTAGGTGATCTTTAATGTGATTATGGATTAGAAGTGTTGATGTGGCTTATAGCACAATGAAACAATAAACCGGTATTACCTATTCCCCATTCATTGTCCTCATAAATATCTGTCCATGATATGAAACCTCAAATTCAATAATTTCTATAAACTTTAATATTGAAAGCTGTCATAAAGTTGCATGTTTATTTTGATTTGATCGTTAAAAAGTGTTACGTCCCGACAAGCATAATGAATGGTAACTTCCGGGATCCATTTATGGATCAACACTAAACGTATGTTTTTATCGTATAATTGTTAAAAAACTAAACTATTCATATTCATATTCCTCTTTATTATAAGCTTTATTTTAACTAGGAAACTATTATTATACGATTTACCACTCTTGAATGATGCTCTGTCGATTAATTACTACCTCCCACATTCACAGCCTCATTTGGCCAAATATTGTACAAATGTTGTTTCCTATTTTATGGTATAATGTGGTCTGTTTGGTTGGTATATAAACTCAGTTTGTTTAAAATAAATGATTCATATCACAGAGGCTGAAATTGGTTTTCTGGACTTAACTGACTAGGCTAGACAAGAAGCAGGACCATTAAGTACTCTAGATTGCTCGTACGTGTTTTATGCGTCATTCGTTGGATCAACAATTCACTGCTCTCTCATTGGCATTATCATCACCTGATTCATTACCAAGGCATACAGGCCACAAATTATAAGAAAAAGATTCTCAATGTTGAGTATTGTAATTTTGAATCATATTTCTTCGTAAATTGTATACTGTGAAGCAATTGTGAGTACTTTACAACTCTTTGCATAAACTGAACTTGTTCAGTATTCAAAATATCTTACTTTATAAATACAAATGTGTACTGATGTAATAAATAACTCCTAAACAGTTCATATTTTAGGCATATAAACACACGATTTAACCTAGTGAAGAATATGGATTATTTAAGTACACACCATTAAGCTTACGTAGTTAACCAGTTATCTAAAGATCCCAGGTTCATTTCAGAATAGGTTTGTAACTCTACAGTACTAATAGGTTTCGAAACCCTTAATATGATTCAACAAAGAAGAACAAGAAGTCAGTAATTAAAAACAGACGAACGAGAAAAGAGTAACTCAAGGCACAAGCTGAGTACAAAGAAGTAAATGAGCAAAAGAAGAAGAACATTAACGCCGATAGGAAGAAATATGTGGAAGAATTGGCAAACACGGCAGAAAAAGCTGCAACAGAAGGAAATATGAAACAACTATATGACACAACGAAAAAACTAGCAAGGAAGTGAAGTAAATCAGAGAAACAGGTCAAAAACAAAGAAGGCAGGCTAATCACTGAAATTCATACAAACAGATGCAGATAAAGACAACTAGTGTATTAGCAGCCTATGAATCAGTAGGCATCAATATGCACGAAGGAAAAAGCAAGATCCTCAAATACAAAGTAGAGAACATTAATACAATCACACTTAATGGCGAAACTGTGGAAGATGTGGAATATTTCACAAACACGAAAAACATCATCAATAAATGAGCAACATTGCATGCACACGTAAAGGAGAGGATTAATAAAGAAAGGAAAGCATTCCTACAATTAAAGAATATATGCAATTCAAAACAACTGTCTATCAAACAATATCAATGTCACAACATTCAATACGAACGTCAAAACAGTTATAGTATACCGAGCTGAAACTTCGAAAACTACTTCAACCACCATCAACAAGGTACAAGTATTTATGAATAGTTGTCTACACAAGATACTCAACAAACATCGACCGGATACAATCAGCAACAGCCGACTGATGGAGAGAACAAATCAGGTTCTAGCTGAGGAACAAATCAGAAAAAGACGTTGGAAGTGGATAGGATAAACATTACGCAAATCATCAAACTGCATCACAAGGCTATTCGTACTAACTTGTAATCCTGGTGGGAAATGGAAAGGAGGAATGCCAAATAACACACTACATTAGGAATCGGAAGCGAACATGAAGAGGATGAATAACAACTGGGAAGAATTGGAAAGGATTGTCCAAGATAGATTTGAATGGAGAGTGCTTGTGAGTGACCTATGCTCCTCCACAAGGAGTAACATGCGTAAGTAAATAAGTAAGTACTGCTTATGTTGACATAAATACTTGTAATACTTGTAAATTAAGGCAATATCGATGTTTACTCCAGGATTCAAACACATCCAGCCGACGAGTCTCAATTAGGACGAAACGCGCATCCTGAATTCAACTGCTAACCATGATCCATCTTTGTTTATAATACTTGTGAATTAAGGCAATATAGAAGTAATCCATACAAGATTAAATAGACTGATCGATTGCAGCGCTGAACATCAATAGAAAGATTCAAACAAACAGTACCAAATGAATTCACTAATAGATCTCAAATAGGTCGAAACGCTCATCCTGGATTCCATTGTTAACAGCACTTTTATCTTTGTTTAAAATATCAAATTGTTTTTTACTGTATCACATCTACGCTTTATTTTTCGACATGAATAAATTTCTAGTAAATAATTAGGATTATTCAATTAAAGAATCAGTGATGAACCGAAAGTGTTTTATTTTTTCTACTCTTTTGGTTGTTAATTTAATTTCTACTCTTTATAAGCGTATCATATTCACTATCTAGATCAAATATCGATTATTTTAATCAATATTATATTTTTAATAGTTGAGGTCGTGAATCTATTGAAGCTAGAACACCATGGAAAATCTTTAAGTACTGGACGGCTGTTTCGTCTTAATGTGGGACTCCTCAGCAGTACGCATCTACGACTCCACCATGTGAGATTCGAATTCAAGACCTATCGATCTCGCGCGCGAGTATTTAACTGTTAGACCATTGAGCCGGCATCCAAAAATTTACTAAACTATTAACAAAACTTCTTCTATTACAATATTTTATTGATAAGTAAAAACTTGAAAAAAAAGAAAAGACAAACAGTAACGATGTTTTCGAGAAAAGACTTTCCTGTATTACGGAGATTGATGAAGGCAGTTAACAAGGGATGTAGTGAATGTTTCGAAGTCATTATTATTATAGTTGTGGATAAACATCTTAAGTCTTGTAAACTCTTGGCAAGTGTTATCTTATCAGATATTAACCATTACCTTTGTTCATATCTTTCTCCTTGTATATTTTCTGGTAGAATAAGACGTCAACACATTAAAATCTATGAAATAAGGTGTCAGTTTATAGGAGAGTAACAGAATAAAGTTATTACTTGTCTATATGACAACGTAAAATTATTTATACAACTTAGTTGTTGAGATGTAACCTGTTATATAATGTCTATGCATTGAAGGAAAAACTAAGTAGGTATACTATCAGGATGTATTGAATACCGGCTGACTCGGTGAACTTGAGGTTAAGCGTACTTGCGCGAGGCTGATAGGTCTTGAGTTCGAAGATCGCGAAAGAGGATCGTGGATGTGTACTTTTGAATAGTCCAATACTAGGATGAAACGGTAGTTCAGTGCTTCCAGGTTTTTCATATAAGTCTAGCTTATATTGAATCGTGAATTCAACTGTTGAAACACCACAATCTTCACAAATCTCAATATTGTTAAAATTCAGAATCACTTGTTCATTAGTTATTATGAAAGGCTTATAAACTTCAAAATCATGTCTACTGTCAGGCAAATATCAAGAAATCATACTACTGAAAATATGGTCTCAACTTTTGCGGAATCCTCTCAGGGATGTGTATATTAACTTTCATTTTTTGTTTTATTCAATGCTATTACTGTAATGCATTACTATAAACTACAAGACATAACTGAAGATAATATAAAGAGACTAATTGTCTACATATGATTGTCAAAATAAGCGATTTATTTACCGAACGAAGAAACCGACTTGAAAACTGGATATATTTCTTTTATTACAGTTTTCAACCTAAAATCAATCTTTCTAGCTATTTTATCACTTTTATAAATAAATCTTTAGAGAAAAGTCTTTTTCTTAATCATCCACCCATACTTATATGTGGATTTTTTATGGTTAACCGCCATCACAAAACATAACGTTCTTTTACAGGATTGATATTTAATATGCGGTAATTCTATTCCCATCTTTTTAATTCTCTCTTTCAGAGTATTTATCGATTGACATTACAAATAAGCAACTGATTGAACACTATTTTAATTATGTGTCAAATCTAAATATTGTCAATATTTTCTGATAGCAATTATGGATGTGGTGTATATCAATTATGTCAACATAAGCAGTACTTACTTATTTACTTACGCATGTTACTCCTTGTGGAGGAGCATAGGTCACTCACAAGCACTCTCCATTCAAATCTATCTTGGACAATCCTTTCCAATTCTTCCCAGTTGTTATTCATCCTCTTCATGTTCGCTTCCGATTCCTAATGTAGTGTGTTATTTGGCATTCCTCCTTTCCATTTCCCACCAGGATTACAAGTTGGTACGAATAGCCTTGTGATGCAGTTTGATGATTTACGTAATGTTTATCCTATCCATTTCCAACGTCTTTTTCTGATTTGTTCCTCAGCTAGAACCTGATTTGTTCTCTCCATCAGTCGGCTGTTGCTGATTGTATCCGGTCGATGGATGTTGAGTATCTTTTGTAGACAACTATTCATAAATACTTGTACCTTGTTGATGATGTTTGTAGTAGTTTTCGAAGTTTCAGCTCGGTATACTATAACTGTTTTGACGTTCGTATTGAAGGTTGTGACATTGATATTGTTTGATAGACAGTTGTTTTGAATTGCATATATTCTTTAATTGTAGGAATGCTTTCCTTTCTTTATTAATCCTCTCCTTTACGTGTGCATACAATGGTGCTCATTTATTGATGATGTTTTTCGTGTTCGTGAAATATTCCACATCTTCCACAGTTTCGACATTATGTATGATTGACATATGTTATATATGATACTAATCGGAAGTCAAATGCCTATTAGTAGAACGTTAAGAAGATTTAATCAACATGAATGGGAACAGAGAGTAGTTGTAATGACAATGAAGTTTATGACAACTAATAGAAGATATGTAAATGAAGTATTGAACATATAGTCTTCACATTTGATTAAATTATTCTATAATTTTGTTAGTTCATGATAAGCATAATGAATGGTAACTTTGGGATGCATTTATGGGCCAATACTAAACGTATGTTTTTGTCGTATAATTGTTAAATAACTAAACTATTCATATTCATCATAAGCAAAGATGGATAGTGGCTAGCAGAGTATGCACATACGCCAATAAGAGACTGAACAATTTCAGTCCTAAACATCAATGGGAAGATTCAAATAAAACAATATCAAATGAATTATTCATATTCATATTCCTCTTATTATAAGCTTTATCATTCTTGAATTATGTCCTGTCTGTTTGTCGCCGCCTCCCCTATTCACAGTCACATGTGGTTAAATCTTGTACACATGTTATTTTCTATTTTATGTTATGATATGGTCTGTCTTGTTAGTATATAAACCCTGTGTGTTTGAAATACAATGATTCATATCGAAGAGGCTCGGATTAATGTTCCGGACTTAATTGGCTGGGCTAGACAGGAAGCGGGACCAATAAGGACTCTAGACTGCTCGTACATGTTTTACGCGTCATTAATTCGATTAATGTCACTGCTCTCTAATTGGCGTTATCATTATTTATCCATTAACAGGGAACACATTTCACAGTTATAACAAATTTTATATTAGTTGTCATCCAATTGTATTCCTAAATCATTACAATTATTCTCTCATTATTTTCTATCTGGATTAAAAATAGTTGATAAGTGAATTGATTAAATATACATATATATACTGAATTTATATAATGATTTTGTTTAAATTGATCGAAGGGTAGGGGTGGGGACGGTGTCGGGTGGAAACAGTTTTTTGTTTAATTATTCAATATTATTTAATAAAAATTGACATAAAATTGAAGTATTCACTGTATCATTCATCAAAGAGATCATAACATTAAAAATAAATAAATAAAACATTCAACTGTTTTTCACATTTTCCCATGAAGTGAGATGAGATGAGTTAGGAGAAACGAAAGGAAATTTAGAATATTTTCATCATAATAAATAATCCTATTCAGTATTCATTCTGCGCTTCCCCTCCCCTTTTTTTTCAACTTCAAACAACCATCTTTTTCGTTTCTTTTTTTTTTCTCATTTTTTTTTGTGGTCAGTGATTTAATGTAACCATGAAAAATGATAGAAGAAAATCATTAATCACTATGTTATCATGATTATTCTCTATTTTTTTCCATCTCTCTCTCTCTCTCTCTCTCTGTTTTTCATCATGTTTTATTACGTTTGATTAGATTGTGTTTAAGTTGATTTGATTGTGAAATAATTAGATCAAAATTTTTTTAAAAAAAGAATAAAAAGTAAAAAAAGAAGAAAAAAAGAAAAACAAAGAAAAACAACACAACATTTTTCAATTAGTAACTATATGAAATAATTCTGCTGTTGTATAATAATAATTATGGGCAGTGAATGGGAATAAATACTACAGTAATCAAATTAACTTTTTTTTTTAAGTCAAGGATAATTATATGAATAGGTTGCATAATATTATGTATTCATTGAAGTTAAATATGTAAACTATTGAAAATTAATAATAATAGTTTAATATTTAAGTATTTTGAATAGTTGAGATTATGAGTTAATTGAAATTAGATTATCATGAAAAACCTGAAAGTATTGGATGGATGTTTCGTTCTATTGTGAGACTCATCAGAAGTGAATATCCATGATCCTGCCTCATGAGATTTGAATTCAAGATATATCGGTTTCCCGCGAGAACGCTCAACCTCAAGACCAATGAGCTGACCGGCCGGCATCCAACAGTGTTAATGTCGAACTTTAACTAATCCACGGAATTGAATGACACATTAACCATTATTTTCCGTGAGGTGCTGTCCCACAATAGACCCGGTTGAATTCTACTGGTCACTGCTTCTCACTAGTGAACATACATCAGAAGGGATTTTTGTGGATATTATAGTAATTTTAATAGTTGAGAACGTGAGTCAATTGAAGCGAAACTGATAGGTCTTGGGTTCGAATCTCGCGGGGGGGGGCGGGATCGTGGATGCGTACTGCTAAGGAGTCCCATAGTAAGACGAAACGGCCATTCAGTGCTTCCAGGTTTTCCGTGATGGTCTAGCTTATATTGAAAACTGTGAATATACATACGACTGGAAAAATGTTGGAATCTTGGATAGAGGGATATGTTAGGAAGCTTGGCACTCAGGTCAATTAGCAATCAACAAACATTAGGAAAATCCTGAACAAATAAAAGACCACGACTCAGATAATTCCATTATAGGTCAATAATAACCGATCAAAAATGTGGACGACAGGACATGATGTTATTCAGAAGAACAATGAAAGCTCCATGACAAAACCATTCAGCCCAGAGAACAAACTTTATCAGAAAGGTTTAACTATGAAAATTTTAGCTAGTAAGTGACACAATGGTGATCCTACTGTAACCCTATACATTTATCTATAGATTACTCCGTTAAATCTGAAATTCACATTCATGGTGCATTTCAGTAGCAACTCTTTTGTGATATGAATTACAATCGTAGTTTCCAATTTTCAAATTCGATTATTGGAATACTAATCGATAAATTAAGATAATGAATTGAAGTATGGCCAAGTATTGGCTACTGACGAGATCATATTTTAAATGGAAACTCCTCGTGATTAGAAATCAAAGAGAAGACCACCAGCAAGATGAGTAAGTTTTTATATACAGAATATGAACATAAAATAAACATGGTAACATCCCATGGATGATTGGAGGAAATTAGCTTGTAGGTCACTTATTATACAATCATTTAATACTTGAAAGTTGGGTGTAATCTTTGGGCACCGTAATAATTTCATTGTTATCATGAACCAATATATTGCTTTGACTAATATGATAATATTCTTATTTGTACACAAACGTTGCTATGCGTTAGAGTTAAACTTGAGATTTATAGATTTGAAATAATGACATAAAATCCCTACCTAAACTCAATTCGTGATGTAAAACTAAGCGGTCGAGCTAATGAGATATCTCAATTCAAGGTTAATTAATAACTAAGAGATGCTAATGGATACATGCTTTTGGTCAATATTTAGCTTAGTTTTCTAAAGGACACATGTCTATAGTATTAACTGAGTTTTGGCCTATATTCCTATTCGGGTTAGTCAATAAAAGTATCCTAAACATACTTTATTTCCTCAGTCAAATAACTAGTTGGTCTCGCCTATAATCAATGTATAAATCATTATCAGAGTCCAATGACGGATTGAAATGATATAAACTACAGGATTCAATAGTCTCTACAACTATTTGTTAAGATTGTAAACTAATGAATGTCGAATCATCAATCTCAGGTTTAATAGTTCACTGCAAGGTCTAGGTTCCTTGAGATTGATTGATAATGGACTCATGGATGAGCACTGTTAAAGTGTGTCATATTATGATTGAACAGTTGCCTAGTGCTTTATGATTGTCTATTATTGTTTAAGAAACTTTACTATGCTTTCTAAAGTATCTTTTCAGTTATCTTGATTGAATAGTTACTGAATTTCTCCTATAGATTTTAGCATGTTTCCTGGAAGCATCTAGAATTTCAGGATCATATGTAATTCAATTAGTACCCTCGATTTTATTAGTATTGACTAACCTATATAAAGCATCTTCTAAAGTTTTACTTTTGAGTTTAGTGGTTAGAAATTCAACAGGAGATCTTTTGGGCTCAGAAATCAGTTTGGAAATTGATGTAAGTATAAACGTTCATATTCATGGCTTATTCACTTTATCTTTCTAATCTTAAAACTATCTTTAACAAGTGACCAAGATCTCAAGAAATTAGAACTATGCAGTGAACCTGATACTCCTACATTATTGAGTTAGCTTACAAGATTGTACACATTAAATTTTCCTTATTTCTTAATATCAAGTGATCTTTACTCAAACATCAGATAGGAGAAAAGACCTAATCAGTATGGAATTGTGAAAATTGTTAAGCTTTTGATTAAGATCATGAATCGATCGATGTTAGACCACCATTGAAAACCTGGATGCACTGAACGACCATTTCGTCCTAGCATGAGAGTCCTCATCAGTGCGCACCCATTGCTCCGAACACATGATTCGAAACCATGACCTTCGGTTTCACGTAAGAACACTTAATCTCCAGACCATTTGAGTTAATCCATGTCAGGTAGAGACAGGTATCCATCGCAGAAAATGAAAGATGTTCGCGCAATTTCTTGTATTGGTTGAACATCGTAGAATCGCGGCCGGCTAAGGGGTCTCGAACATGAGACCAAAGGTCATGGGTTCAAATGCTTTCAGTGCGACATTGTGGATGTGCACTTCTGTTCAGTCTCATATCAAGACGAAACGGCTGTCCAGTGCTTCCGAATTCTCAATGGTAGTCTAACATCGATTGATTCATGATATTACCTACCTTGAGACTTGAAATGTAAAAACCCAGTCACTCCCTTTTTTCAAGTCGTAAACTAGAACAAAGTAACATTTGAAACTTCAATTAAGATCATTTAAATAAAGGAAGTTTTTTATGCCAAATTATCAATTTTAACTAACTTGTCACTCTTTTTTTATTATTTATACCCAATAAAATTTGATTATTCTATCATTGGGAGATTAAACCATAATTATCTAATAGTTGCTATCATTTCAGTCTTGAAAATTAATTTTAATCGTATCAATTAATCATTATGAAATCAAATGATTACATTATCAGTAATGGATTAACTATTAATCTTCAATTCATTCATTATATTTATCAAGTTGACATGTCATTAAATGTAAACATTTCTTGTATATGCCTGTATCTATTTATGTGTGACTAGTTTTAATGAGAGAAAATTTATTGGAAAAATCTATCATGGTGTATTTTTGATTAGTAGTAAAAGAAAAGTAAGTTTTGGGTTCGAATCTGGCGAGGTGAGATAGTGGATGAGCACTCTTGAGTAGTCCCACAATAAAACGAAACGGCTATCTAGTACTTCTAAGTTTTCCATGATAGTTTAACTTCAACTGACTCATGTTCTCATCTATTAAAAAAAAATTACTATTATATCCACAAAAATCCCTTCTGATATATTCTCACTAGTGACTGGTTTCGAGAGGTATTTCCTGGATTTCTAGTGAGAAGCAGTGATCAATGAAATTCAACCGGGTCAGTTGTGAGCTAGTAACTCACTGATGAACACAATGATGGATGTGTCGTACAATTTCAAAGATTAGTTGAAATTAGACATTAACACTGTTGGATGCCAGCCGGTCAGCTCATTAGTCTTGAGGTTAACCATTCGTGCGCGAAATCGATAAGTCCTGGATTCGAATCTTTAGAGGCGGGATCATGGATGCGTATTACTGAAGAGTCCCTTAGTTACTTATTTACTTACTTAATTACTCCTGTTACTCTCAACGGAGCATAGGCCGTCGACTAGCATTCTCCATAAGTAATTATCATTATAATTGCATGAATCATTAAATATTGCTATTATGATTATTGGGTCTTGTGAGTAGTTAGTTATTCGAAAAATATTACAATTAAATGAACGGTAGATTTCAACACATTATTAAAACTGATATCAATTATCAAATGAGGTTCAGTAGATAGGGGTATTTTGTAAATAGAGTCATTGTTTTATCACTTCTAGTCCTGTAACATTTAAATCACCATTTTAGAGTAGTTTTTTATTTATTATTTTTGACATATTCATTATATCATTTATAATAAGTTACTGAAAATGGGCAGATTGCTATTAGAATCATGAATCGATTAATATTAGACCACTATTGAAAACCTGGAAGCACTGGATGGCCGTCTCGTCCAAGGACAGGACTCCTCAGTAGTGCATATCCTTACTCACACGCGGAACTTAAATCCAGGATCGGTTTCGCGCGTAAACGCTTAACCTCTAGGTCACAATATAACATGTATTTAAATAATATAATATTTATCAAGACATTCTACGTCACTCATTGATTTCGGCTCAAAAACAGTTTAACTTGGTCTTCGTTCCTAATCTCGGTCAATTCGAACACTAGAAAGCCTACTGACAGCAGAACTGTCACAACAGGTACTAATCAAAATATATTTTATTATTATACATTAATACACGAATGAGTATAATACAATGATAAGAACATGAAATAAAAAGTACTATAAGTACTTACAAATAAGAATTTGTTTCATCAGTATACCAAACAGTTGATTCATTTATTTTCAACAAATTATACAACATCCATTTTGGTTATATGCTTAGCCATAATAAAACATAATGCATTCATTACATAATAACTTTGATCTTAAATAGATCATTTTATAAAGTTTTATCCATTTTGCTAACTTTTGTGTTTTCTTCTTGTTGTCCTTGTTGTTGTTTTTGCTGTCGGATTTCACTTTTAATACAGTGTAAACGTTGAATTGAATAAAAATGAAATCCACCAATAAGAAATAAGAATTTGATTACATTTTCATCTCATTTATGATTGGTTAACTGAATCATGAATTTTGATTGGCTCGTTTCAGTGCAAACTTTTTAAAATTTGCAACAACAAAAAATGATAGTTCACTTGATATTGTTTTACTTGAATCTTCCCATTGATGTTTAGGACTGCAATTGATCAGTCCCAGAAAGAACATCAACTCTGAGATGCAGGTACATCCAGCTGATGAGTCCCAAATAGGACGAAACGCGCGTCAAACAGGATTCCACTGCTAGCCACTATCCATCTTTGCTTATAAAAGAAGATAGTGCCGTTTCATAAATGATACTTTTATTATTTTTCAAATATTTTATTTGATTAACTTAAATTTCCTCAACCTAAACAATTAAGTACAAAAACTAATGAAAACTTGGCAAGAAAATCATTGTCACCTTAAAATTGAGTAATTAAATTGTTACTTCCACTTGGTTTTACTTTACTTGAATCTTCCTATTGTTATTTGGGACTGAGATTAATCAGTTTCATGTTGGCATATGTGAATCCTGTGCGGATTGCATTGATTTAGCCTTAAATCACAAGTATTATAAGCAAAAATGAATAGTAGCTTGCAGTCGAATCCAGGATGTGCGTTTCGTCCAATCTGGGACTAGTCAGCTAGATGTACCTGTATCACAAAGTTGATGTTCACTCTAGGACTTGAACCCAGCATCGTTCACTTCAGATGCCATCGCGTTATCCACTTAGCTACTGAGTCTTCAGGTAATATCGAGGCAGTCCTCATAGGATTCACAAATGACAATAACAGACTGATCAATTGCAGTAATAAATAACAATGGAAAGATACAAGTAAACAACACAAAGTGAATTTAAATTTTAACCCCATTACAAAAGCGAGTGGCTATCAGGACACAGTAGCTAAGTGGTAACGCGATATCATCTGAAATGAACAGTACTAGGCTGAAGTCTCGAGGTGAACATCAACTGTTGGATGTACTTACATCTGGTTGACATATCTCAAATAGGACGAAACGCACATCCTTGATTCCCCTGCTACCCATTATCTATCTTTCATCTCATATTTCTCTAACAAGTTGAAAATTAGTATAGCATAAGTTATTTACAGTTATGTGTAATCATTTTTTTCATTATTACATACATTGTTATGAATAATTCATTTAATTGTTTTTCATGGTTATAAGTTTTTACCCCATCTAATACAGAAAGATCCCTTTTCTGTATGAAATGCTTCGTTTAACTTGAGAATTTATTTTATACGTTAGAATCACTTATTTAGTAAAAATGTTTTTAAACAATATTAGTCTATATTTTGAATGTAATGAATAAAAGGTTAAACGACGTTTAAACCATCATAGAAACAATTAAAAGCTAACAGATTTAACGATTAGTTCACAATATCACAAAAACATATACGTGAATCAACTGATCATTAGACAATAATCATTGATACGTCTGTCAAATCCTTCCTAGTATTGTTCTAAATCTATTTACCATGAAGAAACTGGACTTTTAAATTTAAAAGTAATGATTAAATTCCAAGTAGTTGTCTACCATCTATTCTTCAGCTGTATGTTGAAACCATCAATTCATAGTGGAATTGATGTTAAAATTAAAATGTTTGGATATGAAAAATAAAGAACCAATTAATGTGAACCTCCATCAACTATTAAATAAATAGATATGTAATGCTATTTCATGTAACAACAAATAAATGAAATAATATAGAGATCCTCAGAATAAGACATAGTTTTAATCCATAATTTAATTGATTTAAGGCTTATATCTCTATAAAACATTAATTTATACTCAGGAAATTATCCATTTTCAAACTTATGTAGTATTGAGTGCAAAAATATTCGTGAGAAAGTTAACGGTGTTATGTGCTACTGATGTCAATAGATATAAGTAGTATGTATTATCAATCGAATGTAAATTACCTGGAGGCAGAAGGTTAAGTAGGTCCAAGAGAATGAAGTGAGAATGCAGAGTGATGGATATAGAAATGAAGTAACAATGAAGTGTGACATAATTGACGAATATTTTACAAATGAATTATTTACTGTATTGTTCTCAGATTCTGTAATGTAGTGTCCGTATACATCAAATTATCCTCCACTTGTGTTCTCGTTCACTAGATAACATTAATCAGTTGATTTTATCATTACCTCTTTTAAGATTTAAATATTCGGTTTATAATGGAAACTTACTTCAAATCTTATTATTATTATATCAGAATAAAATGTCAATTTATCTAAAGTCAAAAACTTACAAACGTGTATTACTTCTTGTGATAAAATAGTCTGCCGACCAGAAATATTCAACTAATTTATTTATTTATTTGAACACATAGATATTGGTACAAGGAGGCACCGAATACATATGCGCCACACAAATCTCATTTGACTTGTGTGAGTGCCGCGATACTGTCCGGTGCCCAAACCGAAGCAGGTGGTTTTCTTAGGGGGCCACAACCGAAGCCTTCGACCTGAAGGTCTGATCCACAAGGCAGTGAAGCAACGACAGATGATTTAGTCCTATGGCAGTCGGTGACCAACAATAGGCTCATACTCAATTTGTTGCTTGAGGATACTGGAGCCCATATGCACGATTGTTTTAGAATCAGGGTTTTCCAACTCCCCTAGGTGGATTCTCCATGTCCACCAACCCGGTTAAAGAGCCGGAAATATTTTTTGTCCTCTTGATTTCATAAACAACGGTAACGCTACGAGAAGGCAGTGAGTACAACTTCCCTGGCAGAGGCTGTATACGCGTGGCCATGTGAGGGCATTTTGAGAGGATGAGCGGACTCTCCCCAATCTCGGCCGTACTAGGGCATTCAGGAGCAGTCTTCAGCTGGAAAAAACTAGAAAGCAGAGCTCATGACAGTGTAAACCTTCAACTTACACTGTCATAAGCTCTGCTTTCTAGTTTTTTTTTCAAATATCATATATTCTTTTGATGTTTGTTTATAGTTTACCTCTTTTACTTATTTTACTTTGAGTATTCTAGGTTAAAGCATGCTTTGTGATATTGTTTGATGAGTTCCACAACGTGTGTTCTATCCATATATAGCGTCTTTTTCTAACTTACTCTTATTTTGAAATCTATTTTGTTGTCAATTACAATCAAAAAGTTAAATACGTCGTAGTACAACATGGAAAGTTAAAGATCGGTATCCCATTGAAATCAATAATATACGCTATCATTATTTATTTTCCGGCATTACTGAATAGATTATAAGATTGTAATCAGTAGTTCAATGTTTGATTGGGTTAGGTTAATTAATTCAACCAAAAATAAAGGTTATTGTTGATTCTTGATCATTAAATGACTCCGTGCCTTTTATGTTCTGATTCTCCTTTGTCCATCTGAAGAATGTGACAATTTCGAAGTCTCATTCTGGCACATACTACTTACAAGAAGTGTTGCGAGTAGCATCCATTGCATTACTACTACTACTACTACTACTACTACTACTACTACTACTACTACTACTACTACTCGTACTAATACTACTGATGAAATCATATATAGTAGTTGTAACAGTGTGCGAAACCTTTTACTCAAGCATAAGTGCATATGGTAAATAAGCATAATTACATATTTTAATCATATACATTATTAAAACAATCTTCTATTCCTAAGTCTGCTATTTTCTATACATAAGTTTATGATAGACTCTACGACAGCTTGAATGTCGAGTTGCATTATTGTAGAACATGGGAACACAGTTTAAATGAATAGTGATGATCTAAAAAATTGTACAATGCTTTATAAAGAATGATTGTCTTCTACTTTAATGAAACTATGATGTGTTATGATATGATATGTTATATGAAAGTTAACTACTCCTGCCTAAACTGAATGAGATAATTATTATCCAAGCCCTGTGATTGAAATCTTTGTGGAACCTAATGGCAATAGTTACTTACTCTCTAAGTATTTTAAAGCCTAGATATCATCATTATTGGGTGTTCAATTTATCTCTTCGTTTAAATTTCGGTTTGAAATTTGATTGATACTTCAATAATGACTTAATGGAATCATCAACACTAGGATATAAGTGATTTCAGTTAACCAGTCCTAGATAGAACGTAAATCATTTTCTACATTCCCCTATTAACTATATTCTTACTCATTTATTCAGATATTTATTTACATGACAACAAATGTAATACCCTGAATGTTGTCGCGTACTACCTTGCAATGT
The DNA here is from genome assembly GCA_946903255.1 of Schistosoma spindalis. Lineage (NCBI taxonomy): Eukaryota > Metazoa > Platyhelminthes > Trematoda > Strigeidida > Schistosomatidae > Schistosoma > Schistosoma spindalis. The sequence continues at coordinate 16,979,704 of OX336419.1, read as the reverse complement.
CACTTAGCTCCTCCTTTGCTCAAATCTTTACCACCTTTACTACGATCAGACATGATTCACAAAGATAGATACACTGATTTGCAAACCGACACCAGACGATGTAGGAAAAATTTAATTAACAAATAAAATAAACAAACCCAGCTAACTAATTGGATGAGACAATTTTAAATTCACCTCTAACTTTCATTTCAATGTAACAATTTTAAAACATTCCACAAATTAAATGGTACTGTTTTTCTCTTTTAAATACACTTTATTAAAAAAAAAAAAATGTAGTCAACTCATAGCTTGTTCACAGTTCCATTTCAAGTTTACTAATCATGTTTTTTTCGTTGTTTAAATGAGACAACTCAACAACAAAATAACAGCAGAAAAACACATTCTTACATCATTTTTCTTTTAAAAAATAAGATGTTTCCAAGATGGATTTTTACCTCCCTACCTACCTATCTCCCAGCATCTTCTCTCCCTCTCTCTCTCTCTTTCACTACCTCCATATCTCTCCCCTCCCTTTCTCTTTCTCTTTCTCTCTCCTTTATTCCACTTAATGTAGAGAGAATGATATAAAGAAAATAGTTTTATCCTTTGATAAATTAAGTTTACATTTTGTAATTTATATTTATTTAGTATTAACATGAGAAAAAAGAACAAGAAGAAGAAGAAATAGCTGAACAGTAGAACATTTATAATCCATTAACTATTATCGATGTTGTAATTGAGTTTGTTTTCATTTATTCCTTGAAATCATTCAATGACACTTATCTAATGTAGTTAGTTCGTTGTTGTTTGATTAAATAAAACATGATGATTACAGAAATATTTTCCTTTAAAATAGAACATGATTCGGTATTCATTTAAAGTAATATCAATCTATGTATCAGTAATGTAGTGGACGCTATATATAAAGATGTTTGTAAGTAGTCTGTAGTGAAATGTGACTTCAATGTTGTAACAAATATTGAACAGATTAAAGAGTTTCAATGTATTGAATGTACAATGTAGGTAGAATACTTGGAAGTCAATCGAGAAAACAGTTCAAAATGTAGAATACATTGGAAGGTGTAAATAGATGAAATCAAAGTTATGTATATGTAATCAGTTTGCGAAAACATGATAATGATGACTACAATGTTAAGAACTAAACATAAATAATTAATATCAGAAGGGATTGTGTAGAGATTTAGGAAATTTCACGCGCCTGGCGCGAGACTGATAGGTCCTGGGTTCGAATCTCGCGAGGAGCGGGATCGTGAATGAGCACTGCTGAGGAGTCCCATACTAGGATGAAACGGCCGTTCAGTGCTTCCAGGTTTTTCATGGTGGTCTTGCTTCAATGGATTCATGATTTCAACCAATGAGATAAAGAATTAATCCAATGAATAAACGAACAAAGCTAATTAGAACAGATAGAATCACATATAACTAAATGTCTACTACATTTAACCTGATTGTTTATCTATATTCATGTTTCAGCTTATTTGGTACAATTATGATTTACTTTCCTGTTGTGATTGCGTGAAAAACTGTTACTTGCCACTTGTTACAATGGGACAAGACTGACACGACTTGATACAATGAAAAACCGGTTGTAATTAACATCTGTTAATCAATAATTTAATGTATATATTTTTGAATTAACTGACTTAGCTAACAAATGTAACTAAATTACTCAGTTATGTTTTGGCATGCTTATGACAATCTGGCTACTGATTGATATGAACAACTTTAGAAGTTTGATAGTTAACTGAAATCATTCATTTTTGTTTCCAGCTATCATTACCGTTTAATATGGATGTAACGGTGTGTAAAGTAATGATCATCAGTTAAACTTGAATTTAGGAGAATCTTCTGTCCATATAGTTCTAACAAAGTGTATAACAATAGAACAACTAAGAAGGTATTTTTAGAGATATTCTGAATGGTTGAAATAAATGAAGATAACAGAAATATATTACCATATTTGGTAACATATTGAAAGCTATAGTAGTGAAGATTTGTAGCTCAGGTGGATGATTTTAATGGAGTTTTGTTCTCTGATCTGGACGGTTTGGTCGTGAAGCTTTCATCGTTCTTCCAAACGACATCATCAGCACAAACTTCAGGTAGAAGAGAAGTGTTCGAATTTTTCCACATGTGGTTCACAACTTCTCCTGTAGACCTCGAATTTGATTGGATCTTGTTGACCTTAAACCTATCACTGTTTAAGTCATTGTTTTTGTTGTATCGCCTATTGGTTATAATCCATCTAACTAGTCAACATTAGGTTGATTATGATTAACTGGTTGAACCCTCCGTTCGGTAAAATTCTTTTCTTTAAAGGTTTTGCTCTGCTTTTGTTACTAAGCAACAGTAATGTTATGTTTACAATTAAGTGACGGTCTCGTAATATTCGGATTCATATCATTTCTCATAGATTATCTTTCAATAGTGAAATGTGAGGTTCTTTGAGCTGAAAGGAAGTTTTCCATACAAACAATCAACATTATTCTATTACGTATAGGATCTATTGCGAACTCGATCCTACAGCAAATGATATGTACAATGCTTCAACAGTATTTCTCAAACGATGGGACATCAAGGATAAGGCAGTAGTACAATGAAGATTGGCATATAACGAAGATGAAATTGAAGTAGGATATAAATTCAAAACAAGAATTTAGAGTATTCAAAGAAATTATCAGATTAAAAGCAGTAACAACTGATTAGAAAGCATAAATGATCGGTCATATGGATATGTGAATTAGATCAAATATATGTTCTCGATGTTAATATAACAAAAAAACCGAAACAACAAGTATGTTATTCAATCCATAAACTCTTCTTATTGCTATGTAGTGCTGAAGGTCTTAAATAACACTGGAGGTTCGCCATTGATATTGTAGATGGTTTCGGCATTACTTTGCCAAGTTTTGCTGACTGTTCATGTACAAAATCGGTTTGTTGGCTAACCGACTTCATTCACACTGGTGGTTGCTTCTCAGTGTTCTCAAGTGCCATTGTAATTGGGACATTGTAAGGTATGTCACCATTGCTAACATCAATGAGTTTGACTGTTGTGTAAGCGGAATAGGTCAACTTTGGCTTGTTCCTGCTGTGCATAATTGATTCACGCGATCATTGATCGGAGTGTGTATATGAATGTTGTGAATGGTCAACCAGGGTGCTTGGTACCTGTGTGGTGGTTGCGCCACAGGATTGATCTGTACTATTCAGATTGTAACGTTAAAGCCTGGATGGTGTCTGGTTCTCCTGAAAACCAATGTAAAATTACCCTGGCTCACAAAGGTATATTATATGACTAACTATAACTGTGAATATAAGAATTAGCATTATTGAATAGTAGTCCCCTCCCCCCCCACTCATCGTTTAATTGCTTTATAAATCATCAGTAAATATTCCCATAAATACTTTTGAATGTCAGAATTCACATCATAGTTAAATAACAACTGAAAAGTATTTCATCATACTTTGAAACTTTTCAACAATACGCATATACTCTCTCATTAGCGATCCAAATCAGGATCTCCTTGTCTCATAGTAAGTGTTCAACATTTCATTATTATTCTTTTTTTTTCTAATTTTTAACATTATTATGTAACACTCAATCATTAAGATGGAGTTTTGTTCTCTAAGCTGGATGGTTTGTTCATGAAGCTTTCATCATTCTTCTAAACAATATCATCAATATAAATTTCAGGTAGAATTGAAATATTCACATTTCTCTAAATATCATCCACAGCTTGTCTTGTACACCTCAATATTGATTAGTTAACAAGAACCAATCACATTTCTGCTGATAATATCATTCAGAATAACAATGAAATCTTCATGATTAAACTATTCAGCTCAAAAAATAAAAAATACTCATCAAAATCATCCATTTGAGCAACAAATCTTCTTCATCAACTCTATTATTAGATTAGTGTCAATATGATCATTATTATGAAACACATATCTGTATGAGTAGAATTATAGTGAAAACAAAAATAAAAGAAGGAAAAATGAGTGAACCTATAATTTATGGACGACCTTTGAGTAATGCTAAAGTGACCATGAGAGTGTTTACCTATTTACTAGGGTTAAATGAAAGTTATAAAGCAGTTTAAAGAATAAGGATTATAATTTACAGTTGATGATTAAGGTTAAAAATTAGATTTCGGGATTTTCATCATGAACTCACATCATCTATAATACCATGAATCTATTTATTCAAATGGATGGATTAATGAATTTCGCGCCAAAATCCAAAACTTATTACTTACTTTCGCCTGTTACTCCTCGTGAAGGAGCATAGGCCGCTCACCAGCATTCTCCATCCAACCCTGTCCTGGGCAATCCTTTCAAGCTCTTTCCAGTTCTTATTCATCCCTTTCATATCCACTTCTATTTCCCGACGTAATGTGTTCTTTGGCCTTCCTCTTTTCCGCTTCCCTTCAGGATTCCAAGTTAGCGCTTGTCTCGTAATGCAGTTTGATGATTTCCTCAATGTATGTCCTATCCAATTCCATCGTCTTTTCATGATTTCTTCTTCCGCTGGAAGCTGGTTGGTTCTCTCCCACAAAAGGCTGTTGCTGATGGTATCCGGCCAATGGATGTTGAGTATCACGCGTAGACACCTATTGATAAATATTTGTACCTTCTTGATGGTTGTTGTTGTAGTTCGCCAAGTTTCAGCTCCATACAGTAGAACTGCCTTGACGTTCGTATTGAAGATTCTGACTTTGATGTTGGTTGAAAGTTGTTTTGAGTTCCATATATTCTTTAATTGAAGGAATACTGTCCATGCTTTGCCAACTTGTAACTGAAAGCCCTGTTCCAAAACTTATTATCTTATACTTAATTAGTTCATCTATAAATTATAGTCTCGCCGAAAAACCAATTGTCAAGGAATATTTTCTGACATACTGCTTAATTTTTGTTTTTAGATTTTTTTTGTTTTATACTTTTACCAACATTTTAGTGACCAAAACATAAATAATATTGATAATAATCATTTAATTTTTTATTATTTATTGGGTTAAATAATAAATAATTCATTAGTACTCTTCTTTTTTATTTTTTCTTTTTTTCTTTTTTTATATTTATTTTGGCAATCGTTAAGTATTATTTATTATCTACTCCTAATGTTTACAACTAGTTCCCCCCCTCCTCCTTTTCCTTCTCCTCCCCCTTCTTCTTTTTTTTTGTATTTTTTCCTTAGTGTGATAAATCTTCGGCTATTCTGTGAAAAATAAACTGAAGAAACAAAAATGTTTATAATGTGTTCTTAAACATAAAGTATGTTAGTAACTAAATTCAGTTATTATGCATAATTAATTCATCATTGTTAGACTAAATGAATTGTAACTAGTAATAAAATCTACTATATATTTTATTTTATTGAAGATTGGTTAATTCAATATATATATATATATATATATATATATATATATATATATATATATATATATATATATATATATATATGAGATTTGAAGTAAGTTAGAGGTTGACTTGATTCAGATAGATTACATAATGATATAGTAGTATTTATGGTGAAAGATACTGGGTTTGATCCTCAGTGATATGCTAGTATTATTGTAGTTGTTTAGATCTCTTAAAGTAAAGTCTATTGACTTTTCTAGTGGGAACCATTCTATGATATACACATCCTCGTCATCTTTACGGATTTGTTGACGGAAATTATGACAAACGCTGAGTCTTTGCGCCTGAGCCTCACACCTTGGACAAGTATACGTTACATTAATATATGTAAAATAGTTTTCAGATATACATTCCGTAGCATGAACATAGACACACTCACCCCTTGAGAGGGTAGACGGTCAAAGCTAACTCCAGCCGTATTTGCTACTTCTATCTCGATACTTATGCACTTCATTCATATCACTGATACATAGGCTTTCAACCATTTGCTTCATAGAGTACACATAAGCAAAAGCACTCTCTAAGATCGTCTGATGATCACCGCTTCCTCTGCTAATAGTTTTTTATTTATTAACCTGTTTTCCGGTCAATATAGAAGGTTATCTTTCTAGCTTTTTTTGGTTGAGCCCGATACATAACTTTTGCATTATCTACATACACAAGGCTTAAGTCGTAAGCCGTCCAATTTACATAAAAATGTCCATCTCTAAACGATTTTTGATATCTAGCATTTTGGTCTAGGAGAAATCAAATTAAAGGATATGAAGTAGTCGTTTAGTTTGATTTCCTCCAACCTCTCAGTTGAGCTCATGCTGTTATCCTCACTATTCAGCAGTATGGAATATCAACACTCAAAATATTGATGTATTCAACTGACTAGTATAGAACTGGAAAAAATACACATTCCTTAATTTCTCTACTAGCCACTGTAATAAAATTGTTTAATGGATTCAATCCTCACAGAATGTTGATGCACTAATATAAAACCTATGAAAATCCACAATAAGATTATACAATCCCTATACTAATAATGGTTTAATATTAGTATTCATTGAAAAACAAAACCAAAGTCAGAATTTTCAATACAAATGTCAAAACAGTTCTACTGTATGGGGTGGAAACCTGGAAAACTTCGAAAGCTACTGTGGCGCGTGCTACTTATGTAGATATAAATAGTATATGACGTGAGTACTGAACAGAATGTCTGGCAGCAGAGAGACGAGAAGATCGAACAATGAAGGATGAAGAACAAAGGGATTCTAAGTCATTTGAGACAATTGGTGAACAATTTGCAAATTAACGATTTAATATATGGTTGTTGGATTTTACTAACTAGTTCTGTAATTTATTCTTAAATATTCCTGATTGTCCCCACTTGTGTTCTCCTCACTACACTACCAACCAGAAGATACAAATGTTTATTAACAGTTGTCTACTCAAAATACTTTGGAACCGTTGACTAGACACTATTAGCAACAACCTACTGTGAGAGAGAACAAACGTGATGCCAGTGAAGGTAGAAATCAGGAAGAAGCACTAGAAGTTAGTAAAACACACATTGAGGAAATCACCTAACTGTGTCACAAGATAAACCCTCACATGGGATCCTCAAGGCCAAAGGAAGAGAGGAGGGTCAAAGAACACATTACGCAGAGAAGTGGAGACAAACATGAGAAGAATGAACAACAATTGGATAAAACTATAAAGGAAGGTCCGATAGAGTGTGGATTGCAGAATGTTGGTCAGCAACCTATGCTCCATTGGGAGTAACAGGTTTAAGTGTGCTGTTACGGCTATGAGGGTTGATGTCACTTCCCGTCTGCACACATCATAGAAGGGTCTTCGAACCATTGCTCGTATATCCTGGGACCACCGAGTAATTAATGCAGTTGTCAGTAAACGGGTACTAGTTAAGGATGGAATATCAACTGATTAAGTAATGAAACTTTATCAGTTGAGATGGCTGGGACACGTGTTACGTATGCCCAACCACCGACTGCTCCAACGTGCGATGTTTTCTGGTGTTAAGGTAGGTTGGAAGAAAGCTAGGGGCGGCCAGACCAAAAAATGGCACAAATAAATGAAGTCACTGACAAGTGGACTGAGCTATATTGGTAAGTGTAGACTACCTGTTTGGGGACTGCGAAATGATAGCACCCGATGGCAATGGCACAGGTGCATCCACTCTTTATGTTCTTTTAAATTCTAATCTTCTGAATTCTTCATGTCCCTTTTTTTCCTCTTTCCAAATGTATTTCATTGGATTATACTCCTTGAATAATATCTTCAAACCCTAGTCTTTCCGATTTTTGCTTATACTCTTACCACCTCTACCACTATGGGATTTCAATGGACAACTACATTTCTGTGCTAATATGGTGTGTCAACTCAAACTGATATACGTACATACGAAGTTCTATGTTGTTTTTGGCTGACTAACTGAACAGGCTTAAGTAAGTAAGTAAGTAAGTTAGAAATTTATTTTTGTTTAAATTAGCTAAAGGTGATTAGTTCACATAAAATAGCGTATAATTCAACAAATTTTGTCATTTCAATGATTTAGTCTTAGTATATTTATATAGCAAACTCTTTATTCTCCTGCAATTCATATTGATATCAATCTAATTTATTAAGTAAACATACTTCATATCAAGTGATTCAATAAATATTGTTTTGTTTTGTTGTTTTTTGAGCCTTCAGGGTAAATCTATTATTTTCATTACGCTATCATCATCCTCATCCTGATTATCCTCATCATTGTCATCATCATCATCATCATCATCATCATCAATATGATCAGTAATATTAAGTATGATAATCTATCAATCTATCTATCGTTCTAAAGTAATCGAATCGGTTATTATTCAAATGCTTCTTTAAATATGCCTATCTAAGAAAGCAGTTATTTCTGTCTATTATCATTATTATTATTATTATTATTTATATTTGACCGAACTCATAATATGAAGATAATAAGTTGTAGAGAACAGTGTTAGAATTGATAATCTACTATTCAATGTATATGGAATGATTTGAAAGAAGAAACTCTCATTATGAATTATGTTAGGTTTTGATATGATACATAAAAGTACAATAAAGTAAGGAGTTGATATTAACACGACAACAATAATAAATGATAACTGTTAAGAACTGTTATGACATTAAGACCATTTTTTATCAAATAATTTATTCACCAATCAAAATATGACTTATTCGCTTTTGTACAGTACTCATTTGATGACATTTAATCGGTCTGATCAGCCTAGAATTGTATTGATCCTTTGCTTGCCGAACCCGTCTAGTTGAGTCCAGAATGTCAATAATAGTCTCCATTATACGAATCATTTATTTTAGACATACTGGATTTATATATCAAATAAACAGACCACAATGCACTATCAAATAGAAAATAACATTTATACACAATAAAACCTCAAAAATTCCTCGTAACTGAATCTCGACCTTGAGTATGCGGATGATATTGTCTTACTGTGCGAGAATGCCCAAGCCATGCAATTCGCACTTAATCAGTTGGCAATCAGTGTCCGTAGGTATGGTATGTGCTTTGCACCTTCGAAGTGCAAAGTACTTCTACAAGACTGGTAGGATTCTAATCCTGTACTCACTCTGGATGGTGAGCAGATTGAAGTAGTCGAGAAGTTCGTGTATCTAGGTAGCTGCATAAGTGCTGGTGGTGGTGTGAGTGATGAGATCAATGCTCGTATAGTGAAAGCCAGAGTGGCTTATTGCAATCTGCGCCATCCTTGGCGCCTTCGTGATGTCATTCTGGCTGTAAAAGGTCGGATCTACAACGCGTCGGTGAGAGCAGTTTTGCTCTATGCTTGTGAAACCTGGCCTCTCCGAGTTGAGGATGTTAGACGACTCTCTGTGTTCGATCATCGTTGTCTCCGAAGGATTGCTGGCATCCAGTGGCAACACCATGTTAGTAATGCAGAGGTTCGGCATCGAGTGTTCGGTCACAGAGACGATAATGAGATTGGTGTCACCATCTTGTCCCAGAGAATTCCACGTCTTGCATTATTTGCCGACTCTGGGACTGATTGGAAAAAGCGGAGAGGTGGTCAGTATATGACATGGTGTCGTGGTATGAAAGAAAGCTGCAAAGGGCTAGCTTCTGTTGGTCCTTCACGACTCCCTGGTTGGGGTCCGAGAGACGGTGTAACGCAGTGGCTAGAGACGTTATCAGATATGGCTCAGAATAGAAGCCAGTGGCGATCGTGCTGTAACCTTCTTTTACTTTCATCATAAAAAGTGGTTGTATCTTCCCTAACTGAAAGATCTCTTCTGATTGTACCTTTCCGTTTCCCCCACCATTGTTCTCTCTCTCTTCCTTTTTTTTTATAATTCCCCACGTCCATTACTTTTTTTTTCTTCTTTTTTTTTCTCTTTTCTCCTTCTCTTCAAATTATCATTGTTTTGTGTGGCGCATATATATTTGGTGCCCCCCTGTACCAATATTTATGTGTTCAAATAAAATAATAAAATAAAATATAACAGGAATCATTTGTGAACTAATACTATACATAAATTTTTATATACTGAAAATTCCGATTTTGACATTTGATAAATAAAGAAGAAGGAACCAATAGAGTGAAGAAATTTATTTTCAATTATTTTTACATCATGGCTCTAAACTATTATATATATATATATATATATATATATATCACATGGGGTTTTGCGGATATTATAGTAATTTCAATGGTTGAGATGATGAATCTGATAGGTCCTGGGTTCAAGTCTCGCGGGGGCGAGATCGTGGATGCGCACTATTGAGGAGTCCTACAATACGAGGAAACAGCTGTCTAGTGCTTCGAAATTTTCCATGGTGGTCTAGCATCAACTGACTCATGATCTTAACCATTGAAAATATGTATAAACATGATTTAAAATAATGAAATAACACTCATAGAGTAGACGACGTTACGTAACAATTATATAATAACATATCAATTATAAATTGAAAGAAAGGGGACTAATCATAATCAAAGTAATTATTGGAAATTCAAGCAGTTGCTATGTTGTAAAATTTATAGAAAAAAGAGAAGGAAATAACAAAATATTCTGATGAGTGCTCAGTAGTACAGTATCAGAAGGAGTTTTGTGGAGATTGTAGTATTTTCAATAGTTGAAGTCATGAGTGCATTGAAGCTAGACCATCATGGAAAACCTAGAAGGGCTGGATGGCCGTTTCGCTCTATTGTAAAACTCTTCAGTAGTGCGCATCGAAGATCCCGCTTCGCGGGATTCAAAACCAGGACCCATTGGTTTCATTCTCCAGTTTCTAACCTCTAGACCACTGAGCTATTTGGTATCCAATGATGTTAATGTCTAACTTCAATTAATCCACGAAATTAAGCGGCACATCCGTCATTGTCTACATCCGTGAGTCACTATCTCACAACTGACCCGGTTGAACTCCACTGGTCACTGTTTCTCATTAGAACTCCAGGATATATCTCTTGAAGTCAGTCACTAGTGAGCATATGTTGATTTGTGAATATTATAGTTGAAATCATGAGTCAGTTGTAGGAACTAACATAATATTTTGATGAATTGTCAGTAGTATAGTACACTTGTAAGAATCAAGAGACAAATGTTGAAAATAAATAAAATACAAAAAATACCAAAAATGGAAGAAATACGAAAATAGTTTGTCAGTGCTCTGCTACAAACTCACCCCTATACCGATGGCAAATGCAGTGAAAGTGGTTGTACAAACTTTCTTTGGATGCAAAGATTTGGTTTATCAACATGGGTTCCAATGGCTTCAGTAATGTGCATCAAATTTTCCACATGGTTTACGAGTGCGTCTTTTGAATATTACTAAATCCATTGCAATCCATGTTCACAAACATAACCTTTACATCCAAAAACGTTTGAACAACCACTCTCACTTCATTGGCCATCGGTATAGGGGTGAGTTTGTAGCAGAGCACTGACAAACTATTTTCGTATTTCTTCCATTTTTTTGTATTTTTCATATTCTCAACATTGGTCCCTTGATTCTTACATAACTACTATATCACTGACCATTTATCAAAATACATTGTTAGCTCCTTCTCTTTTTTTATATATCTTTGTTGTATAATTTTTAAGTAACAAGACTATATATATTCATGTCCCTCTTATTATGAGCCTTATATGATTTCCCATTCTTCAGCTATACCCAGTCTATCAATTACTACCTCTCACATTCACAGCCACATTTGGCTAAATCTTGTACAAACGTTGGTTGGTATATAAACCAAGTATGTCTCAAATAAATGATTCATATCATAGAGGCTGAGATTGATGTTCTGGACTGAACTGGATGGTCTAAGCGGAAAGCAAGACCAATCAGGACTCTAGGCTGCTCGTAAAGGTTTTACGCATCATTGATCCGATCGATAATTCACTGCTCCCTAATTGGCGGTATCATTACTTATCCATTAACATGGTACACAGGCCACAAGTTGTAACACTGTCAACCCAGTCTTAACCACTAGCTTGTATCTTTACATAATGTACATGATATTAATTTATCTAGATTAGTGGCTATATTGAAACTTGATCGATAGAATTCTATTGACATTAAGAAAGATCTGACATATATAACATCGATCACTACCCAGTGATCAATCAATTATAAACACATTAAACTTATCTGATACATTTCAATTATCTTCTTGTTGAACGAATGAGAACATACAAGACATTCATTAGTAGGCTAATAATCGATATGAAATCAAAATAATATGCAAAATTGACTAGTTAGCAGTAAACAATGTTGTATTACGTAACACTTAATTCTGATAATACTTTTCGAGTTAAACCATTTGACTTAGTGACTAAACATCATAATGTATATTGTTTAGTTATACAATTGTTGAAGATGTTCATCAAGAAGTCTTTGAGTATAGGTCTCCGATAGTGTGGTATTATTAAGCAAAAGCTGTTGAGGAACTTGATGTGTCTCAGAATATTAAAACCTTTAGTTTTTTTTTCTCCGTATTACAGTTGAAAATGTCGCCACTGAGTTCATCAGTCTTAAACTGTCGGGTCGAGATGACTAAATGAATTTGTACAGTGTTAAAAGCTATACTGATTATTACAAAATAACGAATCAAACCCAGTCAAGTGTTTGATTGGTTATACCAATCTAGAATGATTTTAATTTCAAGATGACGGTTAATCACAGTTTGAGAATATTCTAGATTGAGGCAAGATTTAAACCAGTAGGTATTTGGCGAAGCTGTAATTTATGGACGACCTTAGAACGAATCTTAAAGAACCTTGAGAGATATTAACAAACTAGAAAACAATTGGTATAAAGTGAAAATATATTATACAAAACCAAAGAATTAAAATGCATACACTTCTTTTAAGTGGTTCAAAAACTTTCAAGGTTAGAACGAGGTTCGGAGCTTCTGAAATCGTAAGGCATACAGTAGAGGGACTCATCCATTTGGCTTCACAATAATCGGCCTCTTGAGAGATGATGTGGTTGTGCTACTTCTGTAGACATAAGTAGTATATGACGTGAGTCGTGAACAGAATTGTCTGTGGGCAGAGAGACGAGATCGAACAGTAAAGAATGAAAATGCATTTACAAAAATAGTCTCAGTCTTTTGAGACAATTGATGGACATTTTGCAAATCGAGCATTTACTATATGGTTGTTAGATTTTACTAACTAGTTCTGTAATTTTTTGTCAAATGCATTCGATTATCCCCACTCGTGTTCTGTTCACAACATTTGGTGTAGCTGCCAACCAGAAGAGGGGAGGGGTGTTGTTCTGTGGACGCCGTTGCGGGCCTGGAGCTGGGTTGCAGGTTGGGGCGGTCCGGTGCGGAGAGCTGGAGTCAAAAGTCAATATTACCGCAGTTACAAACAAATGAACTTCTTAGTAATCCTATTTGTTGTAGCCACTTAACTATTACGTCTTCTCTAAAATCCGCTATAAATCGATCTTACGTGAGCCTCAGATACTGAAATTGGCGCCATGACCTTGAAATCCTTCAAACACTTCTAATTGGTTCATTCATAAATTATACTCTCAGCATTTTAATGTAACTAATTCATTAAAACAATTGTATACATATTTTATTATCATTTAATCTTATTGTAAATTTGTATAGAATGTATCAAAATCGTAAGAATAAATTAATAAGTTACAATTTAATTATTAATTAAATATTTTAAAAGTGTGTTATTTTTTTTTGTTTTTCTTTTTTCTTTTTCTTTATTTTTTTTGAGTGTTTCAGTTTCATTTTCTTTTTTTTCTTTTTTTTTCATAAAACAATAGGCTAATCCATAATGTTTGTTTGATAATATTGATCAAAAGAAGCGGTAAATTATTCTATTTGTTTTAATGAGATATTGAACATTGATAAAAACGATGTATTTGAATATTATGTAACAAGGTTTAATTGTTTAAATGATCAATGTTCATTTTGGATTGTTTAAATGAATGATAAAATTAAAGTTAGCTAATATTTATAAAATTAAATCAGATAGAATAATTAATAAGAAAATTGAGAATAATAATAAATTATTAATTAGATCTAGTAAAAGAACCATTCAGTATTGGTTTATTATAAAATGAAGATTATCTATGAAATTAACTGATCTTATGGTCAATTAATTTTATTTGCCCAATATCAAATTGATATGATGGAAAGAAAAGTCAATTTTTGATTGATTTACTCAATATGAGTTGTATTTAACATTACTTCCATTTTGTGTCAATGTAATGATTATCCAATAACATCATAACGCAAGTCATCACTTGGAATCTTCAAGGTCAAAGGAAAAGAAGACCAAAAAAAAATTATACCGAGAAATGGATACAGACATGAGAAGAATGAACAACAAATAGATAGAGCTAGATAGGAAAGCCCAGGACAGTGTGGGTTGAAGAATGTTGGTTGGCGATCAATGTTCGATTGCGAGTAACTGGTTTAAGTGTGTTGTTACGGATATGAGGGCTGATGTCACTTCTGTATATCGAATCTATATGGTCGAGGCTGAAAGAATTTTTACGACCATATCATTGCTCGAGAGGCTGACCATTATTGATACATATGGATGAGTTCCTCTATTGTATACATTATGATTCCAGAACCTCCGAACCTCTTTCTAAACTTGAAAAGTTTTTTAAACCATGTAAAAGAAGTGTATTCACTTTAATTCTTTGGTTCAATGTAATATAAGATATTCTTGTATTAAACATGGACATGAACTTGACTCAGCATGCTATCTTTTTATATATGTGATTTCATCTTAATTATTAATCAAAATGGGTGTATAATCAATATATAAATGAGTGTATTTTCGACTACGGTCGTCGTCGTCGTGTTTTGGGGTTACTAAATCTTCAATTACACCAGTCTTTGTGTTCTTACATTCGCGTCGTCGGAATTGCAAAGGTCCTTCGTTTTGAGTATAAGCTTTAAGTGTTTCCGATATAACAATCAGTGATAACTGGATATAACAAGTAGCATTCAATTGACAAGTTATAACAATTGACGATGAGGATTTCGGAAAAAATTAACAAGTTATAACACAAACATAAATTACATATGATATTGAGTCGTTTAAAGTGAAAACGTAATTGTAAGTTATTCGTTAGAATTCAATGAGTGCTGTTAAGACTAATCAAACATTAAGCACTAACCAACCAAATATAAGTATCTCATTTCTACAGAATGCCAGTTGCTACCGGAGTAACCTAAGATAAACATTTCAGACTATATGGTTCAATGATGTTGATTAAAATCACAGAGGGAGCATCAATTCCTTCAGGAATCAGAATACGAGAAGTTGATGGGAATACATAGTTTTCTGCCGACTGTGTTTAGTCACTTAGAATCTTGAATATTCATGATAACGTTTAATATCTTAATCATTGATAGTTTACATTAGTTATTAAGCTTTATAGAAAACCAATGAATTGGTCATCTAAAGATTGTCATAAACAATTTATATTTGCAATGGAAACTTTCGGAGATTGTAATAATTTAGTAATTGAATTCATGAATCAATCTAAGTTAAACTATGATTGAAAACGCCGAAGCACGGGGCTACCACTCCTGAGTTCGAGACTCACGTGGGAAAACGTGAATGTGCACTAATGAAGAGTCTCATACTAGGAGGAAACGGCTATCTAGTGCTCCCAGATTTTCTATGGTGGTCTAGCTTAAATCGACTCATGAATTTAACCACTAAAATTTATATTCGGTTTTAGAAAAAATGTCGTACCAAAAATGTGGTTACATCACGAAGTATATTAGATCGGTAAGTTACAGTTGAGAAATACGTTCAACACTTAATCTAATTTATAAAAAGAACAGAATACTCAGGTTAAGTAAACGTAGCAACTATTCAAAAACTCGCTTTATTTTACTCAATATATTTAGATTTTTTTTTTCAATTCAACACACACACTAACATTGTAACATACAAATATACACAGGTTGATTTGATTACTTGTGAGTAGTATAAATACCATAAGAAAACTTTCATCAAAAGTCTAATATCAGGTTTTGTGGAGATTTTCGGAAATTTCAGTGGTTGAAATCATGAGTCAATTGAAGCTAGACCACTATGGAAAACCTGGAAGCACTAGACGGCCGTTTCGTCGTAATATGGGACTCCTCAGAGGTGCGCTTCCACGATCCTTGTTGTGAGATATCAACTCACTGAAGACAATAGTGTACGGTGACACAACTTAGTGGATTGGTTGAAGTTACACATTAACATCGTTGAACGAAGGCCGGCTGTTAAACTAACGTCCATAACTAATTCAATATACATCTTATTCTCGCAAGTGTTTAATAAACATAGTTTATTTGTTGAAAAGCATTACAGATGTACGTAATGGTACAACTAGACTAGAAATGGAGGGTAAGAGGAGACAGGGATAACAAAGGATAATAAAGGCTCAAACAAACGATCCGTTCTTGGAAAACCAACGTGAATAAATCAATAAATTAGTAATTATAGTTATTGATGTTATATCTAGAAGCTTAGATTCTTAATATACCGCGTATAACTTGAGCATTCGAACGCTAAAAACCCCCAAGTCACAAAATAAGAAGATAACAGGAAGCTGGGGAAAGTATTTGTTGGACGAGAGTCAAAATATACAGAAAATCATGGATATTTATAGACATTAGAGCTTATTATATCAACGTTGTAATTCAACCTATCCGCGAAGAGGTATGTTATGCCACTATCCAATAGTAGTATGTCATGTTGATATTCTAGAAAGCTCCATTGAGTTCTGATTGGGTGGAACTCTCAGGCTCCTCTAGGGTATCTGGACTCGCCGTTATAGTTCTCGCAAGCTATCTCAACAATTGCCCCGTGTAATACAAATGCGGTTTAATAAGGTACCTATTTAATAGGCTTGATCGTATTTTTATAAATGACGCCACTGGTGATGATATTAGGTTGTTATATAAAACAATAATGGAAAATGGTTATCCTCTTAAATTCATAAATAGATGCAAAGTTTATGGTACAAAGAGACCAACTATAGCTTTGACAGAATAAAAGCCTGTCTATATCACCTAACCATTTAAAGGTGATTCAAATAGCCTATGCTAGATTCCACTGCTAACCACCATCCAACTTTACTTATAAAGCTTGTGACTTCAGACAATATCGAGGCAGTCCGCAAAGGATGCACATATGCTAACAAGAGACTGATCAATTGAAATCCTAAATAACAATACGAAGATACAAGTAAAACAACATCAAGTTAATATACTACTGATTGTAATAGTGTTAGTAGTAGTAGTATGTTCAATAAGATAATTGTGTTATATTCACAGAGAAGTTGTACATTTTCTTTTCATGTTTATTGTCTTTAATAATAGTAATAATAATAATCGAATTTCGTGTGCATGTACGGAGGTTCATACCTTTTAAGAAATATATTTTCACAAATAGAAGGCACGATAAGAACCATAATTCTATTTGTTAGATCAACTGACTACTTTCATAATTAACTTCATGTATGTCTATGAGATTATTATTAAATTACACCTTATTTCTTACTTTTATCCAATAAATAATGTATTATTTTCTTTGCACAACTAATCTTCTCTCTATATCTCTTTGATCTCTAATATACATATTATTATTCATGTTGTATTACACAAGCTAGCGGCTATTAAGTATCGGTAGATAAATGAATAACGCGATGTTATTTGAAGCGAGCGGTACTGAATTCGAGTTCAGAAGTGAAGATCAGCTCTGGAATACATGCATATCCAGCTGGCGAGTCCCGAAAAGGATGAAACACATATCCTGGGTTCGACTGCTAGATATCAACCATGTTTGATTACAACTTATTATTATTATGTGTCTTTATATCGAATTCCAGTTATTAGATGATCATCAATTAATTGAGATTACTTACTTAATTACTTAAGCCTGTTCCCACTCGTGCAAAAGTATAGGTAAACCACTAGCTTTCGCCATCCAACCCTGACCCGAGAAATCTTTTTCATATCTGTTTCTGTTTCGCAATGTAGTGTGTTCTTTGGCCTTGCTCTTTTCCATTTTCATTCAGAATTCCAAGTTAGCGCTTGCCTTGTGATGCAGTTTGATGATTTTCACACTCTATATCCCATCCATATGCAGCATCTCTTCTTAATTTCCTATTCAGATGGAAGCTGGCTCGTTCTCTCCCACAGAAGATTGTTGTTGATGGCATCCGGACAACGGCCATTGAGTATTTTGTGTAGACAATTGTTTATAAATACTTGTACCATTTTGATAATGGTTGTGGTAGTTCTTTAATTTTCAGCTCTGTACATTAGAACTGTCTTGGCATTCGTAGTAACGATTGTGACTTTGATGTTGGCTTGCAAACAGTTTTTTTGAGTTTCATATGCTTTTCAACTGTAGGAATACTTTCCTTACATTTCCAATCCTTGTCTTTACATTTGCATCAGATCCTCTTGTTGATCAGTGATGCTGTCTATGTATGATAATTGAAAGTTCCAGCCATTTTCAGAGTTTCTCCATCAAGTGTGAGTGTGTTGATGTTTTTCGTGTTGTAATTGGTGATATTGCTTTTATCATTGATTGAGATATAACTAAATAAACAGAAGGAAATTAACTAAGTCAATAAAGGTGAAATAAATACAATGCAATAGAAATCATAATGAGAAATTCTAGGCATAAAACAGTATGTTCTGAAAAGATCAAATGATAAAGTGGGTATATTCAAGATGTACATTTAGATTCAAACTTTTGCCAGATATAAATCCTTCACTATAATAAGTCAGTAGCTATTTTTGTGAGATTATTATGTCCTGATAAGCATAATGAATGGTAACTTTTGGGATCCATTTATGGTTCAATACTATGCGTATACTTTTATCGTATAATTGTTATGTAACTAAACTATTCATATTCATATCCTTGTCATTATGAGCTTTATTTTGACCAGTGAACTGTTTTTATACGATTTGTGATTCTTCAGTTATACCCAGTCTATTAATTACTACCTGCCACATTTGGCTTCATCTTGTACAAATGTTGTTTCATATTTTATGGTACGATGTAGTCTGTCTGGTTGTTATATAAACCCAGTATGTTTGAAATAAATAATTCATATCATAGATGCTGAGATTGGTGTTCTGGACTTAACTGGATGGGCTAGGTAGGAAGCAGGACCGATAAGTACTCTAGATTGCTCGTACGGGTTTTACGCGTCATTGATCCGATCGATAATTCACTGCTCTCTCATTGGCGGTATCATTAAGTTATACATTAGCAGGGCACTCAGGCCACAAGTTATAACAGAGATACTAGATACGAGAGGAAGATAATTTAATTTTGTTTTCCAATTCACTTGTTATCCATCCTTATTATCATTATATTATGTTCTATAAGGTAGTATTACCAAGAAATTTGGATTGATCACTATGCAAAGGTTATTGAAATATTAAAGTAAACTAAGTACTTTTAAACGAATGAGTTGGTATCGGTTTATTCATATTTCTAAATGATTTTTACAATATAATCTTGTTATATCTAAACGAAGTCTAAAAGAATGTAAACTTCCATGACTAGTTTATAGACTATTATCATATATGTTCTCATTGTATAACGATTAAGTAAATACATTATGACACGCATATTTCTTTTATCACAAACTTCAAAATAAATCAATGACTACCACTATATGATTTATCAGTTTGTTATTCGCTTTCTCCTCTACTCGTAGCCGCTTTACATGTACAATTGATATTCTTCGTTTTGTGATGTGATACCCTGGTACGGCCGAGAGTGAGGAGAGTCCGCTCTCCCTCTCGAAATGCCCTCACACGGCCACACCCTCTACCATGGAAGTCCTACTCACTGACTTCTCGTGGCGGGGGTGTTTTTTACGAAAATGAGAAGACGAAAAGCGAATGTCCGGCGCTTTAACCGCATCCCAAACCAATGGTGCACATGGGCTCCAGTATCCTGAGGGAACAACTGGCGTATGAACCAGTCGTTGATCACCGGCTACCGTGGGACTGCATCTCCTTACGATGCTCCACTGCCTTGTGGGTCAAACCTCTAGATCAAAGGCTCGGGGTGTGGTCTCCTAAGAAAACCACCTACCTCAGTTTGGGCACCCGGTCATTATCACAGTCCTCACACATATCAAATGAGGTCTGTGTGGCGTATATGTACTTAGTGCCTTCTTGTACCGATATCTATGTGTTAAAATAAATAAAAATAATAAAATGGTTGTATATAAACTATATCTGTCTAAAATACAGATAGAGCAAAAGTTGGTTATTGATTTCTGAACTCAACAACAGGATAGAAAGGAGCAATAAAAACTAAGTCATAAGCCCAATGTATTTTTGTGCTGAACGGATTTTGTCACATGTATTTAGACAATAGGTCATAATAAATTTCATCAGTCAAAAGTATTCATGAATTACTATCTCATTATCACGATGACTGATATTATCAGTTATGATTTCTCATAGGACATACAGGCAAACAATTTGAAAACCAACTAGTATTAAGTATATAATTATTAGTTACTATGATGCTACACTATTTTTTTCTATGTTATGTAGATAGTTTAAATTTGATTCATGATATAGAAATACTCGTTGAAACGTTCGACGATAAATTACTAGTCTGTAATTAGATTATGCCTTTTTTCGTAAAACAAAGTGTTTAATTCTTGGTTGAAACATAATTCCTATTAAAACAGAGCAAGAACAACAAGGTTTAGAGAATAAAACGAATTTCTTAGTTTATTTCACGGTTTCTCAACAAATGTTTATATTTCATATATTTATGCCTGTTACACACAATGGAACATAGGCCGCCGACCAGCATTCTCCAACTCACTCTCTAACGGACCTTCCTTTCTAGTTTTATCTAATTGTTGTTTATTCTTCTCATGTCTATCTGCATTTCTCAGCGTAATGTGTTCTTTGATCCTCCTCTCCTCTTTTGGCCTTGAGGATTATATGTGAGGGCTTGTCTTGTGACACAGTTGGGTGATTTCCTCAATGTATGTTCAATCAACTTCCAGTACTTCTTCCTGATTTTTCTTCCACTGGGATCTGGTTTTTTCTCTTCCACAGTAGGTTGTTACTGATAGTGTCTGGTCGACGGTTCTAAAGTATTTTGAGTAGACAACTACTAATAAACACCTGTATCTTCTGGTTGATAGATTTCGTAGTTCTCCAGGTTTCCACCCCGTACAGTAGAACGGTCTTGATATTTTTATTGATAACTTTGACCTTGTTGTTGGTTGACAGTGTTTTTGAGTTCCAGATATTCTTCAGTTGTATATATGCTGCTTTTGCTTTACCGATCCACGCCTTCACATCTGCATCAGATCCACCGTGTTCATCAATGATGCTGCCCAAATATGTAAAGGTTTTTATATCTTCCAAATCTTCTCCGTCAATTGTGATTGGATTGGTGCATGTTGTGTTGTATCGGAGAATCTTGCTTTTCACTTTGTGTATATTGCAACCTACTGCATTTGTTGTTGAGTGTACGATAGAAGAGCCAGATAATCTGCAAAGTCTACATTGTAGTGTGGCGTTGAGTCGCGTTTGACTAGGATCACCACTACAAGGAGACTACATGCCAGATAACTGACAAAATCCCCCGTAGGTCAAATATCAGAAGGCAGTTGATGGCTGTAGTCGAGACGTAGTTATTGGCGATCTCGTGGTATCGAAAGAATACCGAGATCGTGCCAGGTTACAATTGGAGTTACTGAGAGTAACCGGATTCGAACAAGGTCACAATCAATGGGAGGAAAAGTGTCTTTTGGTACAGTTAGACAAACGAGCACAGTAAAACAATCACTGGTACGATTGGTTATAATATTAATCGTTTCCATTACACCAATCGCGTTCTGTTGATAAAAGTAGATCACTAAAGATCATCCAGCCGTATCCTAGCTGTCCATTGTATCCCATACTTCCTTTCCGATGTTGACGTCTTCATGATATAGCCAATATATATATATATATATATATATATATATCCAAATAATAAATGGAGTGTGTTTCCTTTTTTTCTTTTTTTTTAGTTTCTCAAAATGAATAACTTTCTATTATTATTGGTCACCCTTTGTCAAAACCGCAACATATCAGCATATTAGAATGAATATTATGTTTTGTTTGTTTTTAGTATGTATTATGTCATTTCATTCTTGTAGTTTACTAAAGTAAAGAAAAAGGAAGAGAACAGAAAGAGAAAAGAAGGAAAAAAGAAAGAAAATAAGAAAGGAAGAACTAAGAAATAGATAACACTATAATTTGACAGAATAACTTAATTAACAATATCAAAGTTAATGAATATGCATAATCATAAATGAAATTGTAAAATTTACTTTTTCACTTAGTTATCCGCATTTCCGTATTTATTACTGATAAAATTAATTCTTGAAGAAAAACAAAGAAAGAAATGAAACTCTTGATTATATAATAATAATAATAATAATAATAATAATAATAATAATAATCAGTGTATTAGCCGTTTTGAATGTCTTCAACTTCAAATATAATGTATATTATTTCCTTCATGTCGGGTCCTCCAGCTCTCTCTCTCTATCTTACTCTCGCTCTCTCTTTGAATTACTCGTTTGTGTGTGTGTGTGTGTGCTGTGTTATAATGATTCACATACACATGAATATATACTGTATATTGATCAATCATATACTTGAATTTCTTTCCTTATTATAAAGAAAATAATTAATTTTTCAATAATTGTACTTAAAGATAAACTATTACAATAATCAACACCGATAAATATATATAGGTAACAAAGTAGAAACAATACTACTATATGAAATTGATTTATTTTAAACTAAATCTTATGAGGTGGGATCATGGATACAAACTGTTGAAGAGTTCCATAATAGGACGAAATAGTTATCCAGTACATTCAGGTTTTCCATGATTGTCTAGCTTCAATTGACCAGTGGTGTTCAACCGGGTCAGTTGTGAGATAGTAACTCACTGATGTAGACAATGATGGATGTGTCGCTTAATTTCGTAGATTAATTGAAGTTAGACATTAACACCATTGGATACCAGCAAGATCAGTGGTCTAGAGGTTAAGCATTCGCACGCTAGACCGATCGGTCTTGGTTCTAAATCTTGCGAGGCTGAATCGTAGATGAGGACTGCTTAGGAGTCTCACAATAGGATGAAACTGCCGTTCAGTAGTTCTAAGTTATACATGGTAGTCTAGCTTCAATTGACTCATAATCTTAACCATTAAAAAATAAGGTTTTTAAATAATTATTCGTTAAGATAATACAACTTTGGATCTCATGTAGCAAAAGTAATTCCTTGTAGATGATAAATGTAATTTACTGACGAGTATCAATTAATGTGAAACTCATGCTGAAGCACGCTGAAATCCCCTTCGTCCTATTTAGGACCCGTCAGTTGGATGTACCTATATCTCAGAGTTGATATTCATTATGGGAATCAAACCCAGTACCGTTCGCTTCAAACGTCATCGAGTTATCCACTAAGATATTGAGTTCTTATAGACACTTGCTTGTGCAATGAGTTGAAGTTTAAATTCACTTGATATTGTTTACCTATTTATATATTTGAGTAGTATAATAAGAAGATGAAGATTATCAGAACTATATGTTAATATAAAAGGTTAGTTACACTAGAAATGAATGCTAAAAAGAAACAAAAAAATAATAATAAAGAAAATAAATATGAAAAGAAAAATACAATATGAAACTCAGTATATTATATAATAAACAAGGATAGATTTATAGTGAGAACAAAACTGTTTTGTTTTGTTCTTCCAAAAGATAAAGAAGGTTTGAAAGTTTCTATAATCAAGAATTTAAATAAAATTTAGTATATACTTTCAATAATTGAGATCATGAGTTAATTGAAGCTAGACCACTATGGAAAACCTGGAAGCACTGGAATGCCATTTCGTCCTACTGTGGGACTCCTCAGCAGTGCGCTTCCACGAACCTGTTTCGCAGGATTCGAACCCAGGACCTATCAGTCTTGCGCGCTAATGCTTAACCTCTAGATCAATGGGCCGGCCGACACCCAGTAGTGTTAATGTCTAACTTCAACTAATCCACGAAATTGAGCGACACATACGCACTGCTGGGTAGTCCCATACTAGGACGAAACGATAGCCCAATGCTTTCAGATTCTCCATGGTGGTCTAGCTTCAAATGATTCATGATTTCAACTGTTGAAATTACTACAATCTCCACAGAACCCCCTCTAATTTAGTACATACCCTTTGAAACTTTTATACAACACTACAAAAGTCATGTTCAAAATTAATCCTATGATCTATTTCAATTATAAACTTAACAATAGAAAACAATGATTGTTTATTATTTACTATGTGACATGGCTCAGAATCGATCACAATGTCGTCAGTGTATATAATCTTTGTTTTCCCTTAAATTATGAGATTAAAATCGCTCCATATCTTTCTTTCTACGTACTAATTCCTCCTTCCTATACTATGTCCTTATATTCAATCTTTCTTTTATATATTACTATCATTGAAGGAACTCTTCTAATGAATTTGGTGTTTATCTTGATGTGCTAATGAGGTGTGGCAACTTGAACCGATGCATATATGTGCCTAGTCCTACGTTGTAGTTGACTAACTGACTGACTTATTTACTTTCGCAATGTATATATGATATTTAGATAGAATTTAATCGATATGAACAAAAATATGATATTAGTATTTGAAAGGAATTTTTTGTGGATATTATAATCATTTTAATAGTTGAAATCATGAGTCAATTGAAGTTAGATTACTATGGAAAACATGGAAGTACTGGATGGCTGTTTCGTCCTAGTGTGAGATTCTTCAGTAGTGTTATAAATTACAATCTGAAGTGAATAGTGATATGATGGGATTGAAAAGAGAAGAAAGAAAAAAAAGAAAATTAGATTCTTTTATACATTTTGATACTTGGTCAATAGTATTTCCGTTTAAATTCAATATGATAATTATTTTCTTCTGTAAAATATACGATATTCTTGTATTAAACATGAACATGAACTTGGCTCAGCATGCAATTTTGTTATAACCCTGAGCATGTCTCATATATACGATTTCAATCCATTAAATGGGTGTACAATCAAATATATAAATGAGTGTATTTTCGATTAAGGTCGTCGTCGTTGTTGTTGCCATCGTGTTCAAGGGTTACTAGTAGAGTTTAGGAGCCAAATCTAGCGTTCAATCATAAAACATATAAGTGATGACGAAAGAAAATCGCAATGAATATTTCTTTAGAGTAACTAGAAGCTTATATGGAACGTCGAAAGAAGTGATTTGAACAGGTTCAAATCAGAATTATGGAGGCTCTTATGCAAAAAATGTGCCTGTCTTAGCAAAACTCCGCTTCTGATGAATTTTAAGTATCACATATTGATTCAGTCAATAACGTAACCCATGAATTGAATTTTGATGATGAAGCAAGTGTTACTTTTGACTCGTGGTTCAAGAAATATAAAGATCTATTCCATATTGATCTCTGCAAACCGGATGACGTCTTAAAAGTCAGAATACATTTAAGAAATTTTGAGTTGACGGAACATTAACGCTGTAGAAACTTTAAATACCGAAAGAACTCACGGACTTTAGTTTTGATGAAACAATTAAAACCCTGTCTGAAATCTTCGGAGAACAGTCATCTCTATTTAATATCCGTTACCAGTGACTGAAGATAACGAAAGAACCAGAAGATGACTGGGTAAACAAAGCGAGAATCGTGAACCGAGAACGTGAAAAGTTTAGAAATCATCGTTGTACTACGTGTTCCAAAAGAGGGCACAAGGAAAGCAATTGCAAAACCCGAAAACGCCATCAACCGAAAGTGTATTCTAAAAGATTCAAGACGCGAAAAGCTAAAGTAACGGTAGTTCTTAACAGACCTGGCTTCCATAATGGGTATGATACCCGCTTACAGTTGGACACAGCTTCCAATCTGACACTTATACGCAGTAATTTAAATGAAACAGTAGCGGTCATACATGATACGCCCATCCGTCCAGTAATATCCAACTCAGAGACATGATTTGTAGTCAGTTCAAATCCCATTATCTCCGAAACAGAATGTATAAGCAGTGGCTTACCCAGCTCACAGAAAGACAGTGTCTTGTTAAACGTTCGTGAAACTGAAAATAAACCGAATAGCATAATGAATACAGTTGCACCAAATGGGATTCATCTTTCTTTATGGTGAAACTACCTATCGCGATTATCTATTTGTTTCGCTAGATGATGGGATTTCTTATAAAAATCATAATCGAAAACCAATTTTGAAAGATTCTGATTTTCCTAGTGATCCATTATCTAATGATGAGATTCTCAATAAGTTTGATGACAATATTCCTTGATGATCTCAAATCAAACGTCGTTAATTCTCATCATCTAGTCACTTCCAGCAGATTCTCTATTCAATACGGTAAACATGTTTAAATAAAGTCACATTAATTGTAACTTGAGGATACAAGGATCCAACATTATTTCTTAGGGGAGGATAAAGTCAGGATCTAGACTTTTAGTCTTCAAAAAAAAAGAAAAGAAAAGAGTGGAAGGTGATATAACACAAAGAAAAGTCAAAATCAAAATTATTTTACTCATTATGCTTTTTGTTCACCAGTACTTCCGTTCTGTATAATATAACGATATTCTTGTATTAAACATGAATATGAACTAAGCTCAGCATGACATACACTATGTGATTTTTGTTAGAACATTTTGTAGACCTGAATCTAATTCTATTCGGATTATATAATTGATTGTTATCTGAAATATAAATGTCTACATCTATTCTCGTATAAAAATTATCGACTTAATCTATATTAGTGAATAATGGAATGGATTTTTGAATATGTATATATTGTACACTCATTGATTTGGATAGCTAATCAGAGAAACGAAGTAAACAACATCAAGTGAATTTAAATTTCATCCCATTGCACAATCAGGTAACTATCAGGACTCAGTAGCTAAGTGCATAACGTAAAGGCGTTTGAAGCAATCGGTACTTGGTTCAAGTCCCAGAGTGGACATCAACTCTGAGATGCAGGTACATCCAGTTGATGAAGTCCAACTAGGACGAAGTGGCGTGTTTCCTGGATTCCACTGCTAGCCACCATTTATCTTAAGATAATATCGAGACAATATGCATATATGCCAATAAAAGAAACTGATCAATTGCAATCCTAAACATCAATGAGAAGATTCAATCCAACAAGACCAAGTGAATTTATTGTATGAAAATCGACAATCTTTTCTTTTATCAAAAAAAAAAGACAAATATAATATAAACAAAACAAGTGTTTATGAACACGTAAATAATCCAATTAAAAAATCAATAAACCATTTCACTACAATAATGAATGAAAAAGAGAATAAATAAATTCCATTTATTCAATTGACACAAAATTTTGTTGTTGTTGTTGTTGTTGTTATACAGATTAGATAATCATAAAGTGAGCGTGTTTATGGATCTGTGTAAATTTAGAATAAGTCTATAAAATATATTCATACATAATTCCTAGGTATTAATTTGTCTATCTATCTACATATCTACCTACCTACCTACCCACCTATCTATCTATCTATCTATTTACCCATATATATATATATATATATATATATATATATATATAGAGAGAGAGAGAGAGAGATGGTGGGGAAGATTTTTATCTCAGGTGGATGATTTTAGTGCAGTTTCGTTCTCTGAGCTACGAACTTTCTACACCATCTCGCTCTCTCCCTTTGTATATATATATATATATATATATATATATATATATATATTCACTAGCTATTCCCAAGTTATATAAAACTTTTTTTCCCATAATCAAGTATTCAACAGTTAGTTTTATGAAAAGAAAAATAAAAGAAAACAAATCTTAAGAGAATAAAAAAACAACCGTTGTAAAATATTGTTTACTAATTCAATACCATTGTTGATTGACCAAAATTTCATAGAATAGAAATAGAAATAATAGTCAGTGGAAAACAAAATAAAAAACAATACAATGATCAACGAGATAACTAGTCTACTTTAAATATACAATGTGTAAACTTACAGAGATTTATATAATCAAACGTTGAGTTTACATGTTACTTACATTCTTACGCCTATTACTCCTCGTGGAGGAGCATAGACTGATCAACATCACACTCCATCCAATCCTGTCCTAGGCGATCCTCTCCAGTTCGTTTCAGTTGTTATTCATTCTTTTCATATCTGCTTCTATTTATCGACATAATGTCATCTTTGGCCTTTCGCTTTTCCGCTTCCTTTCAGAATTACAAGTTAGGGCTTGTCTCGTGATGCAGTTTGGTGATTTCCGTAATGTATGTCCTATCCATTTCCATTGTCTTTTCTTAATTTCCTATTCAGCAGGAAGGTGTTTTGTTCTCTTCCACAGTAGGCTGTTGTTGAGTTTACATGTGGAAATAATAAATCAAAATGACCATTTTCTCTTTCATACACTGTATAATACAACAATAGGAAAGAGTTATGTAATATTTATTACGAGAAGTTATAAAGTATTTACATAATACGCATAGATAGTCTTCAACAGTACATTTACAACTTCCGGTGTATTCTGCATTCTGAACTATCTTCATGATTGGCCCCTAAAATGTTCTGACTACGCTGTACTTTCGATGCACCAAAAAATTTTATATCTATCCAATAATTGTTGAAACTTCTATATCACTTTAGTGGCCCGGGATCTAACTCCGTGAGATCATTACTAATTGCTATTGAGATATACATAGCGTCAATCCTCGTATATAATTATCGACTTGGATCGCGTTAGTGAATAACAGAAAAGAGAGATTAAAACGACGCGCAGTGGAGAATACATGTGAGCCAACTTTCATTTAGTCAAGTGTTAATCATCATATATAGTCACACAAAAATAAGCTATAAACATGTGATGAATAGGTTAAGAAGAGCATACAATATACGCTTACATAAAATCAGTCAAGGTTGATAAGTGAATAATTAACAAGGTCAAAAAGTAACTCAAGTAGAATGAATATATTGGCCTATCCGAAAGCTAGAATAAGGTGTATGGGCTTAACATAACACTACACTACATCCTTCTATACACTACTTACAAACATGCTTGTGAGTAGCATCATTAGCGTAACTTTACAAATCGTGATATTCCCAGGAAAACTTCTTATCAATTAAAACGAATAGCTTTAAAATTTCAATTTTATTTGAATAAATCACACTCCAAAATTAAGCTTTCATAACTAAATAAATATTGATTAGTCAATTTGTTAAAATAAGTAGTATAAACAAATTTAATCGAAAATAAACCGAAACATTCACCATATAGAATAACATAAATATTCCAAGAACTCGATAATTCAAAAACAATTAAACTTCACCCCATTACACAATCAGGTGGCTATCAAGACTCACCAGCTAAGTGGATAACGCAATGGCGTTTGGAGCAAAAGGTACTGCGTTAAAGTCACGGAGTGAACGTCAACTCTGATATACAGGTATATCCAGCTGAATAGTCCCAAACCAGACGAAACGTGCGTTTTGGATTCCACTGCTAGCCACTACTCATTTTTGATTGCAAAGCTTGTAATTTTAAGGGAATTGTTATAAAATTTAGGCATTCAGAAATTGAAGATGACTTATGGATATTATAGAATAAAGCGATTCACTGAACTGAACTAAAATTTAAACTCAACAGTTGGCACAAAATATACGGTAATCTCATTCAGCTTACGAAGAAACGGTAATGGAAATACTTTGTGAGATCAAAAATTTCTGTTTTTTGGCTTAACTGCTTTTTATCTTCACTTCTAAGTTGGCCATTTCTATCAATCTTCAAGTAACCCAATAAATAGGCAAGATTATATCTATTAGTACTATGGTTACTTCATGCCTAAATTATACCCTAACCTGATCATCCTATGCAAATTGCCTACATTCTCTCTGGAAATATATACAACATCTTAACTACTTATGGATAAAACTGTGTTTGAAAACATCTCATACAATGAAATCGAATAGCCCAACTCGTCTCACAGAAATCTGAATCAAGATCTTTCAACGAAATCGTTGAGATTATTACTTATATAACACAAAAACCAACAGACTTCCCAAGATATTCTCTATGAAATAAATAAGTTACTCTTATTTCATTTACCTTCAAGAGCCATGTTTCATTATTGCCGTCTAATTTAAATGAGATTACTGATGTACAATGGATTGTTTTCGGATTGCATTATGATAAGCGGTAGTGTAATGCTAAACCTTAACCAGAAAGTACACAAACAAAGTTCATTTTTCAATATCAATATAACTCATCAATGATTCTAAATCTAAAAAACAGGCGAACACATCAACTAACTCAAAACACTCATTGTTACTTTGGCAAAATATCAAGATACATCTCACATTGTTCCAAGACAAACTTTCCAGTGTGAATTAACGGATAGAATGATGAATAAAGGGTTGCATGTAAGAGAATTTATTGGACTCTATTCAAGCATAAACGCACTCTCAACTGCGCCACAGGGACTACCCAGAGATTCCATATATACCTACCTACTTATAACACATCACAACACTCAAACTACACATGTTCGCAACTGATAAAGCTCAACTACAATCATAATATCCGCAACAGCAACAACAAAAACATACTAACACCACGAGAACACTAAAATTAGCACAAACATCCTCTACTGTCAACAACTCACAACCTCTATTTTCACTAGATCAATCAACATCCAATAAATGTATAGTGAACGAGTTACTGCTTGACAAAAACTAACCACGACCATATGCTGTTATGATGAATAAACACTCACATTATTAAAGAGAGAATCGCTGCAGATACGCGACCGATGAATGACACCATCTTTTCAAGATTCTCATCTATGAACCAGGACAATTCCGGACTGCTTATGTATTAGTCTATCATCCCAAGAAGATGAAGGATCTTCATTCAGTAGAATTATGACTCCTCATGATAAAAGCCCAGACTCTTCGAAAGTCATGAAGCCGATTACCTTTATAAAAACCACAGCAACAATTATCAAAGGTACATGGAATGTCAGCACAATGTGGGAGACAGGGAAGACCGATCAGAAACAACATCACAGTTATCGGAATGACTGGAACCCACTCCACACAAACTGGACAGAAAAAAATAGATTCGGGAGAGATGCTATTGCACACTAGCCACGAAGAGGAAGATGTTTCACATACACGAGTTGCACTGATGCAGTCCAAAGAGCACGAAGAACACTTTTAGGGTGAGAATCTCATGGATCCAACAGAGTGATCAGTCATGGATAAAGAAGACAAGCCAATCATTAAAACTCAAGATCACGGGGACAGATGGATAGAGCACTCTGAAGAACTCTTGAATAGGTCAGTCCCCCTGAACCTACAAAAGAAGGATACCTCATCAAGACACCATAGAAAGATCTGAGAAAATGTGGAAACTCGGCAACAGAGGCATCAAACAATTATCAGTACCACGAAACGTTTCCAGCAGATTGTTACTTAACCAGATGGAAGATTCAGCAGACGCCCAACTTCAAGATCATCTGGCCGGATTCCGTAAGGATAGGTCGTGCATAGACCAAATAGCGACACGAACAATCGTCGTTGAGCAATCAATTGGATAGAACTAGTTACCATACATCAACTTCCTCGACTATGAGAAAGCGTTTGACAGTGAATGAAGGGGGACCTTATGGAACCTTCTACTTTATGGTGTACCTCAGAAAATCGTCAACATGGTACGGAACTCATACGACGAATCAAACTGCAAAGTCGTGCATGGATAACAGCTCGCAGATGCCTTCTGAGTGCGAACCGCTGGCAGACAAGGCTGGCAACTTACTGATTCTCTTTCACCTGGTGGTTGGCTGGATTATGTAGACCTCCACATGACAGGGGAAGCACAAAATACAATAGAGAGCTTGCACGCAACTAGACGATTTAGTGATAGTCTGAGCTTTTCAACCTTATAATTTGATCACACCATGACACCCTCTCCACTACCAACCAGATATAACCTCTATTATTTCATTCTGTTCCTAAAATGTAAAATAATTTAGCGGAAATGACGCTTAGACGATATGTAAATGACAGAGTTGAAGAATCTAACTTCTAAGGACTTTCAGAAATGTTTTAAACAATGAAATTAAAAATGTGATAAATATCTACTGATGAAATGTTGAGTGTGATGCAATTTTTTTCAATAGTCCATAAATGTGGCCTTTTATTCACCACTAACTAACTATTGATAGAAATTTCTTGATTGACAAATTTCAACTGATTAACTACGACCGCAGTTACTCATCAGTTCTGGACTGAAAGTGAACCGATTCGGTACAGATTAATGGCCTGTCATATTTATTTAGCATGTTAGTTTCCAAGTTATTCATTCATTTGGACACAGACAGTGGTACAAAGAGGCACTAAATATATATGGGCCAAACTTCGTCATTTGATTTGTGTGAGGAATGGAATACTGTCCAAGTGCCCAAATTGAAGCAGATTGTTTTATTAGAGAGCCACTACTCTCCAAGCCTTTGACCTAAAGGTCTAATTCACAAGGCAATGGAGCAATGTCAGGAGATACTGTTCCATGGTAGCCGGTAACCAACAATAGGTTCATAGGCCATTTATCCCTTCAGGATACTGGAGCCCATATGAACCACTGATCTGAAATCAGGGTTTTCCAACTCCCCTAGATGGATCCCCCATGTCCATCAACCCGAGTCAAGCGCCGGATATAAACAACACCCCCACTTCGTGAAGGTAGTGAGTAGGACTTCCCTGAAAGCGGCTGCATATGCGTGACCGTGCGAGAGCATTTCGACAAGGAAACCTAACTTCCCACTCCATTCACGGCTTTACCGTGGCATCTATAATAATCAAATAATGGCACATAGAAATTACTAATAAGTACTTTAATGCAATAATAATAATAATAATAATAATAATAATAATAGTAATAGTAAGAAGACGAATAAGTATAATAAATTACATATGAAAAATAACAAATTGACAAATATAAAGAAAAATAAATGCATGCTTTGGAATGCAAATCGAACTGTATATTTACACAAATACTACTGATACTGTTACATAATATTATGATGACAATATCTATATATGAGTACGTTGTTCTTTAAATAAACTATACGAAAGCAACTCATTATCATTATTGTTGAGTTAGTAGGATTTATCGATATGATTGAATTTTACCAGGTACATTCAATAACAAATCCAAGGTTGTTATAAAAGCATCTGCGCCTAGGAAAGATTGATTCCCTCGAGAAGTTCACAAGAAAAAGAAGTGTTGTAATGTGTTTTAACTAATGAGACTGAGATATTATTTTGTCAATGTCCAATGATTGCAAATTTAAAATCTATTAGGGATTTCAAAAATAAAAAAGGTGGGAATTAATATTAGTAGTGAAAGATGATCTTAGTTGAACAACCACTGAAAGCCAAGAAACCCTTGAAAGCTGTTCTGTTGTAATAAAGGCGACTTTATTAGTCCCCAAAGACGATCCTATCGTAATCGACCCTACAGATATCTGGTATCACGACGAGAGCTTAAAATTTTGACAATTGACGTGATATCTATCGATATCCATGTGTTAATTCAAATCAATTTCTAGTATTGTCCAACTATCTTCTAATACCACAATTGGAGGGTGACTGCCTTACAGCTGACACAGCTGAATCCTACTAGTCCATACTAAGACAAAAAAACTAACCAGTATTTCTTCCTTTCTAACAGTTGTCCCATGATGTGAACTATGAAATCTAACAATATTTACAAATGAAAGATGTCAATGATATATGTTTGTTTTTATATGAATAGGGTCAATAATGAACAGAAGTAAATTAAACACTTTTAATTAACTTGTTCAAGAATCATTATTAACCATTATATACAGTAGCAATAAGCTGCAGAAAAGTTTACAGATTGTCTATAAATTCATTTATCATTAATTATGTCTTCTATACTCACTATTTCGTTTTTATTAAATGTCTTTTTATCATGGTATGGGATTGTATAGCGTGTAACTGAACTGGAACTCAATGATCTAAATACTATGCATCTACTAAGAGATGCGTGCTATATCCCTTTTAGAGTGATCATTTGTGAGTATTGATTGGAAGACCCACATACTCAAAGTAGCTTTCAGTCAAATTAACCAAATTCAGTTACTTATATGTGATCATAGATGTTTTTGAAGCATTGCCCATATATGGTACAGCAACTGAGTAAGCGACCATGAGAGATGAAATAAAAATGGCAAATTGGTAAATGGGACTATGAATCTTCATTGACTAATGTGACTGAAACATGCCAAGCGACTCACGATTTATGGCGTGCAGTAGTGACTAGCATAGTAGGTTCTAAGCTATGAGAGACCATATCAGAAGGTGAAGTCAGTACACAAATTCATTGATTCCTAGTCTGAGCAGTGTTATTAAGTGCAGACTAGCTGGTTATTATCAGTGTGACAGTTACAATCAGTAGCTGATGCTGACTGGTACAGATGAAAATCAATCCGAATAGTGTAGATGAATTATACATTTATTTCCCTTTGAGTTCGCAGCTTTGATACTATTTCATACATTTTATTCTAGGAATTCATTCAATCCATTAAAATCATATTCTTTCTGTTCAATTACTTTTGTTCTGATTATTAATGCTATTTACTCTGACTCTCTCGATATTCGTCGGTACTCTCACTGGTGTGGATGTGGTGTGGTAATTTAAGTCGATGGATATTTGTGTACCAAGTCTCAGGTTCATGACAAATGAATGATTCAGATACTTCAAAATTATTCTAGATACATATTTTAAGGGATGATTTTACTTGTCTTATTACAAACACACAACATACTGTCGAATATCTTGATGGGCGGTTACTTTTGGTGGTCCAATCAAAGAACATAAAACTATTTTTCATGGCAAAATTACTTACACTAGTTCCTTCATCATGAGTGAACTACATGACAGGATATTAACAATGTTCAAATAAATTCCAATAATCTTTTATAACTACTAGTTACAATTATTTCAGTGGACACTCCAAACAAGTTGGCTTTGATCAGCGGTTTGTGATTTCTTAGATTGATACTATGTAATGATTTATCCAACCTATTGTTATGATACACAATATCATACTTCAAAGTAAGTGTCATTGAGCATACAATATAAATCATATAAAGAGTTTTCTTAACATGATTAACCATTGTACTAACTACTACTATTTCTCCTAATAGTAAATTTTTGATTGAGAGATCATGAACTGATTGATGTTAGACCACCGTTGGAAACCTGGAAGCACTGGACGGCCGTTTTGTCCTATTGTGGGACTTCTCTACAGTGAGCATCCATGATCCCGCTCAAGGGATTGTACCCAGGGCCTTCAGTCTCGCGCGTGAACACTTAACCTACTGGACCACTGAGCCGGCATCCAATGGTGTTAGTGTCTAACATCAACCAGCGACCGTCTCTCATTGTGCTGAGGTAGATACCTGTCTCTAACAGACACGGATTAGCTCCACTGGTCACGGCTTCTCACTAAAACTCCGAGAATTCCCTCAGTAAATTGTTTAGAATATTAAATAAAAAACAAAATAACAACAAATTCATACAACAATTCAATTCGAAATTGCAATACTTACCTTCTTTCGTACACCACGCTACAATTAAAAACATAGGAAAACATAGTATTTGAATGAAATAGGAATTTATGATAGGAACTTATGATAAAAAATGACCAACTTCTCAAACTTACTACTATAAGTAGTAACAGTCTCAATGATAAATAAGTGTATAGAAAAATCTCAATTTTTCTCAAATCATAATGCGGAAGAATGTCTATAAGTAAAAAAACTAAAGTTCTAATGTTACATACATGACTGTACAATTTTGATGTGAACATAGAAACAAAAATGTCATGACAAACAACGGAAGCTATTTTGGAGGACATTATTTCACTGAACTCAAGGTTTGCGAAATACTAACATTCAGTTTCATTCCTACATTATTTTACAAACCATAAGATTTCGTTTGATGTATGATTCATTGTCATACCCTTTTCTGTTCCAGAGCTATGTAATTTGGTATTTTATTTCGCTACTCTAATGGCAAGTTTGGACATGATTGTATTTTTCTAATTGTTAGTGCGTTGTGGTTATGTTAGTCATCCATTTATTTATGTATCTTATACAGTTATGGTCCAAAGGTTAAGCGTTCATGCGCGCGAAACCGAACACCTCGGGTTCGAATCCCGCATGCAAGATCTTGAATGCGCATTGTTGAACGAAAAGGTCGTCCAGTGCTCAGACGTTTTCAATGGTGATTTAACATTGATCAGTTAATAGTCTCAATTAAAACTCAACAATCTCTAGAACTCTATACTGATACTTCCCCGATCTATTTGAAACTGCTGTTTGAAGCAATTACGAGTTCACCTAGTCTGAGAACGGAACAAAGGCTCTGTGACCAAAAACCAATAAGCTAGCTATTTTGATGCGTCCCAGTACCGCTAAATAGAGAGAAAAGTCCAAGTTCGAACGGGGAAATATATTCCGCAAGCAGCCAGAAGCACGAGCGATAACAACAGGCACAAATCGAACATATATACAGCATAAGACTGTCCTTAGAAAGCGTTACAAAATAGCATACTAAAAGATACCACGAACCAATAACGTTTAAGATTCTTGCAAGAGGGGAAATACGACATAAAAGTGAAAATTGCACTCTTGGTGCGAAAATAAAGAAGTTCAAATTTTCAAAATAAAATTACAAAAACAAGGCAGTTAACAAGTGAGTTCTGGGAATTTAATATCCCCAACAGAAACAGTAGAGTTTACCAAAACATAAAACATATCAATAATCGGTCTTATTTTGTTGTTTTTTTTTTAATAATTCGTAAAATCTTTTTAAATT
This sequence comes from Schistosoma spindalis, assembly GCA_946903255.1. NCBI lineage: Eukaryota > Metazoa > Platyhelminthes > Trematoda > Strigeidida > Schistosomatidae > Schistosoma > Schistosoma spindalis. The sequence goes on along the minus strand of OX336419.1, from coordinate 16,942,753 downwards.
ATTCTGATATTTTTTTCATGTAGATCTAATGATTTGTTGAAGATTTTGTTTATCTGATTAGTTATTTCTCAAATTCCATAAAATTTTGATAAGATCCTTTTATGGAGCTTAGATGTTTCTTGAAACGATAGAAAATTTCACGAAATAAATCATCTATACAGAAAGTATCATATTCGGCACAGCTTAATTTATAGACGTCTACAGTGTATCATTGGCAAAATCATAATTAATTAGATAACTAAATATGTTATAAAAATGTCTGATGATAGAATTATTCCTCAAAAAAAAAAGCACAATTTCATTACGATAATCTTATCATTTAACATGTATTGAAAAAAATATAGTAAAGTTAAGTAAAATTAATGGATTGGAAAACAAATGATCACTACAGTTGATGGTTAAGGTTAGGAATGAGATTTAGGGTTTTCATCACGAAACCCTATTTAGCCAAATGGATGAGGGAATTTTACTCCAAAATCCAAGACCTGTTATCTTATACCTGATTGGTTCGTCCATTAATTGTAGTCTCGCCCATACATCTTTACCAGAAGAAATACTTCCGAAGATTTATTATTTTCAAGAAAATAATAATTATATACGTATGATGTTGAACGGTAGAAGGTTATTGACTAGAAGTTCAATATCTACGTCTTATGTTAGCTGATCCTGCTTACTAAAGTATATATCTACTACTTCCTTTTCTAGACTATATATCCGTCACAGATGGATCTCACTTAACATAACATTCAAAACACAAGAAATACTCCATAACTACTTCAATTCTAGTTTGACACTTCTTAACAATGTCCACCCAAAGGCCAGTTAGAAATCGAACACAGGACATTCAGATCGTAGGGCAAATACCTAACCATTATAGAGATCAATGCGTTATCATCATCTTAGCATACAGTTCAAAGCTCAATCATCTGACATTCATTTAAAAATCACAATAAAGAGATATACATATAAGAAGAAGAGAATAACATCATCAACTTACTTGAACAATAAGTGCCGGTGTTGGTGGACGATTTTCTTTTGCATCAATTAACAATGAACTCTTTGAATAACACCTATTACTATTATTATCACCAATTTTGATAGTTTGTATATAATCACCACTTATACCAGTAGTGATAACAGCAGCAGTGACAACAACATCAGTAGTCGATCCAGTGTTATTATTATTACTACTACTACTACTGCTACTACTAGCAGTAGTAGTAGTTGTAGTTGTACATGTACTAATAGTATTACAAGAAAGATTAACAAAAGCTTTCGAAGTTATATTGCTGTCGGTAGGCATTGTTATTGTAGATAATGTTGTATTAATTAAAGTATTATTCATAATAAATGGTGTTAAATTTGAATTATAATTGACAGGTATCAAATTTATCAGAGAATTATTATTTAAATCAACATAATTAACATGATTCTCAATTGTGGATGATGATGATGATAATAAATTATGATTATTGTTTGTTGTATAAAAAGTAATTGGATTATTGTAATTATTGTCATTAGTGATAGTTATACCCGTATTATTATTATTATTCTGTGTAATTTGACGCAAATCAATAATTGATAAAGGATTATTTAATAAATATGCTGTCATACATGTATTTGTAGCATTACTAATTACAGTTTGAGCATTTGAATTCTGTGGAATTGAATAATAACAAGAAGGTGATGATAATAGATAAGTGGATTGGAGATGAGAATCATTTGAATGATGTTGAAATGAATCTTTATTAGTATTTCCTTTTGAGTTATCATTGAAAAAAAAAGAAGTTAACAAATGAATTTAAGTTAGAATAAAAAGAATAGTTAGGCAATTTTAAGTACATAATAACGATTTGATTAAACAAACTTAACATGATACTACAACGCTGAGTAATATAATTGATAAATCTTGCTAACATTGATATCTATTAACCATCTTCCTACTAGTCGGTTTCGATATTCCCAACTATTTCTACATGTCAACTAGAATAATAGAGAGAAAGCGTGAATTACAAGTAAGATCTTTACTCCAAGATTGGTTGATGTAGAGAAAAACGAGAGTATTTATAAAGTAATATACGCCCTTAGACCCTCGGAAGTTTCTAGAACCATGCTAAATATAATAGCAGTATAAGTAAATATTCAATCAAAACTGTGACACATGATTCCTCATTTTTCAGGTGTTTCTGCAAAGATTCTATCAAACGCCGATGAGATAAAATATTCCTTAGTGTTAATGATTCTCTAAGAACTTCGACGTGGGACTTCAACAACAACGAAATCGATCTATGTAGCAGTTATATGACTGACCATTTCGAATTTCTAACTAATCCATTATTTAAAGCTACCCCAATTCGCACCCACTTTCGGCTTATTTACATATAATTGTTATCATCATCTTCATGAAGAATGGGACACTGACTATGTATGTCTAATGATTATTAACAAGTAAAAAATAACTTCAACTAACTAGAAGTGAATATCAGTAGTTGAAATTCATGAATTCAAATGATCACTAGTCACCGATGGCACATTTCCATCCCAAGAGGATTGACTTCATATGGAATTACGTAATATGTTCCAGATTGTATACACATGCCAGAGTAAACATCAACAATTAAATGCAGATTAATTCAGTAAACGAAGTTCCAAACAGAATGAAACGTCATGGATTACACAGTTAAATACAATAAAATTTGTGACTGAATAAAATAGTTGGCTGGCACCATTTTCTATGGTTCAATATTTTCACTACATAAGTTTGATTTAAATTATCTTGGAAACCTATTCTTTATTTGAATTAATTAATTCTAATTCATATATTCACAATTCATTCCGTCCCTTTCAAAAATATTATTTCAATATTCAGTTTTCTCATTATAATTGCTACTGTTCATATCACGATTCCATTCATGTCAGTTATCGCTTATTGTCAAGTTGATGTGATATTCATTATTATTATTTTTTATTATTATTAGTGGTTTTATTCAATATTATATTTTTGGTACAATATCAAATTCTCAGCACAAAGTATTTCAACAAGTTTCCCTTTCTTATTTCTTGATCAGTTTCTTGCGATTAGTATAGAGTGTTCGCCCGTTAGATGTTAGCGGTTCAGGAATCAACATCTGATAAATGTATATCCTTTTCGATGCATATTGCCAGTAACCATAATGTCTCTGATTGAGCTCTTTTGTAACTTGTACAGTGAAATGTTGTAAACTTTTCACAAAGGCACCTGAATAGATTATGAGACTAATAGGCATAGTGATGTGTTAAAACAAACAAGAAAACAGATAACTTGTTGAAATATCCAGATGGCAGGAACAGGTAGCCCAGATACTCAAGCACGACTTGGGTTAATTTTTATGACGAAATGAATGTTGTAAATTGGAACCGGTTTTGAAATATTATTAATTATCGTTTCGCTGTATAATTACTAAGTAAATGGACTTATATATATATATATATATATATATATATATATATATATATATATATATATATATTCCATTTATCATAAGCTTTCGGTTCACCTATAATCTACGGTTATATGACTTGCTATTTTGAACTAATTAGTTTCCTCTAATCACACCCACATTTGGCTTATTTACATATAGTTGCTATTTTTCATTTGGTAGAGTAATGCGGTCCGGTATCTCAGTGTTTTAACCACAATTGTTTGAAATATAAATACCATTGACTTTGGGACTCAACACAGAGCATAGAGAGGCTTGAGAACAACGAACCAATAGGGACATAGTTGCGTTGACTTAAGGTCAATAGTGCTAGTCAAGCGTGTAACCGATGCCCTGGTACGGCCAAGAGAGGGGAGAGTCAGCCCTCCATCTTGAAATGCTCTCATATGGCCACATGCGTACAACCACTGCCAGGGAAGTCATACTCACTGCCTTCTCACGCACCAGTGTTGTTTACGAAATTGGGAGGACGAAAAGCGATCGTTCGGAGCTTTAACTGGGTTGGTGGATATGGAGGATCCATCTAGGGGAGTTGGAAAACCCTGATTTCAGATCAATGGTTCATATGGGCTCCAGTATCCTGAAGGGATAAATGGCCTATGAACCTATTGTTGGTTACCGGCTACCATGGAACAGTATCTCCTGACATTGCTCCACTGCCTTGTAAATTAAACCTTTAGGTCAAAGGCTTGGAGAGTAGTGGCTCTCTAATAAAACTACCTGCTTCAGTTTGGGAACCCGGACAGCCCCCAAATGCCCTGGTACGGCCGAGAGTGGGGAGAGTCCGCTCTCCCTCTCGAAATGCTCTCACATGGTCATGCGTATATAGCCTCTGCCAGGGAAGTCCTACTCACTGCCTTCTAGTCCCGGGGGTGTTGTTTACAAAAATGAGAGGACGAAAAGCGAATGTCCGGAGCTTTAACCGGATCCCAAACCAATGGTGCACATGGGCTCCAGTATCCTGAAGGAACAAATGGCGTATGAACCAGTCGTTGGTCACCGGCTACCATGGGACTGCATCTCCTTACGATGCTCCACTGTCTTGTGGATCAGATGTTCAGGTCAAAGGCTCGGGGTGTGGCCCCCTAAGACAACCACCTGCTTCGGTTTGGGCACCCAGGCAGTATCACAGCCCTCACACAAATCAATTGAGATTTGTGTGGCGCATATGTATTTGGTGCCTCCCTGTACCTATACTTATGTGTTAAAATAAATAAATAATAATAATAAATGGGAACCCGGACAGTATTCCAGTCTTCATACAAATCGAATGACAAAGTTTGGCCCATATATATTTAGTGGCTCTTTGTATCAATATCTATGTGTTTAGATAAATAAATCATTTAGCTGTACAGATGTTGTGGTGCAGTAACAACTTCGATCAACAGACATTTATAAATCAGATTCTATGTTATACCTTTTTCTTTATTTATTTTTATTTTAACACATAGGTATTGGTACAAGGAGGTACCAAATACATATGCGCCACACAAATCTCATTTGATATGTGTGAGGGCTGTGATAATGCCCGGATGCCCAAACCGAAGCATGTGGTTTTCTTAGGGGGCCACACCCCGAGCCGTCGACCTGAACGTCTGATCCACAAGACAGTGGAGCATCGTAAGGAGATGCAGTCCCATAGTAGCCGGTGATCAACGATTGGTTCATACACCATTTGTTCCTTCAGGATACTGGAGCCCATGTGCACCATTGATTTGGGATCCGGTTAGAGCGCCGGACATTCGCTTTTCGTCCTCTCATTTTCGTAAACAACACCCCCGCCACGTGAAGGCAGTGAGTAGGACTTCCCTGGCAGAGGCTATATACGCATGACCATGTGAGAGCATTTCGAGAGGGAGAGCGGACTCTCCCCACTCTCGGCCGTACCAGGGCATTTGGGGGGGTTATACCTAGCCATGACTGAGTGACTGAAATAGAATCATTTGATTCATAAGGAAATACAATCACTGAAAAACCAAATACAAACATTGTACCTTTAAACAATTTACAACTTGGCAAATTTTCATAAAATAATTTATCATTCTGTTCATTGACATGATTTTTCTTTGAATCTGGTGTAATTAAAATTGGTGGTAAATTATTATTAGTATTAATATTCATAGTACTATTATTGATATTATTTACATGACCAGAATGACGTATACATTGACGTTTACTTGGAAAATTTTGTGAATTATTATTAACTAACTGACTGAAACAAAATGGTGATGAAGATGATGACGATAATGATGTAATCAACCTCTTACAGTCATTATGAACAAGATGTTGATTAGTAACCGTAGAAGTAGTAATTGTAATAGGAGTCTTCATCATCAATTTGGTATCACGTATGCTAGGAATAATAAGAGACCCATTATTATTATTATTATTATTATTATTATTATTATTGTTATTATTATTATTACTATTATTATTATTACTAACATCATCATTGTTACTATTGTTCTCAGTATTGTTACATAATAGTGTAGATAAAGATAATTTTGGTGAATTAGGATGAAATACGTCAGAAGTGCTTGTTATTGTCGCTGAAGTAATAGGCATTGTTAGTATTCTATCATTGACGGTGATATTAGTTGCACAGTTTGATAATGATGATGAAGGAGACAATATCAATTCGTGAGATACATTGCTAGGACCTGAGGTAACAATATCATTTGATGTTGTTGTTGTTACAGGAGACGATTGATGAGAACATTGATTAATATCGATTAGTGTTTCAATTATTGTTGTATTATTAATATTTTGGTTGGGAATCGTAGAACTCACAGTTGAAGTAGTATTAGTGACAGTTGTAGTATTGACTGTGGATGTGAGAACATCGATAGATTCAAGATCTGATAACAAATGATCGATACATGTGTCTAAATCACCCTTTACCTAGATATGTTTAAATGAATAAACAAATGATTGGAGATTGATTAGTTATAAATAATGTAATGATTGAAATTATAAACCAGTAGCTAGTTTTGAGTGGTAGGAGTCTTGTGGTTAATTAACATGAGTTAAACAAATAATTGAATAGAATAACATGAACCCAAATTCCATTCTTCTCAAATTTGCCTAAGCCATATTTATAAAGCCCTTTCAGTTAGACTTATGAATCCGAAAGGAAATAGTTGTAAATTTTCATTTACTGTGGTCAATTGATCCTCACTTTACTACCTCATTCTTGTAATTTCTTCCCTCTTATTTTTGATTACACAACTTCTTTCGAATTTACAATTTCATTTTTAACTGACTGATCTCAAATCATCTTATTTCTGATTGTTATTAATGTGTACAGCGTTACTTCATTCATTGCATAATCAACTAATTATTTTATCTTTGTCTGATCATCCACAATCCTATCTCATATATTGTACTAACTTATAACACCTTACAGATGTCTGTGATTGCATTACGCTAGCATGATGATACATACTGTTAGAAGCACGTAAACTTGACGATAATTTTCAACTAAAAATATCATAGTTCATGAGTTGTTGATATGAGGACTTAACTAAATAAAATGAGTTGATGCTATTCTACTCAATTCTTTGTTCTTGCCCCCAAATGTCCTGGTATGGCCAAGAATGGGGTTGGGCTCTCCATCCCTCTCGAAATACTCTGACACGGCCACGCGTATATACTCTCTGCCAGGGAAGTCCTACTCACTGCCTTCACGTGGAGGGGGTGTTGTTTACGAAAATGAGAGGACGAAAAGCGAATATCCGGCGCTCTAACCGGATCCCAAACCAATGGTGCACATGGGCTCCAGTATCCTGAAGGAACAAATAGCGTATGAACCAATCGTTGATCACCGGCTACTATGGGACTGCATCTCCTTACGATGCTCCACTGTCTTGTGGATCAGATGTTCAGGTCAAAGGCTCGGGGTGTGGCCCCCTAAGAAAACCACCTGCTTCGGTTTGGGCACCCGGGCAGTATCACAGCCCTCACACAAATCAATTGAGATTTGTGTGGCGCATATGTATTTGGTGCCCTCTTGTACCAAGATTTACGTGTTCAAATAAAAAATAAATAAATAGTCTTCTAGATAATAAAAAGGGAACTAAGCGTAAAAGTTAAACAGTATGAAATAGACATAAATAAAATATGCTCTAGAAAACGAGTGTTTAAAAAGAACTCCTAAGCAATGTACGATGCAAAGATTAAGAGACAATTTTACAGTTTAGATCACTAACTAACCTCAGCTAGATAGCCATTAAAGACTAGGAAGCGCTATACAGCTATTTCATTCTAATATAAGACTCCTCAGCAGTGACTACACTCGAGCTCATCAGGGATTGAACACACGACCATCAGATACCGTAGCGAGGACTTAACAATTATAACTATTGAGTCGATATCCGACAGTTTTTTTATTTTTAGTTTCAACGAATCCATGATATTGCGCAATCATCTCCTAATCTCATTGGTAAGCAAATGGCTCAAATCTGACAAAGCTGAACTTCATTGGTCATGGATTCTCACTATAACTTTGGGAATAACTTGACGAAACTTGTCATAAAATTAGTATTAGAGTCGGGAGTTTGTGAAGTTTCTATTTTTACAGTCAATATCATGCGTCTAAAGGTTGAGTACTTTTAATAACAACTCACAATCTTTCCTTCGATCCCCCGCGGTTGGATCGTGGGTGAGCAACACAGAGTCCCATACTAGAGTGAAAGAACTACCTAGTGTTGGACATTTCCCGACGTTATATGACGACCAATATGATTGAAATATACATCTCAGTTTAGAAAGTATAAGCATCAATCACTTCTAATACACAAACTAAACTATTAACATCTTATTTAAAATAACTATTTAAAAAAAGAAGACATCCGTCATGTGTTATCTGAACAGTCACAAGCTTGAGTTAATTTGTTTTTACTGCTCCGTATTTAATTAAATACTACTCATCAATGGAGATTGTGATTTCCTTTTAAGTATAAATAATAAACGCGCTCATTTAGTAAATGATAATCTATAAGTTACTGACTTATAATTTGACCATCATACTAAAACACTCTCTTCCCTACTATTCACTAAGCATAATCCCTGAGATTTCAGTCTATTCCCAAAAATGCAAGCCTAGTTTATTGAGGACTGAGACTTAAACAATATCAGGATAAAGCAGTTGAAGAACTTAATTTATAATAAATAATTTGAATAATAAAGATAATTTCAATGATTGAAATCACGAGTCAATTGAGGCTAGATCACCGTGGAAAACCTGGGAGCACTGAACGGCCGCTTCATCCTATTGTGGGACAAATGTTTGGTTATAAAACAAGGTAGTAATTTTAAAGAATAAAAGATTGATTATAAAAATAAATTGTAATATCAACTAAGAATATTTTAAACTATAGTCAACTGAACAATTGGAATCGTTTATGAATTCACTTAATTTTGTTATACAGCTTAAAATCATTAAAATATAATGAGAAATTTCTTTCTTTTTGGTCAGCGGTTTTTTAGCGAGTTAGTTTCCTACGGAATGGGATCGCTAATCCCATGCCCAACCCGAGCTCGGGACCGACAGCAACTCTAGAAGAGCTACAGGAGGAGAGTTCTGGTGGGCGGCCTATACTCCACGAGGAGTAAATGGCGTAAGTAAGTAAATAAGTAGGTGAGTAATGAAAGATGGAGAAAATATTAAAGTTTAAAGTAAGAAATAAAAATAATTTCACACTTACACCAAACCAATCATTCCATAATTGCATATTATCTGAAGTATCTGAATTAAAATCTTGACAAACAAATGATGTGGATAATTTTACACTGGTAGATGATAATGATGAAGAAGTATTTGTTGTGACTGAGTGAGATTGATTATTATCCAATGAACAATTCACTATTTTATTATTGTCATTATTATTAGATGGTTGAATAGAAACAATCTCATAAGTATTAGTAGTTTCAGGCCAATTACAAGGATTAGTATTATCATTATATGATAATGGATTACGAGTTAAAATGCCAACTTCAGCATTAATACGTGTAGCTACTTGTTCAGCATTATTAAACAATGCAGATAAGAAACGCTACAATAAAATAATAAATTACAATAAAAAAATTAATGTGTGTGGGGAAAAAAATGATACTAATGCTGAATAAAATCGACAAAAATACATAAAAATTTGAAAACTAGTTTAGGATATTTTGACACGGATACAGAATGATTGATTGGATTTTGTCAATTTGTGAGACATATGATATAGACGAATTATCAATGTCAACCAACATTATGCAGCAGTGAGCTCTGTTTTACTGTGTGGTTGTGAAACATAATTTATGAAAGTAGATATGTGTGGGTTTCAGGTTTTTTTTTAATCATACATGTCTTTAAAGCATAACTTCTATTTCACGGCACGACCAAGTAAGGAATGTTGGTATTAGGCATAAGGTACTTGATGAAGATGAGAGATCAACTGATGAGGTTATATATTTTCATCGAATAAACTGTTGCGTGTCTAATCACAGCCTAACTCGATGAAAGGTGTTGACTAGTGAAGGGGTAAGTTGAAAGAAAGCTACGAACGACCAAACTAAAAAGTGGCATCAATTCAGGAAGTCATTAATTGCTAGACTGAACCAGGTTTTACAATTGAATGATCGACTGACATTTTACCGGTGAATACTCTCTCTCTCTCACTATATATATATATATATATATATATATATATATATATATATATGCGTTACTGATATTTCTAAAATAATTCTTAAGTTGGTATATGGAACTGTAAACTAGTGTGAATATGCAAGTGAACACCACCGACAGCTCTTCTAGTACTAGTGCCGGTCCCAAGTCAGGAGAAAAGGTTTGGTCATGAAGTTAGCGACCCCATCCAGTAGAAAGCAACCTTGTTAAAAGAACGTTAACCAGAATAAACCATTTTTAAACCCTGCCTTGGGAGTTGAAGGATCATCATTCAGGAGAATTATGACGCCTCACGATGAAAGCCGAGATTCTTCGAAAGTCATAAGACCGATTACTCTTATAACAACCACAGCAACACTTATCACAAGTACATGGAATGTTACCACAATGTGAGAGACAGGGAAGACCGGTAACTAAAATGTTCAGATCAGTGGAAGACGTGGGGACAAAGAGAGAAGCTGACATAGCTTCAGATCACCACCTGGTGGTTACAAAGATGAGACTGAAGATAAAGAAGCACTGGACAACCAGACAAACACCATTACTAAACTTCAATTCAGTCTTTTTTCGAAATACTGACAAACTCAGTCAATTCAACTCACTGGCACGCTCCGACCACCAGGCTTCTCGGTCCTTACGCAAGCTTTGCCCGATTTCATTACGTAACATCCTTCGTCTGTGGTCAAACTCACGGTCACCCGGAGTAGACCGAAGGGCTTCAATCAGTTGGATAAAGAAGACAAGCCGATCATTAAAACTCAAGATCACAGGGACAGATGGATAGAGCACTCTGAAGAACTCTTGAATAGGTCAGTCCCACCGAGCCTACAGAGAAGAAGGATACATCATCAAGACACCATAGAAAGATCTGAGAAAATGTGGAAACGGCTACAGAGGCATCACACAATTATCAGTACTACGAAACGTTTTCAACAGTGTTACTTAACCAAATGGAAGATTCAGCAGACGCCCAACTTCAAGATCAACTGGCCGGATTCCGTAAGGATCGGTCGTGTATAGACCAAATAGCGACACGCAGTCAGTCAGTAACAACGAAGAATTTCGTTGGTGCGTACATTAGTTCGAGTTGCCATACCACATTAGTACAGAGATGCAGTTGTCGATTAAAATCCCGAAGTCGTAGAGGTGGTAAGAGTATAAACAGAAATCGAAAAGATTAGGGTTTGAAGATGTTATTCAAAGAGTATAATCCAGTGAAATAAATTTGAAAAGAGAAAAAACGGACATGAAGAATTCAGAGGATAAGAATTAGGGAGAATACAAAGAGTGGATGCGACACTACGAATCGTCGCTGAGCAATCAATTGGATGGAACTAGTTACTATACATCGACTTGCTCGACTATGATAAAGCATTTAACAGTGAGTACAGGGGGACCTTATAGAACCTTTTACACTATGGTGTACCTCAGAAAATCGTCAACATAATACGGAATTCATATGACGGACTACACTGCAAAGTCGTGCATGGAGGATACCTCACAGATGCTTGATGGAGAAGTTCTGGAAGGTCGAAATCTTCACGTACCTGCGCAGCATCATCAGTGAACAACGAGGATCCGATGCAGATGTAAAGGCAATGATTGGCAAACAAGAAAAGCATTACCACAGTTGAAGAACATATACAACTCAAAACAACTGTCTGCAAGCCAACATCAAAGTCACAATCGTTAGTACGAATGTCAAGATAGTTCTACTGTATGGAGCTGAAAATTGAAGAACTACCACAACCATTATCAAAATGGTACAAGTATTTATAAACAATTGTCTACACAAAATACTCAATGGCCGTTGGCCGGATGCTATCAACAACAATCTTCTGTGGGAGAGAACGAGCCAGCTTCCATCTGAATAGGAAATCAGGAAAATAAGATGGAGGTGGATAGGATATAGAGTGTGGAAATCATTAAACCGCATCACAAGGCAAGCGCTAACTTGGAATTCTGAATGGAAACGGTAAAGAGGAAAACCAAGAAACACATTGAGACGGCAGTTGGAAACAGATATGAAAAGGATGAACAGTAACTGGAAAGAAGTGGAGAGGATTGCTTGAAAGAGTTCAATGGAGAATCTTGATAGGCCGCCTATACTCCTCAACGCGGGACAACAGATGGAGGAAAATATATAAGTGTATTTATTAAGAAAAAGTCAAACAAATTCAAAACCAGTTGTATAACATGAATATCATTCAAATCACCATTATTTGTTGAACTTATTTACCAGTTTTACAAACTAGTGTTCATGATTTCAAGTTACACTCTAAGTGTGAGGACTAATGATACTACCACTTAGTTGCCCAAACCGAAATAGTTGGAATGAACTACAAACCTAGGAATTAATGTTGAAAGCTGAAAGCCTTAACCACTGAGCTACAACTCGCCTCCAAACAATCATTACAACTCCCATTTTCAACCAGTAACTCACCTCCATATCCAATTCTTCTTCATAACTGTTAGTTAAACTAAATATTGTACTTCCGACGCCAGATCCAGGTGATAACTGACGTGGTGGTTGATTACTGAGTGATAAAAAAACATAAATAATTACAGAAATATATAAAATCATAATATCTGGAAATGTCAGTAGGACTATAATTTTTGAACGAATCAATCAGGTTTAAGCTAAATTAAATGTATCCATATGATTAAATAGAATTTTAATATTTATATAGTTGGTGTCAGCTTGTGATGAAGACTTAAACTGTAATTTCTAACCCTAACTGTTGACTCTAAAACCCTAATTTCTCAAACTGGTTTATAATAGTCAATCGACCCCAACACAGTTGAATATTCTCAAGATCACTTTAGCGTTGCTCAAAGGCCGTCAATAAATTATAGTCTCACCAAAATATCCACAAGATTTTTCTAAAAATAAAGTTCCTTGGAAAATTAAAGGTAAAAGTACACTTTGCTGACGGCCTTGAATGAACCAATTCGAACCAAGATGGTGTATCACGGATTTTCACGCGAAATTAAAAGTTCAGTGCAAGATAGGTCGTATGTTGTTACTAACTAAGCGGAAATCAGCAATACTTCGTTCCTAAAATCCTTGAAATTAATTACAAAAAATATCTACCACCCAACTAAACAATGAATATAACATGGTGCTTAAGATAGACTGTCAGAAACACCTATTACCGATGCAGATTCTATGATCCAGCACTTGATGCAAAACAATTGGCAACTAAGGGGGTTTATGTAACTGTATAGTATTCTTCCAACCTAACTTCTGACCCTGATGTCGATTGATGACAAAAACCCTACGGGGTTACGGACCCTTAGTCACAACACTAGCCCAATTCATAGTATGTAAACTTAACCCTTTTTCCTTTGCCACCATATATAAATCAATATGTATGGGTTAATTATTTATATCGAAACCATTATTCTACTGTAATTTTACTACTTTTTCTAATTAATTGTTTCATAACTAAGCAATGTTTTCTGATTAACTGATAAGATGCTCGGGATCGTTAGTATAGTATATTTTTACTAAATCAGATTCAGCAGCCAGCCAAAATCAGAGCGCTTACTTACTTACTTTACTTACGCCTGTTACTCCCAATGGAGCATAGGCCGCCGACCAGCATTCTCCAACCCACTCTGTCCTGGGCCTTCTTTTCAAGTTCCATCCAATTCTTGTTCATTTTTCTCATATCTATCTCCATTTCTCGGCGTAATGTATTCTTTGGTCTTCCTCTCTTCCTTCGACCTTGAGGGTTCCATATGAGGGCTTGTCTTGTGACGCAGTTCGGTGCTTTCCTCAATGTGTGTCCTATCCACTTCCAGCGCTTCTTCCTGATTTCTTCCTCCACTGGGATCTGATTTGTTCTCTCCCACAGTAGGTTGTTGCTTATAGTGTCCGGCCAGCGGATCTGAAGTATTTTGCGTAGACAACTGTTAATAAACACCTGTATCTTTTGGACGATGGATTTCGTAGTTCTCCAGGTTTCCGCACCATACAGTAGAACTGTCTTGACATTTGTATTGAAAATTCTGACTTTGATGTTGGTTGCTAATTGTTTTGAGTCCCAGATATTCTTCAGTTGTAGATATGCTGCTCTTGCTTTGCCAATCCGTGCCTTCACATCTGCATCAGATCCACCGTGTTCATCGATGATACTGCCCAAATATGTAAAGGTTTTTACATCTTCCAAATCTTCTCCGTCAATTGTGATTGGATTGGTACATGTTGTGTTGTATCGAAGAATCTTGCTTTTCCCTTTGTGTATATTGAGACCTATTGCTGCTGAGGCTGCAGCTACACTGGTTGTCTTCTCCTGCATTTGTTGTTGTGTGTGCGATAGAAGAGCCAGATCATCTGCGAAGTCTAGATCATCCAACTGCATCCTAGCTATCCACTGTATCCCGTGCTTCCCTTCAGATGTTGATGTCTTCATGATCCAGTCGATCACCAGGAGAAAGAGAAAGGGTGAGAGTAAGCAACCTTGCCTGACACCGGTCTTTACTTCGAACGACTTTGTCAACTGTCCTCCATGAACGATCTTGCAGTTTAATCCATCATAGGAATTCTGTATGATATTGACTATCTTCTCAGGCACGCCGTAGTGTCGAAGAAGCTTCCATAGGGTTGTTCTGTCCACGCTATCAAATGCTTTTTCGTAGTCGATGAAGTTGATATAGAGTGATGAATTCCATTCAATTGATTGTTCCACAATGATCCGTAGAGTTGCGATTTGGTCTGTGCACGATCTATCCTTACGGAATCCTGCCTGTTGGTCTCGAAGTTGGGCGTCTACGGAGTCCTTCATCCTGTTTAACAATACCCTGTTGAAGACTTTTCCCGGTATTGAAAGAAGAGTGATTCCCCTGTAGTTGTCACAGTTGCTGAGATCGCCTTTCTTTGGTATTTTGACTAGAAGTCCTTCTTTCCAGTCTTTTGGTACCTGTTCCTCATCCCAGATCTTTCTGAAGAGAGTTTGGAGTATCCTTGCAGTTGACGCTACGTCTGCTTTCAGTGCCTCTGCTGGAATGCTGTCTAGTCCTGCTGCTTTGCCACTCTTGATTTGTCTGATAGCCATGCTGATTTCTTCAATTGTCGGTGCGCCAACATCAATTGGGAGGTCCGTGAGTGCTGCTTCGATGTTGGGTGGGTTCAGTGGGGCTGGTCGATTCAAGAGTTCTTTGAAGTGTTCTACCCACCTGTTTCGTTGTTCTTCAATGTTGGTGATTATCTTGCCTTCCTTGCTTTTCACTGGTCGTTCTGGTTTACGGTGATTTCCGGAGAGTTTCTTTGAAAATCAGAGCGCATTGTGATCAAAAAGACAATGGTCTTTCCATGTGCAATTTCAAAGGCTATACCTAATTAAGATCAATTATTAACGTAAAATATGAAAATCCAATAATCTACACAAACTTCTTTACTAACACTATTTTATACATATAGGTGTGAAATATCATCTTTTACTCAAGACGAGTAAACATTGGGTTATCTTACCGTCTTCGTCTAGTTGAAACAAGATCAGTACTTTTTGCATTATTCAGATTATCTTCACATGTTATTACAGGATGAATCACCATATCTGTAACTAACGTCTCTGATGATGCCGGTGGGGGTAGCAACGAAAACACCGAAAATATTGAACCATTATCAGAAATCTGTTGATGATCGCTTATATCACTTGACTGAGCATTAAGACATATTTGTTGTGGAGGAATATTTTCGTTTTGGTTGGTCACAACTACAGATTGAACAGTGGCATCATTCATGGTTTCTTCTGATGTTGTAAATATAGGCGATTGTTGAAATATCACAGAATTACAAGATGTTGACAGGGATAGAACATCACTATTACCGTTATTCGTAACAGTAGTAGTAGGTAATGTCTCAGATATACGTTTTGTCTTGTTTTGTAAGCGAACCATAGATTGCATAGGATTAGCATTAGATTTTGATGCAACTATGTTAGACTGTGATGTTTGGTGAGATGAGGAACTTGGAAAGCTACTGCTACACAGATCAAAATTGAATACATTTGTTCTGTTAGCTGCTAAAGGTTGTCTATATATTCGTAACACTGGTCGACTGGCTCTTAAACCAGTTGAATTATTATCTAGTGAACACACAGTACCAGCACCTACCCCACTAGTTGAGTTCGAACCTGAAGTTATGGAAAGATCAGAGTAACGATGAAGGATAAACTAAAAGATATAAGAATAATCAGAAAATCCTAACCATTTATGACTTGATTATTACTACTATGACCATCCTGGAAAACTAGCTTCGGTTGCTCGATTATATTTTGTAACTGTCGTTTCTGTGATTTTCACATCGTGCATCACTCGCCTACCCTGAGACTGGATGGAAAGATGAGATAATCAGTTTATGACAGCGCTAGTTCGTAAAAGAAAGTTGTGTGAGACTGACACCAGATAGTCCATTACGAATACCCAGTTGAAGTACTAGCGATGGTACAACTCAGTGGCTTGAGAAGTCATAAGATACGGGTCGAAATAGAAGTCGGTGGCGATACTGCTATAGTTTCAAGTTACATTAAAAAAACGGAACTCTCTTAAGTGAGTTGCATTATAATTTCAGGTTTATATGGTACATAAACCACTTATACTCTATACAAATTTTGCAAAAGAAACCTGTCACATCAAATAATAGCTCCATTTTAGTCTAATGATCCATCTCAAAGTGTGGATTATCTCGTACTGAACAGTTGTTGTTGAGTTTGGAAAACAACACTCTCCAAAAAACAAAAGTGGTGCACCTGGACAGCACGAACCAATTCATAGTTATTCATCGTCAAGTCACTACGTTTTTATTAAGCGAGATCTCATATTCTGATCGCATTCTAAAGCATGTTTTTAATACAGAATATGACTCGGATAATAATAAGAATAGGAATAATAATAATAATAATAATAATAATGTTAAGTGACTCAGACAAGAACGTAGTGTCACCAAAAAAGTACATAGACCTATCGAACATCTAATGATCGATAGAGATTAGTTTCGAAGCATAAGTGATCCACAGCATCAATACATAGAATATGATGATGATTTAAAGTACTCACTTATTATATTAGGTAATGAAGCTATTGTTACATTTGGTTTCACGGTAGCAAGTGGAGGTCGAACTGTAGTGGATTTATCAGCAGGTATTATTTTAGGCGGTACATAGGATTTTCCTAAAGGCATCCAAGCAGGATGAATAGGACGAAATGATTTCGGTCGTAAATTTGATGAACAAGCTTCAGGAAATGACTGCAAAAATTGTGCTATGGAAGCATTTAGATTCCCCAGTTGCCACGGAAGATTGGCCTTTTTTAAATGAGGGATGACTGAAATGTAAGGTGTAATATGCATGTGAGAAGTAAAATACATTGATGTTTTCATTCGAGAGCAAACCGATCTTACATAAATGCGTACCACAAAGGTTAGTTTGTTACACTCTGAACTACATAAGTATTGAGGGGGTGAACGACAATATCTGTTGGTTAAAAAAAGATTGGACGAGCATGAGAGAATGATCCCTTTTATACTAATAAACAAAGCCTAATGATGTTACTTATCAACGAAAATACTCCATTTAACCAGATTTTATAAACTTTTCAGTGAACTAATCACAATATTTTCTTTGATTAGATTAAACTAGAGCTTTTAGATATCTTAGTATACAAATCTTCATTTGTAATAACATGATGCAATAATTTTGGCACTCAGATTCAATCTGTTAAATAGCAACTTTAAACCCAAGAAAGATATATAGACTAGTAAATTTAATTAGCACTTTTACTAATTGCACAAAATATAGTTCATATCGTGAAACACTATTTCAGTAGCCACAGAAGTTAGAGATTTATGGAAACTCAGTAATGTAAATGACTTCAGAGAAGCTTAAATTCTGGTGTAGTAAAACCCGCTACAGCGTCAATATACTAGAGAATAGTAAGATGGTAGCTTAGTAAACTTCGGGTTCGAACCCCACTTCGACGTCGACTTAGGTAACCGGGTAATATAATTAGCTTTGATGTCTATAGTATGATTCATGTATGTGCCTGATGACTTAATTAGGTTGGAAACTATAAATTATTTTATGGAGAAAATCTAAACGAGTTTGAAATGGTACATGATACACTATAAACGTACTTCCTAAACCTTTTATTTTAATACAGACTGCATTCCCTTGCATAGTCTTTGTTATAGTTTGTATGTATAATAACGAACTACCTACAAACGTGAAGCACTGACTTGACGCCTAAATTAATGAGGTTTTACCAAATACATAACACATTTAAACCTCACTGCATCTACTTGTTTGACAGCTGAACAAAAATATACTCTCTTGAAATATATCTTGTTGTGCATGTATGTTGAAAGATGAAGCGTTTCTTACCAACTGATTTTGAGCCATGCTTCACCTGAAGCTGGAAGACAGCGAAAAATACGGATTGAGAAGTATTATACTTGCAGTTCTCATCAGTAGCTTAATGTAAATAACCCTAATCGAACTCAGAGACATCAAATGTACTCACGAACAATCATGACTATGCTGTCTGCCTCAACCCACAAAGCTCGAATTAGCACTCAACTCGCAGGATTGCGGAGTAATTATCACATGCGCCACTGCCTTTTTGGACTTATTTTTTATGCTAAGAAACAATGTAGTTTTAAAAAATGTAATATTAGATAACTTTAACAAGAGAATACTTACGATTTTAATCTACCTGTCAAATAACTAGAAAAAATGTAGCATGAACGAATACACAGGCTGACACACTTCATCTGAAATCTGTTGGCTAATGACAACCTTAGAGCTGTCACACCTACTCTTACATTAATTAGAATTTAAGTTAATATTCATATGAATAAACATTATCATTGTGGATCACACAAAATGTTGACTTACCCTCATTCACAATATGAATGTAATCATGAATAATATCCAACAGAGTTAGTTCTCTGAAATACAAAGGTATCTCATTCACTGATGCATAGTGATGACGAAACTCAGACAAGTGAACGTTTTCTCGAAGAAAAGCACCAGCAGCCACAACGCAATTGCTATCTCGCAAAAATCCTACGAAATAAACCCTTAAAAATGTTGCTAACCGAGGACAAGTCCAGATATTTCAGAGGGAAGCAAATTAAAATAGTCTGTCATTCTAAAAAGTACCGTCTGCGTTCAAAATGGTTCAAGTACTTCTGGATGGAATAAAAGAAGCTTACGAACAATCGGCTTCGTAGCTAGTAGCAGCGGATCACCGATACCTCTAGCCAATAACCTAGGTATATTAACAATAAAAATAATCAGTAACTCATAGTTAGATACTGTCCTTCGTCCTTAAGAATATGTCAAGTTTTGTCTTAAACGACTCTTGTGGATTCGCTCAGACTAGCTCAGTTGGCAGCGAATTCCAGCATTTTACCACTCTTAAGAAGTAGAAGGTGTGTCTTCAGTCCATTCTATTGTGTTGCGTCTCTGGGTGTTACCCCTATGCTTTGTGTTGGGACTAAGCATAAGTAAGTGTTTAAGGGAATGCCCGAAAGTGTTTAGGATTATATAAGTCATTAATAAGTCAACTCTAGGACGCCCGCACTCTGACGGGTAAAGGTCCAAGTCATTACTGTAATCAGTATCTAACAGTGATATGGCGTTCAAAGATTAGACCTAACAGTCAGGTCTTAATTGATTAGATAATGAACGACCAGATATCTGGTTTATCCAAATCATTTGTGGTTTTGGATTATATTCACCTCGCACTTTTGTTCTGTGGATCAACATGTCATTTGATTGCATCCATTGATTAGCAATCTGTTTATCAACAAACAAAATCGCTCATCTTTTGATGTTAAGAATTCATATGGGTTGCATCAATTGATTCTACACGTCTGTTGATAAACCATGTTTTATAGGTAGATAATAGACTTATTCTAAGGCCAAGAGGTTGATAAAACTAACCTTTATAATGTTACCAAACATTCGTTCCTATGATCATGTATTTTTGTTGTTCTGTAAGCTGATCAATACATTTCAAAAGATTTTTCTATTTTAGTGCACAGTTTATTACCGTCCTAAGCTGCTGATCCGTTCGTAGATATAGAGTCTAATTATATCCAGACGCGTAGATCTAGAAATATACAGTTTGAGAAAAATCCTGGTGACTGTAAAAATCCTGAACAACCCCCACAACAAGGAAAAACAAACAAATTTTTACCGTCTATTTTGCGTTAACCAATGTTAGCATTCAAGGATAGGTTACACTGATTATTTTCATTTTAATAACAATTTTGCCAACCTTTTATGTAAACACGGGTTTCATCAAGTGTTTATAGAAGCCGGAGATAATGCCGGACATGCACGGTTAGTTTTATTTGCACTTATATCTTTCCTCATAGTGCCTGTGTTATGGCTTTGGTTTCTAACCCAACGATCTTTAGAGCTAAATATTCTACATTTCTATGCATCTTTTGTCGACTATTTTTTGTGAGGAATTTATCGCGTATTGCCGTCTTCCAAACTACCGAATTAGAGAGAGCTTAACTGTTATACTACCAACGGCAATAATGTGCAAAACCAAACCCAATGTTGAATCTAACAGTCTGCTTCTGTCTCGTAAGCTCATTATTGTTGCAAACTGAATGACATTGCTGAATATTTATCCATTCATACTTCCTGAGTAATCATTTTACTTGCTTCTTGTGATCATTTTCTTTCTATCACTATTTTATGCTAAAGATTTCAAATTTTCTCGCGGCAAATAATCAGTTTTTAGTCAGGCACTGTGATAAATGGTGTTTTCAGAATCACTAAGACAAAATATGCCTTCGAATTCCAAGACATACAAACCTACAAAAAATTGTCAAGATCGATAGGACTTATTCATTGAAGCCATTAAACTATCCTTCACTGAACAATACAGAATAGCACCGAAATACTGAAACATCGGTAGCAAAGAAATCAGTCGCCGTGAACTAGTTGGTCACAAAGGCTATACTACCACGTACCTGCAGTACTGTTCTGTAGAAGGCAAATAACCAATGATGTTGATTTTGGAAGCCTACTCGAGATATTCTGCAATAGCGTGATCTCCTAGCTCACATTAAAGCTACAGCCCGGTTGATGCGTAACATGGACCAACTGTACTTCATACACAGTTATTAAGGCAACTTCGATGATCGTACATTAATTATGTAGATAAAGGAAATATCTGTGAAATTAGGTACAAGAAACAGCAAGACTGCAGTGTTAAGGAATAAAAGCCACACGATCCTTCAAGCCGAACATAAGATAGCTGAAAAACTTCACATTCAATATCTTACACGGAAAGTCACAAATAAAAGACACAGGAACAGGTTGATCTGTTTGGTATGGCTCAGCCTTGCAGGCGTGGTCATTCTGAGTAACTGATTCTTTTCAACATTAAATATATCTTACCCCAGTCAAAATGTGCTCTTCGGAAATGTTAATCATCACGTTGTTGATTGTCACGTAGGGTGAGTCAGTACGAGCAGTGATGTGATTTCCGCGTGAGACCTTATAGATTGGGTAGTAAGATTATGACAAATCTTCATTTTTAGGACTAGGTCGACTATTTTGGTAGTAAGGATAAATGTGCTGATACCGAACTAAACTATATCTCTACAAGACCACTGACGCACGCTCCTCTTCACGGTATCCAACTGATTGATACGCGTTGGTCAATAACAGAGTGTAACGTGGTTCTGAGAAATGATGCGGAGTTAATCGTAAGTACTTACTAAAGTATTCAAGCTTGAGTTTTCGTTTTGTATACATCACATACCATTTTTAAAGCTCCCTTGACCAGTCGTCACGGCTTGTTGGGGATGTATCCGATCTCACTGTTCTTAGGAGTTTGTTTAGGACAGGAACATAGAGAACTGCACCTGGCTGACTTGAAGCCGAACTTCAGTTGTTGCACGATGCATCGTACATCATTCATTTGGGGTACCCCTCTCCGTTATTCCATCTGCATTGTACACTGTGTTCAAACATTGTTGGATATAGAATGGGGTAGCTTGTGTTCATTCTCAAATCTGCTTTACTGCATCCAATCTTGTTGAGTCTGTGTGTTACTCAGTGGGACTGTCTGATTGGAGCTATCCACAGAAAGTTGATCGCTAGTACTTAATGAGACAACAGTTTGCCAGTGAAATCAACCTTCCATATTCGTTTACAAACACCCATATTATTACCAGAGATTTTAATCTTCCTAAAGTTAACTATGCCAGACATAAGCAGGGAATGATAAATAAGATGAAGCTCAGCTTTCAACCTCATTGAACAAGTAGGATTATTCGAAAATATGAAGTCATAAACGTGTTGAGGAAGGAGTCAGATGATATCAGACCTATGTTACACATTCACAAATGATAATCTCCCGAATGACAATGTCATGATCCTGACTCTGCTGCGGAAAAGTGTCAGATCTACCTGATTGACATGCTTGGCCTTAGTTCCGCCATTCAGTCACATTTCGACAGTCCAAATCCAATGTTTTCCAGTTATAAGGTCCCGACGACCCGATGAATATTGGCAGGAATGCCGTAGAATTCCAAAGAGAACAGTACGTATGAACAACTTCACCATCATAAACAATCCAAACCTGCGAGAGCTTCACCCCAAATCCGTCAGGAGCCTTAGAAATTACCTCGAGCACAGAGCTACTAAACCAGAATCCGCATCATCCAAACAAGGATACGTTGATTAGCATTGACACGACTTACTCTGCAACACTGATGGAAACGCATTCGATCTTAGCGACATAACCCAGTATATCGTTCTCATGTTTGCCAAGACAAAGAGCACTTCCAGACTATTAAATAACGACAACACTAATTTTCAGGGATGGCCAAATCCGTGAACCTTTAAGCTACCTGCCGTCAGCATTTCTTTCAGTAGTTTTAACGTTAGTGGATCCTCTAAAATATGACACCCCACGTGATCACTTGTTGCCTACAACATGGTTTCAGAAAGTACCAATACCGCCTCACAAAATCACTAATTAAAGTGGATAGATGGAATACCGCTGTTGATCACAGGAGGACAGTGTTTGTGCCATATTTCAGTTTATTCAAGTAAACAGAGACATGAAATAAGAAAGAGTGGTCCAGCAAAGAGTACTCTTTTCGACGAACTCATTTTCAAAATTGCACAACCACAAATGTATACTCGATTGACGATATGATAATCATTGCGATAATAGTGATAGCAAAATTCTGTTAAACATTTCAAGAGAAAGAAGAACAAACCGAGGTACTAGAACATTATTTTTTATCAGAGAAAATAATAATATTTTAATTGTTAAAGGCTTCAATATTGATCACGAAGATGGATAAAAAAATTATAAATGGGAAAGGAAAACTCAGCTTGGTGAGATAGAACCCAAGCTCCCAATTTTGGGGAAAATTTTGCCTACTTGCGGAAACGGCACATAAACATAAAATTTCGCCAGACTTGCAGAAATTTCCCAGAATTTCCCCTGACTTTGGGGTTTTTCCCTAAACCAAGGAAGCACTGGACGGCCGTTACGTCCTAGTATGGGACTCCTCAGCAGTGCGCATCCACGGTCCCGCTCCTCGCGATATTCGAACCCAGGACCTGTCAGTCTCGCGTCAACTAGACCACTGAGCCGGCATCCAGCGGTGTTAATGTCTAACTTCAACCAATCCACAAAGTTGCACTACCGTACACCATTGTCTTCAGCGAGTTGATATCTCACAACAGTTTACGCCTTGCCAAAGAAACTTCACGTTAATCGATTTATGGGTTTTATTAAAATACTGATTTTTGACACATTGAGATTTTATTATAGTTAATAAAATTAAAAATTAATCATTTATGCGATGTTTTTCATTGCTTTTTTACTGTAACAGGTTACGCAGAAGTTGAACTACCATTCGGTATGTTCTAAAAAAATTAAAAAATACTTTTTCGTTGATAATCACATGTGAAGATATGTGAAACGTCGATGACGTACCAACAATATGACAATGCTGTTAATAATGCGAACAAAGAATTTACGGTTACGTGAGATTCAACATTTAAATGTTGACTCTGAAACTAAATATAATCTGCAGGATTGTAGAAACAGAAATATACTAGCTGTGGTTGAAAGGTCTATAGAGAAGGCAGAAGGGGGTATGGATAGCTGTGCAGGCGGAAGAGCATTACGAAGAAAGAGAATTATGAAGGATTGAAATCATAGTAAAAGTAGAGTTTGTGTACGATTCTTTCAAATACATAATACTGATGTCTCCAGATGTATAGCTATTGCATTTTCAGAACTAATGCAAAGTAACTGCCTTTGGATACCTTGTGCCTACCTTACAGATAAATTCAAACTCAGAGCCCACTTTGATCGAATGACCTGTGTTAAGAAGTTGTTCAATTATTGATCCGTTATTGGCCAAGCCAGGTATTATATACTTACTAATGAAGTACAAATCCTTGGACTAATTTTACTTTGTCGACTAGCAATTACTCTTACCACCACTAAAACACATATAATCTGACCACTGTCTTATGATTTATATCATTAGTTAACTTCATAACAATGTAATACACTAAATGTGTAGTGACCTACTTTTGTCAACAGAACGCGATTGATTCAATGAAAACAATTATTATTATAACCAACTGTACCAATAATTGTTTTACTGTGCTCGTTTGCTTAACTATGCTAATGACAGCCATTGCTCTCTCTCCCGTTGACTTTGAACTTGTACGAATTCGGTTACGCTTAGTACTAGCGCTTGTACTCCTTTGGCACAATCTCGATATTCTTTCGATACAACGAGATCGCCAGCAAATACATCTCGATTACAGCCATCATCCGCCTTCTGATATTGACCTACGGGGATCTTATTGGTTAACTGGCACGTGGTCTTCTTGTAGTGGTGTTCATAGTCAATCGCGACTCGAATCCACGCTACAAATGGATATCTAACCTACAATACAAAAGCTTTCAGCATCTGATTTGCTTGTAACACGAATACTGTTCTTTTATCTTCTCTAATATGAATACCACAGACAAGATAAGAGTAGAAGACGTTCAAAGACGCTTCACACGCCAAATGCTAGGAAGTAACTCCAATGTCGATTACACAGATAGATGTAAGCACCTCTCTTCAGAACCTTCATGACACCGTAGGCCAAAGAATAATTTAATATTTATCCACAAAGTGATAAATGGACTCCTATTTTTAACCTCCTGCCGATCTGTGATCCACGACCCAGTCTATAGACTAAGAAACAACGCATATACACTACTTACCGTAAAACACCAAAAACAAATGTGTTGTAAGTTCTTTACAGTGCGATATAGTTTATTGTGGAACAGGTTGCCGATGCTTATCCGTAACACTGTTTCTAGGCACTAAAGTGATTCAATCTTTCCTTGAACTCCCCGCCCCACCAACGAAGCACTTTATTGGTGACCGCCTAATCTCTAATAATAATAATAATGATAATAATATATTCTGCATTTTCAGGTACACGCCATTTTTACAGGCATGATCTACAAATTATAACATTTGTTGAAGCAAAGCATGCTTCTCAACTTATTAAGTTTATAGTTGTTATAAAGTAGTCTCGTAGAGCGCTTGTTATAAACCCTGGCCTTGAGTTGACGCATACGTCAAGTTTGTTCCAGACGTTAGAAGTTCCATAGCTGTGCCCTCGGAGCAAGATTCTGAAGAAAATAAAAAAGAGAAACAGCAGAACAGCAAGGCACTTGGATATGGACTCCAAACATTGCTTAACATTACGTAGTAGAACAGACAGAGGTATAATAAATTAGATTTAATTCATATTATCTCATGTTAAAGTGAAATGAAGTCAGAAGCTCCATTTAAGAAAATGTATTAATAAAGAACAAAGAATCGTGATGTTTAACAAGTTGGAGTAAGCTCATATGAAGGAAGGGAAGTTAAGGTTGGTACAGGGAAGCTGTTTATTAGAAGGGAGTATGCATATGGAGGGTGAAGTGTTGAAAATATTAATAACTATATCTGTTATTGTCTGATTTTTTCTTTCTTTTTTCGTTTTTTTCGTCCATCCGATGCCAGCCACACAATCCATGTGTAAAAGTCCGAGTTAGCATGTTATAGGTTGTCTTAGTAGAATAGCCAATCCAGTATAAAATTGGAAACATGAGTCTGAGTGGTGAGCGTAGGAAGACAATCTATATCACAGATTGATTGACATATGCTCAATCATAGAGAGCCTGATACATACAAAATGTTCTGCCCCACAAACACGGGTGGATTGAAGTCATCGCCCTCACCATCAATGCTTGTTGGCCAGCAACTCCACCCTCTATCCTTTTGTGATGTTAGGCTCATTTAAGCTTATTTTTGGATATATGTCATGCCTCACACAATCCTCTGTGCTTCATATTCTGTTGGAAAACACTATTTCTATAAGTATCATTTTACAAGCTTATAAGGCAGTTAGAAATTATGGATGTGTGTAAGGTATCGATGCTGTGCTTTAATTGACTATAGTATAAAGTATAGTTTGCCAATTAGAGTATAAGCTTTAAGAAGGGTATAGTGTAGGATAGTTGTTTATTAAAGCGGGGAGAAAAATATGGAAGTATATGGGTTGTAGATGACGTAACGAGTGAAGAAATAGTGTGCAAAAGAGTAAAAAGCTAATAAAGAATAAACAGGGAGAAACCCCCACACTAACTTCATGCTGATGTTATTTTGTGTTGTCCTAACCAGTTGACGGGGAACAGGCTCCATAGATCCAGGACCACTGGTATTAGGCAGTCTATTGTGCGGTTCTCTGGATTTTTTTGGGTGGTAATGAGTGTCCCTTAGCGACCGAGTTTAGTTGAACAGTATTGATAGGTCCAGTGAGTTGCCTGTCTAATTTAAGTGAAGAAATAGAGTAGAAAAAGTAACTAAACAACTGCAAAGTAGGAAAAATAAGGCAAACGAAACTTGAAGTCCATTTTGGTTTAGACATGTAGAGAGCCTATGATGTCTGATTGGGGCAAAGATGTGTTCGTACGTGCTAGATCAGTGCAAATGGGGGCTTGATCAATCAGTCTTACAAACGTATGTAATTCATCTGCCATGAGTATTTCGAAGGGAAGGCTGTTCCATATTATTGCATGATTGATGAGGAAAAAGTCTTCCCGAGATTTCGATCTGTATTTCTCAACTTTGACCGTAGATACTTTGTTTCGAAGTTCGTATTCATGAGAATCACGGGCAAGAACTATTTTTGCATGTTGAATAAGTAAGGTTTTTGAGTAGTTTGAAGTAGAGACTCAAATCGGTCCTAAACCTCTTCCAAAGGGGTGCTATTCCTAAGATTTTTCATCGGAAACTTTAGTCAATGGCCGATTCAGTCTTAAGTATTTTGCGGGTGAATCATCGTTGTACTCCTTCCACTTTTAGTATATCAGATGGGCGAAGGTTGGAAAAAAAGAACGAGCAGTATTCAGCGATAGGTCTTACACAAACTTTATAAAGAAGGATTTTGGATTCATTTTGATAGAAATTACAGAGAATGAAGCCAAGCGATTTTCGCATTTTAGATGCTTTGGGTGAGATGTGTACAGAGAAATTAAGACTGTGTGATTAATGTACCCCTATGTCAGTCACTGATGCCAGTCTGGGCAGTGTGTTGTTGTTAAGTGTTAGTTTTATTTTAAGAGACGTGTCTCCTATACATAACCAGCCGCATTTCTCTGTGCTGAGCTCTAACCTCCAGCGTTTTCACCAGTCGTCTACTATGTTGAGTTCATGTTGGATTGTTTGCATAGTACATCGCAAACGTCGGTTATATAGATGACTTTTAAGTCATCGGCATAGAAGTAGGTCTTACCTGTGCTAAAGTACTTGTATATACTGTTGATGTAGATTATAAAGAGCAATGGACCCAAGACACTACCCTGCACAACACCACTGGTTATCGGTCGAGGTGTAGATGTTGTAGAGTCAATCTTGGTTACTTGATATCTGTTCGTAAAAAAGACTTAATCCGTTGTGAAGGGGGATTTATAATTCCAACTGACTTAAGTCTGTTGATTAGAAGATTATAAGGTACTTTATCGAAAGCTTTCTTAATATCGAAATATAGTATAACAACTAGTTTCTTCTGAACACGTATGCGAGTAACCTCGTTAAAGAAGTCTGTCAGACATGCACTGCACGACCTTGTTCTAATGAAGCCGTGTTGTGACGGGCCTATTAGATCTTCCTTAAGTAGGTGTCAGATAGTTGATTTTTATCACCATTTCCATTATGCGTGATATAACTGGAGTGATATTTATTGTTCTGTAGTTGTCGACCAGGTTTCTCGGTCCGGATTTGTGTTTGGGAAGAACATACATTACCTTCCATGTTTCCGGATATGTACCTGTCTCTAAAGATAATGTGTATATTTTGAGTAATAGCGTCTGTATATCCGGTCCTGACATTTTATAAAGGATTGAGGGGATGACATCGGCACCAGAACTCGCATTTGGCTTAAGGGTTTTAATGGCGGTATGTATACTCCTAATGTCGAAGTTTATGGTACTAAGATAATTTTTGCAGGTGCACTTTGTGTTGATACCTGTGGCATGAGATGTATTTTGATTGTGGGAAAACCATTCACTTAATAGTTTACATATGATGGTTTGGTCATTATACGTCACTCAATCGTGCAGTTGAGAGCGAATGTTGTGATCTGCGTTCTTTCTTATGCGTTTTGCGAGGAGACGACATAAAGCCTGGGTTTTGGATGCAGCAGTGAGCGCAGTATGTTCCTCTGCCTGTTTATGCTTGTTGTGTTGACTTTGTACTTCGTCAAGTACAGAGTATATCTGGTGCAGGGCACTGAAGTCTTTTGATATAAAGTACATCCTTTTCAGTTTACGCAGTTTAGACCTAGTCTTTTGGTTTATGTAAAGAGTAATCGTCTTAAAAGCAATTTTAAAGGGTATAGTAGTGTCTAGTGCAGATTTGGTGGTAGTATTGAATATTTCTAATGTTTCTAAGAGGATATCACTGGTAAAAAAACTGCTCTAGTAAGAGTGCTTTATTAGAAATCGAAAGTTTTCCCAGTCAGCGTTTGCATAGTCTCTATATTGGAAACGCGTATTTAAAGTCTTTAATTTGTTGCACATGGTAAGGAGCGGAAGGGTGAAGAGGACTATTTTATGGTCGCTGTTATGAAACTTTTCGCCAACCACCAGTGAAGTTAATGTGACATTATGACAGAATATCAAGTCGAGAATGTTGTGATTTCATGTGGTCAGGTGCACATGTTGTTGCCAACCATGTATGTCTAAGGACCTAAGTATGCTTTCAAAGCACGATGGGCCAGAATATGTCGTCCAGTTGATGGTGGGAAAGTTGAAATCACCACATACAATTTTTTAAGTGAAGTCAGGCGAGGCAGCCTGAGCAAATGACTCACTTATAATAGTGTCAGCTGGGCTAGGAGCTCGATATATGCATCCCAATAGTATTTTACAATCATGAGTGTGCACAGTGAGCCATATCGAATCAGGAAGCTTGCTGAAAACATGGTCGCTATAGATTTCCGCTTTCAGATTTTTTGATACACAAGCAAGACAACCACCACCCATCTTGTTGACTCGGTCACAGCGGAAGACTTCGTAATTATCTGTTTGTGGATATATGTCTGTGGTATCGGAGGACAGCCAACTTTCCGTAATCAAAGCAAGTGAGAGGTTGTTTAAAAGTAATAGGGTGCGTTGGTGAGTCATCTTACGTTGAACAGATCGAGCGTTGATTAACATAAGTGTCAGGTACGGTGAGTGTTTGTCTAGTAGAAGGGTATGATGTGAACCGAGTGGGTTGTCTGTTTTGTTATGAGAAAAGGAAGGATTGAGAGTGTTGACTTCATATTGATGGGCGTTAATTTATTACCAATAGGGTTAATGCGAGAAAGGTAGTCGGAGGTTAGTTTGGTGAAAGAAGTATGTTTATGCTACGTTTGAAGCTATCACGAGTTCACTTAATCTGCGAACGAGAACAAGACTCGGTGACCAAAGACCAGTAAGCTAGCTATTGATACGTTCCAGCCCCACTATCTAGAGGGAGAAGTCCAAGCTTAGAATGAGAAGTATATTCTGCAAACAACCAGAAAACGAGCGATCTCAACAAACACAATTTAAAACGTATATATGCAAATATATATAATCGATTATGTCATATAAATTTTTAAATGTTCATCAATAAGTTCGTCAATCGACTACCATTCAAATATTTAAACATTTAATCAATAAGATAAAATCACAAATTTGAGTTTTTGGGGGTCGTCCCCAACAGTTTAAGAGTGAAAGGTAGAGTTGAACGGTCAGGTAGTGTGTTCGGCGAGTGATCAGGAGGTTCAGTCAATGAGCTTTTAAGACTAGAGACAGTTATCGACGTTGAGAAAGATGTGCCACTCCCCATTGGGTCGGGGTATATAAATGGTCTCAGAATGATGGGATTATCGCTCTCAAAATTTGGAGACCCCATAGCAGCACCGTTGAGGTGGAGAGAGATAAAAAAGGATGAGATAGTGTATATGTCGAATTAGGGGGCATAGAAGAGTTGTATGGTGTGTCTTGACTTGGATGGTATCTAGAATCAGTAGGTGGTTTCTCAAGTAGGCCAACGTTATGGCTTTCTTGTGTGCGGTGGGCAATTTTAGTCTTATTATGGGTAGATGGGGAGGCTGTATGTTTCTGGTAAGGAATGAATGATTTCCTGATGTAGTTGCCAAGGGAGATGTTTCTGTTGCGTGTAGCTGTGTGCTGGTTCATGGGGCTTGCAAGGTTCATACTATATAAACTGGTGAGTGTCCGTCAAAATTATTTTCATGGAGTAAAATATACCGCAAGCATAAGATAGGACGAAAATCTTTCTTTAATACAGCATACAAAAGAACAATTTGAAAATTTTCTAAACGGCGTGAAAAAATATTGACCTTTTTCAAATTTTGCGTGAGATGAAGTGCATACTAAAGCTCAGTGAAAAAAATGAGCCTTAAGAGCGTTTCCCAGAGCTTAGAGGCAGAAAACAGTAAACTGGACTGTTGGCATACTAACTCCTTTTGAGTGGTCATGTTTCGAAATTAACCACCGGTTTAGGTGATTGAAGCAACTTTGTAGTAGTTTTTAAAGTATCAACTTGTTATGTTCTTAAGGACTAACAGGGACAGAAGGCATTTGAGTAAAAGCTTTCACTTCATTTATAGCCATCTGAGTCAACTGAATCCTCCGAAGTAAACTTATGTCCTGGTTTAATAGGGGTAAATCTCATATACAAACTGGATAAACTTAGAAGTGGAGTCGTTAAAATCTTCAGTCGATTGCAAATTGTTAGAAACCACAATTGCGCTAGCTTTATTCCAGCACATCAGAAGTCCCAGTAGATATGAATTTCGAAGCTCCTCATCTTTCTTGTACTTAGTCTTCAGGTAAATGTCTTTCTTTCCACTTCTAGGGAGAAGTGGTCACGCGGTCAACTCACATTTGTGTCTGAGATCGCCCGTCAAACGGTTGTACCGACTCGTCCAAACATATGAAAGACAGACATGAAAGCGATCAACCTTGTATCAAGGGAGCGATGGATAAATGCTCGAGACAACAGAAAATCAGTGAATGTTGTCTACGTAGACTTCAGCAAAGCATTTGACAAGGTACCAACTAATAGACTGCCAGTGAAACTAGAAAATCTTGCCGGGCCTCTCCTGAAATGCATTAAGAATTTCCTAAGAGATAATTTTGGATCTAACATATCATCTTTTTTCTCCCCACTAGCTCAGAGCGTCTCAAAGTATGTAGCGGGTGAGTAGAAATGCTAAGAACGAACAAAATACTTGTGGTATACAGGTTTTTACATGTACTCGTTAATACCCGGAATCTGTTACCCGACGCAGTGATGTCCGCACCTCCACTTGACTCATTCAAGAAAATACCATACATACTAGAAAAGGAATACTATAGACTATAGGCTTTCTGTTCTTAATACACAAATCTGGAATCTGGATCAAAACTGAATCTGAAAAATATCAAGTGGTCCAAATGGTTGTGGACGGAATAGAAGAAGCTTTCGCTTAACAGGCTTCTGTGTCTAGTATCAGGGAATCACCAATACCTCCAGGCAGGAACCTAGGTATAATAACGATAAAAGATAAAAAAGATATTGGTAAATCATAGCAAGATACTATCCTTAGTCCTTAAGAATAGATCAAGTCACCTCTTAAAAGACTCCTGGAGAGTCTCTTGGACTAGCTCGGCCGGCAGCGAATCCCAGCATTTGACAACACTTAAGGAGTAGAAGTTATGCCTAGAGTCCGTTCTGTTATGTTGTATCTCCAATTTCTGGGTGTTACCCCTTAGGTTAGTATTGGGACTAAGCTGATGTAGATCATTAACGGTATGTCCAGAGATGTTGATGATACTGTAAGTTCACCTCTAAGATGCCTATACTCTAATGGGCAAAGGTTAAGTGATTGGAGGCGCTCTTTATAAGGTTTAAATTTAAGTACCCGAACTGACTTTGTGGCTCGCCTTATCCTTTTGGAGTGACGGCGAAAACACTGTGTTTCCGTGCTCTAAATGAGGACGAATAAAACTGTTAAACATTGTGTGTAAAGTTTTTCCGTCTAACTGGCCAAAAATGCACTTCAATGTTACCGGTGAAAGGTTAGATTTCCATAACTAACGTCAATAATGCTGCTGTGTATCGAAAGCATATCATTACGAAGGTTATAAGAAAAGTCGTTTCATCAATATAATCTTATTGTAAAATCATAAGATTTATTGATCACTTGAAAGATTGCGTTTAACGGATTCAACTATTAACATTTATGACCCAAGGCGGCTAATTGACTTTGTTTTCTGATGATGGGTGATCTAAGTGGCCCGGTGTACGAAAGTACGCCGAAGAACTATAGAAAACGAAGTACCAGACAAACAAATTTTGCAACGCCCCATGTTCCACTGGCTGGGGGCGGTAGTAAAAAAGCAAGAATAGTCTTAGAACAATTAAAGTAAGTAGTCTTATGTTCATTAGTGTAAATTGCTCGACAATTTTCTGCTATTTACTTCACATAGCTCGAACATATTAAATTGGGTTCTGTACCATGTGTATAAATAACTTTATAGCGTAACAACGTACAGGTTTTTCAAGCGCTATCAATCCTTTCTTTCTGCTAACATCTCGCTCCATAATTTCTAGGGTAACGTATCGATCATCGCTTTGTCAGAGTTAAATTTTTAGTTCTCTGTGTAAATTTCGATTTGCTTTTTTGCCCATAACTTCCATTTGGTAGTAGTGCGGACATGTGTTTGACACAAATGAAGTTACTGTCTGAAGTAAGCACTTTTCACAAAAGTCACTTTAAGGTTTTTTCCTTTTTACATCTAAACATTTTCGCGGTTACAGGTAAGGTCATTTTGTGACGAAACCACCAGACCAATCTTGAAATTATTAAAATCAAGTTTTCAGGCGGTTTTGCATTTTAAAAGCAAGATACTCCACTTTGAGTGAACCTTGTCTCTACATGTTAAGTGTTTGGCTTTAGTTTAATAAGGCAATAAATGTATGATGCAAAGCGCCTGGTTTTGTCTTGCGTCTTATTTATGTCATTGTATCATACGACTCATGAAGTCAACTTCCAGCACTTATTTTCTAACTTCAATAAGTGTTTGATTTCCTACCTTATTCGAGCTAAATTCTCAACCACAATGAAGTACTTGATGATCCTATTGCCAACCAGTTGCTGGAATTATAGAAGTTACGTGTTTTTTAGGAAGTGGGAAGTGATTAAATTTGAGTTGTCATAAAATTCTGAAATTAGTGTACTATGATGAGTTTAACTTCCTGTTGTTGATATTCAGGACTACTGTGGATCAGATATGAGATATACTAGAATATCGTAACTAAATCTTATGTTAAGATAATGCACTAGAGATGCACACATCACAACATAAATTGATCAACTGCAGTCCTAGATGTGAACTATAGGATATTGTAGACCCTTACCAACTTCATGACCGCGGAATAAGTCATTGACCATGTGGACGGTAGCTCACTGGATGACGAGTTGGTGTTTGAAATAAGAGGTACTGGGTTGGAATCTCATTATAAACCTCAGCACAAAATACAGGCACTTCTGTCTAATGAGTTTATAATACGATGTATTTTGTCCTGAATCCAAATGCTAACCACAATATCAAATATGCCGAAAACTGTCGTACTTCAGGTTTCAGAGGATTCGTTGTCTTTACCTATCACATCATTATGGTTCAGAGCACTGTGTATCAATAAAGTAGAATAAAGGAACTCATTTACTAAGCACAATCTTTTTTCACTCAACCTTCAGATACACTACCCCTTCCGTTCACATGTAATTTATTGGGCCAGTGCTTGAACCAGCTGTTCTCTAATCGATAGTTAATCACTTCAACTAGTTTAAGTAATATGGTCTAATTCAGCTAAGCGCCTCGACAAACCGATTATATCAATGAGAAAACACGGCGTCCGACAATGATGCTTTTTCTTGTCGTTAAAGCAGCATTTGAATCTGTAGACCAAGAGGTTCTATGACCGTGTCTCTCATTGAAAGGCGTACCTCAGAAGTACTTAAACCTTGTGAGGGCTCTTTGCTCGAACACTACCAATCGAGTCAGAGCTTATGGCGAACTGTCATCTGATTTCGCAACCACAAGTGTACGACAAAGCTGTTGACTATCTCCACTTTTGTTCAGTTTCATCATGGGCCTACTACTGATAATAACGTTCTCACCTTCTGGACTTATGGGATCGACCTCCTACCAGGATTCCTATTCATTGACTTAGAATACTCGAATGACATGGTCCCGTCTGGTGAAGGCACCGGGTGTGACCCTCTAAGAAAACCACCTGCTTCGGTTTGGGCGCTGGAGCAATATTCCAGCGCTCAACTCAAATGATGGTAAATCAGTTGATGAGGTTATGAATCTTCATCGACTGAGATGGTTGGGCCACGTGTTGCGTATATCTGAACACCGATTACCACGACGTGCAATGCTAACTGGTGTTGGGGATGGTTGGAAGAAAGTTATGAGCGGCCAAACCAAAACGTGACATCAGTGCTTGAAGACGCTAACTTCTACTCTGAGCCATGTTGGTAGATGCAGACTACTTGGTTGGAGTCCACGTGAATATCGTAACCAATCGTTGGAGACTCTTGGTGACATGGCTCAGAATCGATCACAAAGGTGTCGGTGTATACACTCTCTGTCTTCCCTTAAACTAAGAGAATAAAATCGCTTTATATCTTTCTCTCTACGAACTAATTCTTTCTTTCTGTACTATATCCTTATATGCCATCTTTCTTCTATATATTACCACCACTGAATTAACTACTTCTATGAATCCGGTGTTCATCTTGTGCTAATGCGGTATGGCAACTTGGACCGATGCATATACGTGCCTGGTCCTACGTTGCAGCTGACTGACTGACTGACAACTCAAATGGTGAAGTGCGGCGCATATATGTTTAGTGCCTCGTACCAATGAACAACAATGCCAGGATGTTTGGGATGCGCTTCTCCTCTAAATGCAAGTCCTTGCTCCAGGATTGGCCTGCGTCAACACCTAAACTAAGGATAGAGAGTGAAGTAGTTGAACACGTTGACAATTTCACTTATTTTGGAAGTCTGATCAGATCTAATGGGTTGGTGTCTGATGAAATCTCAGCACGGATTTGAAAAGCTCGTTTGACTTTTGTCAACTCACGTCACCTATGGCGAAGGCGAGATATCCGTCTCTCAATTAAGGGACGAGTATACTGCACGGCAGTTCGTTCTGTTCTACTTTACGGTTGTGAAACGTGGCCATTAAAGGTAGAAGATACTCGTAAGCTACTAGTATTTGACCACAGATGTCTTGGAAATATTGCTCGCATCTTCTGGGATCACCGAGTAAGTAATAGTGAGGTTAGATGCAGTGTATTAGGGAATGATGGTAAATCAGTTGATGAGGTTATGCTACTTCATCGACTGAAATGGTTGGGCCACGTGTTGCGTATATCTGAACACCGATTACCACGACGTGCAATGCTAACTGGTGTTGGGGATGGTTGGAAGAAAGTTATGAGCGGCCAAACCAAAACGTGGCATCAGAACTTGAAGACACTAACATCTGGTCTGAGCCATGTTGGTAGATGAAAACTACTTGGTTATTTATTTATTTCAACACATAGGTATTGGTACAAGGAAGCACCAAATACATATGCGCCACATGAATCTCAATTGATCTGTGTGAGGGCTGTGATACTGCCCGGGTACCCAAACCGAAGCAAATAGACTACTTGGTTGGGGTCTGATTTTCTCGTGTTTGCAGTTCACGAGTCTTAGGCGTCCGATAATTATTAAGGTCACTATTTTAGATGCTATATTAGTCAAACTAATCCCTCCATAGTTTTCACAGGATTATTTTGACCCTTTCTTATATATTGGGACAATCAGTGATTGTGACCAGTTAGATGGGATTACGTCCAACTCCCAGATTTTTGCTTAAATATTAGTCAACCTAATCGCTAAAACTAGACACCTTACTTAAAGACCTCTGGAGTCAATCCATCTGGACCAGCTGCCCTTCCTCGTTTGAGATTAACTATAGCCTTTGGAATTTCAGTTAGAGTCGGAGGACCTACTTCAATGTTCCATTGACGCTGTCTGGGAATGGTGGGTAGATGTAGAGTAGATGAAGGCCAGTTGAGCTGCTCCCTAAGGTGTTCCGCCAATCGTTCTAAACGTCTGGACTGGAGCAAATAGGAGTGTTGTTTTTCTCCACACTTGACTTATTAATTCCAGTTTCTTTTATTAATCTGAAAAGCTGTCTGGTGTTACCTACAACCGCCGTCTTTTCTATCTCTTATACTTTCGTTGCCCACCATTGCTCATGGTCGTTCTTTAGACTTTTGGTTGTACCTAAATCTGATTTGTTTTCGTTCTTCATCGTGTTCAAAGCCTGATGATGTGAGTTTACGAGAATCCATCAGTGCAATAGACTTAGTAGAAATCCATTGGTTTTTCGTAACCCTTTGGTTTAAATCACCAATAGATTTCACTGCTGTTTCCATAGCTCTTCGTATATCTTTCCATCCTACATCTGGGTCAACCTCGTTTTCAGGTTTAACTAAATGTGACCTCAGCTGTTCCTGGAATCTACTTTTGGCTTTTTCATCACTTAATTCAATCCTAATGGGTCTTCTTAGTGTGGCTTTTCTGCGTCTAGTGAGGCTCAAGCAGATGCGTGTCCGTATTAGAGCATGGTCAGAGTTCAAGCATGTATTCGAGAGTGAGGGACAATCTTCTATCGACCTTCACCAACGATGAATGATGCCCCCAAATGCCCTAGTATGGCCGAGATTGGGGAGAGTCCGCTCTCCCTCCCGAAATGCTCTCACATGGCCACGCGTATATAGCGTCTACCACGGAAGTCCTACTCACTGCCTTCACGTGGAGGGGGTGTTGTTTACGAAAACGAGAGGATGGAAAGCGAATGTCCGGCGCCTTAACCGGATCCCAAATCAATGGTGCACATGGGCTCCAGTATCCTGAAGGAACAAATGGTGTATGAACCAATCGTTGGTCACCGGCTACCATGGGACTGCATCTCCTTACCATGCTCCACTGCCTTGTGTATCAGACGTTTAGGTGGAAGGCTCGGGGTGTGGCCCCTTAAGAAAACCACCTACCTCGGTTTGGGCACCCGGGAAGGGTCACAGCCCTCACACAAAGCAAATGAGATCTGTTTGGTTTAAGCTACCTACCTAGGCATCAAAGTCACCTGCTACGAGTACTATGTCTGAACGTTTAACTTTTTATAGAAGTTCAGAAAGCTTTCTGTAAAAGTCATCTTTAACTTCATCCGAGCTGCAGTCAGTGGGAGTGTAAACAGAAACGACGAAAAAGCAACGACGTGTGTTCCTGTCCTTTCGAGTTCTTACGAAGCCGTTAAGCCGAACAGCGCATAGACGACTGTTGACGGGGATACACTCTGGTAGTGCTTGTTCTAAAAAAAGATGATGTCTCGTTATGCTTAAAATTAGTGTTTGCTGAAAATAAACGATTGTCTGAGCACAATTGCAGCAGACAATCACCACCACACTAGGATCCTGTATGCGTGTTTCGAAGACAGCACACACCAATGGTACGAAATTATAGGATTTTAGCCAAGGAGGCCTGCTGGTCGATTTGACACAGGATGCGTACGTTAGAGGCTCTAATGTGTAGTTTGGAGAGAGGCTTCAGTATAACTGGGATGTTGCCTATGGTGACACCTGAGGAGGAAGCCAAAAGAGGAAGTTTAGTGTTGAAGGTCTACATACCATGAATAATAGGAATTGATAAGGGAAATTGATTATGAATACAGTGGTCTTGAGTGCTGTTAGAGGTATCGGGGCGGTTATCACTTCCCGGTTGCATACACCGTGGAAGGGTTCTTCTGGAGGTACCTGAAAAGGAAAATGGATTAGAGGTGGTCTTAGTGACCTGAGAGCGTAACCGCATGCCCAAGGGAGAACTGCTTGAGGTTGGTCACACACGACCTTTTTGTGAATAATTTTATTGTTAGCTCCGTACTTGTTGAGACCTTACTTCCGGAAATGGATATCTGTGGAATAAGGCGAGCTGTGCATTTTTAGGGTCGATCTTTCCTAACCCCACTCCTCCTTGTGGAAAGGCAATATCGCTGTTATGCCGGTTGTCCGAAGGAAACACCGTACTACCGTCACAACTCTGTACAGTCAGCAGTATGACTTCGCCTTCAGACCTTGGGTTTGCTGCTCTTAGCCTTGCCGTTCTTCAACCGACCTGTCTGGCATGGTAAGACTTTGAGGAACGATTGTTCCCGCCAGGACAGCTCTATTGGTTTATCACGATAGGCAAGCCTGACCATCACGTCAAGGTAGCAAGAAGCGTTGGGTGTGTAAAATGGCTTAACCGGTGACCAATATTGGTTCATACGCCATTTATTCCTTCAGGATCCTGGGGCCCTTGGACACCATTGGTTTGGAATCAGGGTTTTTCAAGTCCCCTAGGTGGACCTTCAATATCCATGAACCCGGCTAAAGCGCCGGATATTCACTTTTTGTCCTTTCAATTTCGTAAGCAACACCGGTGTAGCGAGAAGGCAGTGAGTAGGACTTCCCTGGCAGTGGTTGTTTGCACGTGGCAATTTAAGAGCATTTAAAGAGGGAGAGCTGACTATCCCCACTCTCGAACGTACTAGGACATTGGGGGGTTCCTAACCCAAATTTAAACGAGCTCCCAAATGTCCGGGAGGAGCAGTATTCCAGCTCTCACACAAATCGCATGATTTATGTGGCGCATATGTATTTGTCGCCCCTTTGTACCAGTATTTATGTGTTCAAATAGATAAATGAATAAATAAGAAGTCTTAGATTCACTTTCTGTTAGTCTCTCATATAGTTGTTATTTATTATTTGTATATTTATTTTAGCGTTTCAAATCAAGCAGCTCCTCTCGATGAACAGTCAGATGTAAACACAAATGTCAGTTCATCTCGCCGCTCTGTAAATAAACAACTTTCTCAACCTCGACGAGTTATTGCAAGTACGTAGTCCAGGCATAATTTTCTAATTTAATAGTTATTACAAACTTGTCCATATCATTTTTTAATGTTTTCTTCTTAGGGAGCAGGTAGTGATGATAACTTGTGATAACCTAAAATCATACACGATTGTCACGTTTATCGACTTTTAAAATTACCATATTTGCAGGTCATTTCTTAACCGTTTTTCTTCATACTTTGATAGTGAATATGATTTAAGTTACTGGCTCGTTTGAAGATTTATAGAATAAGGATAATAAATCATCATTTATCTTTTTCAACAAATGGGTTGACTTTCAGGCTTAACATATTTCAGAAGTTAAGTAGCTAAGTTCACCGATAATGTTTGATATTTCTCTTTGTATTCTAAAACTGCAGGTTTATTTATTTATATATATTTTAACACATAGATATTGGTACAAGGAGGTACCAAATACATATGCACCATACAGATCTCATTTGCTTTGTGTGAGGGCTGTGACCCTTCCCGGGTGCCCAAACCGAGGTAGGTGGTTTTCTTAAGGGGCCACACCCCGAGCCTTCCACCTAAACGTCTGATCCACAAGGCAGTGGAGCATCATAAGGAGATGCAGTCCCATGGTAGCCGGTGACCAACGATTGGTTCATACGCCATTTGTTCCTTCAGGATACTGGAGCCCATGTGCACCATTGATTTGGGATCCGGTTAAGGCGCCGGACATTCGCTTTCCGTCCTCTCGTTTTCGTAAACAACACCCCCTCCACGTGAAGGCAGTGAGTAGGACTTCCGTGGTAGACGCTATATACGCGTGGCCATGTGAGAGCATTTCGGGAGGGAGAGCGGACTCTCCCCAATCTCGGCCATACTAGGGAATTTGGGGGTACTATGCAGGTGTTTTACTAAATTTTGTGTACTTAACTTCTTTCAGTTTTCTTGATAATTTTAGTTGATATTATGTCCAAGATAGATAAATATATTTGATAACATTTCATTCTACACCGGAATAATAAAGTATTGTGGAAGTTTCCGAAATACTTCCTATTGTAAGAAGTTCTCTATAAAACCAAAATGTAATAAAAAAGCCAAGAGTTCACCTAATAATTCGACTGTTTAGCTTCCAGTATTTATGCATTTTATATAATCCCTCACTAGATAATTTATATAATCTCTTTTGTAATAATATTCAAAACTATGGCCAGTTTGTGTGGTTCAAACAGCCATTATCTGGTCCTAGTTTTATAGGGCTACCATAGGAGTTTATAATGTGGTTTGTTTTCAGTTTGCGATATGATGGGTTCACAAAGTAAACGTAATAAGTCAAACCTTTAATTCATAGGTTAGTAAGTTATTCATAAAGCTCCTAGCATCTAATTGCTTATTTATGAAATGTTATCTAATCATATTTATTTTTGTATGTAAACTAAATAGAAACCTAGTCTGGTGACTAATAGTCTTGTCTTTGATCTCAGATCCTTTCAAGACTTGGGTCAATTTTTTGGTCTCCCGAGCAGTTATCACTCTGTCATATCGTTTCGCTTCATGTACATCCTGTTAATTCACTTGAAAGTGTATATCATCAATAACGTACCTCAACAGTCGGTGATAGTTTGTTTCGAAGTTAACTATTAAGTGTTAATTGACTGCTTAGTTTCGAGTAATTCAAAGCATATAGATCAAGGGTTTCTCACATCTTAATGAATCATCCACGTAGATACTAAATCAGTCTTTTTTTATCCGGAGTGATATTAACTTATATTGAGTCTTATTTATCTGTTCAAAAAAAACCTGAAGTCTTATGTTGTAGTGTGTAAAAGATTAGGATAGTTGTATTTCTTGTTGGATTAACTCCATTGATACTGTTATGATTTTAAATAAATACTATTTTTCTCAATGTCTCACTAAAAATAGCTATGTTTCAATCACAGTCATTGACTATCCGCATACTGTTTTTCTCTGTCGTAAGATATTAAAATCAAGAGAGTTATTTTGGGTGAGATTATAGTTTATGGACGACCATTAAGTGACACCAAAATGATCTTAAGAGTGTCCCTCTAATAAATAATACTGAATGAGGGTTATAAACGTGTATGAGGAATTCGAATTATGATTTACAGTTGACGGTTAAGGTTAAGAATTAGAATTAGGATTTTCATCATGAATTGACATTAACTATAATGCCAAAACTCTATTTATCCAAATGAATGAGGGAATTTCGCGCCAAAATCCAAGACCTCTTATTTTATACGTGATTGATTCGTCTATAAATTATAGTCTTGCCTTAGTTTGATAACGAAAATATTCTTTCCAACAATATTATTTATTGAAGCCGTATAATCGTATTTATAGTTATTTAACACAGTAGCTTACAACAAAATAATTAAGTTATGCTCCATATTTATTTATTTGAACACATAAATATTGGTACCAGCGGGCACCAGATACATATGCGCCACACAAATCTGATGAGATTTGTGTGAGGGCTGTGATACTACTCGGGTGCCCAGACCGAAGCAGGTGGTTTTCTTAGAGGGCCACACCTGGAGCCTTTGACCTAAAGCTGTGATCCGCAAGATAGTGGAGCAACGTAAGAAGATGCAGTTCCATGGTAGCCGGTGTGGAACAATAGGTTCATACACCATTTGTTCCTTCAGGATCCTGGAGCCCATATACACCATTGGTTTGGAATCAGGGTTTTTCAACTCCCCTAGGTGGACCTTCCGTGTCCACCGACCCGGTTAAATCGTCGGATATTCGCTTTTCGTCCTCTCATTTTCGTAAACAACACCACTGCGAGAAGGCACTGAGTAAAACTTCCCTGGCAGAGGTTATATACGCGTGACCATGTGAGAGCATTTGAAGAGGAAGAGCGGACTCTCCCCACTCTCGGCTGTACCAGGGCATTTGGGGGCAATTTATGCTCCATTAACAGAATGATTGAAAAATTATAAGTACCAAACGCAATTTATGTAACAATCTAAAGGACAATGAAAAACAGTGAAAATATATAAATATCACGGGTATAAGAAATAACTAAAAATGAGAGATGTTGGAACTACAGTTCAATAAGAGATTGGACATATCGTTTGTCAACACAGATCAGTTATGAATCAACAAAGCCTTTTTTGTATATGAGTTCGTGATTTGTGTTCCCTTTGCGCTAGTTTTTTCAACTTTAAAGATGATTTCACAATCAACTTCTGACGAGGCTAATTATCCTGAGTTAACGAAATGTTACTTTATTGATGAATGACTATCATGTTTCAAATCAACGTTGAATAAGACTATACTTCTATATTTAGTAACATGGCTATGCTACTTTTCATAGCTAAAATTTATTTTTATCTTGACTAATATTTTACCACCACCTTTGATAACTTCATTTCTGTTATTTTTTCATTATCAAAAAACAAACAAAGCTGGAAATAAATCTCGTCAAAACAACTGGATGTATGTAAATCGTAAAGAAACATCTAAACCGAGTAGTCGTCGTGTTTCACCTATTAGAAATCTACAGTCTCAGAGCTCCGGTCGAAACCTACGGTTAGTTCAAACACAACAGTCAAGTAAAACAACAAGGAATGCTTCAAATGACAATCAAATTAGGCCGAAGAGAAAAGCTGCTCCCTGTGAAACCGCTTTAAAAGAAATAAGGGCTTTTCAGCGTAGTACAAATCTTCTTTTAAGGTAAGTTGTTATAACTTGTAACCTGTTAATGCTCACGTGATAAAATCGCTAGTCAAAACATAACTTATACAATCCTGGCACTCTGCCAAGCCAATGATGTGTTGACCGGTACTAGAAGTCTAGAGTCCTTGTTAGTCCTTACTTAGCTCTGCCTTTTGAGTGCAGAACACCAATATCATTTTCCACTATATGAATCATATATTTCAGACTTACTGGGTTTATATACAAGCAAATCAGACCACATCATATCATAAAATAGAAAATAACGTTTGTATAGGTTCAAAAGGTGACTGTAATTGTGAGAGACTATAATATAAGTGACTAAGTTTTTCAACTTCTATCATTAGTGATTTAGACAACATATCCATTTTCAAGCAGAAGTCAAGTAAAATCCATAACAATTTTCATTTTTACTTTGTGAATTTACTACATAACCTTTAAAATCATAGAACATATATAGGCTAAGAGTATTTGATCAGAGATGCCTGTGTTAAAGTGTGACGCAGGGTACTAGACGAATTTATTGAGGAGCTAGTGAATCTTCATCGATTTAAGTGAATGTGACATGTGATAGGTCCGCCTAACCACTACCTATCTTGACACACGGTGATGGGTTGCGTAGGACTAGGTTGAAAAAAGCTAGTTGTGGTCACACAAAGACATCAGTTCATCAAGTCGTTGACTATTGAACTGAATCGTGTTAATAAACTCGAACTACTTAATTGTAGAAAATAATAATTGGCCCCCAAATGCCCTAGTATGGCCGAGATTGGGGAGAGTCCGCTCTCCCTCCCGAAATGCTCTCACATGGCCACGCGTATATAGCGTCTACCACGGAAGTCCTACTCACTGCCTTCACGTGGAGGGGGTGTTGTTTACGAAAACGAGAGGACGGAAAGCGAATGTCCGGCGCCTTAACCGGATCCCAAACTAATGGTGCACATGGGCTCCAGTATCCTGAAGGAACAAATGGTGTATGAACCAATCGTTGGTCACCGGCTACCATGGGATTGCATCTCCTTACGATGCTCCACTGCCTTGTGGATCAGACGTTTAGGTGGAAGGCTCGGGGTGTGGCCCCTTAAGAAAACCACCTACCTCGGTTTGGGCACCCGGGCAGGGTCACAGCCCTCACACAAAGCAAATGAGATCTGTATGGCGCATATGTATTTGTTGCCTCCTTGTACCAATACCT
Organism: Schistosoma spindalis; assembly: GCA_946903255.1. NCBI lineage: Eukaryota > Metazoa > Platyhelminthes > Trematoda > Strigeidida > Schistosomatidae > Schistosoma > Schistosoma spindalis. Next base: position 16,898,146 of record OX336419.1, on the reverse strand, counting down.
ATGTGTTAAAATAAATAAATAAACTACTTAATTGAGGTCCATAAGATTGTCATAATAAACGGTCGGAGACGTTAGATCTCCAACTATGTAGTTTGCATCTAATAGCATGGCTCGCACCAACAGTCCATGACTTCATGAACTGATGTCATATTTTAGTTTGCCGATCCTTAAATTTCCTCCGATTTACTTCCACACTAGCCAGCATCATTTGTCCCGGTAAGCGGTGGTTAAACACATGTGGTTGTCCAATAATCAGTTGTTGTGTCTTGAATACTTACAGATTTAACGACAGACTTTCATCATTCTTATCAATTAAACTTCAAATTTAGATCTCAAGAATTCATCTACAAGTGGGATATTCCAATAGAATACGATATTTCTGTGTCTCGCAAACTATTGTTCGTTTTAACTTTGAAAATTACGTTTGTAGTTTGATTGCAAACAGTTTTATTCTAGCTAATTAACTAGTCAGATCCCCGTCCATAGGAAATATTGGTTGCCTAATATAAATCAGCTTTACTATACAATTAGTATAAGATTAATTGGATATGAAATAAAAAAAACATAATCATCTACCGTGTGATTGTACAGGTTTATGTACTTGACTTTTAATTATAACTCATTTTAAAGGAGACTGGTAATGCTGTTTAGTCACTTAAAATACAAGTAGATGAATTCGGTATTCGATTCACTGTCATAATGATTGTATGACGTTTCATTTAACTACAAAACTGTCGTTTTTCTTCAATAGATCTCTTGATATCTGTACAGTTACTCTAAAGGATTAAGTTATGGTTTTTAAGTCGTAAAGAGTTTCCATAATGTCTAGTTTTCTTGGGAATCATACTAAAAATATTCTAGCAAATGTAAGTGAAACAAAGGCTTACCAATTAATGTGTTCGACTTTCAACCACCAGGCAAACATGTTTCAAGTTCCTCTTTACCTACTTCGACTTGAACAATAGTCAAGTAGACGTCGTAGTAGTAATCACTGACCTTTGCACATATTAAAATATAAGTCAAAGTCAATTACAAATTTCTGTATTCGATAAGTTACATCATCATTTTACATCCTAATATCAGATTATTATATTTGTTATAATTCCTTCTTACATACACCATTGTGTCGTATATACGTATGTGTGATTTTTTCTATTTTAATGAACAGGAAATTACCATTTGCACGTTTAGTACGTTCTATCACTGTTCGTACACTTGGTCCGAGCTATTTATCATTTAATTGGCAAGCTGTCTGTTTTTTGGCATTACAAGAAGCTGCAGAAGCATTTATTGTTCATTTATTTGAATGCGCACAACGATGTGCAATACATGCAAGACGTGTAACAGTTATGACTAAGGATATACAATTAGTGACACATTTACAAAATATACCAACTTCATCACAATTTACACATTATCATCATACTATACAAAGCCAACAACAATTGGCACAATTGAAACAATTAAAATATAAACATGCTTCACAGCCTCGTAAAAAAGGTTATTCTCAAAAATCAGATGTTGATGAAGACGATAGCACTGATACTTCATAGATGAATCTTTCTTTGTTCTTCTTTTCTTCGAATTGTTTTTATTTATGTACATGTACATATACATCCTTGTCATTTTATCATGATATGTTTTTGTGTATCTGTATCTGTACAGATCATTATGTAAATACTGTCTTCATTGTTCATATCTTCCCCGTGACGATGGTTGATACGGTAAGTCAATCAGATGTAGCCGAATAGAGAAGGTTAGTCAATAGCAATCAGAATTGACCTGAATGACAAGTGCATTTAATTGGCTAAGAAATAGATTAAATTCCCAAGGGGGGGTATAATTGTATATGTATAAATGAGTATTTATGTATTTTATTCTGTAGCCAAATATACTTTCTCGTCCAGTCATGTGTTCTTACTCAAGTAGTCATTTGGGGTGGGGGGTTAGTGTATAGCACATGTGTCAGAATCAATTTTCGGAATCCGCTCGTTACAGCAGTTTCTGGCAACGTTATTTTTCAAACCCACGTGAAAATAACTAAAATTATTTGTATTTGCTGAATTACTTCTACTTTGAGTCATTTCTCCAATTATTTCCCATTTCTTTTCCTTCGAATCATATCTTTCGATGGATTTCAAACGATCGTTTCCATTGTTTCCACCAATAGCATATAAGTAATCATTATGTTGAATAAGAGATACACCACCTCTCGGTGAATTCATTCGATTTATTAATGTCCATTGATCCGTCATCGGTTCATAATATACCACTGAATCATGATAATGCCGACCATCAAATCCACCAATCACATATATTTTCCCATGTAATTCTCCAGCTGACCCATCACTACGTATTCGATTCATTGAAGATATAGTTTGCCATAAATTTTCATCCACGATATATCTTTCTGCAGAGTCTAAACGACCTCCATGCTCGCCATTATGACCTCCATTCGCATATGTGACACTGACGTAATAACGATTCTCATACATGCAACTTGCTTCATACCTAAACATTTTAAACGAGACTCTCACACAATTGAATTTATATGCTATACATTGTTGGTTAAATATAAGTGGTTAGTAAACTTACTGACTTCAAGGAAAGTATGTACATATTTGATCATCAATCTTTCAAAGTGCTTCTTATTACACGTTGTAAGAGAACAGTGACTGTTGGATTCTAACTTACTGACCTATAGTATATGTTCACTTAGTGTGCATCAAGTTTCACCGCTCAACCACTGATGGTGACGTGGGAGATATTAAGTACTTAGTGCTGCTGATTGCTTCGAGCGAATATTGCTATTCACGTTAACTTTTGTTCATGAATTACATCCCATTAAATCTGAACCAGTTGTTCAGATGTGTACCATAACGGTATCAGTTATGTGCAAATTGAGATTTATTATTCATGGTGAGTTGTAATTTTACCTTCCTCGTCTATAATAAACAGAGTGTTTCCAAGTTTGAATAATACAGGATGATATGCGTTGTTTGGGTGACTAGTGTTATTGGGAATGGATGGTTTCTGTCTGATTAATTAATCGTTTAGTGTATGCAGTACTTGCATCAATCAACTAATACTCAGTTAGTCAGCTACAACGTTAGACCAGGTACATATATGCATCAGGCCAACTTGCCATACCGCATTGGCACAACAAGATGAACACCGGATTCATAGACGTGGTTAATTCAATGATGGTAATATATAACAGAAAGATGGCATATAAGGATATAGTACAGAAAGAAAGAATTAGTTCGTAGAGAGAAAGATATAAAGCGATTTTATTCTCTTAGTTTAAGGGAAGACAGAGAGTGTATACACCGACACCTTTGTGATCGATTCTGAGCCATGTCACCAAGAGTCTCCAACGATTGGTTACGATATTCACGTGGACTCCAACCAAGTAGTCTGCATCTACCAACATGGCTCAGAGTAGAAGTTAGCGTCTTCAAGCACTGATGTCACGTTTTGGTTTGGCCGCTCATAACTTTCTTCCAACCATCCCCAACAGCAGTTAGCATTGCGCGTCGTGGTAATCGGTGTTCAGATATACGCAACACGTGGCCCAACCATCTCAGTCGATGAAGTAGCATAACCTCATCAACTGATTTACCATCATTCCCTAATACCCTGCATCTAACCTCACTATTACTTACTCGGTGATCCCAGAAGATGCGAGCAATATTTCCAAACCATCTGTGGTCAATTATTAGTAGTTTACGAATATCGTCAGCGGAACTAACCCTACCTTGTTGGTATGCACACGATTACTATAATCAGTGGTTACGGTCCTTGGTTGACGAGGTACTGAATGGTTCTCAATATCATTGACGCATTCATTACTTATTTTCCATTAGATCTAACATTTCTAATTTATTTGCGTTGATCCACGAATTCGTATTTTCTTTCGGAATCAGCTCTTCTTTGCCTAATATCTTCTATTAGCATTAATATTGATAATTGGACAAATCTTCACGAATCTCTCAATTGTGCTGTATATTCATATATTGACTTGTGGCTAACTTCAAAGTCTACCTTTGAATTTTTAGGTAAGTATTTATCATTGAATTTTACTGATACTCCAACTGATATTAATTTCAATCTTTGATTAACACCACATGTACATTATAATAAATTTGATATATTGTAAATTTACTTGAGCATACTTTCAGTTGAAATGATAACTGAACTGTCTCCGTTAAGTGAATCAACGTACTTTCAAATTGAAATTCGGCGGTATGAAATGAATTATCAGTATTGGGGTTGTGAAGATTATTAAGTTTTCGATTGAGATCATGAATCGACTGATGTTAGATCACCGTTGGAAACCTAGAAACACTGGGACTCCTCAGCAGTGCGTATACACGACCCCCCTCGCGGGATTCGAACCCAGGGCCTTCAATCTCGTGCGCGAACGCTTAACCTTACGTTTCTCAAATTTAGTGATGACTGAGTTTTGTTATTTATATCAAGCAAATCCATATCAGATGGTCATTTTTTGATTCATTTTTATATGTCACAGTAATAAACGTGATTATTCATATATGAATTCGATACTTCTTGACGATGTAAATCATGACACTGATTTGAGACGTTAGGAGTTAGATTTTTGACTATCAATTAAGGATTATTTCAAAGTTATTCAGGGCCATATTTCTTTATGTTAATCTCATTACCAGGACAACGTATTTATCGACCAAAATTATTGTTTATTGATGTGGTATTCTACACATACATCACAGACATACACTGTTCAATATTAATTAGCTATTATGACTTTTCCCGACTAGTTTAAATCCTTTATTCCAAGTAGACAGTTTATAAACATTCACAAAGATGTTGATAGTGCCCATTATTTAAGTGAGTTTATTCAAATAAACTTGTGATTGGTTCAGAATTACTTGTACATGTGTTTTATAATTGCAGCACATTATCGCCTTGTTATGTCCCGATAAGATATAATGAATGGTAACTTTTGGGATCCATTTATCGACCAATAATATGAGTATATTTTTATCGTATAATTGTTAAATATCCAAACTATGCATATTCGTATCCTTCTTATTATGAGCTTTATTTTGACCTATGAATCATTATTATACGATTTACCATTCATGAGTTATGTATTGTCTATGAATTGCTACCTCCCTCACTCACAGCCACATTTGGCTTGATCTTGTACAAATGTTGTTTCCTATTTTATGGTACGATGTGGTCTATCTGGTTGGTATATAAATCCAGTATGTTTGACATGAAAAATTGATATTGCAGAGGCTGAGATTGGTGTACTGGACTTAACTAGCTGGGCTAGACGGAAAGCAGGACCAATCAGAACTCTAGACTGCTCTCACGTGTTTTACGCGTCATTGGTCCGATCGACAATTCATTGTTCCCTAATCGGCGGTCACAAGCTATAAAGCACCTATAAGTGTTACCAGAAATTTGATACCTGTAATATTATTCGTGCAATGCCTATCTATAGGTAATTTTAAAAGAATGAATTACTTCAAACTACAATGATCTGATTGGGCTATTGTTTTTAAACATGCATAATGTCAGAAGACTATTTACATGATGGACATTTACAAAAATCTGTTGTTGTTTATGATAATAAAATGATGGACAAATTATATTTTACCGATGGTATATATATCACCTATTACAATTATCTTATTGTGTTTTCATTCGAGTAATCATACGTCTTTGCTTTGAATTAAGAACATGGATTATTTGTATCTTAATTTATTGATTTTTGTAATTTTTCTGGTTAGGTTTCTACGAGATGGGGTCACTATTCCCATGCTCAACCCTTCTTCTTATATCCGGGCTTGGGACCGGCAGTAGCCTCAGAGGGACTCCAGGCGGAGTCTGTTTGTAATTTGATATGTTTATACTGTTCTTATTCTGTTTAATTTAATGACTAACATTACTTAAACTTATTTGACATTCTTTGTAATGGATAACTTCATTTTCATAAGAATTAAAAATGTACATACAATTAGTTCGTTCGCTCGAGTAAGCCCTAAGAAGCTCAGAAAGAGCCGAAAATATTCTATCCAATCATCTCTTAGAAGAATATTCCAGAATCCTTACATGGAGCTTCCCCATTACTTACTTACGCCTGTTGCTTCCAATGAAGCATAGGCCAAAGACCAGCATTCTCCGACCCACTCTGTCCTGGTCCTTCTTTTCTAGTTCCATCCAATTCTTGTTCATTTTACTCATGTCTATCTCCGTTTCCCGGCGTAATGTGTGTTTTGGTCTTCCTCTTCTCCTTTGGCCTTGAGGATTCATTGTGAGGACTTGCCTTGTGACGCAGTTGAGTGCTTTCCTCAATGAGTGTCCTATCCATTTCCAGCGCTTCTTCCTGGTTTCTTCCTTCGCTCGGATCTGATTTGTTCTCTCACATAGTAGGTTGTTGCTAATAGTGTCTGGCCAACGGATACGAAGTATTTTGCGTGGACAACTGTTAATAAATCGTTGTATCTTCTGGATGATGGCTTTCGTGGTTCTCCAGGTTTCCGCCCCATATAGTAGAATTGTCGTGACATTTGTATTGAAACTTCTGACCTTGTTGTTGATTGACAGTATTAGCTTCCCTATTGAACAGAAGCTAAAAACACCCTGTATACAGACTGAAGGACGATAATGATGATTTCGTTTTTTACTAAAAAAAAACTATAAATACCTGACAGTTTTGTATCATATGTGACACTGTTTGAGATAACATTCCTTTCACTTGTCTTCTGTCTTCCCATTTATGATTTGAGAGTGTTCTAGTGTTTGAGTACTCAAGTCATACGTGCTATATTAAGAATCTAAACTCTAGATATAACAATTACAGTAAATGTAATTTAGCCCTGGTTATAAAAATTTGTTTAATTGTGGTGTTCTATATGGATGAGGTGATCATTTGTAAATTACACATTTCAGTAGAAATTTCATTTAAGTTAAGAATGTTTATAGTATGTGTTATGTTTACTCAGCTTCTACTTCCATCAGTGTACAAATGTTAGCCGGTATAAGTAAGTAAAGTTCAGAATGAAGTTATGGGTTGGTTAATAAACCAATAAATACTAACAGTTGATGAAGTCATTGATTGTTTAACTGAACATTCCTGTTATAAATAGTTTGCTAAATAAGATCAGTTTTTTAGAGGCATTATGTAATTCTAGGGCTCAGAATCAGTTACATTGTCATAGATAAATCCACTTTATATCTTCTTATGAATTTTAAGCTTTACTGTATTTTCACACTCCTTCTTGTTTAAAAGTATTTTCCACTCTATCTTGACTTTCGGTATTATTCATAATATACATACTAACCTATGATAATTAGAAGTATTTGAATTATTTATTCATTTATTTATTTTAACACATAGGTATAGGTACAAGGAGGCACCAAGTACATATGCGCCACACGAATCTCACTTGATTTGTGTGAGGGCAGTGATACTTCCCGGGTGCCCAAACCGAAGCAAGAGGTTATCTTAGGGGGCCACACCTTGAGCCTTCGACCTGAAAATCTTATCCACAAGGCAGTGGAGCATCGTAAGGAGATGCAGTCCCATGGTAGCCGGTGACCAACGATTGGTTCATACGCCATTTGTTCCTTCAGGATACTGGAGCCCATGTGCACCATTGATTTGGGATCCGGTTAGAGCGCCGGACATTCGCTTTTCGTCCTCTCATTTTCGTAAACAACACCCCCTTTACGTGAAGGCAGTGAGTAGGACTTCCGTGGTAGACGCTATATACGCGTGGCCAGAAATAACGCGATTGAATGAAGAAGTACTAGACAAGCACTAACGAATGTACTGTATTTGGAATTCAAAATCAAACATTCAACAAGTACAAAGCAATCATTAGTTCATTCAAACACTACATAACCCTAACTCTTTTTGTGTTCATTTTCTAAATCCCATTTATCATATTTAAAGAATATTAATGATAGCCAACCAATGTGTATTTCCGCCACATTCTACATTGATTGTCACTAACTGGTTTAGAATATATGTCATCATATATTAAACAAACATTAATTGTTTAGAACTCATTCATTAACTGAATAAACCTGAAACATAATGTTCATTTTAACCGAGACATTCGATTATATAAGGATCTAATCTCTAACCATAATCATTTGTTGGTATTTTGTTATTCATAATCGTTTTCTTTTTGTTGTTGTTTATATTCCGAACATCAATTCATCAGTTTATAGTAACCAAGAACAAAGATTTTAACAGAATTTTGAGGTTAAGTTTGTGAGTAATTAACAGTGATGTATGAGTGTAATGGATTGTGTGTTTATGCCAGTGTAATGGATGTTTGTGCGAATGTGATGTTAATGTTGGTATTCTTATTCTATGAGTGTGGTGTTGAGGTTGGTGTTTACGATATTGTGACTACAGTTCAGCGGAATATGAATGTTAATTAGATGGTGATGAGTCAGGTTAACAAATATAATAATCAGTTAGTTACAAAACGTTTAGAATTTCAAAATTAAAGCTTAAATGAATCTTCATAATCAGTTAATCATTACAGGTATAGAAAGTTGATGATAAACATAACGCTTTCGATCTCATGTATGATCTGGTGACGTAGGAAAAACACTGGCGTTTATTTCATCCACGAAACAGCTCAGTGAATTACCATTTATATAGATTGTTTGCTCACTGAATGACGAGAGGTTGGTAAATTCCACTATTCCTTTAACATTTGTTCAAGCTTGTCCAAACCACCTCAATTACTATATATTCTTCAACCACCGTTATGGAGATATTATATACTAGGGAACAATAATATAAAAATTGTGATGGTTAATATACTGGTCTTCTTGTAGAAGTCAGGATCTGAGATAATGTTAGAAACTCGTTAAATAGTCACAACGAAACACACAATTCATCAGCGCGAAAGTCTAACTTCACGGAATTCACTCATCCCATATTTGATGTAAGCGATGAAATCCAGTGTATATTTCGCTAACACATCTATTCTACTAGATAACAGCATCAAGTAGTATATTGTAATTAGCTACATTTATTTCCGGTTGATCCACATCATCAAGTGGCCACTACTCACTTTAACATGCATTTCTTCTCACAATCATCTATCTACAAAAATTGTGAACATTCAATTTACAGAAAACAAAATTATTCAACAAGCATATTGCAACCAATTTGATTTATGCAATCAGTTCCCTTCGGATTTAGGCAAACAAGCTGATACAACTATTGACATCTCAGTTGAAATACAATAAAAACAGTTAAAATGTTTTCGACCGTAAATATCCAAACTTCTGAAACACATATCCACGCAAAATAAGAACATTGTTAGTGATAATGATCGGTAGTTGATTCGTGAAGTAGCAGCAGAACTGACTGACTGATTGGTTGCTGGCAGTCTGGCTGACCTGTCCTGTACATTTGAAGTGATATGGATGAGAATGCATGCAGTAGTGTGGATTGAGTCAATAAAAAGGGAAAGAAAGCCGGTGCGAAGTAGAAAACAAAAAAGGGGACGATGAACATGACATGAATCCGTTCGCTTGAATACAGTTAACAGTGCGACTACTGTGGACAGATAGAATAAGTAGAATATATTAGTAGTTAGATAGAGGATATATTTACTGACTTGAACAAACTACCATGGAACCAGAATATATGGTTTTCCACCAACAGCCTACAAACAACAAACGATGTCTAACTCAATCAAAATATAGCCGCAATAAAATCATCTGAAAATATAAATCTGAAATTTTCAAGACAGGGTCGATCTCACATGCTATTATATATTCATGAAGGACGATGACAAAACTCATTTGAATGAGACATAAATGATGAATGATTACAGTATTAATTATTCATAGGTGAAGCAGAACCTTCAATGAACTGACAGCCAAAAGATTTATTTTCACTTCATTTCGTTTATAGAAAAGTGATAATCTTTTGTAAAATAAGAATTTCATTCATATTGATTCTGTGTTTGTGTGTGTGTGTGTGTGTGTGTGTGTAGGTGTCGATCAATCACAGTAACACAATAATAGAAAACGATATCATTTATTATAACAAAGCTTCATATTACGTTCATTATACAGTATAGACAATAGACAATACTATAATATATGATAAATGAGATAGAATGAGCTGATAGACGACAACAATGTATAATCATCAATATTTCAATAAACAATTGAGGTCAACAGAAATATGTTTTTGTTGAGTGTTTACATTGAAAATTGAATAGAATGTAAGAGAAATGATAGAACTTGGTGTTATGTTATATTCAATTCGGGAAATTGGACAGAATTGCCAATTTTTCAAATCTTCTTCTTAAATGAATCAGGTGAATGTGAGATAGTTGGTCATTCGATATACATCCTTCTTTTGGAACATTTCATTTCCATGTGTGTGTAACCATTTTTCCGTAGTTGTATTCTAGTCGACCATTATTTTAACTCCTATCATATCGGATGTTGTTGTCACCCGACTGAACATTTTATTGATGATTATGCTACATGAGTTTAAGATAGTAACCGACACGATATAGAATCCTTGTGTGTGAAGTTGCACATTTATTTGAACAAATTGTCTGTTTTTGAAAATTACACTGAAGTGGTTTGTAGTTAACATTATCAATGGTTAGCGTATTTTTTAGCGAGTTAGTTTTCTACGTGATGGGGTCGCTTGCCCCATACTCAACCCTACTACATTATCCGGGCTTGGGTGTTGCAGTATCACCGAAGGGGCTCCAGGCGGAGTTAACATTATCAGTAATAAACGATAGTACGTTTTACTTCATGTGGTAGTGTACAGTTTCATGTATGGGGTGAATCTATTATATTGAAGTGTCATAATTTTGATATATCAGTCAGTATTATTATTAATGGCTTTATTCAATATTTTATTTATCGTACAATATGGAATTTTCAGCACAAAGTATTTCAGGAAGTTTGCGTTTCTTACTTTTTGATAGATCATGACGATGAATATTGAGTGATCAGCCAATTAGATGTTGACAATTCAGGAATCGACATGTGAATAATGTACATTCTATTTGCTGTATATTGCCAGCAACCATAATGTTTCTGTGCTCTTTCCTAACTTGTATAGTGAAAGGTCGTGAAATGTTGAGAGAACTCCTTAAGAAAAATCATACATAGAATGAACTCAGACAAAAAGGATCGCAATTACCATACTTATACGGCCTACCCAAAACTCACAAACCCGACGTTCCGATAAGACCAATATTATCCATGACTAATTCCCCCATCCATAAACTCGCCCGTCTAGAACCAATCCGAAAGAAACTAGCACCCTACAGTCCAAAAGATAGTTTTGAATTTGTATTAAAGCTTGACAACCTAAATGCTTCTGATAACGTCTCATCGCTCTTCACAAACATCCCCTAGAAAGAAACGGTAGAGATCATATGTGAATATTCTGAACTTCTGGCCGATATATTTATGGGAAACCTGGAACAGCAGATGCTTAAGCATGCAATCGATAGTACTACACCCTACTGTAAATACATTGATGACACATTTCTCGTCTGCAACAATCACAAGCACGCCATTAGACTGCTCGATCTGTTTAATAAAGCACACAAGGAGATTGAATTTACTATGGAACAGGAAGTCGAAAGCGAATTCCATTTCCTAGATACTGGAATCAGACGAACATCTGATGGCACATTACAAAGACACATTCATCACAAAATGCCTGGAGTGAAGTATATCTCAATTACTATGGCTTCTGTTCAATGACTTACAAAAAGTGTATTGTACGAACTCTTTTTGACCGCGCACGTAAAATTTGTTCAAATGAATGCCTGAATGATGAGATTGCTCTCATTACTAATTGCCTACGTGAAAATGCAAATCTGGTAAAATTCATCCATAAATATGCACAAACCAATCATCGGGAAAAGTATGATAGAGTAAAAAAGAAAAGTTGCTGGAATAATTGATCACATATTAAATTCCGCGTTGAAAGTGACCTACCCAGCAGAAAAACTGACGACAGTTTGGGAAACGAACTGCTCACTCAAATAAACCAAAATCAACAGGTCCTCTCTTTTAAATAGCTCCAACTGCAATTACCAATTCACATGTACGTGCCAAAGCACATATATTGGAAGGACTGAAAAAACAGTTCATGTTCGCATTTCTGAGCATGTTCGAAAGAACTTTAGGCTGCTAGGGACTAGGGCTCTCAACAGTGTAATACCTCGGCATTTACTTGACAGTGGGCATACCATCGACATTCGTATGCTTTTAAAGAAGTACGACTACTCTCCGGTTTGCTGAACCGATCGCGATAACAAAAAACTTAAACCGGATTTATGTATTCAAAAAGAAACATTAATAAACTTATTATTACCCTCGTAATCCAATTTTTTGGGTTATTGTGGTTATTTTATTCATTTGTTTATTGTTAAAATACTTATTTTGTGTTATATCCCTCACCCATTACTGAATTCTTTAACTAACTTTTCATTCACACATTTCCACCCACTGATCCTCTTAAATTATGTTAACTTTTCAAATTCTATTCCATTATTACGTAACCTATCTTATCAAGGTTTTTGTTTCCATGATTCCTTCATTAACCCTAAAATTATCACACAATTTATGAACTCCACTCCACTATTACATCACCCATACTCAATTGTTTCCTTAATTCTAACACTAGTTATTATTATGAACCATTGTCATTCCAATTATTTACATTCATTTATATCAGTTGTTTCACACAATTTCTGATCTCAATGTAAAATTCTAATACAGATCAGTGGTTGTAAGCAGCTAATGAAAAACCTCGAAATACTATGAAATCATACTATTCTGTATCAATATTTGTTCTGGCTTTATTGGAAAACTAACACGCTAAAAAATACGCTAACCATTGATAATGTTAACTACAAACCACTTCAGTGTAATTTTCAAAAACAGACAATTTGTTCAAATAAATGTGCAACTTCACACAAGGATTCTATATCGTGTCGGTTACTATCTTAAGCTCATGTAGCATAATCACCAATAAAATGGTCAGTCGGGTGACAACAACATCCGATATGATAGGAGTTAAAATAATGGTCGACTAGAATACAACTACGGAAAAATGGTTACACACACATGGAAATGAAATGTTCCAACAGAAGGATGTATATCGAATGACCAACTATCTCACATTCACCTGATTCATTTAAGAAGAAGATTTGAAAAATTGGCAATTCTGTCCAATTTCCCGAATTGAATATAACATAACACCAAGTTCTATCATTTCTCTTACATCCTATTCAATTTTCAATGTAAACACTCAACAAAAACATATTTCTGTTGACCTCAATTTTTTATTGAAATATTGATGATTATACATTGTTGTCGTCTATCACCTCATTCTATCTTACTTATCATATATTATAGTATTGTCTATTGTCTATACTGTATAATGAACGTAATATGAAGCTTTGTTATAATAAATGATATCGTTTTCTATTATTGTGTTACTGTGATTGATCGACACCCACACACACACACACACACACACGCACACACACACACACACACAGAATCAATATGAATGAAATTCTTATTTTACAAAAGATTATCACTTTTCTATAAACGAAATGAAGTGAAAACAAATCTTTTGGCTGTCAGTTCATTGAAGGTTCTGCTTCACCTATGAATAATTAATGCTGTAATCATTCATTATTTATGTCTCATTCAAATGAGTTTTGTGATCGTCCTCTCATGGAATCATCTAGTTTTGACGCTATTTTCGTTTATCAATCCCGATTCATGAAGACACGACTAGATATTACATCCTGTGTACATAGGTCTAGGAGACTGTAGTGAATTGCCTTGATTGTATTCTGTATACCGTATAATTTTATTTAAACTGAGGGAGTAATTCAGGACATTATTTAATGTATAAAATGCAGTGTCTGCAAACTACCAATGACTGTAATTCACATCAGACCGTGTATTGACCAGACGATCTACGCAGATATTTTCATTTAGATCATGTCATATATATTTCAATGAATGTTGGTTTATATTTATCATGTAATATTAGATATTGTACAGTGGGAATCGTGTTCAGTATACCTATTGACAGATGTGTTTTTAAGTTCCTGTGAAGACATTCTATTGTTGACAAAATGTATGTTTGTGTTGAATGTTGATTCAGCTTGGTTTGTAGCATCGTTAAATGGAAGTGATCAGATTTTATGTGAGGTTAAATACATCACGATACATCAAATTTGTAATGAAATTTGTGATCACTATTCAACAGAGGTGATATGAATGTTTTTGAAAGGAAGCATTTCTCCTTGAATATATAAATAGCATGTGAGATCGATCCTGTCTGGACAATTTCAGATTCATATTTTCAGATGATTTTATTGAGGATATATTTTGATTGAGTTAGACAATGTTTGGTGTTTGTAGGCTGTTGGCAGAAATCCGTCTAGTCTGGTTTTATAGTAGTTGATACATGTCAGTCAAGTATGCCCTCAATCGTGAAGAAACTATTACTCATCATATGATCCAAACTCATATCACATAACTTTGCATTATGATAATTAACTATTCCTTTACTTAAATTTCAACTGAACTCTTGTAGGACAGAGATGCTAGTATTTATTGATCAAAGCACAATTATTTATGAGCTGTTTGTCTGGTAATTAAATACTTATGGAATTCTGCCAATTAGGTATTCTACCCATACTACTTATTAGTATTTTGTTATTAATACTTTTGTGATGAAAATGACCTTTTGTGATCATTTTAGAAGGATATTTCCGTCTGTAAATATCTACAAGTTTCATACAAGTTTACCATTCATACATTTTACTGAAATAAAGACAATTGATGTATCGGAATAACATAAATTTTTTTATTTTTACCGGTTTCTCGTCAGCTGCTTTCAACATTATATCATGACATTGAATAAGTCCTCGTTTATTCGACAGTGGACATTGTGTTCATGTCTTTTATTTCTTCCTAATAATCAGTGAACAAAGAACATCAAATTTACTACAGTTTGCCGAAGCAACTAGCACAAAATCACTTCAATCAATTTTATGTATTCAGAAATATTCAGTTGTCAAAATTGCCTTGCTATTGTTTGTCGTGCAGTTCTTCTTTTCATGACACCCATTATAACACTATGATAAGTAAACTCATCGTTATTCATTATTCTGTGTAGATACATTTTACTACTGACTAGATATGTATATTTGTTGAATATTGATTGAGGTTGTTTATAACGGTTAAGTGAGGTAATTAAACGTTTTCGATATGTCTATCATTTGGTATTGAAATTAGTTTTCGTAAATTGATAGAAGTGAACATTGTCTTCTAATTCAACATGTGTGTGAACATTCAACCTATCGAATATACTTGGAATTTCTCACACTATTATCAATAGTAATCTTAATGATGAATCGAGATTCTTAATACTAATCCAGGTTTGATCTTCTTGGTCTTTGGAAACTCAAATATTCATTGAAAAGATTCAGGCATATAATTATATACATAGGAAAGTGAACTATTCATTGTGTGCTTTAATCTCTTACATTTAAACCAGTAAATGGGATATGTGTATTGACTGTAACACATAATCACGTAAACATGTTTATGAAGACAAGATAATAGTAATTGAAAGATTTAAACAAATCATAGGCTCATTGAACTATTTTCTCTCTGAACACGTTTATTCTTCATTGATATTAATCTATTTCACTGACGAGCATCATAATGATTTGTTATATTTGAAGTCAGTTGATTAGAATATTCTGCACAAACATATTCCTTTATCTACACTAAATGAACAATAACACTAAATCAATTTTACACACAACATCATATTGACTTAATAGTTGTGCATAGTAGATCTGTAAATCAATGCAAAGAATATTAATTTCGATTCAGTTCATTTCACTGCAACAATGTTCGGAAGATTTATTCACAAATATTGAACAATCAAGTAATAGATGGCACTAACATTCTTTATCAGATGTGATACTATAATCTTGCTTCAAGATGTATAGACGCATAATTGACATTGAATTTTCAATAAACAGTAATGTTTGGACAGTGAGGGTACAGCTGTTCAAGGTAAAGTTCTGTAATAAGATTTGTGTACATATATGCATGGAGAGGAGGACTGATCATTGGTTATTATATAATCACGTGTTTCTGGATGTTTAAACTGTTGTGACAATCAATGTTGTAGAAGGTTCTTCCACATAAGTTATATGTTTACGATCTGAATTGAATTTGTTCCCACCCTTGTTATACTATACTAATGTATCATCAATATAACATTCAACCATGCCCTTTTGTTTAAGTAATTTAAATGCAATATGTAATTAGGATTTTAAATATCACGGGTTGTAAGTGGCTAAGGAGAACCAACAAAATAAATTGAATTTATGCATGTTAATTTATGCTACAGACCGTGATAATTGAGGTAACCATATTTTGGTGATCTTCGATATTTTTATGAAGTGCACAATTTAACATAATATAAATATTCATGGATTCCTCCTCGGAAGATATTTATTTACGAAAGTGTAGACTGTTGTTTGCTCACCAATAATTGATTCAGTACGTTTAGCATGAACATGGACATTCTCATAAGAGAATGAACTACTCCTATGTTTAAATATAGATGACAAATAAAACTAGATCAAACGATATGTGAAAATAATTTATTAAAATATCAAAATGGAGGCCAGTCTTCTTCTTCTTTATTAGCTTTCAGGGTTCAATGATCACTGTGGTAACTACAAATCTGTGTAAAGATCGAGAAATTCTTTCAATGTTTCACATTTATTTTTCAATGAAATGATTTTGTCTTTCTTTTATTACAATCACTGACCACTTAGTTCTATCTAATTGGATACATACAGTTTCAATTCTATATGATCAACAAGACAATTCATATCTATTTTGATCTTTACATTTATTAACAGCCAGTGGTACAATATGATGGTCAAACAGAATTCATGTAGCTTTGTCCATTAGTTACAATTCCACATTCAACAATGTTGAAATCATCTAACACAAGTTATTTTATTAAAATAAAATTCAAACGTAAACATGTAAATTTAAACATCCAATCAAAACAATTTGTGCTATTTTGATTTGAACCAATCAAATCATAACAATGCACTATTGGTAATCAATTTATAAATTATTATAAGCAACAAAAAGTTTATTCGTGAGAATATGAGCAAACATTTTGGACTACAAATAAACCAATCACTTAGATTGAAGCATAGCTAATCATATTCAAAATAGTTTTCATCAATAAGAGCTAGAAGTATATTGCATTACAATAAGTTCATCTTCCACGATGATTGGTTAAAAATGATCATATGATTTTATGAAATTTGATCGTCTCAATGGTCACTTTGAATCATCCAATCAGAAACAAACAAACAAACACTTAAAATATCTATATAAACCTGACAAGTTCTAGCAACCACTATTGACGTTTTGAACAAAAAGATGAGGTACATTCTTACTGTACAATTAAGTTTAAGTAATGTAACATGTAAATTTCAAATTGTTTCACTGAAATAAAGTCAGTTTCTTCATCTAAACCATTTTAGATACACTTTTTCATTGGGTCAGTTAATATTGTTCTATTTGGTCGTCATGTTAAATTACAAATTCTTCAATTGTCAACACGATTGTGATCAAGTTGATATGATGAAAGAAAGAAAACTTGTATTTAAAAGTGATACATATGAATATGTAAGTAACCAGTCAAATTCTAATACACATATTCAGTCAAATCATTATTACTATTTTCAGACCATTCGCCTAAATCAAACTAGTCCAGTTCTTAATGAGAAATTTGAGAGACTGGTTTCTGGTAAGGTAAGTTGAGTACATTTTTTCAATGAAGGCACTTATTCATATGTTTGCATATTATTAGTCAGTTATCTCACAATCCCGATTTACATTCTACGGTGCTGACGTTAATAAACTCTATATAAACATGTTTGGTAAGTGAATTATTTTCTTAGAATTAAAATTTTCACTGAGTTGTATTTATTCACACACTTCATTTAAAGAATCAAAGTTGGATTAATTTCTTTAGTAAATCAATTTTATCTTTTTTCTAACATTGTAAACTACTACTGATATCTTCTTCTGTTCAAGTTGTAAGTAGTTTGACGCCTTACAGCAAACTAATTACAATTCATGTAATTCATTTTAGTCTCCAGTTAATTTCAAAGTCTATCATTCATTCATTGAAGATTATTAATCAAATTGTATATTTTCATATGATTAATACAGGTTTAATAAGAATGTACGGATCATGGAACTTAGGAACAATTAGCAATCATATGGATGGTGAAATTCAAATTGGATGTGAGATTTTAGATAAGCGTAAGTTGTATTATTCAATAACATTTTGTTTTGTTATCCATTTCTTATTTTATTTTAGCATAAATAATTCATTACTTCATTTGATTAATTCATGAGGGCTGACCAGTACACAGTGATTACCTTGTTTGTGATATTTCATATCCTAAAATGTGTTCACAAAATATTTTCATTACTGTGAAGTGAAAATGGTCAATAAAACAGCAATTTACTTCAAAGCAAACTCAAATTGATTGAGTAGAAATTATAGCAACTCACGTGCAATTGTGTTTGCTCTTATCTAATTCGGTTAAACCCTTTTGTTAACGTATTAAACGGTCAAAGTCATCTGTACTATAACAATTTATTGTACCACTATTATTGCTATGCTTGTATGAATAAGTATGCTTGAACACATTCTCGGTCTGCTGACTCATTCGCCTCTCTGCTCTGTGGTTTGAGTTACCTGCTAATAAAACTGTAGTAGCTGCTTCTCTTTGCCTTCTGATTTCAAACACCATTGAGGGATTATACGATAACGGTTACGAGGGTTATTGGTCAACGAAGCACAACCACTACAAAATAATAGATCAAAGAATGAAATTGCTAAAATGAAAATTTTCTACTCTCCAATCTGTTCAAACCACCATAAAACAGATATCTCATAGATACGACACTACTTAGTAAATTCAATGAATCGAACTTAATACAGGTACAACAATAAATGATGTAGTTCGGGGAATCTATATGAAATTTTGAAGCACATGAATTATCAAATTATCTTTGATGTCCTCCATATCTTTCTGTCAGTTACTTGGTTTTTAAAAGTTTAATGTCTCTTAGTTACTTTATGTGAACTGTGTATATCAAACACTTTCTTGATTATCAAATTCGTATGATGAGGAAATGCGAACTCATTCTCTTCGTTAAATATCCAATCAACGAACGATCATGAGCCGTCTGCTAGTACAACATAAATGATTAGAACCAGAACACCTAGAACATCAAAATGAAGTTCATTCATTTTGATTGAGATCATGAACCGATTGATGTTAGAGCACCACTGAAAACCTAGAAGCACTGGATGGCCGTTTCGTCCTATTGTGGGACACCTCAGCAGCGCGCATCCACGATCTCACTCGCAGGATTCGAACCCAGGGCTTTCAGTTTCGCGCGCGAACGCCTAACCTTCTGGACCACTGACTCGGCATTCAACGGTGTTAATGTCTAACCTCAACCAATCCATTCATTTTGTTTAGTTATCGCATTTACTGAAATTAGATCAGCATGTCTGAGTAGTAATTAATTCAATTAAGAGAACACTGTCCCATTGGAATAACCGAATCTCAGAAAATGATTTTGTATGTGTATTGTCGGATAGATATTCACGGTCTATTTATTAGCTAAAAGTCTTTAAAACCAACATTTTGAAATGAAAGTATTCTTCCCGGTTGATTAGATTGAATCATTTCTCATATCATTGAAATGAAATTGATAATCCTTGAAACTTCCATTTAATTGAACCATTCTACATATATCTTGAGAGGATGATGATAACTTCTATGCAAAATTATTCTGTGTTAAAATGAATGTTTATTGAAAGAGGAGAATATTATTTATGTATATATATATATATATATATATATATATATATATATATATATATATATATATATATATATATAAATTTCTTTTTACTTTCATTATCTCAGAGGAATTATTCGCTGTTAGATGGTCTTTTCATTTATTTGTTAATGATACACGTAAGCGGGTAGTAAAATGATTATTTGATTACACATGAAATACTAACATCTACATCATCATTTATTGTAATTACCCATACTTTATCTATTCAGTTTGCGTAAATGAATCCTTTTTCAAAAAAAACTGACAAAAGTAATAAAGTGTAATCATTCTGGAATACTATGGTAGAAGTATATATAGAATCCATTGATTATTCCAATATATTGATTAGGAATTAAAAGGCAATTGATATTAGTAGGGATATACTAGATTTACCTTGCAAAAAATAGATCAATATGGATAAATTAGGTCATAATCTCATTTCATTTGTGAACAACAAATACAGAGATTCATCTTCATTGACAGGCTTCAATGGAACTTGATAAGAAGTCTTTATTTCAAAATAAGTAAATTTGTATTGCTCACCCCATGATCAGTCATAGATATTATTCATTCAAATTAAGAAATCATTAAGACGATTAATAGAAGGCCCAGGACAGAGTGGGTTGGAGAATGCTGGTCGGCGGCCTATGCTCCATTGGGAGTAACAGGCGTAAGTAAGTAAGTAAGTAAGTAAGACGATTAATCTGAAGCTATTTATTTTTTATCTTTAACAAGCACTGTTATAATAATGTGTTACATAAGCAAATGAATTCCAAAACTACATTTGTGAATAAACACTCCACAGCTCATATCATTTTCTCCTAGAGTTGACTGTATCAGGTGAAATATAGAAAATATTGAGCCAATGTGAATAGTTCTCCAATTATGAAATCTAATTAGAAGCTTGATGATTTATCGTTTCAATGTAATAATGAGGGTGTAATGCAGTCTCGGAAACTAAACCTCTGCCATTTATTTTAAAGGATATATGCTTGTTTCATTTACACATCGTCCATTAGATTAAATTTATTACAGAGTCAAGTAAAAAATATATTTGAGATAACACGGTAAATATCTGCTGAAATTTGATTACTTCGTGAGTGAATATATACCGTGTCGCATCTAACAATAACATGGTAATCCTTGATCCCTCATATTTTAAATATCGATATTCTTCCGTTTGTAGGTCTTGTGTACAATGTGACCACTCTAACATATCCGAATGGGAAGATATCATTCTATTATGAGAACGTAAGTTGCACAATTGAATGTGAATGTAGTTTTGTTTCAAGTACTTCAGAGTATTTTACTTTTTATGTTGATGAATACTCTCAAATGCATCAAATACATTGAAAACAATAAAAGGACGTCAGCACTTTGTAATGTGAACACTGACTAAATGACACTATTCGTGACACTTTAATCTAGCACTTTTTTAAAACA
This sequence comes from Schistosoma spindalis, assembly GCA_946903255.1. Classification (NCBI taxonomy): domain Eukaryota; kingdom Metazoa; phylum Platyhelminthes; class Trematoda; order Strigeidida; family Schistosomatidae; genus Schistosoma; species Schistosoma spindalis. Next base: position 16,876,681 of record OX336419.1, on the reverse strand, counting down.
GTAAATAAAAAAGTGATATGATATTACAAGAGGTTCTTATGTATACGCGCCGATTAAGGACAGAAAGTGTATGCTTGATTGTTGTGCAGAAAGAGTTATATTCTGTTAAGTTTAACTACGTCTTCTAAAGGTCAGTTATTTGAAACGTTCGCTGTTGAATATTTTGAATGGTTCATTGTTAAAATCTTGATCTTTTCTCACTGTCTAGTTCTTCGAATATCGGTATTTAGTACTTCACCCATTTGAAATACAATAGATGTATGATAACTATAAAGGGAAGCTGAGATGAAAGATTTCATGTGTGTTGAACTAAAACCGCTTTGATTGTTTGGAGATAATGAGGGCAGTAATGGATGGAAGTGAACACAGTAACACAATCCCACAACATGACAGCAAATTCACGTGCAACAACATTGCAATTATTCACAATCACATTTTTATCAACGTACGTGGGTATTCATTTCACAATGTATCGCTTCATTTCATGATAGACAGATCGCTCATCTAGATCGTTCATCATCCTACACTGAAGTTGACAACTGAAGTGAGACAAAATATCTTTGTAAACTAGATAAAACATTCTTCTGATGAAACTGAGGAGGTCAAAATGCTTACTGTAAGTGTGAGAAAACAGTCCAATCAATCATATATATTGGTATTTTTATCGTGCCTTAGTACGGTTTCAAATCCGACGAGGTCACGTGCATATCCCTCAAACGACACAAACCGCCCTATTCCATGACTGATAAATCGTTCATCTAACTTCACTGAAGTTGACAACCGAAGTCAGTCAAAATATCTCGGTAGACTAGACGGAGCATAGTTGTGAGAGAACTGAGAAGATCGAAATGCTTCCGGTAAGTGTGCTTTGTGGTCTTTGTTTAAGTTAATATGGATGACGACACAATACTTCAATCGTCAGTCGGTTTTGATGCAGGTGGTTGTTGTGTGTTGACAGATCTTGTCTTTACCCATTACTTCTTTTCAGATTCCTGAGGAAATTGGCGAAATTCCCCTGAAATCGAGCTTTTCCGGATCAATTCAGTGTGAAAAAGGAGGTAAAATATGTTATTTATATTCTGATTTACACTGACCTACATGAACAATCATCTTCTAGGCTAATGTTCTTTTCTATATGTACCCAGTTATCTCTATCTCATTACAGAAATGTAGTCTATCATAGTGATCTAATATATCTCACTGACAGTCTACATTAATAAAATGTTTCATGAGTAAAATTAATTAATCGAAGTGTTATTGAGGTGTCGAGAGAAATTGTGCGAAATAATATCAGGATAGTATAAGTGAACTCACTGTTCAAGCGTTACTGTTTATTGAAAATTTGATATCAGTTATGTGTCTACACATTTTGAAGCAAGATTATCGTATCACATCTGATAAAGAATGACAGTGCCATCTATTACTTGATTGTTCAATATTTGTGAATAAACCTTTCGAACGTTGATGCAGTGAAATGGACTAAATCGAAATCAGAGTGTATGTATTAACCATTCAATATTCGTTGCATTGAGTTACAGATCTGCTATGCATAGCTATTGAGTTAATATGATGTCGTGTGCGAAGCAAATTGTAGCATTACATATGATGAGGATTCATAGTGGAGACTAATCTTGAAAATATCAAGTGTTTGTGATTATGTGCTTCCAGCGGTAGTTCGCTAAAATTATCCAAGTTAAAATCAGGTATCTTTGTCTTCTGTTCAGCAACCATCATCCTTGATACTGTCACAAAGTTGATTTGGCTTATTGTGATGAATTCGTAATAGTAATATTCCGTTTTCTGTGCTAAAATTTTTCGACAATGAATTTTACGAACCATGTTTGCTGATGCTTGCCTAACCTGGTGTATCAATACCTGGTATAGCAATATTACCAAGATATGCGAACATCTTCATCGTACAAGTGCGCATGAATATTTTGAGGAGTCTTTCGCATATGTTTAAGGATCGCTTCTTAAACAAAATTTCAAGTATTTTCTTTTGTATAATTTATCACACAAGGTCAGAGATTCGTTCAAATAAATGTTCCGGAGGAATGGATCAAAAGCGGAACGTTGGTTGAGCATGAAGTTTCTGGGGGTATGTTAAATTTTATCGTATCAGAATTAACTATTTTCACACTTAAATGCATCATTTTTGTTTCATAAAATTGGAAATTTCATGTTCAATTTCAGTCAGTTATGATATGATATCCACATATCAGTCTCAACTGATGTTACACTACACGTCGATTCTTCGTTGAATATTCAAAAGGATGGACACATTTTCAACTACTATAGATTTCCTCACTTTGATAAAATTTACTTCGACTCAATATCGCAAAACGATGGATGAGACTATATAGGTCAGTCAGTTAATTATGGATTGACTTAGAATTGTCATTCGTTTTTTCGCTCGATACATTTTTATATTGAATTTCCATGAGGTATTGAAATTTCGGAAATATTCCATGTATTTGTAAATACTTTGGAACTAATAGCTTAGCTTCCAGAATCTTTACTTTATCTTACTTATTGATGAACTGAAGGTATAGACAAGTCACGTGTTCAGATTTCGATTTATTATAGGCAGTAGATATTTGCACGGTATCAAATATACTGATGATTTTCATGGCATGAAATTGTTTCTTTTCTCATGAACGTCTACAGTGAGTAACCATAAACACTTCCAGTTCATCATGCGTTAGACAATTATAAAACATCTCGACAAATGAGTCATTCCCCAATCTAATACTCAGATAGACTTTAATATTCGTTGAATAAAATATCATCTATTGTTCGTGTGTTTTCATGATACAACTAGTCGGACGTGCTCACTGACAGTACACAGACTAGAATGTTGCCACATGGTTTTAGACTTTCCATCACGGTAAGTCGACTGAGTTACCATAATTGAAATGAGGTTTCTATCAGACGACAACTGATTTGCTTGCACCGATTTCCAATGTGTCCACATAGTTTGAAACCTTCCATCACAGTGGATTGACTGAAATCTCTAAGAAAAACGCGAACGATGATTTGATAAATAATGTCGCTCATTCTTTGTTGAAATTGAGTATTTTGTTTAGGAACGGCTGAAATTTTTGCACCGATCTGCAGTGTCAGTTACTTTGTTAAGACCACATAACTTATTTTGCTTCCAGACAAATGAATTTATCTATTCATCTTGAGTTGGACTTTGTTAATTATTCACCAATCAACCTAGGTTGTTTTTATATGAGCGTAGGTACATCTTATCATACTCATTACATATCTGTAGCTTACTTTTGTGTGACTATATATATTGATCGCCGCTTGATTAAATCGAGTTGACTCACACACCTCCACTGCACTCCACTTCGCATCGCTTTTTTCTCTTCGCTTCGTCTCTCTGATGGTATTTTCAAATCAACAAGACTAAAAAATTTACTCATTCGAAGTTCTGTTCTGCTCTTTCGTTATTTACCAACGCGAGTTAAGTCGATAATTTTTCTGAATGTTGACAGTCATTAAAATCCACCAAAGTTGCCCATCAAAACTCATCTTCCAACATTCAATGTAGTTTTATTTAATTCCAACATGTGAAATGTAAATGACGTTGAAAGTGCACTGAATTCTGCACTGCGCAAAGTGATGATGCATTCACACTGAGTAAACTAGTCACTTTAATCCATAATATCATCGAGGTATAGTCATATGTTTTGTAATTCACTTATCTTTTACTTGATAATTTGACATGCAATCGCCTTATTCTTTCCACCGAAGATTGTCCAAAACACAATTCTATTGAAGCATGTGAAGACGCAACAACATCAAATACAAAGTGCATGTGGTGTGAAAAAGCGAATATGTGTATTAATAGTAATGATAAGGATATGCATGAGTTCAAAGTAAATGGTTGCCAGAATAAAGTGAGTAATTGGTAAACTCCACAGGTTGCTTTCAATACTACCATATTCTACATCATAAATCTATTTACTAGGAAGAACATTTTATTGCTACGGATAAGTAATGATTTGTATTGTTCCCTCAGTTCACAAATCAAACCATTGTATACATTGACGATATTTAATCAGATATGAGTCCAATGTTTTGTTTTCATATGGACATTCAACAATCAATAATAACGTTGTTTAACACTTATGCCTGGAAACATGTTATTTTTCAGCTCATAGAATGTGTAGTGACTCTCGATGTCCAATATGAAGCCGTCTATCTGTGTGACATGTTATGAAATATTAATGAAATCAGTTTGGATGATGAAGCGTAATATGTTGAAAATTCTGCATAATTTTTGGATACATAGTAAAAGTTCTGTCATCAATCCTAACAATAGTGTATAATGAACGTTGAACTATTTGATTATTATTTCGTGTTTAGTAATATTGACACCATTTTTTCTACAGAACAGTTTGAATGTCAACCTTTGGAATAAACCAACACTTGTTGAACGCGGCAGAACAACTACAGGAAATGAATTGAAGAAAGCTACTCAATACACTGGATCCCGTTCGGTAAATATTTGATATCTAGTAATTATTATACTGTTTCGTATTTTTCCAGAATATGACTTCAGAAGTAGCAGAAGAGAAAAACCACAAGACGTTACACTATTCCCCATACATTATCATACCTTTAGTTGTCTTGTTCTTCGTTGTGTTCATTACCTGTGTCATGTGGATATGGTTTCACAGAAAAAGATGTAATCCATGATCCAACTAAACATGTTTGGTCTTAATTTTATCATGCTGACTTTGTTATTTTCACTTCGTATTTTATTAAGGACACTTTTTATTTTGTTAATCATTTCAACAAATCGGAATTTTTTCATGAAACTACATCTCACGTAATAACTGTTGATAAAATATGGTTTTTTTGTATCTCCGTAATTGTTTTCATTGAATAAAAACTGGATGGTTTTACAAGAGCTTACAATATAGCTTTTGTTAGTTAACAGTATAGGGTGTACTTGATTTTGTGACAACTGAAATCAACAATGAGTTTGTTGTGAATGTCCACTTTGATCAAGTCTCACTACTGGAAAGCATCATTTCAAATTGATGATGTTCATTGTTTTAGACTGAACTATCGAAATACCGTATCAATATTTAACAAGAAACCCCAATCCTTCGTTGTTTGATTATTCACTGTTCAATGAAATATGGATGACAGACTATTGCTAATTAGCTGTTGTGAATGCTGATTATGAAACAATTTCGGAGATTTCAGCAGATACTGAACTAGGAATGAGACTAGTGACGTAACATTGTTAAATAAGACGACCGATCTGAAAAACAAATACACTGCATTATTTACGTCAATGATTCATCATTTTATTGTACTATACATGGTTTATAATCTGTTCTATTCTCATGGAACTATGCGAAAGGATTCCGTAAAGATTCATTTGCATTGGTTGATTGAATCTTATCATTAACGTTTTGGACTGTAACTGAACAGCCTTTTTATGTAATATATACATCGTGTGTGAGTTGCCTTGATATTTCCATTAAGTCACAAGAAATATAAGCGGAGATAGCTGGTGGTTAGCAGTGGAATCCAGGATGCACGTCACTTCGTCCTATTTGAGACTCGACAGATCGGTTTACCTGGATTACAGAGTTGGTGTTCACAACTGTGCTTAAAGTTAGTATCGTTCACTGCAAACATCATTGCGTCATCCTCTAAGCCGCTGAGTATAGATGCTCACTGACATTTACAAACAGCTTCAATGCAACATATACATGTAAGCAAACATTTGGCAGAGGTTTATCATTCGGTAAACTTCGTTCTGCGAAATCATGTTTTCTTCGTGCTACTGAATGATGTATTTGTAAAACACTTGAGCACATTATGATGATATGTTGTAATATCGTTCATTTCGCTGATAGTGATACTGTACCCTGTTATTAGATTTTAATTAGAGTGGAGCTTTTGATGATCAAATTTCGTTTTTATCCATTATGTCGACTTCAGATGTCGAAGAGATTATAAAGCTCCTCTGGTTCATTCCATGATTTCATTGTTGACACGCGCAGTACACAGTCCATTATTTCACCAAAAGCTCACTCTTTAGAATGATCCTAAACGTGGTTGTTTCTACTAGCTTTCGAAGAGGCTTCCGATGCTCTAATCGTAGACTTGATGGCTGTGTGTTAAGTTCTATGAATGGATAAGAATCCAGCTTTTAATATTGAGTTCTCGCTTGCTGAGGCAAACATACATCACAGTTAAAGCTGGAGATATACCTAGTCACGTTCTTTAATTCAAAGTGTTTTACAAGGCTGACGCCTGTCTTCAGATTCCTATGAATAGACGTTGACTGGCTTTGACTACGATTACCGCTCTATGTGATCTATCCAAATACAGATAACTTCCATTTAGTTTAGGTTCTTCTTCCGCCATAAAGCAGAATCAATACTGTAAGGCCTGTAGGCGATGTAACTCGACTGCTGGTTGCGTCATGGACAAGTGAAACCGAGGTGCCTTGTATCATAATAAAACAGCTGTCCAATGCTCCCTGGTGTTTCAGTGGCTATCTGGGTATGATCAGTAGTCTGTAATATGAGCCATGGAATAATTGTAGTAAATTTTGTTTGCTTGTTGGTATACTTAGCAGTTGTCTAGTCTTCATTACCATCATTGCGGCAACAATAACAATTGAAGAACAAATCCACCTCACATTTAATCTTCATCAAGCCAACGTTATGTTGAGAATTGGAAAAATACGTATATTATTGATGTCAAATGTTGACTCGTATTCACACAAATATATTTCCACATGTGAAAGAATAATTAACGTCTTTACGGTAGGAAAAACTCAGTTGGAAGTATAAAAGCACAAAATAAACAGGTTTATATGATGAATACGTGCAGAAATACAACAATCAACTGGACACTTTCAATATTCGCATTCTAATAGTATAATGACATATAGAAGCAGTCGATTTGATATAAGCAGATAGACACAGGGTACTCCGACTAATTGAAAACGAACACTAAGTCCACTTCTATTCAGAAAACAACGAAGGATGATAACCAATAAATGTGCATGTACAATTTCGTCAGACGAAGAATAACCACTACGTGAATCTTTGTGTAGGAATAAAGATTAGCGTATCATGACAACTGGGATGGAATTGTTGATGCGACGAGGTAATTGACGCTGAGCAACACAATAGCATCGTCACAGAAGAGAAGGCAACAGCAATAAAGCAGTATGTGCATCACGGTCTGCAGAGAAACAGACACACGCATGCGTATAGTATGAAACAATGGCAAACATATACATACATATTTAGACAAGCAGAAAGAAATCTATGAAGATTAAAACAATGAAAAATCCAGCTAAGAACTATCATCGCCATCGTTCATTAACATATGATTGCTGAGAATAGTCTTATTGACGAGGCGAGGGAGCACATTTACTTCCCTATTGCTTCAAATGTGTCAACTGCTATGGTTAGTGTGGTTGCTGACTTAACACAGTATGGTGATGACGGGAAGTCAGGTAGAGTAAATGTGAGATGTAAAATTAGGAAGAGAAGTTGACGATTTATAGCTAACAAAGTGTTTGGAATGTGCGTCAGTGAATTGTACCGAAAGTATTACACATCACATTATATAGACAGGAGTCCCCAGACAAAGTAAGATACCTCACAACTACCAGAGTTTATGCACACAGGCAAAAATATAAGTGCTCTACAATACCTTATCTTGCAAATATACTATGTACCAAGCAGGTTGTTAGAGATGACCCACTGGACAACTTGTATCCTTAAACGTGTTTCTAATTAGAGGTTGCACAGATTCTAATCTTACTGAAAAACATTTTGTTTAATTCCAAACATTTTATCAGGTCTATTTATGTATGTAGGTATACAGTTATAGTACTTTGTTTTATTTTAAAAAGTAAAGTTGTTTTATGATTCATGCTGATGATTCTTCACCGTACCAAACATAAAACATGGAATAAGGTCATAAATAGTAGTAATACTAGTAATAATAACCGTCTGAATCACAACCCAAATGAGTGGCAGTTGTTTATAGTGACGGTGAAACGAAACTAAATCCTAGCCATATGGTCCTTAAAGTTGAATGTACACTGAATCACAAAATTTACAATGGATGTTCTTTAGTACGTGAAAAGTCGTTTATGTAAATCAAGGTCGATGCAAGGACACAATGCAAATTGCATTGTTTGGTCATGTATGTGTTGCTGCCATATGCCACTTTTTTGTCCCTACATTCAATATATTCTGTTGATAAGATTGCACTTGCACTTTAAAGATTCTTGCCAAACTACTCCTAATAATCACGAAAGTGAAAGTCAAAACGAACAACATAACTTCGACGTAAGATCAAATCATTTAGGCAGCCATTTTATACCCAGTCAACTGTATTAGATTGAGTCTATTTATCTACCGATGCTAGTACTGAAGAGGATTAACTGTCTTGCTCTAATTCTTCTATATGTATTCACTACTTTGACTGGTCTTGTGGATTTAGTTTTATTTGGCACATAGCTAGAAAACGCACCATCGAATTTCCAAACAACAATTTCTAGGTCGAGCAAAGGACAAAACAAATTAATAATGAGTCCCATCTTGACACATCTATTTAATACTGGTTACTACATGAGAGACAACTTCAATGTTTGTAATTATTTACGAAATCCAACCGAATCTAACTTACGATTTCAGAATTTGACTCTTCCATACAGTAGAATCCATACGATTCCGCATCAACAAACTGTTGGGGTATTCAGAAAATACCCCAGAAATTATCTAATGCTATTCCTGAATGAGAAGTAGTGTCATTTCCCCATTGGTCAACATTCTTCCAACGTGTCATCTCCTTATTGGTCAATATTTATTTGTGTCATTTCCTGAAGGTTAAATCTTGTACAAATGTTATTTTCTATTTTATGGTACGATGTAGTCTGTTTGATTGCTATATAAACAGAGTATGTTTGAAATATAATGATTCATATCTCCGAGGCTGAGACTTGTGTTCTGGACTCAATTGGCTGGGCTAGACAGGGAAGCAGGGCCAATCAGGACTCTAGGCTGCTCGGTCGTATTTTATGCGTCACTGTTTCGATCGATAATAGGCTGCTCTCTAATAGGCGGATCAAACGTTATAACACAAACATAATTTTTGTACTCAGAACGTGTTCATATAGTCTTTGAATTTACTCTGACCTTGCATTTAGATACTATTATATATTTCTAATCCTTTCTGTTTTTTCCTTCAAAAATTAACCCATCTTCAATTTTTTTGACACTTTAATTTTTGATTTACATCCTACGTAACCACTTTAGTAGTCTGATTATGTTATTTTCACTGTATCCGTACTATTAATTACTCATCATTCATTTCCCAGACAACAAAAGCTATTTATACTTACATCCAATTTTAATTACTCTTCACATCCACATTATCTACTTCCGATAATTAACTGGTTGTAGAAATTCACCTTAGTTTTAATGTCACAAATATATTCACCGAAGATTTGTTGTAATGAATAATGAAATTCACTCTCTTTTCGAATCACATCAAATACTAGAATGTAGTCTTTCCGATTCTAATTACACTTTCCCGCTAGTATACATTTAGTACAATGAGTTGCAAGCTAATTGTTCCAAACGATAACGTATGAATACATGTTGTCATTAGCATACATCACTATCTTGTTAAACAAATTGTGTGTTGAAAAAATTATTAAAATCGTTGTTCAGTTTTATAATAGATTAACAAATAATTTAAACAGCTTATCTATAAAACTGTCTGCACTATTAATTTGTGATGAACACTAGAGTATTATGTAATTGACTTACAATATTAATTTCTTTAACTTGAAAAAACTAATCAAAATGTAGGAAATAATTTCAGAGTAGCTATCAAACAATTCAAAACATATTTATGGGAAATGATATTTGCCTAGATGGTGATTGGAGGTAGTCGACAGGAAACCCTGAACCCGGATTTCGTGCTACTTGGCACTCGTCAGCAAGGTGTACCTGTAATCTTTGAGGGAACCGGTGCTCCCTGGCGGATTCTATCCCATGTCACCCAGCTTTACAGTCAGAGACGTTACAATAGTGCCCGCGGTGTCGAGTCACCTAGACTGGTGGCCACATTGCAACATGATCGATAGCATTCGATCTGCACTAATAATAAGGACTAGACACGCATGACATTGGTCACCCAGTGATCAATCAATTGTGAGATTTGTATAGTTGTATTTAGTTCAGAATCATTTCTCACCTACTTGTTTCGCATTTGCATGCCTGTGAAAAAGTTGAATAAATCAATTAAAAAACTACTTACATGAGATATATACGTTTATTTCAATATATTTTGTTTATAATATGTTATCAAAAAGACTAATCTTTGTTCATATATTCGTCTTTGAATGTGTTATCGTTAAAGAAACCAATCGGGATCAACACGATCACACAGTTCATGAAAATCCTAATGTAACATTTTAATATTCATTTAAATTATGAGCGCATTTCATTCACACGTAAGTAGTATAATATTATAAATATATGATGTAAAACATTACGATTATCGAACAGAATAATGACAAATTATTATAAGTTATAAATGAACCATGAGCATTGCGTATTCTATCACTTCTCAATTATCTTATCTCATTGTTCATAAACATGTTACAATGACAGTAAATTCACTGAAACTTATCGATCCTTACGTGACATCAGTCGTTTAAATTCTATGATCGAGTTATTTTATTGATTTTGTAAAAATTGAAAATATTTTCATTCATACAATGTATTAAACTGTTGATCCAACGTTATGGGTCGTCCAATATGCAATAAGAAAAGATTTAAAAATGGAAATCATTCAGGTTCATATAAACTCAATGCTTCTAGACGACATTGTTCTTACACACCAATTCGTAGTTTATGCATTCCTAGTAAAAGTCTTCAGTCGATAGGTGGTGATGTAGACTTTTTCTGTGAACATACTGTAGAATTTATGGAATCTGGTAAAACATGTAACATAATCGCTGCAGAACTAGCTGAACAAAGCATTTACTTTGAACGTCTTTTAAAATATCATAGAGGACAGGGAAATATACGACTACCAGAGTTTCTAAATTTTGGCTTCTCTTCAATTATAGAATATATATATGAAGGTGATACGGAGATTAATCAAGACAATGTTTATCACATATTCGTAGCAGCGGATTTCCTTTTATTACCGAAGTTGAAACAACGATGCACAAATCTATTAAAAGAGATTACAACAATTGATTTTTCTACTGCAATCGACATGTGGTTAAATTATAAATCATCCTATTGGCCTGAACTAGGTTCAATGGCATATCAAAGGATTTTAGAAAATTTTGAAAAAATATGGCACACATCGCATTTCAGAAAATTAAGTGCAAACCACATTCGTCAAATTCTTCATGAAGATGCTTTAAATTGCAAACATGAAAAGAATATATTTCACGCAGTTATTCAATGGATTAGTGAAGATTTGGAAACACGTATAGAATATTCATTGGAGTTATTGTTATGTATCCGGCTTGGTATGCTATCATCCACCGAATTAGATGATATAAAGAAGCATGATTTAATTCAAATTATTCCAGAATATTTAGATTTGTTGAACCAATGGCCAAATTGCTTGACAACTACTAATAATCGTATCATTAATGCTTATGGGCAACGGTTTATTACGCCAAGACTACCGCATCAAGTGAGTATGCGCATATAATTTGTTAGATATCATTAAAACACTCGACATAGTAGTGCTTTTTCTAAATTCACCATATTATTTTTAAAAGGATGTAAAAGATCCTGACATGAATATTATTCCAATGTCATTTAAAAGAGACTATTACCTGTGCAAGTAATATGTGAAAGTTGCCGATGTTCCTAATGCGTATCACAAACTGATGTTAGTGAGACAACGTTAATAGCCATAATAAACCAGAAGGCCTTTTTGTCCCAGTATAGGGATTCTCATCAGATAACGTTATTAAACCCACTAGGGTTTAATCATCGGTGGGATGACGAATCAGCGCTGTTTTCTGGTTTAGTACTGGGTCGAAACATCTGTCACATCTTCCCAGGTTTTAGTGGTTGCCGAATAATTTACAATTCCTAATTTAAACTTATTCAATCTATCAACAGAATGTACATGATTGATGATCATTTGTAGACTTTCAAATACTATTTTAGTTGCCCGATATCTGACTGCAGTTATATCGTTTCTAGTTGTTACTGAAATAGGCATGTCGCCAACCCTCGCATATAATAATCAAATTGGAAGGAACCAATAAGTTGATCTGTACAGATGCTACAATAACTCGTGTGGGCTTGACACAATACCGGTCCCTACCCTATTAAATAATAACGATAATATGAAATAGGATTCAAAGGTAGGTAGACCTGGGAGAACTGCTCACTGTTTCGTCGCAGTGTGGTGACGTTAGAGAAGATGTAACTTTTAAGTGAGGTCTAGGAAACATGTGAGGGCTATATATATATAACACTAATTCACCCGTATATTCAACAGTAGAAGTGAACGAGTTTGTGTACTGAAGTTCTATTATTACGCTCCATCATAATCCGTCGTCATAATCACACACGCATGAAATTTTCCTGTTCTTACAAATTACAAACCACGTGGTTCGAGCGAATCGCATGAAGGCAACAAGAAACCGTACGCCGGTGAGATTGTTAAATGTGCCTGGGTTCGGACAACCTGTACTTATGTTTCACATAGTGAGTGGCGATATACCATAAGTGTATAGTCACAAACGTTGAGTGTTTTAAAAGCTAAGGATCTGACCAGTCCTGAGATTTGTGAGGCGGAGTCGTCTTTACTACAGCTTATGTGTTTACATAGGCAAATAAGATATACTGAAACTTTTTGATGCTTATTTATACTCCTACCTGTATTTCCATTATTAGATCGTTATGGTTTTTGGCGGATGGCGTGATGGTGAGGGTCTAGTGTCAGCAGTACAAGTATATAATCCAACAGCGAAATCTTGGACATTATGGACACATAATAGTCAGCAATTCCTCATGCCAACTAATCAACAGTGGAATTTATTGCAAATTCCACTCACTTTCACGATTACCAATTCACAAGCAAATCAATCACAGAACGCTGTGGATACTTTTATTCGAATCAACAACTTTCAGAGCTTGCTACCACCAGATGAGATTGTTTGTGAAGGGAATCGAAGTGAACTGCCGCTTGATAATAATCCAATCATGAATACAACTCGTGCTAATCTGATTGGTGAGTTTCCTAAACGTGTTTACGCCGGTTGTGTACTGATAGGAACACGAGTTTATGTCATTGGAGGGTTTGATGGAGATCGTGCTCTCAAGTCTACTTTGTGCTATGATTTCGAAATAGAATCTGGTTGGTGAGTGATGCACATTGTGTGACATGTTTTGTTTAATTTGTTTTGACAAACTCATAGCAATTTCCATTGTGAAAAATCCTTGTGATTTGTATACTGTACGACTGAACGTTTCATATCTTAACGCAGAACATGGAATTTCGCGAAATGCTCAAACGATAACATTAGCGTTTAAGCAGACAGTAGGTTTGATAGTGCGTTTAGTTTTGCGCTCATCAAGACACTTATATGACAAGTTAAAATTTTTCTAATTCATAGATGGTTTGATATATCACTAGTTTAAGGGCGTAAATTGTTGAGAAGAGGAAAGAGACTTGCGGCTCTGCTGAAGCAAATATGTAAACACAGACCTGCCGATTTAGGACCTCAAAATAATCAACAAGAAATTACCAGGCCTGAATAGTTTGACTGAGGAGAGTTAAGTAACGGCTGACAGTGGGATCCAAGAATTATGACTTATCCTATTTGGCACTCGTCAGCTTGATGTGCATGTACCCTTGATTTGCTGTTTACTCATGTATCCCGAACTAGTACCTATCGCTTCAAATGCATTGCTAACATACTTTGCTGTTATAGAATACAACCAATATGATTATACTAAATATCTTTAATTAATTGACACTTCATATCAACCTATGCACATGGATGAAACTATTGAAAATTTGTTGTGATGAGAGATATGCAATTTCGAAAACAAGGTCGATGAAACGCTGAATTATATAAGTTACTACAGACAAACTAGGAATACCGTTACATGTTTCAAGTTTCTGACAATACTCAAATGTGATATTATGTTATTGAATGTCGATAGCAATACTCGGTAGGTCCATTAATCGGCTGAAGCAATCAGCAGCATCCCGTACTGAATTTTCTCGACGACAACATCAGTAGTTGAACGATGAAACTTGATGCACACTAAGTGAACATTACTATAGGCCAGTAAGTTAGAATCCAACAGTCACTGTTCTCTTACAATGTGTAATAAGAAGCACATTGAAAGATTGATGATCAAATATGTACATACTTTCCTTGAAATCAGTAAGTTTACTAACCACTTATATCTACTCAACAATGTATAGCATATAAATTCAATTGTGTGAGAGTCTCGTTTAAAATGTTTAGGTATGAAGCAAGTTGCATGTATGAGAATCGTTATTACGTCAGTGTCACATATGCGAATGGATATATCTATGCAATTGGAGGTCATAATGGCGAGCATGGAGGTCGTTTAGACTCTGCAGAAAGATATATCGTGGATGAAAATTTATGGCAAACTATATCTTCAATGAATCGAATACGTAGTGATGGGTCAGCTGGAGAATTACATGGGAAAATATATGTGATTGGTGGATTTGATGGTCGGCATTATCATGATTCAGTGGAATATTATGAACCGATGACGGATCAATGGACCTTAATAAATCGAATGAATTCACCGAGAGGTGGTGTATCACTTATTCAACATAATGATTACTTATACGCTATTGGTGGAAACAATGGAAATGATCGGTTGAAATCCATTGAAAGATATGATCCGAAGAAAAAGAAATGGGAAATAATTGGAGAAATGACTCAAAGTAGAAGTAATTCATCCACTACCGTTATTGATAATGAAATATATATACTAGGTGGATGGTCTGGTGAACCAGCATCTGGTATTTTGGATCAAGTCGAATGTTTTAATGTGATTAGTTGTGAGTGTCGAATTGTACAATCTCTAATATATCCACTCAGTGCTTCATGTGCGTGTACACTGAAAGGCTATAATTTGGTAAAAAAATATATACAACCATTGTCAATTGCATCATCTCATTGTATAGGTGAGCAATAATGTTACTGTTCTCGTTTATTTACTATCAAACTTGATAAGTGATATTGCCATTTGAATAATCGGGTTAAACATTTAAATCCTGTTTCATCTACTTCAATGTGAGTTGTTGGGCGGCATCACTGGCCGTAACAGATATATTGTAGGTGAGAAGGAAGTATGTGAGATTATACGTGATGGATTACTGAAAAAATAGATAGACGTCGGTGACCATTTCATTAATCATGGAACCTGTATTTATCCTGATGGCTGGAAAATGTTGGCATGTATTGAGAACGCTCACTTAGTTAGCTTTTGTAAGCCAACGTTGCATTTAGTGTAAGCAAAATTTACGTCTTCAAAATGAAGAACTAGTATACTGCACAGCAGTGTGCTCTATTTTTATTTATGATCTTGATCTGTAATTTTTAGTATAGATAGATATAATAGGCTGCATAATTTAGTTTATTATTTGGGTATTGTGGGACAGTTGAGTTGGCAACCGTGAGGTTATGCGCAGAGTACCATGCAAAGATAGTAGACTGGTTAATAGAGTAGTGGATATTCGTTAAATGAGGTGATTGGAACATGGGCGATGAATGCCACACAAATTACTGCCTTGACGTTCGATGATGACCGAAGTGATGGGAAGCTGAGGAGAAGCTATAGGCTACAATACTAATATATGGTAGCCATTCATGAGTTCATTCAGTGTTAACTTGATATGTTTGAAGTAAATGCAGACACGCCAGATGCGGTCCTGGCGACAACCACGGTCAGTGATTTAAAGACTTTGAAATGAATGATTCGGAACCGGCCACTGCGTATTACGTGCACTCAATCCCCATTTTATGCCGAGAATCCAGCTTCACTAATACTTTGTTCTCTTCCTTCGAATCCATTTCTTTAGTTGGAACAACATTACTCAGTGTTTGCTATCATTTATGTGATTGACCTTCGTTTCGTCGATTTTTCATTACTGCGTTGATAAAGTAAGGTTATTTGAACTGATAAACCTATTGATTAAGACTAAGTGATAATTCTCAATCTCAAATGTAATTTTCTAGAGAAGTTATACATATCATAATAACTGAAACTAATATCTTCCTTATTGACCGAGTTACTTCAGTTTACATTATTTCTTTTCAGCGCGAATAAGTGAATTCTGTTAGTTGACTAAACCAACGAATACGGTTTTGATCGATCTCAGTAAGATGCTTTGATTGGTTGATAAAACTTTGTCTAATGACAGTATGTTTTATTCATTGACAAGTGCCAAACAAAACGAGATAATCCTTTTCCATTCTATTGCTAGTCACATTTGAAATGTGTGAACACTGGTTTCAGATGGTTGTTGATTAACCTACTCAGCTCAAAGTCAAATGAGTAAAAGTCATTGTAAATTGACTGTTCAATTGCGTGTCTGATGTGATCCCACATGGTTGCAGTGCTAAAACTCGATTCCAAATGAAGTGATATATTTTATGAATGATTACGTAGAACAATTTATGACACCGTTTCTAGGGTTTTACCGGATGACCCACAAGTTTAGAATAGATTATTGTAAGAACGAAATGTGAAATGTCTTGTTGAATGACAGTTCAATATTCTCTCGAGTGTTCTTTTTCCAGTGATTCTGTACTGTGCTGTTAACTTTATTATCTATATATGAATTCTTAATTGACCGATGAAGCTCAGTTCATATTTTCCCTTTTATGGCTACAATTCTGACACGGTAGTCAAGTTTATCTCTTGCGATGATGCACTTGAGTTGCGCGGATTGGAACGCTTATTTGTTTAGGTTCGTTAACGTTCAACGCTGGTAATTTGGACAGTGTTACGACCAGGAGAAGGTTAACTCTGAATATAGCAGGCACATGCCATCTTGCCACACAGATTTGCGTTGCCGTGGTAGTGCTTCAGAGAATAGAGCAAGCACACCAACGACTGCTTTAGCAGTGAAATGTGACTTGTGTGAAACAGATGTCTGTTGAGCTACTTCGTCTTGCTCTTTGATCTATCAGTCTATCCGTCATCACAAGTCACATCCTTATGACACTCAACAAGATGTGTGCTTTCAGGGTGATCTGAGCTAGATAATAGGAGCGGCACTCATATCCGTGACACCACTGATGATCATCTCATTCTTTGAATTTACATGTAAATATTCTATTATGTAACTTTTTTTGTTCATTAAAGATAATTTCAGTCTCGTATGTTAAGAAGAAGTAGAAGACGATGATGACGACGATGATGGCGACGATGATTATGGAACAATCGGAGATAATTCTGATGCATTATCATTACTATCAACAACTATTTATTATTCTATCACTCATCGTTATGGTGTTCATCATAACCATTGTAATAATAATAATAATGTTATTATTGTTATGCTTATTATTATTATTTATAGTGATATCAGGTAACACGAGTAAAAGTGTCAACTCAATGTAAAATGTTCGCAACCGGGTGTAAAGCTGTAACAACATAGATTGGTTAGTTAAAAGTTGACCTCAAATGACTACGTATATGTCAAAACAATAGAGCTCAAGTTTTCATTCACTTCCTCATTTTGTATAGAAATTGTATTTCCTATTACTTTTATGGAGTGCTATAAAGCTTTGTGTGTTTGAATAGGTAACCTCTCACTCCACTATGTACTCTCTCATGAGCTAAATAAAGAATTATTCATCACTGGTCTGGTTTCGTCTATCAGTAGAACGAGGGTTACTCGCAGACACCACTATGTTAGGTTTTGGGTGGCTGGTGACCTTTCGGAGTCGTGTGATTCCCAGTAGTGTGGTAAAACAACAGAAAAGTACGGGTTTGGACTGGAGTTCACGGTCTATAGTGATAATTGAGGGGCGGACGAAGTTTGCCACCTGTCTTTCGACGAAGGTGCGAGTCACTGCTTGAGCAGTAATATCTTTAATAGGTCTAACTTCTGACCATCTCATGAAACGGTTCACATTTGCTGAGAACCAAAATTACCCATTTGAATATGGTAATAATTACACCAAATTAAGGTAGAAATAGCCGAAACGAGCATCAGAAATTGAGGAAGACCTTAAGGGACATTTTTGTTCTCGGTCGCTCTAGATTTCCGGCAGTCTACATAGAAGCGTATGTTCAACGTGTTGAAGACTCTGCGTCGACAATGTTTCGGCACGAATGGATGATCCGTACCTGTAGATGTGCAACATAGTAAAGTTTCCTTACTTGTTTGCATCTGTTTGATTAGTCGATTCGCAATTGTTGAAGATCATTAGTTTTGAGGATCAGTTTCCTCTTTCGAAGCATGATGGGTTTAGGAAAGTCTACTCCCCGAGGACTGTGTTGTAATGTGTTGTAAATGTTAAGTAAAATTCGAAGTGTATTGTCATTGATAAGACTGTGGATAAGAGTACTCGTAAGAAGAAGAGCTTGGAGAAAAGATGAAAGGTGTATGGCCGTTAAATACTCTTAAATACTTGACTGTGGTCGATTAAAAGTGTAAGATCCTTTTGGAAAGTTTTGTATGTGATAATCCCTCCATATACACGCTATCGCGATTTATTCCACTTGATTCTCTCAGATGTAACTTTTGTTGAACTTTTGATTTCATTTTAAATGATACGACTGGTAATTTACTTTTATTTTTTCCTGATGTCAATGAATTTCCATGTTTATCCTGAACTACATCTCTGTTGTTTTAGCCGATATTTAGTTATGGTGGCTGCCATACTGATTAGTTCGCTTTCTTCATTGTGCTGCTTACGTTGACACAGACTGTGCGTTTTGATAGCAAATTGAAGCATTCTTTCAGCATTAAAAGCATTTCGTGTTATAGCGAATTTTTATCTCACTTTCCAGACAATCTGTACTTGACCTATCCAAAGATCAACTTGACAACTCTTTTACATCCTTTATCATATTATCTATTCAGTGTAATTTATATTTCACTAATGATCGAGCGATTAGTAAATGAATAGCTCGGTGGTAATATTTGTTTCGGTAATAACATACATTTAACTTCACATGGAGTATGAAATTGTCATTTACCCAATTACTTTGCTTTAGTTTCAGCTGGGTGATAGCATGTTTGTTAACTAACTGGATAGTTATCCATCACTATGAACGTGTTTAATTTGGAAGTTACGCTATGTTCACCAGAATCGCTCGGAGAGCGAATACTTTGAACGTCAACAATGTGTCCGAGAACGTCCAGTGAGCCGGTTTCGACACGAAATTTCTGGATGTTTACAGCTATGCTATATACTTGGAGTCGTTCGAAGACAAGACCCATATGTTCGAGATGAGATTCTCTGTCATCTACATATGCGTCTACGAAGTTCAGACCCCAAAAACGCAATCGGTGAATCTCTGGGACGTTTGTGCATCATTTCTTAAACCGAAAATCATGCGCCAAATCTCGTCTAGTCCGAGGAGAGTGACAATAGCCGTTTTGGAGATGTCGCCTGAAGCCGTGAGAATCCCATTTTTCTCCTCAAATGATTGATTTTGAGAAGACGGTTGTGTCTTTCAAGGTAACTTTCAGGTCATGGGTGTGCGGCAAAGGGTAACGGTTGAAAATGCTTTTCATATTAGGTCGTCAATAACCACCAGTTGGATGTAATTAGTAAGCTTTTTAAGGACTGTGTGCAAAGGAGATGCCATTGGTGTGCTTGATAGGTGGATATTTCACACTTCTATCGTACGCTTAAATTCGCTAACGCTCATTCTTGGTTATTGTGGAACTAATCGTTGCGTTTTTGAAAATAAAGGTGGTCCTATGGTAATGTAGAGTTTAAGATTTTCAGCTATACATGGTATTTTCAGTCGTGTTAAATAAAGTTTGAAGCACTTTTTGAGTATCTCTTTGAATTATGAATAGATAATATGTTTAATCGTGGCTAAGCTTAACCTTGATGTAGAAGATGAAGTTCCAGAAACACACCGTTTCCGTCCACTAACCTCCATTTACTCGAGTCAACGTTTAGCATTGAAAAATCTGAAACAGAGAAAATCCGCTGAATTGTCTGCTAGATTTCCATATTTACGATTTTGTGGAGTGAGAGGTGGCGAGCTGACCAGCGTGTACTGTTGTCAGATATAAGGCAGAAATGTTGAGGGTGTAAAATTGTGGTTTAGTTTGACAGTAGTACAGTAAACTTTGTCACAATAATAATAAGCCTAATCCACAAAGGGGGGTTTTCGTAATGTGATAACCTAATCTATAAGATTTTATGTCGAGCCACACCATTGTCTAACATCGCCTGTAGCCCCTCAGGGGCTACTGCCGGTTCCTAGTATACTATTGTATATAATGTGAGCAATGTTTATAAATGAATTTTACGTATAACTGTTTAATATTATTTACACTGTCAAGATGATTTTTATATTACCAGATCCATGTTTCCCTTCAGCTGATGAAATCAGAAAGAAATCCTTAATTCTGATTAGAATCAAGTGTGTAACTTCTGTGAATTACGTGTAAATAGTTGTAACACGGGGGGATAAGATAATCAGTAATTGAAAAAAGTGACATAAGTAGGAAATATAAACTAAGGTGATAAATTTATTACTTATATCGACTCTTTCTTTTAATACAAATGTCAAGACAGTTCTACTGTATGAAGCGGAAACCTAGAGAACTACTAAAGCCATCATTCAGGAGATATAAGTGTTTATTAACAGTTGTCTACGCAAAATACTTCGAATCCGTTTGCCAGATACTATCAGCAAAAACTTACTTTGTGAGAGAACAAGCCAGATTCCAGCGGAGGAAGAAATCAGGAAGCGCTGGAAATGGATAAGACACCCATTGAGGAAATCACCCAACTGTGTCACGAGACAAGCCTTCACATGGAACCCTCAAGGCCAAAGGAAAAGAGGAAGACTGAAGTACACATTACACCGAGAAATGGAGACAGACATGAGAAGAATGATCGACAATTGGATATAACTAGGAATGAAGGCCTGGGACAGAGTGGGTTGGAGGATGCTGGTCGGTGACCAATGCTCCTTTAGGGGTAACAGACGTAAGTAAGTAAGCGACATCCTTGTCTATACTGACCCATCCTGCCACCAAATCAGCAGCAGGATGCTTAGCGCTTCTAAACAACACATTTCGGGTGGATATTGAACGATAGATTTAACACGATTAGGGAAGGTGTAGGACGCCCTCAAGACTGAGCTACGCCACACTGATCAATTTTTCCTGTGTTCACCATTGCTGATCTTCTCCGCGTGTTAGATGTTGAACTAAAATTTTCTGAATTATCTCATGTCCAGCTTCAATGATCATGTTGTTAGAAACAATGCCACTTGAGGGGTTTGTGGTTTTTAAAGTGTGTGAAGCGTGCACCACTGAAGAATACTGAAACGATCGCATAGAACAATACATAGGGAGGAGCCCCTGTCAATGTGAGATACTTTGGAACAATCTGAATCAAAATTTGAACGGTTGGCAGTTGATTTGTAGTCCTTCAAGTTGAATGCACTCTAACTCGTAAGATTTACCCTGGAATTTGAATGATGGTATGAAAATAGCAGAGATAATCGAAGATATACATTTATATATCCTAAGTCTGAAGACCAAATATCTACAATAATACCTATATGTTTGCAGAAGCTTCTACATCTACATTCATTTTTCTGTGCTTTAATATGTCATTCGAATTATTGGCTATAAATCCGCTTAATTCAGGAGGTTTTGCTAAGATAAGAAACTTTAAACTGTTAAACGATAATTGTGTCAATAATATTTGACACGGAACAAGGGCATACAAATATTTTCATTTTTAGGAACAAAACAGTTTTTATGTACTTGGTTTTACAGACACCAGGTCACTTCGTCAGGTGACATTAAAATAATTTATCATTACAGTATCCAAAATAATAACATGTGACGCTACTCACGTGAGCCTGATTTTCTTATTGCAGAGCAACAACGACAAAATGTACTGGAAGAAGAGGATCAAGCTCTACGTAAGCTGAATCTGCAGAACGATGGATAAAACAATTTTGTAATACGTGTTCTCTTTTTTACCGGAGATTTGTTGTATGATCGCTCCTGCTTCCAAGTATTTTGATTTTTAGGAATAAAACAGGTTTTACCTACTTGGTCTTTGAGACACAAGGTCACTTCGTCAGGTAAATTTGAAATAGTCCGCGTGATGGATTTGACGATTTTGTCTGCTCCAGATGAATACCTGCCTTGTGATCCTGAGTGTTTGCTAATATTTGTGAGTCTTCTGAAGTCATGTAGTAATAACTGCAGTGCTACATTAGGTTTAAAGGGGCACGTATGAACATAAAGATGAAGGTACCTGATCAGTTTACTGTTGAGAACTTCCCAGTTCTCAGTCATGATAATAAGGAGTATCACAGAATTCCAATTATCCTAACGTATTTGAGGAAAGAAGTGGGTTTCTCGTCTATTTACTCTGAATGTTCTCACTTTTCATATGTAGTCTAGAATTATAGTTATCGAATAAGTCGTATTAGCTGAGTAACCTGCTACTGTTCATTTGTTTGTTCACTCCGAAATTTTAAGTCAAACTAAAAACAGATGTATGCAAGGATTTTTATTGGTCACTGTGGTTTGAAGTGTTATCTAGTTCATCAACTATGGTTTGAAGCTATTTTGGTAGTGTAGAATTACCATATTGTCTGAATTGTCAGTCGTCTTCAACCTAGTACCAGGAAAATTTATGAATCTATTTAAGTTGCTATACCTCAATAGAACGAAGTGCACACCAATTTTATAAAAGCAGTTACTCAAATGATAGTAATATATAAAAACAAAAGACTGTATTTTTGAATAATATACATGGAGCAAAGACTAGTTGACCCAACATATTTGTAAGAACATACCATTGGATTCCATACGTCTTATCAATGACTAGCTAATGAAAATTACATTCCGAGCTTACCATGCAGTAGCCTTGAAATTGACCACCTAAATCGTATGTCGAAGTGTTTTGCATTACTCTTTTGTTTATTACTATCATGGGTTTATTCATATGAATAACTTTTCCCATACAGTCAACCATAGATTTGTCCATTACACTAATTCACCAGCATGGAATCGGAGTATAACCTGCTTCACTATATTGCGTACTTTGAATTCAGTTAATATCAGTTTTAAATGTCTGTAATGTCTCCTCATTAACAATCTTATATTGTCAATAAGTTCACGGTTGAAAAAACTCAGACAATGTGCAATAGGATACGCCTAATGCTTTTAACGACTTGGTCAACTTTTTATCTTAAATTGTTCACCTGTTTATCAAAGGGTGAAATATTGTGTAGTAATCAGTCTAGTATTACTGGCGATGAGCAATAATTAAAGGGATGAAATGCCGATATAAAATGAAATTTTGTTAAAAATTTCTTGAAACTCTAGCCATTCACTTCCCTGATATACCAGGTAAGATGGTTTGAGTCTGAGCTATATATATATATATATATATATATATATATATATATATATTGTCTTTTGGTAGCTCTAATCAAGAATGCCAGAATGTTTAGCGTGCGCTTTTCTCCCTCTAAATGCAAGTTGTTGCTTCAGCACTAGTTTACGTCAACACCTGAACTAAGGATAGGGAGTGAAGTAGTCGAACGCGTTGACAACTTCACTTATCTTGGAAATCTGATCAGCCCTAATGTGTTGGTGTCTGACGAATTCTCATCATGTATTCAGAAAGCTCGTTTGGCTTATGCCATCTTACGTCACTTATGGCAAAGGTGAGATATCCGTCTATCAATGAAAGGACCAGTATATTGCGCGGCAGTTTGTTCCGTTTTACTTTACGGCTGCGAAACATCGTCATTAAGAGTAGATTTTTCGTAAGCTACTAGTATTTGACCACAGATGCCTTAAAAATATTGCTTGCATCTGATGGGATCACCAGGTAAGTGGTAATGAAGTTAGACGTAGGGTATTAGGAAATGATGGTAAATCACTTAATGAGGTTGTGAATCTTCATCGACTGAGATGGTTGGTCCACGTGTTGAGTATGCCTGAACACCGATTACCACGACGCGCAATACTGACCAGTGTTGAGGACAGTTGGAAAAAAGTTATGAGCGGCCAAACCAAAATGTGGCATCAGTGCTTAAAGTCACTAACTTCTGGTCTGAGCCATGTTGGTAGATACCGACACTTGGTTGCGGTTCGCTTGACTATCGCAACCAATGGTTGGTGATTCTGGGTGACAGCTCAGAATCGATTACAATGGCGTAGGTGTACATACTCCCTATCTTCCCTTAAACTATGAGATTAAAATTGCTTCGTATCTTTCTTTCTACGAACTAATTCTTTTTTTCTGTACTGTATCCTTATATGCAATTTTTCTGTTATATATTACTACCATTAACTTGACCACTCCTATGAGTTCAGTGTTCATCTTGCTGTGCTAATGCGGTATGGCAACTTGGACCGATGCATATATGTGCCTGGTCTTACGTTGTAGCTGACTAATGTATAAGGCTAGTCAATACTATTACCGAAAGTTAATACTTAATTCTAAACAAGTATTGTTAAATGTAAACAGATTTTTTAGTGTTACTTATTATGATCATTTTTTACTATCGAATAAATAATTTATAAAACGAGATGAAACCTGTAAATTTACTACCGACAGTTGATAAATTCTACTCAAAATGTTTCAATATTAAAATGTTCATAGTTATCATCACTGTGGGGTTGTGGATCGATAAATGTCAGACTACCATTAAAAACCTGGAAGCATTTTACGGCCGTTTCGTCGTAGTATGGGACCTCTCAACGGTGCTCATCCCCAAGCTGCACGCGGGATTCAAACCCAGGGCCTTCAGTTTCATGCGCGAATGCCTAACCTCTAGACCACTGGACCGGTCGGCATCCGACAGTGTTGATGTTCAATTTCAACCAATCCACGATATTGCGTGACCATTTTCCATTGTTGAGGTAAATACCTGACACGGACTAGCTCCACTGATCACGACTTCTCACCAGAACTCTGAGAATCACCTCACGAAGGCAGTCACAACTGTGTGGGGTCGTGGAGGTTGTTATTGTTTGAAACTAACAACGGCACAATATGATAATTCTTACATTTCATTTAATCAATAAAAATGAACGGAAATTTTTGTGTCAATTTGTTTCGTTAACAGAATTATGGCTTAGAATATGAGTTATCTGACATTGAGGGTGTTCAGTTGTGTGCTTTAATTTCAACTATAGAACGTCGTTTAGCTCCTGCTATTAATTGGTTCCTATGGGGTGACGATTTTGTTTATACTAAATTCACTAGAAAAATGTATTTTGGATCAATTGGATTTATTAAACAATTATATATTCCTTATATCTGGCGTAACAAAAAGTTAAATAAGGCAAAGTCTTCTCAGTTAGTTATTTGTCTTAAGAATATGTCCGATTCAGAAATAGGCGAGTATGTAAGTCCTTTTTCTTTTGACGTTGGTTTAACTTTTCAATTTTCATATTTTGAGTTATTGGGAAATTAGATTCATTATTGTATCATAAGTTGTTTATGTAAATATTGTCATTTACTTAGTCAGAGTCTTTTAAACAACAATGTGATCTTCACTTTTCTAGTAAATTTCAATCGTAGATTATATTAGCTGATGTCATCACTCATCTGTGACATTTTGTTAGTAACATTATATGGAAGTGGCGTATTCTAGTTCATTGGTCACATCATCTTACAATTGTTTTTCCAAGTTGATTATATCGTGTCCAGTCGAATATTACGGAACCATTTCTAACACATTTGTAAGTCATACATACTCGGCTATATAATGTGAGAGTGAAATTAGGCTAGTGATAAAACGGATACTAGATCTATGTAGATAGATAAAATATCAAAGTCAATAACAACGGTGTACATTACACCAGAAAGGTTTACAGTTAGTTGGTTTAACTGTTTCGATTTACTATTACTGTGTCGTAGGTTCAAATGTAATCCTGTATATTTTTTTATGATTTTTTCACATTTTTCGCGTCATGAATTTAGATTGTAGGCTAATTATATAGAATTTTACTTATCAATTGATTCTCAAGTCAAGATACCTTCTTGTCTTCTAATTGTAGTTATATTCACTGGCCAAACTCTGCATTACATCACTTGCTTACATTTTGGGTGAAAATACATATTTTATCGGCGATCGGTAAGTTGATAATTTGAAAAATTTGTCCTAGTCATTAAGTTCCATTTGTAAATCTGCTGTTGGAGTGAATCGAAAACTAGAGGCGACCAAATTTGACATCCGTCCATGAAGTCATTGACTGTTGAACTTAGCCATTTAGGATGTTGCAGGTCATTTGGTTGGGGTTCGTGTGATTATTATCATAATCAATATTTAGAGACCTCGAATGACATGGCTCAAAATAATTTGCAATGGCGTAGTCACATCCATTCTTTCTCTTCCCTCAAATTATGAACTCTTGAATTCCTCATAACTTTTTGTGTTCTTAGTTCATTTATTTATGTTTCCTTGAATCCTATGTTCGATACCCAATCTTTTCATCTACCACTGATAGTGCTACTACCTCCACTATTCTGAGATTTCGCTTATCAATTTCAACTCTCTATTTTAATGGAATGTTCAAAAATGAAGAATATTTGAGGGAACAATTGTTTTCAATAACTTCGTCACCAGGCTCTACAGTTATAAGTCCATAAAGGCCGAAAATAAGGCATGTATTAATGAATTTGACAATGTTATGTGCTAAATAATTGGTGCACTTTTGCATCTGTTACGATATATATACTTCAAAATAGTATTATTTGCAAATTAGAAAGGTCATTCAGTAAAGGTCAGGATGATTTGGAGTAAAGTGCCCAGTCACAATAAGTAGAATAGTATTATAGCAAAAATGAAAATGTAAAAATATTTTGTGTGAATAAAATGCATAACAGGAGAATTTATTCTTGTTAATTGAGATAATAATAATAAGATTGTTGTGTGAATATAATACGTAATAAGGGGGGTGTTATCAAGGTAATTACGATAAACGAATTGGGAATGACGGATGTGAAGATGAAGATAGAGGTAATAAGGAAAAAAAATTAAAAAATAAAAACAAAGGAACGGGGTAAGAGGTTTATAATATTCATTCTAGGTATTCGGTGATGCAGTCGTGAGCCAAGGTAAACATGGAGGCTAGATATACTTTTTTTGGATACATAAATTTAGTTTTCTGGAGTTGATTCAGATGGCTTCGGCTATGTAAAGCAGTCATAATCTAGCTCCTTGAGATAGATATTTTGGAACTTGATATTAACAGAGAAAGCTTCCTCTGTTTTTATATGATGGTCACTATCTACCAAGTGAGAAAGAATGGTGCTGTCAATCGATTTGGTAACTCCTTTTCCAAACCATGCTGGTACATGTTCACGAACACGCAAGGATAAAGCCCTTTGAGTACGGCCTATGTAACTAGCTCCACAGGAGCAGTTGAATCGGTATACACACATGGAGGAGCCCATCTTCGATAACCTATCATTGATTAGTTGTGTGAGCACTGGTTTAGTTGAGAAAATTATATGTAACTTGGCGGCGTGAAACGTCTTTTCGACAGATCTTTTGAGTCGACGTGTTAAAATATCACCCGCTATGTCCCCTTTAAAGTCTAGTCTTACATATAAGGTCTGACTGTGTCACAGTCTCTTCCTTTTTTTAGTACTTTCTGCGGGGTACTTTTTAACGAAATTATCAGGATAGCCATTATTTCGTATTTCGTTCTTTAGTATATCTATTTCGCCATCCACACTGTCTTCAGAACATAATAACTTGATTCTGTGGTTGGGACATTTAACCAAATTTATTTTATATTGAAGAGGTGTGAAGCTTTGGAAATGGGTATAC
This sequence comes from Schistosoma spindalis, assembly GCA_946903255.1. Taxonomy (NCBI): domain Eukaryota; kingdom Metazoa; phylum Platyhelminthes; class Trematoda; order Strigeidida; family Schistosomatidae; genus Schistosoma; species Schistosoma spindalis. Next base: position 16,848,599 of record OX336419.1, on the reverse strand, counting down.
TGACCCGTCCATATAGTCTTTCTAAATATATTTCGCTTTATGGAACCATCTATCCTTCTATAAAGTAGGACATCCAGAAAAGCTATACTATTGTCTTTCTCCTCCTCTCTGGTGAATTTAATCGCTGGGTGGACGTTATTGAAAGAGTCCAACATCTCCTGTTTGTCGATATTTTCATCATATATTATTAATGTGTCATCTATGTATTGACAGCAATAATCAAGCTTACTTAGGATGTCTTTAAGCGGTCCATTTTCTAGTTTGGCCAGAAAAATATTAGCAAGGATCGGGCCTAAAGGTGATCCCATCTACTTGTCTAAAAAATTCATTGTTAAACATAAAGTAGATATTCGTAGTGCATTTCAACAGAAGTTGTTTTATTTTACTTACTGGGATCGGTATCTCTATTTTCTTTTCTAGCAATTGTTCACATATGAAATCGATAGTTTTAGAGATACCGATCCCAGTAAGTAAAATAAAACAACTTCTGTTGAAATGCACTACGAATATCTACTTTATGTTTAACAATGAATTTTTTAGACAAGTAGATGGGATCACCTTTAGGCCCGTTCCTTGCTAATATTTTTCTGGCCAAACTAGAAAATGGACCGCTTAAAGACATCCTAAGTAAGCTTGATTATTGCTGTCAATACATAGATGACACATTAATAATATATGATGAAAATATCGACAAACAGGAGATGTTGGACTCTTTCAATAACGTCCACCCAGCGATTAAATTCACCAGAGAGGAGGAGAAAGACAATAGTATAGCTTTTCTGGATGTCCTACTTTATAGAAGGATAGATGGTTCCATAAAGCGAAATATATTTAGAAAGACTATATGGACGGGTCAGTATACCCATTTCCAAAGCTTCACACCTCTTCAATATAAAATAAATTTGGTTAAATGTCCCAACCACAGAATCAAGTTATTATGTTCTGAAGACAGTGTGGATGGCGAAATAGATATACTAAAGAACGAAATACGAAATAATGGCTATCCTGATAATTTCGTTAAAAAGTACCCCGCAGAAAGTACTAAAAAAAGGAAGAGACTGTGACACAGTCAGACCTTATATGTAAGACTAGACTTTAAAGGGGACATAGCGGGTGATATTTTAACACGTCGACTCAAAAGATCTGTCGAAAAGACGTTTCACGCCGCCAAGTTACATATAATTTTCTCAACTAAACCAGTGCTCACACAACTAATCAATGATAGGTTATCGAAGATGGGCTCCTCCATGTGTGTATACCGATTCAACTGCTCCTGTGGAGCTAGTTACATAGGCCGTACTCAAAGGGCTTTATCCTTGCGTGTTCGTGAACATGTACCAGCATGGTTTGGAAAAGGAGTTACCAAATCGATTGACAGCACCATTCTTTCTCACTTGGTAGATAGTGACCATCATATAAAAACAGAGGAAGCTTTCTCTGTTAATATCAAGTTCCAAAATATCTATCTCAAGGAGCTAGATTATGACTGCTTTACATAGCCGAAGCCATCTGAATCAACTCCAGAAAACTAAATTTATGTATCCAAAAAAAGTATATCTAGCCTCCATGTTTACCTTGGCCCACGACTGCATCATCGAATACCTAGAATGAATATTATAAACCTCTTACCCCCTTCCTTTGTTTTTATTTTTTAACTTTTTTCCCTTATTACCTCTATCTTCATCTTCACATCCGTCATTCCCAATTAGTTTATCGTAATTACCTTGATAACACCCCCCCTTATGTATTATATTCACACAACAATCTTATTATTATTATCTCAATTAACAAGAATAAATTCTCCTGTTATACATTTTATTCACACAAAATATTTTTGCATTTTCATTTTTGCTATAGTACTATTCTACTTATTGTGACTGGGCACTTTACTCCAAATCATCCTGACCTTTACTGAATGACCTTTCTAATTTGCAAATAATTCAACTTAACTTACTGAGAGATGATTTCGTTTTTTCGAGGGTAATACAACATGAATAATTCAATAACAAGCAGTTTTGTGACTTGTGTAATTAACGATGATACTAGGAACCCGTCAAATTAGCAGCTAATTGAATGAACACGAGATGTGGTATATAGATTTGTTCATTTTGAAATCAATCTTAGGTCACCGTCGGAAATTGTTGTTTAAGCTTGACCTTGAGAATTCTAGCACATGGTTTGCGTGTCATATCGACTGTTGATTTCAAAATGAACAGCTCCAAATATCTCATATCGTGCTGCCACATTGACGGTTCCGTGAGATCGTCGTTATATACACTTACAGGTCAAACATTTGCTCGTTATTGGATTACTCAACTCGTAATAATAACATAACGAATAAAAGCAAATGTCTCAGTTTCACACCTATATTTTGATGCCTGTGAACGTTAACCATTACAACTCACCTCATTTTATGCATCATTGCTTCACAAACTGTAGCGATCAGTAAACGATATGACTACACTTTCGACGTTCTTCAAACAACTGTTCCCGGCACAAACACACCACATCATTTTCGAACGCAGATTACTAGCGATTTCGTTGATTGTTAAACGGCTCAGTTTTCTGTTACCAAATCTCGGATTTACTATATTGATATACAATCAAGATTTATCTGTCACAATTCAAAGCCGATGTCAAGTTCATCATGAGAAACTGTGGTTTAATAGTAAATGGCTTACATAAAACGGAAATCAACACTTTGATATCAATCTTGAAGTTATAGCTAAATTGTAAATGGATAACATCAAATTAAAGATATGCAAAGAAGAATCCAACTTGACACTCGAACATCTCCTTTAACTAGTTGAATTTTCTTTTATCTATCTGACAATAATAACTTTCAATATGATTTTTAAAATCAAAAATATGATTAGATAACAGGTTGTTTTAGGGGTTGTACAGTATCTAACTATGAACAATTCGACTAATCTTGGGGTGTATGTAAATATTGATCAAACGAACTCGAATAATAATTTGTGGACTCTTCAACTCTAAGCTTGGTTTACTTTTATAAATGTTGTTAGCATTCAATATAATTGTTTAGTTATGTTTAACTCATTGTAAACTGGGTATATTTTCTCTGAATGTCTATTTGTGTAGACATAAATAAACAGTCCTCTGTTTTAATATTTACGTTAGACGTTGTTCAATTGTCCCGTTTATTCATATTAACGCTGATATTTGTTTTCTTTTCTCTCTCTCTTTCTTATACGCTGATACCTTTCCGTGTATATGTGCCTGTATTTATCCACATCATTAAAGACCAACTGCAGTCGACGCTTATGTGTTTGCATTTATGTGGCCTTTATTAATGTATGAATCACAGCATGGTGATTCTAATTGGTGGGATATCGACTACAGCTCATCATCATCGTTATCATCCACTTGTTTACAATCAGGTTCACATCATTTAATCACACATCTATTACAATGTCCTAATCTAATTAGATTTTTTAAGAATATCTCGTCGAAATACTTTCAGAAATATACAAAATGTTTTAGAAAAGGTATGATCTATATCCCCCTTTGATTAATTTCAATTAAACAATGAGATGGATGAAGGTTATTAGTGTTTATGTGATACATTTTGTACAATACATATCAAATAATCTTATGAAAAGCGAACTAGACAAGTTAAAAGGTAATTGGGAATAAAGATGATGATAGTAACGAAAGAACACTAACTGAAAATCACGGTGGATAATGAACCGGTAATAATAGGGTATGTTCTTGAAGAGTATACGAGCGATCAGATCGCTGGAAATGTATTTCCCAAATGTATTGCATAATTCTTATATAACCTTCATCTTCTCATTGCATTGGAAAAGTTTGCATCCCATTGTTTTTGCTTGTTAATTTCCCAATGTCAGTTATGATTTTATACCATTTTATATGATGAAATGCCTTGAAAGGTAACTGAATCTATGTGTTATGACTATGTAATACATCAGTCTAGAACAGATTGAAATAACAGATTGAACAGATTATTTGTTCACATGAAATTAGTGCACGTATAATGAAAGCCAAAGCAGCTTATCACAATCTGGGCCATCTTTGGCGCCTTCGTGATGTCAGTTTGGCTGTAAAAGGTCGGATCTACAACCCGTCGGTGAGAACAGTTCTGTTCTATGCTGGTGAAACCTGGCCTCCCCGAGTTGAGGATGTTAGACGACTCTCTGTGTTTAACCATCGTTGTCTCCGAAGGATTGCTGACATCCACTGGCAACACCATGTTCGTAATGCAGAGGATCGGCATCGTGTGTTCGGGCATAGAGACGATAATCCAGTTGGTGTCACCATCTTGAAACACCGACTTCGGTGACTTAGACATGTTCTACGAATTCCACGTTGTTCATTATTTACGAACGCTGGGACTGGTTGGAAAAAGCGGAGAGGCGGTCAGTGTATGACATAGTGTCGTGGTATGAAAGAAAGCTGCAAAGGACTGAATTGTGTTGGTTCTTCATTACTCCCTGGCTGGGGTTCGAGAGATCGTGCGACACAGTGGCTAGAGACGTTATCAGATATGTACATATCCTGAAATCTTTCTATCAATAAACTATATAGGCGAACAAAGATAGTTTATGACAAGACATACAGTTTGGATATGAATGCCATCATGAAAAGCTTTCAGTTAAGAAGAATTCTTCCATGTTTTGGAGAATGTGAATGAAAACTGTAGCAGAATAGTCTTAGGTTTCTTTTCTAATCTATATCTAAGAATATATCTAGGCATGAAGTTGTACCATCTTTAGGGACTCATTACGGTAATTGTGACGGACTGATAAATGATTTTTAACTCGTTCACCAGGTACAGATTCGTCTATTTCACTTTGAATCATATTCTGATCGTCAGAGTTAATGAAACTACCACGATTGGCTAAATCAGAATAGGTAGAACGGATTTCGAACCTGAGACTTAGTGGCTGAGAACCAAAAACCTTTTATCGCTCAATTGTTAATATCTAATTAAAGAATGTATGTCTACTCATTAGATTAAAATGTCCGTATCTAACATGCTTTGAATTAATGTACTCGTGTTTTACTTATCATTTTATCATCATACAGAAAAATCTTCAGTTATCGACAAGTCAGATGTATCTCATCCAATTCGTGATTGTATTCTCTGGGGTACTGGAGTAGTTGGTTTATTTCTAACTTATGCTTATTATTCAAATAATGTTCGGATTTTACAAAGATTCCACGGGTCTTGATCTATCTACGGTCGCTACTGTTATTTACTGTTTTATAGTCCTTGAATTGTGTGTATTATTTCGCATTTCTCTCTCCAAATATCCTTCCTATTCTCGTAAATCTTCTTGAACCCATTGTCAATTCACACAATTTATTACCCATCCTTTTTGCAAATCTCGATTCTGTATAATTTTACAACTTTCTGATTGCATATGTGAATATTACTATTTCTAGTTCCCTTTTTGTTCCTATGTCATCTCGACTGTTTTTCTTGTTATTGTGTTATTATAAAGACGTTTGTCTATACATTGTTATCTGAAATGATGGTGATGTATTCTCTGAACTATTTCAGTTGAATTACTGAGAAGTAAGCTCTAAAGATGTCCAGATTAAAAATTAATGAAAGCTTTAGCTCAGTGAACACATTACATTGTTATCTTTGGCTGATTGTACTGCATTTCTTGAAAGCTTCCTTTCTATCATTATCTTATGCATGTTCTCATCACAAAACATTTATTGTTAGTTCCTTTTTTAGTGACAGGCATAATGATTAGCAGTAGAAGAAACGTATCAGAGATGAAAAGAATGTACGGTAGTTTTTGCATTACTTTAGTGCATTTTTGTAAATATAGATCTTTATAGTTTTTACAACTATTGTTTACTCTTAATCTCCTGGGTTGATATTGTGGTATAGCATTGTGGGCCGATGCACATGTTTGTTAACTGCTTGAACGTTGATTATAACTGACTGCTTAATTGGTGTTTTTTGTCAAGTAAATTGGCTGAAAGCTTGTTAAGGCATCAGGTATTTCCAGTAGTTGTAGTTCAATCATGAAGATGAGTTAAAAACAGTGAGAAAGGCCGAAATCATATTTATTATCAAAAGACTTAATTTAAATTTTATCGAGAAAGTAATTTATGCAACTTGACTATACGATGGATAAATATTTGAAGGGATCTGTCCATGGTTCGGAGCAGCCCCCAAATGCCCTGGTACGGCCGAGAGTGAGGAGAGTCCGCTTTTCCTCTCTAAATGTTCTCATTTGGCCACGCGTATATAGCCTCTGCCAGGGAAGTCCTACTCACTGCCTCGTTGTGGGGGTGTTGTTTACGAAATTGAGGGGATGAGATGCGAATATCCGGCGCTTTAACCTGGTTGGTTGACACGGAGGGTTCACCTAATTTGCATTGACTGATGTAAACAGTGGGTCAGCAGGCCTTTCAATGATCACGTATGCTGCTCATCAATCTACTCTGTATTAATCTATCATTATGAAAAATAACGTAATGAAGATTAGTGACCAATCCTAAGGTTAAAATTCAAGTTCAGTTCTTTACCAACTAATTTTAGTGCCCTAATATCTCAACGTAGTGCACATGGCGTCGAGTCACTTAGAGCAGTGACCACATTTAAAGTTAATCGATGAGATTCATCGGCACAAAAGGATTAAATAAACGTGAGATCGATCATCACTCAGTCTGATCGGGAGTCAGTGGTCATAACTCTGACTGTAAGTCTGAGTAGTGCGGGCTTGAATCTCACATGAACCAGTTTCTCGAAATCACCAGGTACCCTTTTCTGACTAGTGCCTAGTTCCATAGTTCTGTGCGTTCCATCCAACAGACATTGAACAATAGAATCCACGTTGTGGAAACAAGTCAAACGTCAATTACATTGAGAAACTAGAAATTTATGTAAATTTTTATACATACGTAAATAACGAGCAAGCATAATTCAGTATTGTCGTACAAAATGATGAAGAGAGAATGGCATTAATATCAGGGTTATTTTCTGTGTACATATGTAATATGTATCTAACGAAAAAGGAATTATAAGTAAGGAAAACAGACAAAATGTCACCTTGGTAATGCTTAAAAGCCGACTATTGAATACAGTTTGCCGTAGAAGATATATGTGCGATATTGATTTTATGCACTAAAAAATGTACAAGGTGTGATGATGAGTTTCAAGGAAGGAAATTGGAAAAAGACAAATGTGTATTCCCAAAATTGAAAATTCATCTGAATTAAAATAAATTCGACGGACGGAAGTATAGAGAAGCAATGAAGTGCATATGTATATACGCATATAAGGCAAAAGATTTGTGGCTCAGTTGAATCCATTGATAATTGTCAATAGATGACATGGTTTTATGTTTGAACACATAAATGAAATTCATCTAGATTTGAATGTACCATTGTCTGGGTCTTTGTCAGAATGCAGTTTAAGAGAAATAGAACTAATGATAGAACAGTGGAGTAATCCTGATGAGAAATGCATTCAAACAGTATAAGGAAACAAAAAAGCAGATAGATATCTTATATTATTACTATTCTGTGGGATCAGCTGAATACTTTTCGAGTTATTCGCAATAGAAAATGTTGACTTTTTACAATTTACACCACTAAATGATTTTAGACAATGATTGGCGAACAGGAAGCAATGAGAAGACAATCGTTTAGTCTTAGTAAACGATATCTTCGAAATACACTAACACAGATTGAATCCAGGGTTTTCGAGTTTTACTGTGAAGATTTAGAATTCTATTTATTTTCAGCGTTTATAGGTGATGTATAACGTGAAAGTAACTATAATAAACTTCTGAAGAGATAAAGAAGCTACTGGATTCCTTGTTTCATGATAGTAACACACACACTGAATAAACACCATTATATCGGAATGCACATTGCTGAACCAAAACCATTAACGAGATTTAGCTACTGAATGTTCACATTCCTTGGAAGATAACTTCAATGGAATACAAAAAGATCACTGAAAACTTTAAGCTAAACAGTGTCACGTATTGCAAGCAAAAAAACTTGATAAACTGTACAACACATTTGTAGAGAAACAAACTACCCATATTTATCAATGTCATCAAAAACTCATTAATTGAATATTCACAGTGAAAAGTCGGAAAATGTTTCCATTGAATAGAAGCTCGTTTGAAGAAAACCGTGATACATTGAAGTTGTGAATAAAGAAATGAAGGAGTGATTGTCATTGTAAATCATTTACAGATTGAATGTTTCCATTAAATATCTTAGATGTATACAAGAATTCTCGTTGTCTTCTCTTCTTTTCTCTTAACCATAAATTAATTATTCAGAATCATCAGAACAACTAGGCAAATTCCAATCATCCATTTCACCGATTAAACGTATCGGTGCTTTTATATTGGATAGAGATGATGGTGTTGGTGGTAATGCCATACTACTACGTCGATTTTGACGTAAACGTTCACTATTGACAAGATTTCCGTAACCCATGAAGTGCTGTTGTTGTTGCATCTATTGTTATAATAAAAAATATAAAAAAGAATAGGAGTTAAAGTGTCCATTTATTAATGAAAACGTAAAACTTAAAAAAGTACGGAAAGTTCATTCATCACGTAGATGAAAAGATCCGAAATTATAGCTTATACTCTTCAAAATGACTAAGAGTTATAAGGCTATTCCAATTAACTATATCAGTTGTCGATGAAAATAAAGTATCCACTTTTCGAGATGTTGCCTACTTGCGACTGAAATGGTTTAATTCTGAGAATTTCATTGTCTTCCTTGGTAATATCACCGAGACAGAATGTTGTTGATTATGATGCTTAAGACGCTTTATAATTACAACGGTTGACAAAGTTCCTTGTGATATAATACAGGATTTCTGCGAGCTAAGCAGACAAGACGATGTGAAGACCATAAAACTTCAACATAAATAACCGAAACACAAAACAATAAATGAATGCAAGACTTTCACTTAATTTCTTCTAAGTGAATTATATTTGAAGTTAAAACATCCTCCTGGTAAACTCAACCATAGATATCAACCATAGATTTGGTTAAACACGTGAAATAAGAAACTAAGTATACAAAATTGTGGTTAGGTTTCGTATTATGTGGCACGAGTCAGCAAAGTGTACATGCAGCCTTGATGTAGCAGATGCCTCCTGACACATTTCATTCCGTGTCACCCAGCACCAGTCAAACACCTAACCACTGAGCTATCCAGGCAGTGAACAACGTCCTTCCAGACTAACATGTGTATACGTTGATTGATCAATAGTTGATTAGTGACCTATCTTAAGTGGGTCAGGTCATCCCCAGGGAAGATCAAATTTCATGTATGACATCGATCAGTACGCAGTGATCCATCAAGCGATTTACGTTTTGTCAAAATTATGTAATTCATCATAATTTCATAATCGGACTAATAATTGTCATTCAGTGATTTCAAAAAATATAATTTACAAATTGTGTGAAACCATACGCCATTCAGACTTAGTACTGATGAAAAGTGTTCGGAAATTAAGAAGCACTGAAATGTGAAGTAATTTTTCAAATGAGTCAATTTATAAAAATTCATTTTAAAAAAATACACCATTCAAATCATGAACCGATGACCATTGTTAAACAACCATTGAAAACCTGTAAGTATTGGACGGATATTTGCTCTTAGTATGATACTAGTCAGCAGAGCATATTCACGATCCTGCGTTCGAGACTTGGACTCATGACATTCGGTCTCGCGCGCGAACGCTTAAACTCTAGACCACACAGCCTGGACCCAACAATAATCAATACAACTTGTATTTTGGTTTGCCCATTTACCAAATTACTTCAAGGTTTGGAAACTGTGGGCTGAATTCCACAGGTGTACAAATGCGATAACTATTAAACAGTCAGTTTTTCATGAGTTCATCCTAATAGAAAAGTTCACGATGCTAATTGTATAAAAAACCAAATTAAAAAGCTCAGTGCTCGAAAAGCTATCATGATTGAGTCAGTATTATGTGAGGACATTAAAATCGTTCAGAGAAACCATTGTACGGAAAAACCTGCTAGTCCATTGTAATAATCGGCATGAAAAACAGAATGAGCGTTCCTGTGCATCAGATAATTGTGGTGAACCGAAATATTCTGTGATCTTTTGAATATTAAGTTAGTCTTATACATTTTTTGTAGTGTCTTTTTATAAACACATATGTCTTACACTTCAACATCTTGTTCTTCCAACTGTCTTCGTTTTCTCTCACACCACTCAAATTTCTTTGCGAGTCAAAGTCATGTAAGTACCAAATTGGGCGGTTAATCCATTTGTCCATCATAATAAAATGATCGACATATATTCATTCAACTTTTTTAAAGATGAAAGATCGTTTCAACATATACAGTGTTAACGGTCTGACAGATAATGTCGTTCTTAGGAGAACACGGCCGTAAGTATATGCTAAATTAAAAAGAGTATCACTAGTCTGAGATATTAAGTAGTTCAAACTGTGTATACTTATTAGTAGTATAAAACATAAAGTGTAATTAAGTCAACATGGATTTGGCACCATAGAATGATAATAATAATAATAATAGTAATAATAATAATAATAATAATAATAATAATAATAATAATAATAATAATAATAATAATAATAATAATAATGGAAGCATAAAAATGTAATGTCTTGGCGGTTAAATTCATTCATTAAAAAGGAACGGATGTATTTGTGTACTGTTATGTAACACATTCATCTAGAATATGAATGAGAATATTTTTGCTTACTACTTTCTGTCTAGCGAATCAACATAAGGAATCAGTAGCTAAGTAGATAATGCGATGGCGTTCGAAAATATTCCTCTACTAGCCACTATCCATGTTTGCATATATTTTGGGATATTCAAAAAAATTATCCTGTAAGACAGGGAAGCAGGGCCAATCAGAACTCTAGGCTGTTCTTACGTGCTTCACAAGTCTTTGGTCAGATTGATAATTCTCTGCCCTCAGCTAGATATTATCAGCTAGATATGTGCCCGTAGTCAAGGCCTTCGACAATATTTCATTCTCTCGGTCAGATCGACAAACCTATGTTTATCAATGATCTATGAAACTACTCATTCGGTTTCGTCAGTTAAATATTTCTAATCATTTTTCAATCTTTTCACTGTTATAACAGGTTGGACAAGGGCACGGACAGAGTATGTATCTGAATCGACAGTTATGGATTGTAAATTTCTTGAACTATCTCGAAATTAGTTATCCATAACTTCCAGATTTTTCCAATATTTTCTGCAGACTAATATCAGTTCCTGATAGCTACAACCTTAAATACTACTATACACATAATCGACAAACATACACTCAGACAAATAAATAAATATAGATAAATAAGCAACAGATCGTATTTAGAAACATTGGATGGAAAAAACGTGTTAAAACACAAATTCCTGGTTATTATTCACAGAATTCTAGTCAAGATAATAATGACAATTTCATATCAATAAGTTAACATTACACAGGTACAAAGAGTTATTCACATGAATGACAAACATTCTATAGAGGAAACACTGAAGAACACAATTTAAGCATAAACAAACATAATACATGCTGAATAACAAGATCATTTCTAAAATCAGTTAGGACATTTAACATTATAAAGACTGTCATCGTTATTCTTCTTGTTATCATTGTCATTATTATTAATACTACACAGAATGTAGAAGAGAAAATTTTGTCATTATTGAATAGACATTATTAACGATTTGATTGTGGATGAATTCTTTCCAAAAGTTCTCGTCTACGACAAGACATCCATTGTCTATTGCTTTGTGACTTTTAATTCCAACCCTGCTATGTTTGAAGCGACCACAATTTTACCTAGTCTGAGAACGGAACAAAGACTCGGTGACTAAAGACCAATAAACTAGCTGTTCTGAAGCGTTCCAGCCTAGCTAACTAAAGAGACAAGTTCAAGTTCGAAACAAGAAAATATGGTCCTCAATCAGTTAGAAGCACGTACAATCACAAGAAGCACATATCAAATGCACAAAATTGTCCTTGGTTAGCTTTACAAAATAGCATACTAAAAGATACAACAAAGCAGTAGAGTTTAAGATCCTGCCAATTGGGAAATATGACATACAGGTAGAAATGAGCGCTTCAAGAGCGAAAACAAGATTTAAAAATATTTAAAGTAAATTCTCAAAATTCAGGTATTTACCTGAAGATCGAAAATTCCCTAAAAAACGCCAGCTTAATCTCAACTGAAATGGAAAAGTTGTCAATTAAGTGAGAGAACAGAAAAGCACGCTAAATCTCTGAACCACTGAGTCATCATCCAAAGATGTTATTGTTTGACTTCAATCAATCCTGGACATTTCGTGACCATCTTCCATTGTCTTCACTGGATAACTGCATCTCAAACAATTACGGCTTCTCAAAAGACCTTCAGAAGTTTCCAGTAAAATTTCTGGAAATCCACACATGATTTAAATAAAATTCAATAATCTCTACATTCCCTCAACGATAAATGAGATTTAAAATGGCAAGTGTCCTTTACTTTACACTCAGTTTTCAAAGCTGAGAAGAAATTAGATACTAATGTTCTTAACTTAATTTTACATTTATGAAGTGTTTCCTATATAAGAATTATTACCGAAATACATATGTCGGTGTTCAGTTTTCTAATCGGATCTTTATTTGGTCACTACAACACCATGGAGAAAACTTCAGCCATAGAAGAACTCAAAAGGTATTCGTAACATTTGCGTTTTTTCACTTGAACGTTAATCATGGCTCAGGAAATGAAATCTGCTTAGGTGAACATACAAACATTTGGAAAAACAATAAAAATCTAAATGAATTAGTGTTTTGTGGAGATCACTTTCATTTGTAATTTATATTTGATATGGTTTGATTCAAACTACTAATAACAAGCTCAGTGATGATTTAATTCTAAATAAGTCCTAGTCAGAAGATGTGACTAATGCTGTTGGATGATAATCGTGCCAATTTGTAAATTGATTGGTGTTTGAGACATGTATCAATAGACCCAAAACCCAGTGATTCTAAAGGATGTACATTCGTCATGAGACCTGCTTATCTTGGATTAGATCCCTGGGCTTAGGGTTGTGAGTATGCACTCCTGAGGAGTCTTATGATAGTACGAAACAGGCCTCAGTTATTGCATGACTTTTATTGCTAAACCAAATAAGATTATTATGAGATGAAAATTGTTGATAAAAGTAATTATGTTACGAAATTTTGTAATACAATATTTGGCCAACCAAACTGCAAACAAACATATATGAGTCCATATTGACGAGATAATCTTGACAGTATGTTAAGATATTGACAGAGAATAATGACCTTTAGTACTGAATATCAACAACTGGAGTTTACAAAATCTTACTGATAACTTCGTTCCTGTTGAATAATTTAGTAGCTCAATCGATAATAGTTTGATTATTATATAGAAAGTACTGGATTTGATTCCAAAGTACATAGCTGAATGAAATACAGGTGAACACAGCTTTCGGGTAACAAATAGAGAGAAACACTTAGCTTAGATCTCACTAGCATGAGTGCTCACTGCCAAAAAGTGTCATTCCTGTACGAAACAGCTGTCCATTGCTTCGCGGTTTTTAATAATACTTGTACTACTATCAATTCTTGATGTGATTAATTTAAACCCAATGAATATTACAACATTCTAATGTAACAACAATAATAATTATCTATAATTATTTGAATAAACAAGAGGAAATGTATTGTTTTTGGTATACACGAATAATCATCTTGAATTGAATAAGAAATTGAAAGATTGAATGAGACTATCTTGTTAAGTACTGTTCAAATGACTCAAACAAGTTTTAAATCATATTGAATTTCATCGAAAGAAATAACTGAAGTGCTTTTGAATATTTCTTATAAGTATGATCTACATTTACACAAGTTTGTTGAATTAAATAAGTCATATTGTCACAATCTTGAAAACTCACAAACATGATAAAGGTTGTTGATGCACACTGCTGAAAAGTAACAAACTAGGACGAATTATTTGCCCAGAATAGTCATCTGGTTCACGAGACAAAAATATTTGCTGATTATTTTTTAATTTTTTTAAACTCTTATTTTCAGTGATATAGTGCAGATAGATCGTTAAACCATTTTAATTTTGATAATGACAATAATAACAATATTCACTACTAAAAATTGTGATGCGTTAACTCATTCTCGGCTTCACTTGTGTAAAATTACAATAAACTTCCGACTATCGTACATTCAAATTGTAGTCATTGGAAGGTTGTATTATAAAAATGTTACTTTTAGTAGTCTGGACTCGTTGATTCCTCTTTATTGATGAAACTATTCGATCATTTCAGATGCTGCAAGCACTTATTATGATTTTTCATATTTGCAATGCTTGAATTGCAATTCACTTGTCTTTGCAGCCAATTTCCAATGGCCCAGCAGATATCTTTGGCTAAAACCCTAGAATCTCGGATTATTCATGTATGCTGTGTCTCCAAAACACGCATACAGGATCCTAGTGTGAGCAATCAGTTGACCTCACGTTGCCAAAATCCAAAAGCAGATTACAGGAACAACTTAAGTCACAATTAGCAGTTCTGAAAACGAGGCTGATCCAAATGTTGATTGGAAAGTAGAAAGCGAATAAGTATTGATAGCCGTTTATTTATTTGTTATCATTTAACCACATGAACGTTGGCACGAGGAGGCATGAAACAGACAAGCACCACACAAATCGTTCGATTTGTATGGGGGCAAATATGATACTCAGTTGCTCAATCTGAAGAAGGTGGTTTTATTAGGGTGCCACGACAGAAGCCTTTGACCTGAGTGTCTGATCCACAAGACTATGGAGCAACGATGGGAGGTGCAGTCTCATGGTAACCGGTGACCAACGATTAGTTCATTCGCCATTTTTCCCTCAGGGTTCTTGAGCACATATGCACTATTGCTTTGGAATCAGGGTATTTCAAATCCCCTATATGGGCTTTCTGTGTCCGCTAAGCTGCCGACTGTACAGCAGTGTGAAGACGCTTATATATGTTGCTCTAGGATAACCATCGTAACAGTGATGCTGCATACCTACAAGGAGAGCCGGGGCTAGAAATGATCAACCCTAAAAATGCACACCTGGCCTTATCCCACGGAATTCCTTCTCTGGCGACAAGGTCCCACCATGTACGGAGCTAACACGAAATTGTCGTGCATGACTGGCCACGAGCAGTTGCACCTTGGACACAGATCATGCTCTCAGGTAGTGATAAAATCCCTCAGACCTGAAACAGCAATCAAGATCATGTTATACGCATTCAGTTTCCCTCTTTCATTAATAATAATTCTTTAAACTTCCTCTTTTGGTTTCCTTCCCATGTGTCAAATTGACCGACAGTTCCAGTGCGTAAAACACTATCCCAGATCCACTATTTTTTTCTTAAAAAGTACAAATTAGAGTCTACAATGCACGCACCCTGTGTCCAGACGGCCAACAAGCATCGCTGCCTAAAACCTAAGAGCCTCGTATCAATATTATATGCTGTGTCTCTGAGACGCACATAAAGTATCCTAATGTGTGAATTCCCTTGACTCCACCTCGTTAAAACCGAGAGCCGACGGTTTTTCGGCGCTGCGTTGGGTAGTTCTCGTGAACCACCAGGTGTAGGCATTGCACTAAGTACGAAGACGAAACTATAAAATGAATCCCCACCATCTGACTAAATGGCTACATACGAACCAGGAGCAAAGAGACGCAGGTCGTTGCCAATTCGTCGTTTATGCCATCGCTCCCTCTGACTGAAGTAATGACGAAATGAAAGATTTTCATAGCCACCTTCCTGATCTTCTTCAAATAGCTAAACGCTCAGAGTTAGTGGTCATATCAGTTGACTTTGATGCTCAATTCGGTACCATAAATCAATCAGAAAGTCATTCAGGCGGGTATTTCAGTGTAGCAACAAGGCCAGCAGTTAACGATAGTCATCTGCAGCGATCGTGCCCTTACAATATTTTATTTTAAGCAAACACTAAATTTAAGCATAAGCAGAGATATCGTCTTACATGGTGACAAATTGCACCAAACGAACGATGAACGCAAATGGATATTATTGCCATCAGTCATTGTTTGAGAAGCTGGATAGATAACTGCCGATCGTTCTGAAGTACATGTTAAGACTCTGACAATGCTCAAACTTAAACATGCATTTTCTTGAATTCCGCTGTACTCACGAAAGTTACATTAACTAGACCCACTAGAAGTGAACATAGAAAAGAGAAAAAAGTAGATTCCAGGAACAACTGAGGCCACTTGTCAAGAGTTCTGAAAACGAAGTTGACATAGATGTTTATTGATGGAATATATAAAGAGCTTCAGAAAAATAATGACGTCTGCAGTGATTTGAGAAGAGGTCCACGTCAAAGTTCTTCACTGAAAAAATGTTAGAGAATTGAGAATTATATTGAACAATGCACAAAGTGTGGTAGCCGAACGAGTTGAAACTGCCTTGCTGCAGTGTCGTAAATCAGGATATGAAAAGGCTGAGAAATAACTGGAAGAAACTGGAAATAATTACCCAGGACAGACTTGGATTTAGGATGCTGGTGAGCGGCCTATGCTCTTCCATGAGATGCAAGAAGCGTAAAAATTTAAGTAATCAATTCAGGGTATGTAGGTCTCTGTAAGTTAATAAACACATAACTAGAAAGCGATATATTTCACCATAACAGAGATTCATATTACGCCTACTGTACTCGATAGACAATAGAGAATACCATATGATTTGAATAATGAGACGGAATGAGGTGACGGATGAAAACAACGTATAATCAATGATATTTCAATAAACAACTGAGATCAACAGAAATATGCTTTTTTCATGGAAATGATCACATAGATCACACTGAGAACAAAAATAATAATGTTTGGCTTGAAAAATGTATAGGATTTAACAGAAACCTTAGAACTTGGTGTTATATTATATTCAATCCGCAAAATTTAACAGAACTGTCAATTTTTCAAATCATTTTCGTAAATACGCACAATTGAAAAGCCTTCGCATCCTTACGGGAATTTTGAAGAAATATGATGAACTTGTAGCGTGGTGTCGAGTTGAGCTTAACTATGAACACCGCTACAAGACTACGTGCCAATAGACCAATAAGATTCCGGTAGGCCAAAAATCAGAAGACAGATGATGGCTGTAGTCGAGATGTATTTGTTGGCGATCTCGTGGTATCGAAAGAATACCGAGATCGTGCCAAAGGAGTGCAAGCGTGGTTACTGAGCGTAACCGGATTCGTACAAATTCAAAGTCAACGGGAGAATAAGTGTGTATAATGGCTGTCATTAGCACAGTTAAACAAACGAGCACAGTAAAACAGTCACTGGTACAATTGGTTATAATAATAATTGTTTTCATTGAACCAATCGTGTTCTGTAGACAAAAGTAGGTCACTACAAACTTAAGGATTATTGAACGTTGAAACAAGTTTTTTGTGCAATTTTCATCGTTGTTTTTCTTCAGTATCTCGTCAGTTTGATACTCATATTATCTGACGCACATTATGAATGAGTGATTGATTTAATGCGTGTCATTTGTTATAGATTGATCGCGTTCTGTAGACTAAAGTAGGTCACTACAGGAGCCCCTCGCTAGAAAGGGTTTACACTTTCGACAGTTAGCGGTTTGATTCGTGGGACTGATCGGTAGAAGTGCGGTTTTAGGACAGAGGAAATTGGCGGAACAGGAAGTGATCGCTGATCCTCGAGTTGCCAACCAAAGTCTTTTGCGCAAAACGGTACCAGGAGAAGTGTGCTGTATTTGTTGGTCGAATTAGCATACCACACCAGAGTGGTTTGTATCCAGGATCTGATGATTGCGTTCGTAGGGATGTGAACCAGAAAACGCTGCAGACGTAGGACGAAACCACGTTGAGCCAAGAAACCGGACGCGACCATAACGACCAAGCATATGCCAGGCGAATTCGAGACCAGATAATCGACTGAGTGCGTTGACTAGAGCGTGGGTGGCCAAACCAGCTTTTGCCAAAGTTGACTGAAGTTGACGTTACCGAACGGGCGATGGTCGGAGGCGTGGGCTCAGGATACAAAAAAAAATCAAAAAAAAGAAAAGTGTAGCATGCGTGTAGTATAGGAATAATCCTACACCGTATCCGTTATTGACTGTGCGTTTAGTCGCGAAAGCGTACGGGTAATCGTACTCGGCGACCGGAACGTGAGACGGTGGTCTCGTTCGTGCTTCGTGAGCCTGCGATCTCATCCGAGGTCAAGGGCGGCGTGATCTGCTGATCTGGACGTGAGACGGAAGTCTCGTCCGTAGATGGTGCAGATGACGCGTGCTGTTGACCGGGACGTGAGAACGAGGTCTCTGATGTATCTAGCGTGGGATCCGAGGTAGACGTAGAGATCCCGCTAGAAGGTTTGATAGGTCTAGCATTGAGTCTCAAGTTATCGGGTAGGGCACTGTCATCGACGTGTGCTGGTTTGAGACGATCAATGCTGACGATCTCGACGCGGCCGTGTCGATCAACCTTGAAGGTCTTTTCGTGACGAGAGATCACGTGAAAAGGGCCTTCGTAAGGCTGTTGCAAAGGTTTGCGTACCGAATCTACTCGTATGAAAACATGTGAACAGGTAGATAACTCTCGAGGGAGAGCGACCTGTCGATGTTGTATTCGAGTTCACACCGGAGACAGCGTTCGCATAAATGCAGACAGTCGATGGACGTAGTTTGATTTACCGAAATCATTACTGCTCCGTGGTGTGAAGAATCCCCCAGGCAGACGCAATGTCGTGCCGTATACAAGTTCAGCGGCGGGACATTGAATATCTGCCTTCAAACTCGTTCTGATGCCTAAGAGAACGAGCGGTAAGGTTTCGTACCAATTGTCGTTTTCGTGTGCTCGAAGAGCACTTTTAAGTTGGCGATGAAACCTTTCGACCAAACCATTCGATGCTGGATGGTAGGCGGTGGTGCGTATGCGTTCCGTACCAAACAGCCGGGTCAGTGAGGAGAATAATGCGGACACAAATTGTTGTCCTCGGTCAGTCGTGACAGTCGAGGGACAACAGTACAATGCTATCCATCGTTCTACGAAGCGGTGAGCAACTGTCTCCGCCGTGATAGACGTGATGGGAATAGCTTCGGGCCATCTTGTAAAACGGTCGAGGCACGTGAGTATGTGATCATACCCATGCGATGGTGGCTGCGTGAGGGATGAAACGTCGGTAGAAGTCAACCAAACCGAGAAAAGGCTTCAGTTCCGTGATTGAGGATGGCACGTTGTACTCCTTGATTGCTCGAACTTTGTCCTCGCAAGGCAGAATAACCTCTTGTCTGATGATGTGACCCAGAAATATTATTTCTGATTTACCCAATTCACATTTCTCTGGGTTGACTACTATTCCATTATCCGAAAGACGTTGGAATAATAGCGTAAGGTGTTGATAATGTTCATCTACGCTTGATGATGCGATCCGCACGTCATCAATATAGACGTGAACAAAATCCAAGTCTCGTACTATGCTATCGATAAACCTTTGGAAAGTTTGAGTAGCATTCCGTAATCCAAATGGCATTCGTAGGAACTCAAACAGACCGAAAGGAGTCGTGATAGAAGTTTTTCGATGTCTTCAAGAGCGACTGCGATCTGGTGATATGCTCGTACCAGATCGATCTTAGAAAAGATAGTCGTGCGCTTGAGCGATGCCGTGATGTCGTGTATGTGGGGGATGGGGTAGCTATCAAAGCGCGTAACTACGTTTAATGCTCGGTAGTCGCCGCATGGTCTCCAACTAACCCCATCCTTTTTGCGCACCATATGTAAAGGAGAGGCCCAAGGACTGTGAGAAGGACGAATAATACCAGAAGATAGTAAATTGTCAAACTCACGTTTAGCGAAAGCTAATTTGTCCGGTGCCAGTCGGCGTGGTCTTGCCGTGACTGGTGGTCCGCGGGTGACTATGTGGTGTACCAAACGACTGGTCACCGATGAAATCTCCTCGAGTGGTTTAGTTATTCTGGGGAATTTCTCGAATAAGGCGTGGAATTTATCGTCACGCGAATAAAAAGTGCCGAGGATTCGGTACGCGTACATCGGAGTCTATTATATTAATAATAATCTTATCGTTATCCGTCATGTCAAATATATTATATAATAAAAATTAATATGAAAATATATGACAGACGTGGATAGATAAAACAATAGACTCACCGAATTGCCTTCTTTGGAAGATTTGACCGAGGTTGAGGCGTGTTCCAATATTTGGCTCACCAAATGTAGCGTGGTGTCGAGTTGAGCTTAACTATGAACACCGCTACAAGACTACGTGCCAATAGACCAATAAGATTCCGGTAGGCCAAAAATCAGAAGACAGATGATGGCTGTAGTCGAGATGTATTTGTTGGCGATCTCGTGGTATCGAAAGAATACCGAGATCGTGCCAAAGGAGTGCAAGCGTGGTTACTGAGCGTAACCGGATTCGTACAAATTCAAAGTCAACGGGAGAATAAGTGTGTATAATGGCTGTCATTAGCACAGTTAAACAAACGAGCACAGTAAAACAGTCACTGGTACAATTGGTTATAATAATAATTGTTTTCATTGAACCAATCGTGTTCTGTAGACAAAAGTAGGTCACTACAAACTTAAGGATTATTGAACGTTGAAACAAGTTTTTTGTGCAATTTTCATCGTTGTTTTTCTTCAGTATCTCGTCAGTTTGATACTCATATTATCTGACGCACATTATGAATGAGTGATTGATTTAATGCGTGTCATTTGTTATAGATTGATAAGATTATGTCAATGATACTGCATAAATTGAGTGATAAATTGGTTTCCATATACATGGTTTTCAATTGACAGATCTTGACTCAAACTTTCATTACTTCTCTACAGATTCCTAAGCAAACTGCGGAAAATATAATGGACTCGATGATCAACGGTTTAATTCGTTGTGGAGAGAAACAGGAAAGTAACGAATGTTATTTATATTCTAACTTACACTGATCCACATGAACAATTACCTGTTAGAATTTGTTCCTTTCCACTTGTTCCCGATTGTGACTATGTCAACACAGAAATTTGGTGTATTCTATCATAGTGATCTAATATGTCTTACTGACAGTCTACATTACTCAATTGTTGCTCGGGTTAAAAGAAATTGTAACCGAAGTGTTGCGGAAAATTGTGCGAAATCAAATCGCAATTATTTTCATAGACTCACTGTCCATACGTTGATTTTCATTGAAAATTCAGCGTCCAGTACATTTTTACACATCTTGAACGAAAACTGTAGTTTCACATCTGACAGACATTCATAGTGAAAAATAATCATGAAGACGTTTAGTTTTTATGACTATGTGTTGATAACCATGGAACTATGTAATTATCCGATTTGAAATCATATTATCCGTGTCTTCGTTTCGACAACCGTTATCTCTATTACTGCCACTAAATAGATTCGAGTTGTTGTAATTAGGTTACATGCAGTGCTTTATATTTGAATGTGGGGAAACGCGACAAATATTTGGTCAAGATGTGCATGATGATCGGTTTAAACGTATCACTGAGTCTTTTCATAGTGCATCTCAATGTTTAGTACTTGCGAAACAGCTCGTGATGAGCTAAACATATTTTTCGAAAGATGTTTACTTGACATCCTTCTAAAATAAATCAGAAACTTGACGTGAACATTTTTTTCATTCACTGATTGAACATTGGTCAATTTTACGATATTAACTGGTTTCAAGCATATTTCTTGAGGATGTTGATTGTCCGCCTTCGTATCCGTATTCAAATACTAAACACCTTATTTTGATTGCTTCTTAACAGAGCAAATAACTTGTCATACGTAAAACGAAGATCGAAATTACAAGTGTCTTTTTCTGTACAATTTATTACACTAGTTGAGAGAAACATTGAAATAGATGTTCCTGGAAAATGGATGCAAAGTGGGACGTTGGTGAAGTATGAAGATCTCGGTGGTATGTTAAACCTCATTTTATCACAGTTGGTTTTCCTCACAATTGGATATATCACATTTCTTAACATAATTGGAAATTCCATGTTTAATTTCAGTCACATATTGAATCACATCAAACTATCAGTCTCAACTGACGCTTCAATACAAGTCGATTCGGTGTTGAATATTCAAAATTATGAAGGACACACTTTGAACCGCTATAGTGGTTAACATTTCATTAGAATATTGTACATTATCGACGCATTTTCATGATCCGACTAGTCTGGTAAGCTGAGTGACAGCACACAGACTAGAAGATGGCTACATGTTTTTAAACTTTCCATCACAGTAAGTCGACTGAGTAACCACGATTAAATATTAATTTTCTGTCTGACAACAATTAACGTGCCTGCACGGATTTTCAAATAGTCAGTGCGATTGAGGTCACAGTTTTATTCACCAACTTTTATAAGTAGAAGCGCTATACAAGAAATATTTTATTCACATAATTGTTAACATGAAAGGAAGCTCGGCAGCCATATAAAATTCATTTCAATAGGATTTGCTGAAACCAAGGACAGAGTAGTGTGCATCAGTCTGAATGAAAATGGTCATGAAATCCAAAAAATTCCCGCGTCAAAACTCACTGTTCATTATTCAACGTTGTTTTATTCAATTCCAAAATGTTCTCGTGAAGTGTGAATTGCATTGAAAGTGTACCGGATTTTGAATGCGATGAATGTGATGACAAATTCCCAGTGAATAAAATACTCACTTAACCCCGAAATTAACATTATATCAATTACTTATGATTACATGTTTTGTAATTCACATATACTTGTTTGGCAACTGGAAATGCAAACAACTTATTTTTTCCACTGAAGACTGTCCAAATCACAACTCTACTAAAGCATATCAAAACGCAACGACATCGAATAGAACGTGTATTTGGTGCGAAATAGCCAACATGTGCATTACCAGCAATGATAAGGATGTTCATGAATTCAAAGTAACTGGTTGTCAAATTAAAGTACGTTATTGATAGACTTTACAGGTTGTTTTCAATATTACAATATTTTACATCGTAAATATAATTACATGGAAGAACATTTTGTTGCTACGAATAAGTAGTGGTTTTTATTCTTCCTTCTGTGCATAAATGAAAGCATAGTATACTTTGACGGTATTTAAACAGATATGAGGACAGCGCTTTGTTCCCTTGTAAATACTCAACAACCAATAGAAGCCTTGTTTGACGCTAATGCTTGGAAACATCAGGTTTTCAGCTGACAGAATGTGTAGTGGTTCTTGGCATCCAATATAAAACCGACTATCCGTGTGACTTGTCACAAAATATCTATGAAATAGCTTTGAATGCTAAAACAATCTGTTATAACCTCTGCATCATGTTTGGATAATTAGTAAAGGTTCTTAGACTACCATTGTTCAAATTCAAACCAAGATTTTTAATTCCATGTTGAAAAATATGAATTCTAGATGAATTTGTAGCGTGGTGTCGAGTTGAGCTTAACTATGAACACCGCTACAAGACTACGTGCCAATAGACCAATAAGATTCCGGTAGGCCAAAAATCAGAAGACAGATGATGGCTGTAGTCGAGATGTATTTGTTGGCGATCTCGTGGTATTGAAAGAATACCGAGATCGTGCCAAAGGAGTGCAAGCGTGGTTACTGAGCGTAACCGAATTCGTACAAGTTCAAAGTCAACGGGAGAATAAGTGTGTATAATGGCTGTCATTAGCACAGTTAAACAAACGAGCACAGTAAAACAGTCACTGGTACAATTGGTTATAATAATAATTGTTTTCATTGAACCAATCGCGTTCTGTAGACAAAAGTATGTCACTACAAATTCGTTATAGGTTTGTTATTAATTTTTTAGATTTTGATAAGATGTACCATCCAGGAAACAAATTTCATTACACGAGTTTAGGTAGTCAATTAGTTGAAGGATAATGTGTACTAATCACATTCACTGCCATATCAGAAGCAGACATTCCAAATCATTATTCATTGATCATATTAAGCAAATATAAATTAAGTAACTAATTGTTGAATTATTTGAATAATATTTAATATTTGGTTTTTGAAAAGAGCCTGAATGTCCAAGCACAATGTCAAACACAAAGAAACAAACCTAGGGATCACTGAAGCTGACTTAAGGCATTATGTTTAGAAAATTACTCAAAAAACTGAATGAAATATGGAAAACATTTGATAATTAGTAATTATTGTACTGTTTTTTTTAGAGTACAATTACAGCAATGACTGAAGATAAAAATTATAGAATGTCATGCTATATCGGGTACATTGTAATACTGTTAGTTGGTTTATTCTTTGTTGTGTGCGCTAGCTGTGTCATATGGCTACGGCTGCGCAGAAGAGATAAAAGAAACACATGTGTGTCAGAAACGTCTTGACCCTTGTTTACACCATGCTGACATTGCTGTTTCATTTTGTATTTGGGAAAAATGCTTTATGTTTTGTTAATCATTTGAATAAATTGAAAATAGTTTCATGAAACCATATAACACTTTCCTGATTGCTTACCTAATAATTGATGTACTTTCTTGATATAATATATAAAATGAGCTTTTTGTGTTTACGTGATAGTTTTACAAGAGTTTACAACATTGCAATTGTGAATCAACAGTATCATGTATACGTGATTTTGTGACAAACTTTAATCAACAATCAGTCCGTCGTCAATGTCCATTCTGTTGAAGTCTCGCTACAGGAAAAGATAATTTGTAACTGACGACGTTCATTGCTTTGAGCTTAGATGTCGGAATACCACTTAAGTATTTAATAAGACACATCAATTCTTCTTTATTTGATTATTTACTGTTTAGTGAACGCTGAATGACAGACTGTAGTTAATGAGGTGTTATAAATGTTGATTATGAGATAATTCTGTAGAGTTCATCTGATACTCAACTCAGAATGAGGAAAGTGATAGATTGAATGAATTAGTAACAGTTTAGCTGAAGCATTGCTCAGTAAAATGACAGATTTGAAAAACAAGCACATTGTAGTGTTTGCGTCAATGAGTGATCATTTAATTTTACAGTACTAGGTTTATAGTCCGTTCTATTCACTTGAAAACATGATTATGGATTCTGCAAAGATTCATTTACTTTGGTTGATTGAATACTCTCTTCGAAGTTTTGGGCTGCAATTGATCAGTATTTTATGTAATATATGCGTCGTGTTGCGATGTTGCGATTAAATCACAAATAGTATAAGCATTGTTAGTTCACACAGATGAGGCCACGCTATGTCACTCTTTTGTCTTTACATTCAAAATATTTTGCCGAAGGGATTGCAGTTGTAGTTCGAAGATACTTGCCATACAACTCCTAATATCCCTGAAAGTGAAAGTCATGATGAACAATAATATGATATAAAAGTAATATCCTACCGCTTAGGTAGCCAAACTATGCCTAGTCAATTATATGACATTAAGTTTACCAATCTATTGATTTCTGTATTGAACAGGATAAATCGTCTACTTCCAATGCCTTTATATGTATTCACCACTTCGACTGGTCTTGTGAAGCTAGTTATATTGAGCGCATAACTAGATAAACGCGCCCTCGTATTGCCAAACACTACCCTAATGATTGAGCAAAGGACAAAACAAAGTGATAAGGGGTCCTATCTTGACACATCTAGTCGATACTGGTTGCCGCACAAGAGAAAACTTCAGGGTTTAAAGTTATTTACGAAATCTAACTGAATCTACCCTACGGTTTCCGAATCCAACTTTTACATACTGTACAGACCATACAAATTCACATCAATAAACCAAACATTTGTACTCAGAAAGTGTCCATATAGTCTCGGAATTTACTCTAACCCTGTAATTAGATACTATCACATGTTTCTAACTCTTTCCATTTCTTCTTCCAAATATTTGCCAAACGTCATTTTAACTAACATTTCAATTCTCAATTCTGACTTTAAGTAGCCTGTTTAGTTGTCAGAATATTCAATTTTTGCCGCATTCGTCTTACTAATTACGTGTCAATAATATAACGGGCAACAATTTTTGCTACCACTCTCATTTATCAAATTGTAATAATTAACTGATTGTGAGAATTTACTTTAGATTCCGCATGTAATGGAATCAACTCATTATTATATTGTTGAACTGACTCACAACCATCTGATTTGTATCACCTTTATACTCACTTGTGAAACATATCAGTGTTGAGTCTTGATGACGAACTATTTATTCATACAACTTATCTTTTTAATATCGCAAGTATATCCGCCGAATATCCGTTGTAGTGATTAAGGAAATTCTCTCAGGTTTACATGAAATAAGCGCCTACAGACCACGCTGTTCTTACACACCAATTCATAGTTTACGAATTCATGATACAAATATCCAGTGAATAGGTAGTGATTTAGACTTTATGTGATCGCACTGTAGAACTTATGGAATCTGGTTAAACATGTAACATAAACGCTGCGGAAATAGCTGAACAAAGCATCTATTTTGAATGGCATTTAAAATATCACAGAGGAAAGGGAAATATACTACTACCAGGGTTTCTAAATGTTGCTTTCTCTTACATTATAGAATATATATATATATATATATATATATATATATATGTAGCAACGGATTTCCCCTTAATGCAGAAGTTGAAAACACAATATGAAAATCCTTTAAAAAAGATTGCAAACATTTACTTTTCTACTGCAATGTGATTAAACTACAAATCATATTATTGTCCTGAACTAGGATCTGTGGTATATCAAACCGTTTTAGATAATTTCAAAAAACTGTGCCACACACCGATTTTAAGAAATTATAAGCAAACCACATTCGTCGAATTCTCCATGAATACGCTTGAAATTGCGAACATGGAAAGAATGTATTTCACGCAGTCATTCAATGGATTGGTAAAGATTTGGAAACAAGTATAGAATATTGATTGGAGTTGCGTTATGCATCCGACTTGGTATGCTATCATCCACCGAATTAGATGATATAAAGAACCATGATTTTATTCGAACTATTCCAGAATATTTAGATTTGTTGAATCGGTGGCCAAAGTGTTTAACAACTGCCAATAATCATATTATCAATGACATATTATCAATGGACAAAGATCTGTTACTCCAAGATTACCGCATCAAGTGAGTATGTGCAAGAAAATGGCTAGATATCATTAAAACACTCTGAACGGTAAATCTTTTTATAAATTCACCATCTTATTGTCAATAGCATGAAAACGATTATGTCATGAATATAATTCCAATGTCGTTTAAAGAAGACTATTACTTGTGCGAGTAACATCTGAATGTTGTCGACTTTCCCATTGCTCATCACGTACCGATGTTTGTTAGAAAACTGTTAATAGCCATAATAAACCAGAAGAGACTAAATATCGGGATTGTCATCAGGTAGTGCGATTGAACCCAACAGGTTTTAATCACCGGTGGGATGACGAATAAGCAGTGCTTTCCGGTCTAGTACTGAGTCGAAATATCTGTCTCATCTTCCCAGGTTTTCAGTGGTTACCGAATAATTTACATATCCTAATATAAACTTATAAAATCTATTAACAGTATGTACATAAGTGATAATCCCTTATAGACATTTAAATGCCATTTTAGTTACCCGATATCTGACTCCAGTTTGATCATTTCTAATTGTTATTGAAATAAATATGTCGACAATCCTCACTTGCAATTATCAACATCATTTGTGTTAGTAAATAACGGAATTAAATAAGTCAAACACGAGAATGAACTTCGAATACATATATTTGATAAACCGTTGATCCAGTCAAATGAGCAGATAAGCGATGTGAAACGACGCGCGGTGGAAAAGGCCGATTAAGCCAACTTTGATTTAACTAAACCTTAATCGATATTTATAGACAGACAAAGATAAATAACATATATGTAGTGATTAAGGTAAGTAGATTACACACATACAATCAAATAAATCACGGTCAGGATTAATAAGCTGGCAAGGGACATGGTGATAATGTGGTCTCGAAGAGACCAATAAATTGATCTGTCGAGAGGCTAGAATAACGTTTGTGGCCTTGACACAATACCAGACCCTACACCATTAAATAAAAAAGAAAGTGATGTTTATGGATATAAGTCAACATGACGAAAGTAGGTCGACGACCAGTGGAAACCTGGGGAAACTGTCCACCGTTTCGTCGTAGTGTAGTGAAGTTTGAGAAGATGAAACTCTTAAGTGAGGTCTAGGAAACATGTGAGGACTACATATCGCAGTAGTTCACCTGTATATTGAACAGTAAAATAAATGAGTTCATGTCCTGAAGTTCTACCACTATGCTCCATCATAATCCCCCTTCACTATTACACACAAATGAAATTCGCCTGTTTTTAAGGATCACAAACCACGAGGATCGAGCACACTGAAGTCACAGAGACAAGGAAGTGTGCATCAATTAGATTGATAAATGTGCCTTAATTCAAACAACTTGAACTTGTGTTTCATATAGTGAGTGGCGAAAAAGCATAACGAAATAGTCATAACTGATGAGTGTTTTAAAAGCGTAGGATCAGGTCAACCAGAGGTTTGTAAAGTAGAGTCATCATGAGTACAGTTCAAGTCTCCATTTAGAAAAATTAGGTACAGTGAAACTTTTTGATGCTTATTTATACTCTCACCTATCGTGATGGTTTTTGGTGGATGGCGTGATGTGAAGGTCTAGTGGCAGCGGCTCAAGCCTATAATCCAACAGCGAAAGTACTTTGGAAATTCCTGATGCCAACTAATCAACAATGAGACTTATTGCAAAATTCATTCACTTTCACAATCACAAATATACAAGCAAATCAATCACCGAACACTGTGGATACTTCTGGTCAGACCAACAACTTTCAGAGCTTGCTACCGCCAGATGAAATTGCTTATGAAAGGAATTGAAGTGAATTGCTTGCTGATAGCAATCGCATCATGAGGACGACTCGTGCTAATCTGATCCGTGAGTTCCCTAAACGTGATTTTGCCGGTTGTGTACTGGTAGGAACACGAGTTTATTTGTTTAGAGGGTTTGATGGAGAACATGCTCTCAAATCTACTCTGTGCTACGATTTCGAAGTAGAATCTGGTTGGTGAGTGATGTACATTGAGTGACCTATTTTGTCTACATTGATTCGATAAATTCGTGGTAATTTTAATAGTTGCTGAACATTTTACAACAATTTTATTGACAACCGACAATTCTTATGATTTTCATGATGTGCTTTCGATAGTTTCATGCATTAGTTAACTAGGAATAGCTAGCTAGTATTGAACAGTTTATGTATGTTATGTATATATAGAGCATCACATCAATAAAGAATAATGACCTATTCGTTTCGACAAATTTTGGTCAATGAATGCATTGTCCTGGTAATGAGATTGACACAGAAATATGGCTCTGAAGTGTTTTCGAATAACCATAAATCCATAGTCAGTTTTAAAGTACGTCGATTCACTCAATAGAGTTCAGTTTTCAGTTCAACTGTAACTATACTCTAATAAATGTCGTATGTACAGAATGAATTTCAAAATTGTTATGATGTGCATGAGATCTCCCTATGTTTATTGAACAGCTTGGCTGAAATGCATGAATTTTTACCGAGAATCAAATTCCACCTACGTCAGCATGGCCAATAAATACCCATCAAATATAACTGTTATTGTAGTTTCAGTGCCGTCCCATAACTGGTAACTTACTGAGTCGAAACAACACTCCATCAGTCTAGTTGAACATTCGATAACCATAAACCCACAAATGGCAAATATGTCTCTACATTCTGATTTTCCAATATTCACACGGCCTATTTGCCATATGAATAGTCGGTGTTTCATTTGACTAAGTCATTTAACTTGACACTATTTCTTTCCAGTGATTGATTGATTAGTATTATTATTAGTATTATTATTAAGTGTCCCTCAAATATAGCGGAATCGTCCGTCTGATTTCTCTTACTCATTGTTTTTAATCAATTTATGTGGGCAGACATTCTTTTGGGTGTGGTTGTTCCTTATCTTCTTCTGTAGTTTATACGTGCAGTTTTTCATCGCTATTATGGACAAATTTTGTACTCATTTGATTTCGAGAGTCCTTGGGTTGTCATAAATCAAGTGGGTGAGCTCTGGCACACCTGGGTGTATTTTTTCTTTTGCAGATTTATGTCGCTGTTGGTGACTAAAGATCAATCGAGTGCCAGCAGACAACACTAAAGTAAACCATAGTAACACTGACTTACTACACCATTGAAGTCCACGTATTTAATCATAAAGCGGCAAAACGCGACGTGATTGATGCTAAGGAAGATGATATATTAAATTAATTAGCTTTCGTTGATAGTTTTAAGTTACTTTTGGTAGTCTCCTGGACTTTGACGGTTAGTGTTGGTGCAAGATTAATGTTTTTAATTGATCTAGCTAGTAGTGTCACACTTCTGAACTGGACATATTTAGTTTCCTGCCTCATATATTGAAACATCGTCCCATTATAAAAGTCAATATTGAAAGGTAGTATAAAAAGCAACCCTTTCAGTGAAAACAACGGCACTGTAATTAAAATTCACAATAAATCAGATAACATGCAAACAAGACTCTACATTAGTAATTGAAGGAATCCGAATTTGAATAATATATTTTTCACTGGTTGAAATCATGAATCCATTAAAGCTAGATCACCATGGAAAACCTGGAAGCACTGGACGGCCATTTCGTCGTAGTATAAGACTCCTCAGCAGTGCACATCCACGATCCCGCTCCTCGCGAGATTCGAACCTAGCGGTCTCGCGCCAGGCGCTTAACCAACTAGACCACCGAGCCGGCCGGCATCCAACGGTGTTAATGTCTAACTTCAACCAATCCACGAAGTTGCGCCACCGTACACCATTGTCTTCAGTGAGCGCACTGCTGAGGAGTCCGATACTAGGACGAAACGGCCGTCCAATGCTTCCAGGTTTTCTATGGTGGTTTAGCTTCAATGGATGCATGATCTCAACCAGCGAAATTTCTAAAATCTCTACACAATCCCTTCTGATAATAATATTATTTTTTTGACAAAAAGCAGCGATAAAAAATTTTGAAGGCTCAATAATTGGAAAGGATATTTTACACTGATGAAATATTTCCATATTCGAATTCATCATTGCTTATAAATTGAATTTCAAATTTCGTCTCTAAGTTTGAGCTTGATTAGTTAAGAAGTTTCTATCACAGACGAGTAGCAGTTAATAAATCAACGCAATGAGCAGTTGGAGAGATCGATCTCTCCCGCTGCTGGTTCTCAGAAGAGGAGCAAGAAAGATGACACCAGCCGGGTCGAATTATGTATCTGATTGTAAAACACAACCAGAGTTATAACAATTTACTCTCAAAAATCATAAGTTGCATAAGAGAAGCCCACTTACAGGCAGCGTCAATTGTTACAAAGTTCACAAGACAAAAATATGAATATGAAGATGCCACAAACATTTGTAACTTGATAAAACTTTAACCAATAGCACCCTCCATAATCGAATTGTGCCCATTCAGTGAAATAAAAAGTTAGAAGCGAGTTGATTCGAATATATATTTGATAGGTTTTCAATAAATCGAGAAGTGACTGATCTAAACTGGATAGCGGATGCAGGAGAAGTTGCACAAGGCGTTCCCGTTCATAGTCAAGTGGGAATGCGTGACCGAGTGCCTTTCAGCTAGGTAAGTCCATTAAAACCAATGTGGTTAGTGTCAAATGTCGAAGACTTACAGAGCAACTGATTATGGGGACTTATTTACCGCTACAACTACTTACGTGGTAGTTAGTATAACTACAATTTTCAGTCGGACACTCTGAGCAAGAAGTGAAATTGAAAATCGATCAAGTGAACGTCGAAGTTTAACTTCTAAGGGATTCTTTGTTTCATTAATTTTGTGATTGCAGCCCACCTTTCAACACAATCAAATATCTGAAATTACGGACTAACCATTTCATCTAAATGCGTTGAATAACGCGTTTTTAAGTTATCTTTCAAACAGAATATTTCGATCAGATGAATTAAGTATAGAGACATTGCCTTTGATTTAGTTGAGAACTACCTCCAATTCGTTTGTTTGTCCACTCCAACTTGATTATTTAAGCATGAAGTTCATGTAGTGGCACAAATTCAAAATGCATGTTTGGAAGCTACTCTGAAGATATGAAGTATGCTCCTTGGTATTTTCTTTACATACCAAGTATGGATGATCATCTGCATTTTTGAAGCTTCAGCTGGTAATTATCCATTTCTCCAGTTATATCACTGCGGAATTTTAGATTGGGAATTGTCATGTTATAACGAATCTCTGCACATACATTGTGGCTCTGAAAAAACAATAATTATTCATGAAGCTAACTTTGGTTATTTTCGTGAGATTCTACTTATTTCAAACTCAACCAGTCGGTGTCGTGCACACAATTCTCGAGAGTGTTGGGTCGATGTGACTGCCAATATATCTAGAAGATGTTCTGGTCATACTGTATGTAAAAATTCCGTTCATTATTCATCTGACTTGTCTGCTGATTTGTTGGCGAGAGAATGTCCTTTCATAATCGACAATGCAGCTGGGCCGACGTTGTTTGTAGAATATGACTGCATTTCAACAAGTAAGTTTAGTGATGTGTTCTGTTGTTTCTAACACTTGCAACCACTATTTTTGGCTTTTTTTGTAATATTAAGGGTGTCTGACTATATGGTCAACCAATACTTGTTTTGAGCTGTGCCGTTTCTAGCTTGGATGTTTTATATTCTTCGTGTTCACCCTCTGACTTTTTGCCTGAAATTAGTTTCATTGGTTTAACTTGACTCATTCACATCCTATTCGATTTATGTAATTTCTCCAAAGTCTGGTCATTATTTAAACTAGGATAAATTAGTGCAGTTACTAGTGTTTTTATCATCAACATGATTTATGTACAGGACCATTTCATTTGACTGGAATTTTATAGGAACCGTAGTTGTTAAGATTTTCAATCCATTAATCTTTTCCCGGTCTCTTCGCTCTCTTAAATTACTGTGAGATATTTAAAGAACTTGCTTGAGTTTTGTATCTATGGCTATTATTTTCAACTTGCTACTTAGTAATACTTCATAGCATTTGATTATAATCATTTCTGTATGCATATGTTATTTCGTTCATAGTCAAGTGGTTTTTTGTAAATTATTCTGTTCTGTAGGTAGTCCGATTCCTTTGGTAATGTTTGCAGAGATGTCTTTGGCAAGTTTCCTATGTATACCATCACATCATGTTTATTAATAAAATGGTCATTAGAAGGAACGTCTTAATTTGCCGTTAAAACTCAATTTCTTGAACTGAATGCCTGATACAAAGTTTTTTCCATCCATTTGAAATGAAAACAAGTGTAGAACTTGTGTAGTAGCCATCAATAGTAATGAATTACTAAAACTAACAACAATAATCAATAATAATTAATTGGCTCAATGGTAACTTTTCATCTCATAATAGTTATTTCTGTGAAATGATTCGGTCTGTTGGTGGTCCATAGAAGGTTGACATAATTTTTATTTATTTAAACATGTAAACACCGGTACGAGAAGGCAACAAGTACATATGTGCTACACATATCATTGTATTAGTGTGAAGGCTAGAATACTGATCGAAAACCCAAGCCGAAACAGGTGGTTTTCTTATTGTGCCTGTAAGCTACAGGTCTAAACCACAAGGCAGTAGATCAACGTTAGGAGATGCAGTCACATGGCCATCGGTGGCCAAAAACAAGTTCATACGCCCTTCGTTCCCTCCGGATTCTGGAGCCCATGTGTACCACCGATTTGGAATCAGAGTTTTCCGACGTCTCTAGGTTGATCTGTATCCACCAACTAGGTTAAAGCGCCCGACATTTGTTCATTACCAGTGTTTAAGCTCTAAATATTTCCTCTTTAAAACCTTGTTAACTTTACAGTTGTATAGAGTAAAAACCTGTGTAAAACCAAACTCTGACAACTTGAATTCGCTAGTGTCCGTTTCGTAGAAAATTTATTTTTGTTTACTTAATGTTTGTATTGATCCGTTTAGATCGGAGCAAATAAATAAATGTTTGTGTTTTGTACAACTAAATAGCCCCCGATTACATTAGCGTATATACTAAAACGTTACTACACTACAATAAAATTCACAAAACTTCGTTTTCAGAAGTTGTAAATCGTTGAAATCTCAAACTGCAATCTTACGTTGTGCCTATACCTAAATGAAAAAATAGAAATAGTCAATAAGACCACTGACTGTCGTTTTTAATATTAACAGAAGTTGTAATATCACATTGTTAATATCATTGTCTGAAATGCGGTCAGCCTTTGTTGACATTTCACTCCTAGCCATAATTCATCTATCCCATGGATAACAATTAAGCTTTTTTACTTATAAAGACTTTTAAAATGATTAAATGAAGTTTTCAGAATTTTGGATCTCACCCAATACAGCCTGTAATTGACAATTTAAAAACGACTGTTTTTGCACACCAGAAATTTAAGTCTTGTAATTGCAGTTGCACAAATGTGAGTAGTAACCAGCCTCCGGGCATCAATGTTTGTGTAGTCATTACTAGCACGTATACTAGATCTGGGTTCTATCCATTTATTTTAAAACCGAGATTCGTTTAATTATCTGATGTTTTACTTGGACTTGGTTACACTAGCTCTCATATGGAATAAAAATGAACTAAATGGAGAGAATAAAGTAAAGATTTGTCTTGATAATTTGAAGTAACCTTGTTTTGTACTGATTTACGTGGATTCAACATGACTTAGCTACAACCATATATTCCCAACTACTTATATTTATGTGTATCTGTCATTTTATTTCTACAACTAAGCAATTTTTTAGCCTTAAGCAATAAAGTTTGATATATTTATGTTGGTAAAATAACGAATTTTTGAAATCACATTGCTTTCTTCCAATCAAGTCCTTTCGTTCACTACATGTATTGATTTATGATAAGTTTATAAATTAAGTCTAAACATTTAAGATATGTGACGTTAAACATAAATGATTTGCTTACATTTTATAGTACATATATTTATTAGGATACCTTAAATTTTCATTTTTTTTAGTTGTTCAGAGAGATAAATAGTTTGTAACTTTGCTTGCTTAAATCCCGTCATAACTGTAGAATGTTTTTTTATTTAAATAGTTAAGTTCACAGACATTTATCGTGGATGCGCACTGCTGAGTCTCATAATAGGACGAAACGGTCACCCAGTGCTTCCAGGTTTTCTATAATGGTCTAGCTTCAAGTGACTCATGATCTCAGCTACTGAAATTACTATAATATCCACAAAACTTCTGAAACATTTATATATTCATGTATTATTGACTGGTCATCAACAGTAATTATCTAATAATGCCTTCGTATTATATATATCCTCAACTTATTGACGTATGTTTGTTTTTGATGTGATACCCAAATAAAAAATAACTGATTGTTAGAAAAATGTATTTTGAGTATGGTTCAAATCTACCATCAAATAGTTGATTATCTATTGTTGCAATCATTAATCAGCTTCTCCAATAAATAATGATAAAAGAATTTCAGATTAGTCAAAAGTGATTTATTACAATAAATTTGTTCATTCACAAGGATTTTGGGTTTGATTTGTTTTAGATATTTCATTTCCGAAAACTGGTTTGTTAAAACTTAATATCTTCATGTTATGTATAATTTTAGTCATGATCATATGGTAACTATTGTACTTTTTCAAACCTGTGTTAATCTAATCCAATCACCCATGATTATATAACGTTCTCTGTTTTCCAACTACAGAACTGTCATTCATTAAGAATAAAAGTGTGTGATCATTATGAAAAATAACATCGATTTTATAGATGTATATCAACTGAGATCCACTTAAAAATGCACGTTTCATAGTTTTGTCGTAAACACTGTATTTATGTAGTTAGCTACGAAGGGAGCTTTACAGTACTAATAGAAATAATTTATTAAATCACTGACTAATGATGTTTGTCGTAATTGGAAACTTTCGCTGACATAACTTGAAGACACTAAGAATAAAGTAATATAAATACATCCTCAAACTTGACCTTTATTTAAAATAATTTCAGAGAGGACAATTAAGTAGTATCACCAACCTTATCATTATCTCTAACCATTGGTTTCATACAAGGATATAGTACAGGAAGAGAGAATTAGTACGTAGAAAGAAAGATATGAAGTGATTTTGATATCATAGTTTAGAGGAAGACAGTGAGTGTATACAGCTACACCATTGTGTTCGATTCTAAACCATGTCACTCACAGTCTCCAACCATTGGTTACGATAGTTACGCGGACCCCAACCAAGTAGTCTGCATTTACCAACATGACTCAAACTAGAGGTTAGTGACTTCAAGCACTGATGCCACGTTCTTCCAACCATCCCCAACACTGGTTAGCATTGCACTCAGAGTTCAACACATAAATGTGTACTTGATAACTGAGTTACCTTGTTCGTTACTGAGAATCTAATTATGAATTTAGTTATGGATTAAATATGGTGTTTTTGGATAGCTGAATTTAAATATAAAAAAAACTATCCATTGATTTCACGGAGTGAAATGCTTTCGACATATACTAGGAATATTTAACCCGAAGAATCTAACCCAGCTTTTGTTAATGCTCAGCGAAGATCGTTTTGCAAGTGTAAGAATGTATAGTTTTGTGTATACCAATTTATATAGAATATCATGGTCGACATCATGAAAGGATTTTAATTAACCGACAAATGAAAACTAGGAGGTACTAAACAGTTATTTCGTTTTAGTATGGGGACTCCCCAGCAGTGAACATCCCCAACCCTATCACCAGGTATCAAACTCAACTTTTATATGATTCAGCTGACATCTGATGGTTTGTATGTTTGATTTCAATCCACTCACAATGTCGTGCAAAAATCTTTCAGTGGATTTTGTGGATAACTATTGAATACTCAACGTGTTTGAACTTCACTGGAACTTTAGAAAAATTTCACGAAACGTATCAGGATCTCGTTTCATGTGTTTATTGAACAGGACCAAAATGATTTATTTAGAAAGATGGTAACAGAAATTGTAAATAGTCTGTACATTAGATTCCAGCTTTTTCAGCATTCATTATTATTAGAATAAAATTGCAAAACATTCTTATTTCCAACTGTTTAGTCAAACTTATTAGGATTAATGTAACGTCATAGATTGTCATCAAGTAAAATTCATTTACACAAACGACTGTCACATCTTTCTATGCACATCATTTATCATTAGTGTTTTTTTTATTTTAAAAAAATGTATAGAATATTAATTAGAAACTGTAATTTCTAAATATCTTATAAACAGTTGTGCCAATTATTCTCAATTATAATCATGTGGTTTCATTATAGTATTTTGATATGAAGAGAAGTCATTCACATGTAATGAATAATAGGCTATTGTATTGAATTCATTGCTTCTTATTTTAATGAGGTATAAGTTCAACACTCAATTTTTATACTTACTTACTTACGCCTGTTACTCCCAATCGAGCATAGACCGCCGACCAGCATTCTCTAACCCACTACGTCCTGGGACTTCTTTTCTTGTTTCATCCAATTCTTGTTCATTTTTCTCATGTCTATCTCCATTTCCCGGTGTAACGTGTTCTTCGGTCTTCCTCTTTTTCTTTAGCCTTGTGGATTCCATGTAACGGCTTGTCTTGTGACGCAGTTCGGTGCTTTCCTCAATGTGTGCTTTATCCGCTTCCAGCGCTTTATCCTGATTTCTTCCTCCGCTGGGATCTGGTTTGTTCTCTCTCACAGTAGGTTGTTGCTAACGATGTCTGGCCAACGGATACGAAGTATTTTGCGTAGACAACTGTTAATAAACACATGTATCTTCTGGATGATGGCTTTTGTAGTTCTCTAGGTTTCCGTCCCATACAGTAGAACTGTCTAGACAGTTGTATTAAAAATTGTGACCTTGGTGTTGGTTGACAGTTGTTTTGAATTCCAGATGTTCTTCAATTGTAAATATGCTGCTCTTGCTTTGCCGATCCGCCTGGAGTCCCTCCGGGGGCTACTGCCGGTCCCAAGCCCGTAGAAAACTAAATCGCTAAAAAACGCTTACCAGAAAACATTATTCGCACCATTTATACTAAATATCAAAAAATAACTTCAACTAGTTTATTCTCTGGTTAGTACTCGTTATCAAAACATACTTAGAAGTTTTATAAAACTGGTACTTTCTGGTAGATTGAAATTTGAGTTGTTAATTTTAATAGTTTGAAATTTTACTTTTGAGTTGTTTAGGCTCGGAACTCATTTATTATTTGAACTATAAGTTTACGTTTTCTCTCTATTACTATTTAATATCTTCAGACATAAGTTCATCAATCGAGGTAGTTGAGAAATTTATTATGTGTGCCTAACCTTCATTTATCTTGGTGGAAAATTTTAGCTCGTTTAGGAATAACTTGGAAGAACGTTAGGGGCACCCAAACTAAAATGTCGTTATCGGCTGTTGGCCTGAGCCATATTGGTTGGTGAAGATTACCTGGTTGAGGTCCGTCCAATAACCGCGATCAGCGGTTGGAGACGGTTGACGTGGTTAATAATCGATCACGATGATACATATACATTCACACTCTGTCTTCCTCTAGATCTGGAGTTTCATTATTCCTTCGTACATTAGCCATTCATTCTGCCTTTTCGTACCATGGTCTCGTGTGTTTCATCTTTTCATTATCATTACTACTACAGTTATTTCCACTCCTTTGCTGTTCATCTCGATGTGCTAATGTGATATGGTAACTAGGGCCAACGAGCGTTTGTTCCAGGCTTTAAATTGACTGTTACTGATTGACTGTTGGACTATTAGTTTTATCATTATCATTATATTTCCATTTTTCAACTGTTGTATCTCTTTCTAAATAGCTCTTGTAACACGAATATCTAATGAAAATCATGTGGATCCTGAAGAGATTGGTGGTTATTTAGTCAGCTTAGATTATAATGAAATAGTAAAAAGTGGTTCAGAATGGAAAAGTCACTTAGCTGAGGCAATGTGTAATCCCAAATCAAATCATTTACCGCATCAGTTCTATTTACCGGCGCCCAAAATTGCAGCAACTAAATATTCAAATGATGATGATGATGGTTTTAGCAGCTACGGTGAAAATGGTCATCGTGAAAATAATCATGATCGTCTACTGAACAAAGGCAATTCGGCTACATTTATATTACGGATAAAAGATATAGATTTGACTAAATCAACCACAAATATGAGTGAGTTATCTGGTTTTTAACTGTCATTCGTTTTATTCATTAAAATCATATTTTTTGCAAAAAGTTATCACAAGCAACGTAGAACGTAGCACAAGCATATATCAGTTCAACTCACTAGACCATATCAACGCAACATGATGAAATTGT
The DNA here is from genome assembly GCA_946903255.1 of Schistosoma spindalis. Classification (NCBI taxonomy): domain Eukaryota; kingdom Metazoa; phylum Platyhelminthes; class Trematoda; order Strigeidida; family Schistosomatidae; genus Schistosoma; species Schistosoma spindalis. The sequence continues at coordinate 16,809,180 of OX336419.1, read as the reverse complement.
CAAGATAAATCCCATTACTGTCTCCATTGATTCTGAGCGATGTTACCCAATGTCTCCAACCGTTAGTCACTCTTATCTCAACCAGGTAGTCTACGCCCATTAACAAAGTAACCAGTAGAAAAACTTGAATTGACTTATCAAATGCATAAAATTTGTCTACACTTTCCAGTGCTATTGTTTTCTTTACCATAATCTATCCATTTACAAAAGCTGTTTTCTGATTAGCTAGTAACTACCTAACATTTCATCACAGTTGTTATAACTTCATCCACTATACTAATAGTTTTATCGACAAAAGCTAAGAAAGAGGACAGAAAGCGATCTATGTTGTTTATTGAGTGCATTTCACTACATCTTCAAGTAGTTTCATAATCAGGATATTATTTTGATCATGCTTAAAGTATCGATATAACCTTTTTGTTCTGCTTAATTATTTGTTGTTTAGCGTAAATTTTTGATGAGAACATTTTAAAGTTTGTTCTTAACATAAATGTGGAGGTCAGTTACATATTGGATAACTCAATTTGAATATTTATGACTCATATTGAGTGAAGCGGATTAAAATCTTATGGTAAACGTAGGTTACTTCACGAGTATACATGTCATATTTTGCCATTTAATACCAACTGACTTCCTCCAACCAACTGACATGGTGGATGTAGACTGTTTGGTTGATGCTTGCACGATTATCATAACCAGTGGTCAAGGACATTGAGTAATATAACTCAGAATCCATCACAATAGTAGAAATATATTAATTCGTTGTCTTTCTTTAGCCATTAAGCCTTAAAGTTATCTTATATTTTTTACTTCGACAAATTTATTCTTTCCTTTTTAACTATACATTGTATGCCTAATGTTTTTCTACTACCATTGATGTGCTTACAACGTCCACTACTATGGGTTTATCATTATATTTTCATCTTACCATGATAATTTGGTGTGCCAATTGGTTTGCTTCTCCGATTTCAACTAATTTATAATCTTGTACAGTCATCATACACTATCATTGATGATAAATACCTTTTATCAGTATAGGATTGTGGAGATTTTTGAGTTGTTAATTGAGATCATGCGCTGATCAATCTTGGTGTTTATGCGTTCGCGCACAAAACTAAAGGTCCTGGGCTTGAGATCCACATGTAAGATCGTGGATACTCACTTCTGAAGAGTCACATTCTAGGACGAAACAACCGTACAATACTTCCAGGTTTTCCATTGTAATCTGACACTGATTAGTTCATGATCTCACTTAAATACATGTTATCTGATTTTGTTAAACATCACTAGATATGACTTCTTATCACAGCTTTTCGGATATCCTCCTTCATCTGATTTTAAATAAATATGTAACTATAAAATCATTTGGGTGATGTAAACTACAAGCTGGACATTCTCCACAAATCATTTGTTGCTAATAATAATAATTATTATTAATATTATTACGTGTAAATCTTGCTGATTAACTTCAGATTAAAGTGTATTGACTACTTCAATATTAACACATTGAATATTCAATATGTTTTCTATCCAATTAAACAATTGTTTAAAGATGATTCAAATAGAATGTTTTTAACAGTGATGTTATAATTCTCTCTTAAGGTTATAACCCAGCTATTCCTATTGCTTAGTATTCTCGGACACAGATTCACTCGACAAGTTCCCAAATCAGAACACGATTAAACAGGAAAGAGACTATTCGAAATAACAAGGTTAGATGAAAGTAAGTAGCACAATAGGATAAACGTGAGTATATTTATAGTATCGACTAGCGCTGATTGGATAAGAATTAGCCAATGAGCGCGCACTAAAGCATTCGTGCATTGCACTGCTTTAATCCAATCTATGTCCCTCTAACAAGTGATCATTTACAAGAAGAAAAACACAACATGCTATTCACTTCATCAATAAATTAAGTTGTTGTCATTTCTTCTTCTCCCAATTCTTTTTCATCATCACCCTCTTCTTCTTCCTAATACTATTATTATTATTATTGGCTTTATTCAATAGTATATTTTCGGTACAACATAGAATTCTCAGTACAAAGTATTTTAACAAGTTTCCATTCCTTATTTCTTGATCGATCATAACGATAACATATTGAGTGATCGCCAATTAGATGTTAGCAATTCAGGTATCAACATCTGAATAATGTATATTCTTTTCCATGCATATTATAAGCAACCACAATGTTTTTGACTGAGCTCTTTTATAACTTTTACAACGAAATGTCGTAAAATTCTCACAAACAGAAATAAGAAAATAGATAACTTGTTGAAATATCCAGGTGGCAAGAACAGACATAGCCCTATGTTATTCAAGCAGGCCGTCCTAGTGTGTGCGTAAGTATATGGATCTATCTATATTAACGGTTTATTTATAATCAAGTCAATAGATTAGTTTTAGTTTTACAATTTTCCACACACACACACACGCACATAAAAAAAAGTTATTTACTAATTAAAACAAAGAACCATGTGATGATACAACAACGTTACTTCATAATAATATCTCAGCATTCATACACTCTTATTCATTTTCATTTAATCACATAGTGATTAAATTAATTTTTTTCTTCTAAAATACTTTATATGATGACGACAAATTTTACTGATAGGTTTCAATGATAATAGATCCAGATATCGATTAATATGGTCTCACTTTCTTCATAGAAGAAGTATAGACATATGCATATGTATGTATATATGTATGATTTAATGTGTGTGTGTATTAATATACGTGCGTATATAACTCAAGTGTATATATAGAATGCAACAATCTTTACTCTGAAAACCCATATGTTCATCCAACGCTCATAGTATATATATATATATATATATATATATATATATATATATATATATATATATACTGCATTTTTTGAGTCCATTGTATGACCAATTCTCAAAGTTCTTAATCGATTTCCTATGTTCAGCAAAATAATTCCACAATAGATGGAATATTATCACCGTGGTAGTAGTACTACTGCTACTACTACAAATAATATTAATAATAATAAGTTAAGGTCACACATAGTTTACATGTTTTTACTTATTTTAAGACAATCGTCTATTATGTCAGATGGGTGTGTGTTGTGTTGCAAAATGAAAGTAATTATCTCTCGTATGTGTACTTCATTATGATCATCATCATCTATGTGAGATTGATGTGTATGAGATAAATGAAAGTAAATAAGTACGTTAAGTTGTAATCTTGAATCCACTTACATTTTTATTAAAAAAAAACAAACGAGTACACCCGGATTTTCAGATATATTGTAGTATAAACTCATTTTGACTGATGTTTTAATACAGTTTACTATGACTACTACCGTTATTATCACTACTAGTAATAATAATATTAACGCTCGGTACAAAATAAATGAACGAGCTTGATCCTGCAGAAAAATGTATTATACACTAAAACGTGTTCACACTTAGTAGACAAAATTATTAAAATAAAACAGATAAGAGGGAATTATCAAGGGAATGGAAAGAAAATTCAGCATGCGTCATGTATTGGTGAAGTAAACTAAGTTGCCAACACAGTGGAGGGGAATAGATTATGAATACAATGGTCTTGAATACTAAAAGAGATATGAGGGCAGTTAACAATTCCCGGCTGATCACACCGTGGAAGGGTTCATCTAGATGTACCTGAAGAGGGAATTAAGTTAGAGAAGGTCTTAGTGACCATGAAGCGTGATCGCAGTGCCCAAGGAACAACTCCTTCAAGTCGGTCACAACCTTTGAGCGAGTAATTTTCGTATTAGCTCCTTACTTATTGGTGTAGCGACTTTAAGTCCGGCTTATTATCACGTAATTTATTCGCCAATCGAAATACGAATTATTCACTCTTGTACTGTACTAAACCAATGACGTCCGATCAGTCTGATTAGCCTAGCAACCTTATTGGTCCTTTGCTCGTCTAGCCCATCCAGCTCAGTCCAGGACATCAATAACAGCTCCCACTATCCGAATTATTTATTTAAAACATACTTGGTTTATATACCAGGCAAGCAGATCGCATCGCACCATAAAATGGGAAATAACACTCATATACAATAAAGCAAAAAAGTGGTTGTGAACGTGGGAGACTAATCAATAGACTGAATATAACTTAAGAACAGTAACTCGTATAATAATAATCTATAGGTCAAAATGAACCTTATAATAAGGAGAATATAGATATACATAATCTAATTACTGAATAATTATACCATAAGAACATATAGATAATATTAGTCCATTAATAAGTCTCAGAAGTTACTCGTAATTTAATCTTCGCTAGGATATAACACCTCCCCTTTTTTATAAAGACCCGAAGTTTAGATCCTGATTTCGAAAAAAAGTGTAACTTTAAGTTCACAGTTAGACAGGGCCAATAGTGTTTCACTTGATTCTGGACTCAGGGCTTCATCTACAGGATCTGTTTTTTGATCATCAGATGTCACAACTTCATGTGAATTTAGCAAGATATTGTCTTGCTGTGAGCCGGATAATTTGCCAATATTACATTTTACTTTAGATATAAAGGGATTTGAACACTCCACAGGACATGCCTCTGAAATGGCGATTACTAAACTATTGTTTGCATCATAAATAGATTCTTTATTTTCTATAATATCTGGTTGAATAAAAAGTCTGCCCAAAACTGCTTCAAACAGTTGCTGTTGAAAGGCTAACATCTGCTGATGCTTTAATAATAACTGCAACTGTTGTAGGGAAATCGCCATTCCTTTCCCTTTTTTCTGTTAATAATAATTAATACTAACTCCAAAAAGCACTGGCAACTATTATGGCTTATTTCTCTCCAAAATCACATCACCAATTGTTGTATATTTTTTGCGCAATTCCCGTCGCCAATTTGTATTTTTTTTCCACGAAATCCCTGTTTAATGATATATCCAGCTTTATAGCACTTCCTGCCTCCCACTCTTGTCTGGTTGGCTGTATCTAGTGTGCGTGTCGCCCCTATATCTTTTGTTCAACCTTTGCTTCATAGATGACTTCCCCCTTTTTTTCGGATTATGATGCCAAATTTCCAGGTTGGCTTTACTCCCTGGAAATCTCTTGTTATTACTGTTTGTCTCACACTAAACCTTCTGGGTTTTTGCCGTTTTTTTGCAGAGATTGGTTCTAGGTTTGTTCTATATGTATTCTAATTTTTCTTCCAAAAATTGCTTCTGCATGACTTTCTTGATTATTTGTTGTTGGTTTGGTTGTTGCGCGGTAGGTTAGTAAAAATATTTGAATTATATCTTCAATTACTCCTTCTCCCTCGGTTTAGACAGTGTTCTTTTAAACGTGTCCATGAACCTTTCTACTAAACCGTTAGACTATTGATGGTATGGAGGTGTCTTGATATGCTTAATGGGATTGGAGATGCAGATCTTCGAAAATTCAGCAGAGGTCAACTGTGGTTTATTATCGGATACCAATACTTCCCGTTTATGGGGCCGGCGAAATCCACTTGCACTCTCGACCACGGATTTTTCGGTGTTCCTGAACTCTGCAATTCTATCTTGCGAGGGGTTTTGATGACTTTTGCACATGCAGAACATCTCGCAACATAATCTTCGATCTGAAAATCAATATTCGGTCAGTATACATGGCCACATGCATGTGCAGTCCACAAAACATTTTATTTAAAATTTTAACAGCTTCATCGAAATTAACTTCTCGTGGATTTTTAATCAGATCGGCCCCATAAACGAGAAACAGTTCTTGGTGATCGTTGATGCCTTATTCAAATGACTTGAAATCTCTCTCGACAAAAGCTATTGTGGAAAAACTGAGACAATTATTCAGCTGCTTTGCATGTCCAGATTCGGATAGTGGGATGTCCTGGACTGAGCTGGATGGGCTAGACGAGCAAAGGACCAATAAGGTTGCTAGGCTAATCAGACCGATCGGACGTCATTGGTTTAGTACAGTACAAGAGTGAATAATTCGTATTTCGATTGGTGAATAAATTACATGATAATAAGCCGTACCTTACCGACAGAGTTGGGAATTTGTGGGTTGAAGTGTGATTTGCATTTATGGGGTTGACCTTTTCTAACGCCAACCTTCCTCGTTTGAGGGCAACATTACTGTTATGCTGATTGTTTGAGGGTAACACCTTACTGCAGACACACCTTTGTACAGTTAACAGTACGACTTCGCCACGGACCTCAAGTTTGCTGCTTTCAGTTTTGCCGCTCTTCTACCGATCTGTCTGGGATGTTAGGACCTTGTGGAGCGATTGCTCCAGCCAGTATAGCTCGATTAGTTCATTACGATAGGCAAGCTCGACCACCACGTCAAGGTAGCAGGAATAGTCGGGTTACCAACGCAAGGTTAGAATTATATGCTGAATACCTATTGAATTAGTTATTTCTGAAGCGTTTACTAGTACATAACAAGTTTCTAGCCATCAGAAATTTCCTACATTACCTTAAATGAATGAGTGAATAGTTCATTGAAATTATAATTTAGTAACGACCTTCAGAGATTTTTTAAAATAACCTTTAGAAAACAAAATCAATCTTAGTCAATCATAAGTGTGTATAATTGATTACAGAAAAACTCAAAATGTTCAAGTTTAGGGTTAAGAAATAGAGTTGATATTGATCAGGACACATTGTAAAAAATGATTTGTAACTATATAGATGAATACTTATGCATTTAATTCTTTGATTTAAAATATATAACACTTTGATGTTACCTTCAAATATTCTATAAATTATAGTCTTCATTTATTAATCTTTATATGTTTATTGATTTCAAACATCTCAGTTAGTAGGTTTCATTAATTTTTTGATAGCATCCAAGCTGTACTTGACAGCGTTTTGAATTCCGCGCAAAAATCCAATAGTTGCTATTTTAAATACAATTCGTTTGTCATTAAAGTAAACTTTTATCTTATACACATAGTTCCCTTTATCAGTTTGAAAAAAGCAAGAATAAATATTTTAGCAGAATAGTATAAATTCATTTTTATTTCATTGGTTCTCGTCAGTTGCTTACAACCTGTGATATTTACAATCATAATTACATAATGGGTTTAAATGACTTACATGAGTGGGTTTAGTTGGAAGTTATATTGAAGACATGTTAGTATAGTATAGCAGAGGTGTAAATAAATTGAATAAACTGAATATTTCAGTAATTGAGATCATGAGTCAATTGAAGGTAGACCACCACGAAAAACCTGGGAGCACTGGACAGCCGTTTCGTCCTATTGTGGGACTCAGCAGTTCGCACCCACGACCCCACTCCGCGGGATCCGAACCCAGGACCTATCAGCTCCACGCCAGGCGCTCAACCAACTAGACCACTGAGCCGACCGGCCCCAAGAAATTGAGTGACACTGAATATTGTAAATATATACCTTATGTAAAAGAACATTCTACAACATTGATTGTGACAACAGTTCAAACGGCTAGAAACAAGTAAACATTGATAGGAGGGTGATTAGTAAGCAGCCAAACTCCAGTCTTGTGAAGTTTGCTGAAGCCGTTGCTATCAGAAGCCAAAAACCTGATTTATGTGCTCAAAAGGAGATGGTTAATAATCATTCTTTGCCTTGGTGATTAATATTCCTTCGCCGTATCTTTATATATATATATATATATATATATATATATATATATATATATATATATATATATATATCTTTAAACTTTCTTGCATTTATCACATCATTGAGTTTTATTCCAACTGTCTTCCAAATTAATAATCTTATTTTATCAACTGAACTCTACTCATTTTATTCCTATCAATGTTTACTTGTTTCTAGCCGTTTGAACTGTTGTCACAATCAATGTTGTAGAATGTTCTTTTAAATAAGGCATATATTTATAATATTCAGTCTTAAATTTATTTACACCCTTGCTACACTATACTAATATGTCTTCAATATAACTTCCAACTAAACCCTCTCATGTCATTTAAACCCATTATGTAATTATGATTGTAAATATCACAGGATGTAGGCAACTGACGAGAGCCAACGAAATAAGAATGAATTCATGCTATTCTGCTAGAATGTTTGTTCTTGCTCTTTTCTAAAGTTATCGGAAGCTTGAAACGCATTCCCACCCCTCTCACATCGTCTTACACAGACTAGTTACATCATTAATCTTGACATTACTAAAGTACAGAGATTTTGTTACGTCATTGATCTGTCTACCCAATAATATACTTCAACCTTGAGACTAGAAATACGCGACGAAAACTATTCTATCACATGATCGGTTGACAAGAGAGAGAGAGAGAACGAGTCAATTGGAACACTACTCCATTTATTGCTGATTCCCAATTCAGATTAGTGTAAAAAGATACATGATTAAATAGATGACTAACACAACCACAACTCACTAACAATTAGAAAAGTACAATTATATCCAAACAGGCCATTAAGGTCGAAAATATAGGGTACAAGAGGTCATGTTTAAATTACAACAACTTTGGAACAGAAATGGGTATAGCAGTGAATCATGCATCAAACGTAATCTTACGGTTTATAGAATAACCTAAGGACAAAATTAAATGTCAATATTTTACAAACTTTGAATTAAGTGAAATAACGTCCACAAAAAAATGGATTCCGTTGTTTGTCATAGCTTCGTTGTTTCTCTGTTCATATCAGATTTGTACTTGATAAATGAATAGTTTAATTAAAAAATTATCATTTAATTTCCTTACAAGTTAATATCAAATGACTAGTGAGTTCACAATATTCTAGTTTAAGTCTAATTACTTTCATCAATTAAAAGAAGATTGGTAAAATACAAGTGGATCAGTCATTCATGATTCTCCTTATCCATTGCGACTGGAAGGATACGATTTTTTTCGTGGATTAATTTGGTTTATACACTATCATCTTCTAGCTGTGAGTTAATACTTTATGAATGAGTGCTGATAGTACGTTTCCTCCTTCTTTATGATAATTGTGAAATATAAATTCTAATAATGGTCAATTAGGGGGCGATGTATAATCAATAGTTTCTCCTAATCTTAAGCTCTTACTGATAAAATTAAATTATATATCCCCAGTTACGTGCAATGTACTGAGTACATCGCTTAGCTGATGAATTTTGGAATATATTATCTAAATTACTCAAAAAATCTTCCATTGAGGTTCCGATTTCATATTAAAACACTTAATTCATCTAACTGAAGCCTAAAATTATAACTACAGGCTATACAACACAAGATTTACCATAGCTTTCTGCAATGTTAAATTGGTTAATTATGTATTTTTGTTAATAGTATCAACATTTGATGAGGTTGATCACATGTACGTAGGAAGTATACAGGGTTCGAATAATTGAGATAAGTTGAATTAAATTTTGAAGAGTAGATAAATGATGCTTTATAATCAGATAACTTACAACATCGACTGATCACCGAGTATTGATTAATGCTACGTTTGTCTAAAACTCAATATCACGTAGAATTCTATCTATTATGTTCTCGCCCTAGTTAATTTTGCTCCAGATGGCTCAGTGGTGACATCATAGACCTTGAAATTAAGTGACGCCTTTTCAAATCCAACATAGAAAATAAAATGCTTCAGTATTGTTAATTGTTTTTTGATGATAATGAGCATGAAACCTAGATTTTGCAGGCTTTTTTTGCTAACTACCTTCAACCTCCTCACAATATACAACTATTATGTTTGGAGTAATATCAGAGCGTTTGTTCATTCTTCTTCCTAACAAACCAATTTTACATTGGAATTACGTCATAGTTTACGACTATCACTTGTTTAATACCTCTTTTATTATCGAAATTAGTGTACTAGCATCTCAAGTTAATATTTATAATGATGACGACTGTAGTTGAAAGGAATTTAGATAAGCAGTATATGAATAGCTGACTATGCAGTGGATTACTTACTGTATGGTTTTAATGATCTTAACCCAGATCAATTCTATACGATCCACCGGCATTGACTGAACACTCACTAAAGAGAAGACTACACTTTTGACAATAAAACTTCCAATGCCTTTTCAAAATGTAAAAGTGAATTACTATGATATCCATCAAAAACTCCTTCTGATATTAATCAACGTCTGCTCACTAGTAACTGGCCTCAAGAGATGATTCCTGGAATTCTAGTGAGAATCAGTGACCAGTGGAGTTCAACCGGGTCTGTTGTGAGTTAGTAACTCACTGAAGACCATAGTGGATGTGTCGCTCAATTTCGTGGATTCGTTGAAGTTAGATATTAACACCGTTGGATGCCGGCTCAGTGGTCTAGTGGTTAAGCGCTCGCGTGCGAGACTGATAAGTCCTGAGTTCGAATTTTGCGAGGCGAGATCGTGGATGCACGCTGGTGAGGAGTCCCGTACGTTTTCCATGATGGTCTAGCTTCAACTGACTCATGATCTTATCTACTGAAATTACTATAATATGCACAAAAATCCCTTCTGATACTAAAAAATGAACTATCAATTGTTCGTAACTATAATTTATCATTGACCTAGAAAGTGTGCTAAACTTTCAAGCGACCAATAACATAAAAGTCAAGATTATCATGGGGAATGTAGATTTTAGAAACATGATTATCTTATAGCGATTCAAATATAAAAATACGAATTTTAAAACAAGTAAATAAAGATTTAGAGGACAGATTAGCAATATCTAAGTTAAAAGGGTAATTATTAAGTAACTGACAGGTTATTGTCAACTACTGTCACAGCTCGTTTTTACAATTATCTTGATAAATTACTCGTTAAAATATTGAATTTCTAGTGGAGCCCGTTGAGTTCGTTGGCGTAAACGGGCTCTCCACTTTTTGTGGGGTCCTTTATTTAGATGTCAATTAGATCGCACGATGTTGTCGAAGGGCTCTCTACTTTAGTGGCCCGTGATCTGAGTCCAAGTAGACCTCATGAATGATTGTTATTGAAATATATATTCGCCTATCCTCGTATATAATCATTGACTTAAATCGCGTTAGTTTATAACGGAATTAAATAAGTCAAATACCGAGAATGGACTTTTGAACGCATATATTTTGTATAATCGTTGATTAGACAAACGAACGGGGGAACGATGCGAAGAGAAAAAAGCGAAGCTAAATTGACGCGCGGTGGAGATGGTTGGTAAGCCAACTCCCCATTTAACCAAGCGTTAATCAATATTTATAAGCACACAAAAATAAGTTACAGACATGTGATGAAGTGAACACACGCCTATGCATTCATATAAAAACAGTCAAGATTGATAAGCGAATAATTAACAAGATTAGAATGTGACTCAAGTAGAATGAATAGAATGGGCTGTCCGAAAGCCAGATAAGGCATATGAGCTTAACATAATAACAGACGCTACAAATTTAACCTTGAAAATGATTCAATTTTAACATACAAATTCCTAATCTATTATTCCTATGTAGAAATAACAATCAGAATTCTTGATTTTACATAATTCATTACCAGTATTTCGTTTTTCAATAGATTTTCATTCATTTAATTACTAAATTTTTCCAGAACTTTCTTATCGTTATACTACGCCTTATTTAATTTTCCCGCCCTTTGACTTCTCTATTTCTAAAGTACACATATAAACATAAATAAATAAAATTTGTTTTGCTCCGGTTGTTAAAAGGGGCATCGGCCTCCTGACCTCCGAAGGAACTCAGCGTTCTTCTAAATGAAGACCTAACTTCCAGGGCAGAATTTAAGTGGTTTGGATTATTTTTCCGGTTAGTGGTTTTTTAGTGAGTTAGTTTTCTAAGGGATGGGGTCGCTAACCCCACGCCCAACCCTCTTCCTTTATCCGGGTTTGGGACCAGCAGTAGCTCCAGTGGGGATCCAGACGGAGTTACACATATAGACAGAACCACCTAAAATGTTTTCTTTATATGTTGCTTCAGGTGTTATAAAGTTACTAATTTCAATTATATATCATATTATTATTAAGAATAATATATCTGTATTATATCAGTCGGTAGAAAAGTTGAATCCTCTGGCGTTTTGTGACTCAGTATAGGTCACTTCTTTAGAAAATAAATAATCACATTAAATTAAGTCAAGTTTACCTAATAAAAAGGAACAAAGTAAGTATATTTAGTGCAATCAGTCAAAAAAAACAAGTATGACCAAGTCAATGTTATATCATTTCGGTAGAAGAGATTTATGTGATACATGTTTGTGTAGTTTTGCGTGCTTGTGTTAATAGATGAAATATGTGTAAGGATGGAGTTGAATTTGTATGTACGATAATAGTGTGTGGTGTGAATAGACATGGTAGGTTGGTATGGTCTTCATTTCTACTGATGGAAATGTGATTAAGTAATATAATTGCTTAATGCTCAATTTATTTGAATATATCAAGTAAAACCTTGGTAATAACATTACTAGTTAAATTAAATGGATAAAATGTCGCTATCAAGTTCAATTGTTTAAACATATGGCAACAAATTCACACCGGGAAATTTAAAGTTCTTTATGTTTATTAAATTCTGAGAATTTCGTCTTGAAACGAAACATCTGTTAATTGTTTCTTAATTTTCAATAGTCTCTCTTCTGCCGATCTGATATTGATTAGTAGCAATGATCATCTTTAAGCAATAAATTTTTTCTAGTACTCAAAATATATGTACAAATATATTTATGTTAGAAAACATTTGTTGATATGGGTTTACTTTGTTTTTTTTTTACATCAAACGCATTCTTGATTGAATTTCAAGTGAAAATTGATGTAATTAACCTAGTTTGACATCATTACTTACTTACGCCTAGGCCACCCAAGACAGAATTCTCCATTGAACTCTGTTCTTGGAAATCCTTTCCAGTTGTTTTCAGTTGCTATTGATTCTTTGGATGTATGCTTCCGATTCCCCTTTTCCTTTTCCCTTCAGAATTGCAAGGTAGGACATGCTTCGTGATTCAATTCGATGATTTCCACAATGTATGTCTTATCTACCTTCAGCGTCTTTTCCTGATTTCCTCTTCATCTGGAAGCTAGTTTGTTCTCTCCCACAGTAGGCTGTTGCTGATATTATCCGTAAAACGGACATTCAGTATCTTACGTAGACAATTGTTTATCAATACTTGTGCATTTCTGATGATGGTTGTACTAGTTATCGAAGTTCCAGCTCCATACAGTAGAACTGTCTTGACATTCGTATTAAAAAAAAACCCTGGAAGATGTCGTAGTATGTAATATCAAAATGTGAGTAGAGACAGTCAAAAGTAACTGTTTAACTTATTTAATTCAATTGATGAAAACATTAAATATCAGTATTAATCAATGCTATTGACAATAAAAAGCTCTTACACTTTATTCGATTGCGGTGAACGAACACTTAGGTGGGGATAACCAATTTATCATTTAACTCCAAATATCACAAAGCTTTCGAAAAATATGAAAATCACATATTAAGTCTTTCATTTACACGTCTCCTTTCTGTTGTCCTGCACATGCTTCTATATTCTTCATATTCGGCTGTCATTTTAATTCCTCTCCGTTTCCTTTTCTGTTTTTCTTAATTCATTCTCAAACGTCTGCTATCAGGCACTCTATTTCCGATTGGTATTACATACTACTTATACCTGTCAACATAAGAAGCATACGCCACGTGTTTACTGGTTTTTTTCAATGGTTGAATTAATCAAGTCTGATTTAAGTGGATTGATATAAACCACAGAACACCATACAATTCATCACATTTTATGTTGTTTGTATTTCTTTTGCTTTACGCTGTTGTAGATGGAATTTCATCGGCTTTCGCTTCTTCATCATCCTCATCTACTTCATCATTGTCATCGTTTGGATCTATATTATCAAATAATAATAATAATAATAATAATAATAATAATAATAATAATAATAAGTTAATATTAGCTACTGGATCAGCATGTCCATCAAATCCTGGAATTGCATGTAGTCATGATTATTTATCAGTTGATGCTCATATATCTAATGTTTATGATGGTACAGTTAGTAATATACCAATAATTCGTTTTTGTTTAATCAATAATTCCACATTGAATACAATCACTACAAAGACAAAAACAAAATTAACAGAAATTGAAATGATCAATTCATCGTTATCTTCTTCTTCGTCGTCGTCGTCTTCTTCTGCTTCAATATCTTCTGGATCATTTTCATTTAATTCAATAGATTATAATAAATTATATCCACCAGATGAATCATATTTAGTTGGACAATTTTATGGTCCAATCAGTAATGTATACGGTTTACAGTTTACATCAAATTTAAATTTATTAGATCCTTATATCATTCATGGAAAAGGCATAATGTTAGAATATATTGGTAAGCATTGGTTTCTTTTTTCTACATAGATTGTTTAAATGTTTATGTTATACATGATGGACTGATTGTAGATAGATGGTTATTGAAAATCAGAAAACATTGTACGGCTGTTTCTTTCTAGCATCAAACTCTTCAGTATTTTTTACTGATAAGCTATTCAAAGAATTTCAAACTTTATGGCTAGAGATTAATCCTTATACTAACCAGTTGGGACGTAATGGTCAACAGTCAACTTACAGCATTACGAAATCATTATCTAGTGATATTGATTTGTAGCTATCTCGGACCCGATATAATCGAACTACATTGATGATAGCCTCTTACTATAACTGTAGACACTACCTCTCGAAATTATTCATTACTGAGGGTTACTGCGGGCTGAATCAAGTTAGAAACGTAAACCTGATATGTAGCTGATAAAAATACTGATTGGTTGTTTACCTAGTCAGACTAGTAGATGGTCTGACAAGTATAAGATGTGTCATATGTTTTCTATCACATTATTATTATTTATTGTTGTTCGTTGTTGTCGTTGAAATATACACACGTTCTAGTCAGGGCAGTCACATGTTCTTGATCAAAATTGTATTGAAGTCCTGTAGAATAGACACCGGAAGGCTGTCTGGTATAGCTGTTTGTCCCATTCATGTTAAAAAAATTTCGAAGGTCATTTCAAAACCACCGTTCTTGACTCAGTGGTCGAAAGTTTATACAGAGGCTGTTAGGTCTTTTGGTTTTTAACTTGATCTATGTTAGGCTTGTGGATGTACACTATTCAGAAGTCTTATATTAAGACGAAACAGTTGTCTGGTGCCTACTAGTTTTCAATGATCGTCTGGTTACAGGAACTTCACGATGTCAACTACAATATATAACTATTTTATGAGTATGTCCTACCTTTTACGAAGTATTGTATATCAGAGTAAAGTTTAGTAAAGATCAAGTTAGAAACAACTCTGTTCATCTAGATATCTTGTTTTAATTTTCCCAATGAGAATTTCTGAAATTTTAGTGTTGACATTAGTTTGATGACTATCAAAAATCAAGATACATTGACACCCATTACATTCATGTCTAATCAGTAAAAATGACATCACCTAACCATTTAATAATTTCATATTTCGTCACCGATTGATGATGAATTCAAGTGACGAAATGTTTAGGGATAATTACACTTCGATGTGTAGTGCTCATTGATTTAATATTACTTACTTACTTACTTATTTTCTCTGGTTAGCGTTATTTTAGCGGTCGCTAATCCCATACCCAACCCTCCTCCTTTATCCAGGCTTAGAACCGGCAGTAGCCCCCGGAGGGACTCCAGGCGGAGTTTGATGTCAGACATGTTAATATTATACATATAAAAAACAACCATAAGTGTTGAATGCATTACAATGACTGAATATTGAAAATATTCCAGATAAACTCAAGTATAACAGTTCTTTTATTAATATGAAATTAAAATCAACTTGATTGTGTTTGGAGAAAATAACACACACACACACACATAACACTGAAACTTCAAAAGTACTCAGTTAAATCGTTGATTTTTATTGATTGGTTAATTAACTGGTTTATTTATTTATTCATTCATTCTTTCATTGATCTATGGATGATCGGTGATTTAACTAATGTATTCTCTCTTAGCTACTCAATTGTGTTTGTTATGTTTACTCACTTATCTATCTGTCTATTTATTTATTTATTTATTCAGTTAGTTATGTGTTATGATAGTGATTATTGCATGCTATTCACTTCACCTTACCTCAACTCACCTCACTTCACTTCACTTACCTTAAATTACATTTCTAACTGAATATATCTATTGAGATAAGTTTAATTGATTTTCAATAGTCTCTTTTATATCATAAAACTATGTATGAATTAGTAGAAATTTCAGTATATTATGGAATTTATTTGTATCATCATGATATCATCATCATCAGTAGTAGTAGTATGTGTGTGTGTGCTCATTTTTTTTCCATTAAACAATAAGTATGTAATTAAAACTAGTATATTCTAATTATGTTTATGATACCATTCATTGTTACTATCCAAATCTATTGAATAATTAGGGTTTGATTATGAATTGATGTTATTAATTATAATAAATAGAAATTTTCAGTGGAATAGTTAAATAGTTTAATATGTAAGTTAATATGTGGTTTTAGGAATAATAATTTATGAACTGGAACTGTTAGTATAGTTGGCACAAAGAATAAAATTGAAGTCGGCATTAGGTATTAGGTAAATATGATAAATTATTTGATGAGGTAATAAATCTTTATCAACTGAGTTGATTAGGATATTTCTTACGTATACCTGATCACTACCTATCTCGACGGGAAATATTATCTGGTTTAAGAGTAGGTTAGAGTAAGCTTGTGGGGCCCCTTATTTTGTGTATATTTAGATCGGACGATGTTGCCGAAGGGCTCTCCACTTTAGTGGCCCGTGATCTGACTTCAATTTGATCGTATGAATGTTTGTTATAGCCTATTCTCGTATATAATCATTGACTTAAATCGCGTTAGTCAATAACGGAATTAAATAAGTCAAATAACGAGAATGGATTTTTAAATACATATATTTTGTATATGAAGCGAATGGAACAGAGAGAAGAGAAACGATGCACATTGAAGATGACTAGTAAGCAAACTCCCATTTAACCAAGAGTTAATCAATATTTATAGTTACACAAAATTAGGTTACAGACATGTGATGAGTAATGGGATAAGAAGTGTACACACGCCTACGCGCTCATATAAGACCAGTCAAGATCAATAAGCGAATAAATAACAAGTTTAGAATGCGTCTCAAGCAGAATGAACAGATTGAGCTGTCCGAAAGCTAGAATAAGGTTTATGGGCTTCACATAATAACGGACACTACAAGCTAAGGGTGGATAAACCAAGATGTGACACTAGTTCATGAAGTCACTAACACTTGGATTGAGTCATTTAAGTAACTTCAGATTACTGGGTTGGAGTAGGGGTGATTAACCTAAATGATGATTAGCAACTTTGGTTGACATAAGTCGGAACCATTCACAATAGTCCATATACATTCTCTCCTTGTCTTGCTTTCGAACCTAACATGTGTCACAAAATCTCTTTATACTATTTTTTCTTTGCCTGCACATAATTTTTACTAACACTGCACATGTTATTTTTATTCTAAGTAATCTGCGATTTGTCTCGATAATTCCATCTCTATGCTAACGTGAGCTGACGTACATATGTAATAGATTCTACATTGCACATGACTATAACTTTGAAAGAGGAAGCGATAAGGCAGACTTTGATAGTAGAGATAGATATTTGTTAGCGGAATGTAGAATTTATTAAAGCATTTTCCATCTAGGATTGTGTTTAATCAGGCTGATTGGCCATTTCGTAGACAGCCAACGCTTCCGGAGACTTGGAGACTAGAATCTTATAAATATACTAACGTTTTTTATTGTGATTCTTCCTTCCATCCATTTGGAACATAAATTACGTTCCCGTTCAACCATGTTCTGATTTCGGGACTTGTCGAGTGAAGTAATGTTCTGGAGTACTAGGCCATAGGAGTAACTGGTTCGTAATAAGAGGAATTAATACAGTATCACACTTTGTCTAGAATTTGGTTAAAAAACACTTTGGGATTTTAAAAATCACTTAACATGTATAATTCTTTTTTTATCGATTTCTTGTATAGCTTTGTTATGTGCTCCTATCAATCCACCAAGTGGTAATGGAGTAGTTGACTATCGGTTCCGTGTAAATCAGCAAACATCCCATACTTTCGCTTATGCTGAAGTATTCTGTCCATCTGACCGTTGGTTAGAGCCAATGGATCCAGACCAAGATGAAATCAATCCATCACAATCATCCTCGTCGTTTTCATCAACAGGTAATAGATCATCACTTAATAATAATAATAATATTCCTAATCCATGGTGGTTACAGCGTAGAAGACATGTAACACTGATTTGTGATCATCACGAACGTAAATGGATACCAAATCGACTACCAGAAGCTTGTTTAACATGTAAGTCAAAATCTTTAAACATAGGTTGTAATAGAAATATTTAACTGAATAGTAAATTCTTGAGAAACAATCCATGTAGTTGAAAGGTTACTTAGGAATTCGTTTGCATTCATCACAGATAGGTTTTAATTAAATATATCATTGAAAATCAGGGTGTACCAACTTGTTGTTTTATCCTATTGTTGAGATTCTCAGTTATGTATACCTTTAATTCAATGAATACTTATCCTCTGGAACTACTAGTTTTGTGGTGTGTGCTACTTATGTAGACATAAGTAGTATATGATGTTAGTCGTGAATAGAATGTCTGGCAGCAGAGAGACAAGAAGATCGAACAGTAAAGAATGAAGACAGAATGTAATTTGTATGAAAATGCAAGAACAATGAAGTCGGAGTCATTTTGAAACAATTAATGGACATTTCGCAAATTGAGCATTTACTACATGGTTGTTAGATTTTACTGACTAGTTCTGTAATTTATTGTCCCCGTTGATGTTCTTGTTCCCTACAGTTTCAGCACCCAGTGCTATAATTTAAACTTCAACTAGAGTTCGATTTAGTTGTGTAATGAATGAGAACACAGGTGGAGTTAACTAGTGTATTTTAATGAAAAAAGAAACCCACTTAGTTTCATGGTAAAATATAAGAACTATACATTGAATACTTCATTTAATCTTCAAATTCCAGTTTACAATTCCTTTCTATTTTCACCTCGGTGAGACTATAATTTATGGACGAACCAATCAGATTGAAGAGAACAGATCTCAGATTTTGGCGCGAAATTCACTCATCCATTTGGTTAAATAAAGTTTTGGCATTATAGCCGATGTCAATTCGTGATGAAAACGCCGAAATCTAATTTTTAACCCTAACCATAAACTGTAAATATTAATAAAGACTTCTTACACTGATTTATAATCCTCATTTGGCCGTGGTGTGTAGCTGGAAACTCTCAAGGTTGCTTTAGAGTCGCTCAAAGGTCGACCATAAATTACAGTCTAACCTTCACTTCTATTCTCTTCAACTAAAGTTTCTTAGCTTTCTACTGCCAAGGTTTCCACTTTCAATTGGTGTTACATATTACTTATGTTAACAGACTTAAGTTGCGTACACCACAGTTCTAAAATTAATCAATCCAATTAATGATAATTTTTTCACTCTCAACATATTTTAACTTCAGGAACATCTTAAAATAAGTCATTAGTGAGCTGATTATCATAGCTAAGTCAAAGTAGTTCTAGCCGGATTAATTTAATTTATAGATATTATTCATCACAGATTGATCTCAGTCGAAGCACTAATGTAACAATGGTCCGGTGTTCAATACTTTTCGATGGTACCCTAAGATCAATCTGGGATCAATACAATTTATAGATTAACCAATCAACAGAGAACCCCATTCAACCTAGATTCAATCGTAATTAAATTTTTGTTTAAATCACCAACGTGTAAATTTCAATTAATCATCCTAAAAATAATACATTTTCTCTTCATAAAAGCTCTTATCCTCTTTACTATGACTCATTAGAATTAGTCATAACGATATTTATTTGTTTGTTTATTTTATATTATGTAAACATTGTTTTGTTTTATTAGTTAAACAGTTAAGTTCAATGTTCAAACTTCACTAATTTGTTCTTGATTTCAAAAATACTGTGTTATTTATCTCACGATTAGTTCAGTTGTGATTTAGTGAACGAGAACAAAAGTGAGGGCAATCGAATGTATTTTAATTCAACATAATAGAATAACTTAGTAAACTTTGAGAATTATACAATAAATACTTCATTTATAATATGTTCATCAATTGTTTCAGACGTCATTTTTCCTGCATTTCCATACATTCTGTCCCCGTTCTTTTCTTCTCGATCTTCTTCACCTTCTTCTAGCAGATATTCTATTCCTGACTACCGTTTTATAATACTTATATCGATTTAAGTAGCACACACCACAGTGAATTGAATTGTATCGTGATCAGTTGTTTAATGCTCAATGTGTTTTTTTTCATTTTTCTATACAATTATGATGGTGTACGTTTTCTAGGACAATAAAAGGGAACTCTTTTTTATGTTTAATCAAGCTATGTTAGGATTATATTCATTGCTATCGTGAATAGAAATACTTTCTATAATGGAATTCCCATTATTGGTAGACGAAGAAATTTATGGAAATCAACTACCACCTCATTCCTATCAGATTTGCACACTAGAATTGATGAGTATTTTTTTCAGTCAATAACGATATACTCAATTTGATAGTTTACATTACAGACTGACTAATAGTTAAACGACCATTGAAAACCAAGTGGTATGAATGGGACTCCGCATCATTATGTATCCTTAACCTAACCAACAAAGATCAAACACGGGATCTTCAAGTATTTCAGTGAGTGTGTGGCAATGAAAACTATTAGCTTGGTATTCAAATAGTGCTTAAAGCGGTGTTTTATTTCCGTTTAGGTCGTGTTATTTATTGACAGAATGTAAAAGCCCTCTAAATATTTTCAACTGTGTGTTCCTAAACCCAAATGCCCTGGCATGGTCAGAAGGTAGTCAGCTCTTCCACTTGAAATGTCTCACATGTCAACGCGAATACAGTCACTCCCATAGAAGTCTTGCTCACTGACCTCTCGCTGTAGGGGTGTTGTTTAGGAAATGGCGAAGACGAAAAGTGAATATCCGGCGCTTTAACCAGGTTGGTGGACGTAGAGGGTTCGTCTAGAGTAGTTGGAAATCTGTGACTCCAAATCGGTGGTGCACATGACTTGAGGAGTGGCCCCCGAAGAGAACCACCTGTTTCGGTTTGGATGCCCGTTCAGTATTCCAGCTTTCACACAAATCGAATGATCTGTGTGGCGCATTGTACCAGTGTTTATATGTTAAAATAAATAAAAATAAACTCTTATAATGAGTTTTGAAAGTCTTAAGCTGAATCTTATCAATTTATTTGTCAACCAATAAACAGATATATTTTGAGATGAAGTTTATTTTGTTATAAGTTACGAAATTTCAGTTAACTAAGTTTTTTATACCTTAATTAAGTGATCACTTTAAGTGACAGAGTTATAAAAAATTCTATTAACCGTTTCGTCCTAGTGATAGACTCCTCAACAATTCGTATTTCATAACCCCGTAATCTAGAATGGAATATCTTAACAATTGACCCAGCATTCAATGATATTAAAGTTAATCGAATGTTGAATCAATGGTCTAGAATTAAAATTCCAAGTTTCAAGGGTACTGTAGATCCTCACTACTGAAATGTCTTTTAATAAGACAAAACGGACATTCATTAATATTAGATTTTCAATGTCTAACGAACTTAAATCAGTTCATAATCTCAATTATTTTTTTTTCTTTTGTTATCCGAAATATCATTGTCTTGTTCTAAATACACAATAATTTAAAAATTTGGACTTTAGACGTGTACTTGTTTATTTATACTACAAAAACAATTGTGAAATAAAATGTAATTAGCTTTTTTATTGTTATTTAAGTAGAATTATTAGTCAATTCTCATTGTACATCATATACATATGCCCCCCTCCTCCAAACACACACACACACGCATATGCACAGACCAATTTATATTTCGTAAATAAATATCATAATTACCAAGTAAGTTAGAAGCGAGAGGGAGTGAGGGTGATTGGAACTATATATATATATATATATATATATATATATATATATATATATATATATATATATATATATATATATAGACAAGAAATACTCAGTGAAAATGACTATCATAATAATGATACATGTGATTCGCAATGATTAATTTGCTATATTGGTTAAATTACATAAATACATAATTGTTCCAGTTAAAATGATTGTTACATTGAAAAAGAAACAATAATTTTGTTTATTCATGGCACTTGTCATGAATTAACATCGATTTTTTTGGTGGGGGTATTATTAGAACGTACGGTTCGTTGTACAGATGCTTCATGCTAGGACGAGACTCTTCAGTAGTGCATACTAACAATCTCAGCGGGGATCGAACCTCAATACTTTCAGGTTTCACAGTTAACTTCGATAGAGATTTATGAAAGTTCTAGTGAAAATTCGAGACGAGTTTAGTTCAACCGTGTCGGGTGTGCGACAGTTATCTCGCTAAGGTATTTCATATAGTTTACAAATTATGAAATTTTTTGTTCTAATTCTGTTTTCCGAAAGCAATTAATATTAAACAGTTTCAACCTGACCTATAAATATAGAATGCAAAGCATGATAAATCTTTTTTTTTCATAATAAATTCTAACTGCAATTCAACGGAATAAGTTTTAGAAAGATCGGTTTATTTTTAGGTTAAATTCGTCTCAGATTGATATTAGTTTGAGAAAGCATAGGTTTTAGTCAGATGAAGGTTTAAACAGACAATCTCGCATTAATTGCTAACGGATTGAATAGAAAATTTGTCAGTTCAATGTTTATTTTAAATTATCAATGGATGCCGGTTCAGTGATCCAAAGGTTAAGCGTTCGCGCGCGAGACCGATAGATCCTGAGTTTAAATCTCGCGAGGCGGGATCGTGGATGCGCATTGCTAGGGTGTCCTACAATAGGACGAAATGGTCGTCCAGTACTTTCAGGTTTTCCATGTTGGTCTAGTTTCAATGGGTCTCATGATCTCAACTATTAAAAATATTAATTATTTGTTTAAAGAAAAAGAAACAATAACACTTATTCATTTTTATTTACTTTATAGCCGATGAACTTGCCACATTTGTTGCACAAATCACTAAAAATTTACAAGAAATGGAGAAAAAAACAAAATTATCCTTAAATAGTAATCAATTGGATATGAACAATAGTAATGATATCATGTTGAAAATTTTGACAAATATCGACCAATCAGAATTAAATACTACACATACATCATTGTATTTGAAAGCCGCTAATAATAATGATCAAGTTACGCATCTTTCATCAGGTAATTAAAATAAATCAGAGGAACACAGTTGTTTTCATTCAATTTTCCTCATGTTAACATTAGTTGCAGTATGATTGAAGAGGCAAAATCTGACTCACACGTCAGCGTGCCTCCTGGATAGTGGGTCGAATGACTCATGAACTAACGTGAGGGGTAATTCGGGTGGTGGAGATCGGGCTTATCACCTACTCTTACCGATACCCACAATCTGATTACGAAACTCACAGAGAATGATTGGAGAGAAAAACTTAATAAGTCGTGTAATATAATAAGATGGAATACCAATAAAGGAAAGATATTTGTTTTAATTTCTTTAGTTGTAATTTTGCTGAATCTAGATATTTTGTGTCATTCATACTAATAGTGTGATCATATCTGAGCACTTTATCATTATGTTTTTATACAAAAGTATTCATGCAGTATAGCCACTGAAATAATAATTACAATTATGATTATCATACTGATCGCTCTATAAACTAAATGGTGCATATTGTGATAATTATGTATAGAAAGGACTACTTTGACACCGACTACTGTAACCATTTCATATTCATCCAGAAACGTTTTGTTTATAGGATGCCTCTTTTTATCGTGTAACAAATGTGTAGTGAACGAGTATACTACTGGGGACAAATGAATGTGTTTGAGTATAAAATCCCTTAGTAAATTCTAAAGATCATACATTAAATACTTCATTTGCAAAGTGTTAATTATTTGTTACAGACTTGATTTTTTCTTTGTTTCTACACCAATCACTCTCTGTTCTCATTCTCTTCGATCTTCTTAACCTTCTACTACCTGGCATATCACTTTTGATTGGTATTACATACTACTTATATCTGTCAACATCAGAACACACCATATATATGTTAAATATATATGTCCTAAATTAATCCCCTCTTGTTTTTCTTCTTCACAGAACAGACAAAGTATATGAAAATATACGAACCATAATATTAGTGATTTTTAAGTTGATCAGTAAATAGATTGAATAAGTAAACATTAATAACAGATCTAAACACACATCGATAAGAAAAAAAGTAACTTGAAACTAATTGTGATCATTTATAAGTCTTTATGAAGTATTCATTTATAATGTAATAGTCTTTAAGTAACACTTTCATGGTATTCAAACTATCAATGATACTGATTTACTACTGAAATCAAAGTAAATCATGAAGAGAATATGAATACGTGATTTATTGATTGATGAATTGTGCAAGTATTAAAATAAACCCTCATATTATAAATTTGTTTTTGAACTGAATCTTAACTGTATGTACTAATGCGGTGTTCTGTGAATAGCTTACCAAACTTATCACATTACTTCAATACTGGAAATGTTGAACTAAGCTACTCTAGTTATTCGTACATTGTTCTCTTTATTAGTATTCTTTTGATAAGTAAAAAGCAACAAAGACAAGTATCTTGAAAATCTGATTAAAAAAAAGTGGTTGTAGTATCTGAACTGATAGAAAATTTTCATCATTAAAAATGAATCAGTAGGTCTAGGCTACTGAAGTTTATCGTAATACTACAAAACTGATGCTGAGAATTCGTTACCGTTGCATAATTTATACTAGTGAATATTGTTATTATGTTCATAAAAATAAGAATAGTTTAACGATCTGTCTGCACTGCATCACTGAAAGTAGCAAATCTAACAAAGGGATAATTCGATACTGAAAAATAATCGGCAAATGTTTTTTTTCTGACTTGCGAACTAACCTATGTTAGACAACCATTGAAAACGTGGAGTCTCTGAACAACTATTTCGTCTCAGTTTGTTAATTCACAGCATTGCGAATCCAAAACCTCAACGATGATAGGGTCAAGGATTTTCAGGTCTCATTGAAAACTTTGTCAAATAGTCCGAGATTTCTTATGACAAGCTGGGACAAACGAATTTTAACCTTATGGGATATGAGACATTTATTACACATTAGCAATGGATGAAGGTTATTTGTTATCCCTAACTTATTGAAATTAGACATTTAAACCATTGGACGCGCCCCCAGTCGTTTATAGGTGGATTTTTTGTCGAGAGACGTAAAGGTCTTGAGTTTTGTCGTCTGTAACGCTGGGTCGTAAATGAATACTACTGTGGAGTTCCATATTAAGATAAAATAACAGTCCAGTGTTTCAATAGTTATCTAACATAAGTCAGTTTGTTATTTCAATGACATCCAACAATCTTTATGTACTCTATCATATTTGTGAGTTCTCCAGATTGTGACAATATTATTTATTTTATTTAATTATGTGTAAAAGTAGATATTACTCACAAGAAATAATCAAAAACACTTCATTTTTTTCTTTTTATGAAGTTCAATAATATTCAGAACTTGTTTGAAAGTCATTTGAACAGGATTTCACAAGATCCAGTCCGATTAATCCTTTCAATTTCTTGTTAAATTCAAGATGTTTATTAGTGTATACCAAAAACAGTACATTTCTTCTTATTTATTCAAATAATTATAGATTATTATTAGTGTTGTGACTTTAGAGTGAACACTCAAGCTAGTGGGATCTAAGGCGAGCGTTTCTCTCTATTTGAGACTCATCAGTTGTGTGAACCTATATTTCAGTCTGCTAAGTATGGTAGACTCAAACTCAGTACTTTCTTATTTATAACAAACCCATCATCGACTAAAGTACTAAGTTATTCAATAGGAATAAAGTTATCAGTAAGGGTTTGTAAACTCCAGTTGTTGATATTCAGTACTAGAACTGATTATTCTCTGTCACTATATGAACATACTGTGGAGATTATCTTGTCAATATCGACTAATTTATGTTTTCTTTTGTAGTTTGGTTGTCTTAATTCATAGAGTATTACTAAATTTCATAACAAAACTAATTTTATCAACAATTTTCGCCTCAGATTAATCATATTTGGTTTAGCATTAAAAATCATGCAGTAACGGAGACCTGTTTTTGTAGTATTATGAGATTGCCAAAGGGTGTATGCTCACAACCCTAAACCCAGGAATCTAATCCAAGACAAGCAAGTCTCATGACGAATGTATATCCGTTAGAATCATTGGGTTTGGGGTCTATTGATACATGTATCAAACACCAATTAATTTACAATTTGGCACGATTGTCATCCAACAGCATTCGTAACATCTTCTGACTAGGACTCATTTAAAATTAAATCACTACTGAGTTTGTTATTAGTATTTTGAATCAAACCATAGCAAATATTAATTACCAATGAAGGTGATCTCCGCAAAACACTAATTCATTTAGATTTTTATTGTTTTTGCGAATGTATGTATGTTCACCTAAGTAGATTTCATTTCCTGAGCCATGATTAACGTTCAAGTGAAAAAACGCAAATGTTACGAATACCTTTTGAGTTCTTCTATGGCTGAAGTTTTCTACATGGTGTTGTATTGACCAAAAACAAGAACCGACCAGAAAATTGATCACCGACATATGTATTTTGGTAATAATTCTTATTTTAGAAACTCCGCATAATTGTTAAACTCAGTTAAGAATATGAGTATCTAACTTCTACTCAGGTTTGAATAATTGAATGGTTATGTAACGCTGTAGAGAAACGGTGGTTTGATGTAGTTGAAACATTTGGCTTTCGGTTATTGGATTTCTTGCTTGAACATCATTCGCGACCTTGTACGATTGAAGCAGCCATTCATTAATTTCACCCGACCTTTACACAAAACATTCTGCCCTGATCCAGACCGACAGTGCTGCGTTCGAATCCCGCGTGTGGGGTCGTGGATGCTCACTACCTAAGAGTTCCACGCTAGGACGAAACAGCCATCCAGTGCTTCCAGGTTTTCAATGGCGGTTTAATACTGATCGATTCATGATCTCAATCGAAACATATAATTATTCAAACATATCTTGTTTCTTCTACTTACTTCAAGTAGTCAGATAGGCTGTTTTAGGTGTCACTTCAATCATGCGTTAAATGAATAACATGGTTTCAATGAAGTTATACGGCTGTGTATCTGCATGTTTTAAAATATGTAACAATGCTGATGAAACCTATCGCTCATTTTTATCGTTATTTCTAGGTCACGATGTGTGTGAGCCCTAAACACATGATTTAGAGAGGACAATAAGTAGTTTAATAAGCACACGTAGACTAAGCTGTCTATTGTGTAATTTTATCTCTCTCGATACCTTATCTCCACTATCAATTAATTACGTTCAAATACACCATTAATGATGAGTCATTAATTAGACATTATCTGAAATGAAAAAACATCATGAAAACACTTCATTGTTTTTCACCATTTAATTCTACAATCACATTATCTCTGTATGTGTATGTATATCTGAACACGTACACACACACACACACAGTTTCCCCTCGATCTCAATGTTCTGTGAGTAGTAGTATTTGTACAGTTCAGTTTTGCACATTTCTAACAAACGAATACACATTGATTGATGTTATAATGTTTGAGACATTTTATTTACTTATCTAATACAAACAAATTGTAGGTTGTTTAATTCTGATGATACTTCTATAGAATGATGATCTTATGTGTAATTGTGTATGTGTATAATTTTGCTTTCTAACATGTATACTATGATATTGGTATGTAGATATGATGTGGTGTATCATTTTGATATCATTAAAATAAAGAGTATTTTTTATTACGGAATAAAAATGACTATAAAATCGTATACGCATATATTGAGAACTGAATGTAAAGTAAAGGATAGTTACTATGTCAATTCTCATTTATCATTAAGGGGTTTTAGAGATTATTGAATTTCATATAAATGATGAATGGATTTCTAGAAACTTTTACTGGAAATTTCTGAAGTTCTTGTGAGAAGCTGTAATCAGTGAAGTTGGACTGTGTTGGGTGTGATGCAGTTATCCACTGATGACAATCGAAGATGGTCACGCAATGTCCTGGATTAATTGAAGTTAAACAACAATATCTTTGGATGCTGACTCAATGATCCAAAGGTTTAGCTTACTCAAGAGACCAACGGCACTAAGTTCGAGTCACATGTGCGGGATTATAAATGGGCACATCTGACACGTCCTATACTAGGACGAATCGGGCGTCCAATGCTTTCAGGTTATAAATAATAGTCTAACTTATATCGGTTCATGATTTCAATGAAATTCTCATTTAATTTCTGATGATATGTGTACAGTAATTTTTGATTATAGTTATTGCGTGATAAAATAATGAAATTCATTATTAGTAAAACGTTTGAATTATACTGTTATTAATATACACAGTCGAATTTTGATCAGTTATTGTCAGCATATATGTGTGCATCTTGTGTTAATCACCTTGATGTAGCCATCATCAGAATCTTTATTAATAATCATCTAAACATCAGATATTATTAACTAGTTCGTTGATGAGTGAAAACAAATAGTTCAGTACACAACACATTGGACATTTGAAACGAAAGATTTCTGGGTTGTAGTCTTAATATGAAAATCAATATTGGGATATAGGTACAAATAGCTAACTAGCTAGCTCTGAATAGGACGAAAGGCATATATTGAGTTTTTCTGTAAGCTACTATTCACCTACTTTATTGAAAATACGTTTTATTTGTGGGTTAAGTGACAACACATTGACATCAGTTGGGGGTGGGTAAGCGGTTACAACTGAAAGTCACTAAGATATAGATTGTGGTTGGTTTGTGTAGTCAAGAGCTTTTCAACAGAATACATCCACAATCAAATCGTTAACAATGTTTATTTATACTAACTACTATATACTTATTAAAAAGTAGTCTTTGTAATTCCTTTAATCAAACTATTATACTTTCATGTCAATGAAATACTTCAGTTGAGCTAAGAACTTGGATGAAATCCTTATATAATCAATTAATGATCAACCAATACTAGCGTGATTGGTCATTTTCAATAAACTAATCATTACTCTCACCCACTCACCATTACATTTTCTTTGATTGTAAAACTTGTAATCTATGTAGATCATGTTGAAGCAACATTGCTTCGTATTCGAAAGATGGATTTGTAAAAAGAAGTAAATGGTTTCTTTTGAACAGTTTAAAGTGTTTGCTTTTATAAAAAAATTATTTTCCGTTGGTGTAAGGTGTTCGTCAAGATTGTTGAGATCTTCATAGTATACATTACGAACAATAACTGTTGTTAGACAATCATTCAAACTTAGGAGCACTAAGTAACTATTCCATGCTATTATTGTTCTCTTCAGAAGTGCGTATTAACAACATACCCGGGTATCGTACCTAGGACATTAAGAGTTTACGTCATCTCAAATAATTCACAGTAATGTTTTCTGTTTTGGCCTGAAATTCTGTTTGTTCTCCACTTTTCAACTATACTACTAGTAATAATAACCTCTTTAATATCTTTCTTTTTTTAAGTAAAATAACTTATCATGATAGGATGGTAAGTTTATATTGGTAAATACTTTCAATGTGTCTGTAGGTATATCTATGTTGGTTTGTACATGTTTGTCTGTGTGTGAATGTGCATGTAACGATAATATTCATAAAAGCTGACAAAAGTTTCTCTTCGAGATTTTGTGTAGTATTAATAATAATGACAATGATAACAAGAAGAATAACGATGACAGTCTTTATAATGTTAAATGTCCTAACTGATTTTAGAAATGATCTTGTTATTCAGCATGTATTATGTTTGTTTATGCTTAAATTGTGTTCTTCAGTGTTTCCTCTATAGAATGTTTGTCATTCATGTGAATAACTCTTTGTACCTGTGTAATGTTAACTTATTGATATGAAATTGTCATTATTATCTTGACTAGAATTCTGTGAATAATAACCAGGAATTTGTGTTTTAACAAGTTTTTTTCATCCAATGTTTCTAAATACGATCTGTTGCTTCGTTCTCTGTAATTATTTATCTATTTGTCTGTGTAAATGTTTGTCAATTATGTGTATAGTTAGTAGTTAAAGTTGTTACTATCAGGAACTGATATTAATCTGCAGAAAATATTAGAAAAACCTAGAAGTCATGGATAGCTAATTTTGAAGTAGTTCAAGAAGTTCACATTCCATATTTTCCGATTTGGATAGGTGCTCTTTCCGTACCCATGTCCAACCAGTTATCCTAGTCAAAAGACTTACAAATGATTATTTACCTTTAACTGACAAAACCGAATAAGTAGTTACATAGACCATTGATAAACATAACTTTGTCCATCTGATCGAGACAAGGAAATGTCGAAGACCTTGACTACGGGCATAATTGAATGTTTTCAATAACATATCTAGCTGATAATTTCTTGCCTACCCTTCGGCTTTGAAATGACATTTGAATACGGGCGCGTAAAATGCCTAAAGTGCTCCAAATTGTCAATCTTACTCTGAAATTAGAAAACAACATATGTTTCTCAACCATTCTTTAACTATCATAATTTGTATGGTATTTATCACTTTTTATATTTTCGGTTAAATAAATTAGGAAGCTTTTAAGACCTACTTGCTTACTTACTCACGCATGTTACCCTTCGCGAAGGAGCATAGGCCGCTCACCAGCATTCCCCATTCAACCCTGTCCTGGGCGATTCTTTCCAGATCTTTCCAGTTGTTATTCATCCTTTTCATATGTGTTTCTATTTCCCGAAATGATGGGTTCTTTGGCCTTCCTCTTCTCCGCTTCCCTTCAAGATTCCAAGTTAGCACTTGTCTCGTGATGCAGTTTGATGATTTCAGTAGTGTATGTCCTATTCATTTCTATCGTCTTCTCTTAATCTCCTCTTCAGCTGAAAGCTGGTTTGTTCTCTCCCACAAAAGGCTGTTGCTGATGGTATCTGGCCAATGGATGTTGAGTATCTTGCGTAGACAGCTATTGATAAATACTTGTGCATTCTTGATGGTGGTTGTTGTAGTTCTCCAAGTTTCAGCTCCGTACAGTAGAACTGCCTTGACGTTGGTATTGAAAATTCTGACTTTGATATTGGTTGAAAGTTGTTTTGAGTTCCATATGTTCTTCAGTTGAAGGAATGCCGCTCTAGCTTTGCCAATCCTCGCCTTGACGTCTGCATCTGAACCTCCTTGTTTATTGACGATACTTCCCAGTTATGTGAAGGATTCCACATCTTCCAGTGTTTCGCCATGAAGAGTGATTGCATTGCTGTTCTCCGTGTTGTATTTGAGGACCTCGGTTTTTCCCTTGTGTATATTGAGGCCTACTGATGCAGAGAATGCTGCTATGCTGGCTGTCTTTATCTACATTTGTTCGTGTGTATGCGATAGGAGAGCTAGGTCATCTGCGAAGTCCAAATCGTCCAATTGGTTCTGAACTGTCCATTGTATGCCGTGTTTTTCCTCAGATGTCGAGGTCTTCAATACAGTTGACCATCAGAAGAAAGAGGAAGGGAGAGAGTAGACAGCCTTGTCTACTGTGTCTTTCATCCTGTTCAGTAACACTCTGTTAAACACTTTTTCTGGTATTGACAGTAGTGTAATGCTTCTGTAGTTTTCACACTTGCTCAGGTCTTTCTTTGAAATCTTGATGAGGTGTCCTTCTTTCCAGTCCATCGGCACTTGTTCCTCCTGCCAAATCTTCTTGAATAGAAGATGAAGCATGCTTGTAGTTACTTCGATGTCTGACTTCA
The DNA here is from genome assembly GCA_946903255.1 of Schistosoma spindalis. Classification (NCBI taxonomy): domain Eukaryota; kingdom Metazoa; phylum Platyhelminthes; class Trematoda; order Strigeidida; family Schistosomatidae; genus Schistosoma; species Schistosoma spindalis. The sequence continues at coordinate 16,777,347 of OX336419.1, read as the reverse complement.
GTGCTTCAGCTGGTATATTGTCGGGTCCTGCTGATTTCCCGCTCTTGATTTGTCTGATGGCCATTCTGATTTCTTTCGTCGTTGGTGGATTGACATCTATACGGAGATCTGTGTGTGCTGCTTCGATGTCTGATGGATTCATTGGAGCCGGCCTATTCAGGAGTTCCTCGAAGTACTCTGCCTATATATTCCGATGTTGTTGAATTTCAGTGATTGACCTGCATTCTTTGTCTTTCTCTGCTCATGTCCGGCTGTTGTTAATTGCTATCTTCTTGTTCTTTCTTTCTTTGATCCTGTCCAGTGTTTCTATAGAGATCCATTCCTTGTGATGATGCTTCTTGGGGCCTAGAACCTCTTGACACGTTGAAGTTAATGCTTCTTTGATACCTTTCCAGTTATCCTCCATAGTAGTTTCTTCTTCCAAAAGTAGATCCTGCAGGGCTTAAAACCCGTTGTTGAGAGCTATCTTGAATTCATTGAGTTTGTCAGTATCTCGAAGCAAGGCTGTATTGAACCTTTGTAGTGCTGTTTGTCCAGTTGTCCAGTTCTTCTTTAGCTTCAGTTTTAAATTCGCCACAACCAGGTGGTGGTCTGAAGCTATGTCAGCTCCTCTCCTGGTTTTCACATCTTCCATTGTCCTTCGGAACTTTTTATTGACGCAAATATGATCTATCTGGTTCTCTGTGGAGTGGTCCAGTGAGATCCATGTAGCTTTGTGTATACGTTTGTGTGGAAATATTGTGCCGCCTATGACAAATTTGTTGAATGCACATGATTTCGCAAATCTTTCCCCATTTTCGTTTCTCTCTCCCAGTCCATGTAGTCCCATGATATCTTCATACCCGGTGTTGTCATTAACCCCATGCCCAACCCTTCTCCTTTACCCGGGATTGGGACCGGCAGTAACTCTAGAAGAGCTACAGGCGGAATTAGCTTTTAAACTGCTTATTTTAAATCAAATAAGAGTTAATATATGTTATGAACAACTTATGATTAAACAACCAATAAAAAATAGGGCACTAATCAGCTGTTTCTTTCCAGTACAATATGCCTTATCGGTAGACATTCATGATCTTTCCTGGGACTAAATTAGACGACCGACAAATGCTCCTGCAAGTATGTGTTTCTTTTACCAGGGAGTCATTATTAAATATTTCCAACTTTAGTCATTTCCTTGTCTTATATTTGTTCACTAAACGGTCGGAAAATTCTGCATTCAACTTCTATTGTACGTTTCAAGTATCTAATGCTATAAAATCTCATACTGAGACTAAATAAGATAACCGTTCGACCTCGTACTGAAAGACGTATTTACAAGTACTTTTAAGTCAACTAATAAATATATACAAATCTAATTAACAATAGTTAGAATGCTAAATTTTATAATTTTCACCAGTGTACAAGACTCTGTTCAAACAATTAAATAAGTCATGAATGATCACTGTCGACAATTGTTTTAAACTACAATTATATGCAAAGGTGGATAGTGACTGGTAGTGGAATCTCTTCAAACGCTATCACATTATCTACTTAGCTACTGAATCCTGATAGTCACAGTTATTTGTGTTAAATGTTTTTCGGTTTCTAGTAATTGGTTAGTCATAGAATAACTGTTTTTTTTAATATATTGGCTTAGTTAATTTATCTTATAAAAATATTAACATTTATTGAGTAAAGATGTGAATCGGGGAGGTCTTCCATGTGAATGTTGATTCATTAGACTAAAAATAGTAGACGAATGCACGTTCATTCATATCCAGCATGTATACTTATTTTATTTATTTATTTGAACGTATAAGTATTGGTACTAAGGGGCACCAGATACATATACATCTCACAATAATAATGAGAATGTGAAGAGATAAAGAATTTAAGGTGCGTATAAGAAAAAAGGAACAATAACGAAAAAAAAAAGTATAGTTTAATGAAGTGATAATAATGGAAGAGACAGTTCAATAAGCAAAAGTACAGCCACAGAGACGTTATGTTATTTTTATGAAGAAAGTAGATTAAAGTTTCAGCAGGATCGCCATTGGCTTCTATTCTGAGCCATATCTGATAACCTCTCTCGTCACTGTGTTGAACCATCTCAAGGGCCCCTAACCAGGTTGTGAAGGACCGACATAAGCCATTGTTGTACAGCTTTCTTTCATACCCCGACACTATGTCATACACTGACCACCTCTCCACTTTTTCCGACCTGTTCCAGCGTCGGCAAATAATGCACGACGTCGAATTCTCTGGGACGACATTCGTAGAACATGTCCAAGTAACCGAAGTCGACATTTCAAGATAGTGACACCAACTGAATTATTGTCGCTGTACCCGAACACATGATGCTGAACCTCTGCATTACTAACAAGCTGTTGCCACTGGATGTCAGCAGTGCTTCGGAGACAACGACGATCAAACACAAAGAGCCGTCTAATACCTTCAACTCGGAGAGGTCAGGTTTCTCGTTAGTTGTTACAGAGGCGACGTGAACCCTTTTTAAAGATAGGGACAATTATCAACTAATTTCACGATATTTGAACAATCCCTGACTCCTGAACCTTTGTAAACAACGTAATGAGTTCCTTAACCAGAAGGTCGCCACCATTTTTAAAATGGGCCGGAGGTAATTCATCTGGGCCCGGTGGTTTGTAGCGCTTCAGGATTTGGAGTTCCTTTCGGACTTCCGCCTCATTTAGTGGATCGGTCGTCACAGTCTATGAAGGGCAGGAAAGTCTGATCAATATTGCCGGGGCAGCAGACCAGTTGAACTGCTCCTCGAAAAACTGCCTATCATCCATGACGTCGATAAATGTTAGTGATTGGGACCCCGTCGTCTTCACAGATTGTTCCGCTCACACCAAACTCCTTGCTACCAGTGGGTCGGATGAGTTGGAAGAGCTTCCGGCAGTTAACAGATGCAGTTGCTGCTTCCAGCTCATTAGCGCGCTTCGACCACCAGGCTTCTCGGTCCTTGCGCAAGGTTTGCTCAATTTCATTACTCAACAGTCCCAATCGGCAACTTAAATGACTCTATTCTGTGTCTAGACGCTTGACCTGAGCATTCAGATCTCTGGCGGGTACCACACTATCTGTCAAACACACTTTCTGTAGAAGAACTGTTAGCTGGTGGTAAAAATCGTCGTATCCGGACTACAGTATGTCGGAGCATAGGCAGAGATGACTAAAAGACATCGTTTCTCACACCGACTTCTTACCTTGATGTAACTTTCTAATATAACAGCACATAATCTACTGTTAATCGGGATCCAGTCAATCAGTGCTGCCTCAGCTCTAACGCTTAAATGCGACACGAACGCTAGCAAAACCAGACGAAAATGCCACAGGGCTCTCGGATAACCGCATGTTAAACAAACTTTCCGAAGCGTAAGACGGAGATCAAGTTTGTATTATTTCACTAAAGTCTTGAATACGGGTCTCGGGTAGACAACATGCGTCGATATTAAGACTGTCTACGGACATATTCAACCCTATCTGTTGTCCGATCTTCATTAGTGCGTGAATGTTGAAGGAAACCAATTTCAATGGTATACGTGGTTTCATAAAGACTATTTCGGTATTCGTAATCGGCCGTTTCAGTCAATTTTTGACCACTCAGTGACTGGAGATCATTTTGATAGAAAAAAGTTTCCACCATAAGCGATCTGCTGTTGAAGTTGAAAAATAAGAATACACAAAGTGAGAATAAAAGAGAATAGGTAAGTGACGTAGTATAAAAAAAAATGAATGTGAATTGCCTGACTTTTAATCGAGGGGAAAATAGTATTTCCGGTAATTATTTTCATTATATTTAAGTGCGGGCTGTGATACTGCCCGGGTGCGCAGACCGTAGCAGGTGGTCTTCTTAGAAGCCACATCCGGAGCCTTCGACCTGAAGGTTAAATCTACAAATCAGTGTAACAACGTCAAGAGATGCAGTCCCATGGTAGCCGGTGACCAACAGTTAGTTCATACGCTATTTGTTCCCTCGGGATAGTTGAGCCCATGTGCACCATTGGTTTTAAATCAGGGTTTTCCGACTCCCTTAGGTAGACCATTCGTGTCCACCAACCCAGTGAAAGCCCTAGATATTCGCTTTTCGACCTCTGAATTTCGTAAACAGCAATAATGCCACGAAAAGGCAGTCATTGTATGCACGCGAACATATGAGAGCATTTCGAGTGAGGGAGCTGACTCTACCCAGTCTCCACCATACCAGGGCATGTATATGTCATATAACTGTATACAAATATATCTGTTTCTTTTCATTGAATGAATTTAACCTTCAAAACATTTTTATGCTTGCATTATTATTATTCTTTTGTGCCTAATGTATGTTGACTTAATTGCGTTCTATGTTTTATACTACTAATTAGTATACAAAGTTTAAACTCATTAGTTCCTTAGAGTAGTGATACTCTTTATTTCAACATCTCAAAGGTGTGTTCTCCTAAGGAATGCATTATTTGTCAAACTTCTAAAATTGTATTTGTTGTAATGATCTTGTGTTTTTGAGAAAGTTGAATATATATATATATATATATATATATATATATATATCATTGATTTTATTATGATCGACAGATGGATTAACCATACTATTTGGTGCTTTCATGATATTAATTCGCAAACAGATCTGAACCGTGTAAAGTGAAAACGAAGTCAGTTTGAAGAATAGGTTGTAAAGAAATGTGTCACAAACATTGCGAATAAAGATTTTTTTCTTAGAATTAACACCGCCATTTATATCTAAATCCTATTTTCCATCAGTTTTGAACCAAACTTGTTAGTCTTTCTTCCATCTTCAATGAATATGAATATAATTGAAATACTTTATTCTTTCATATACTTTATACCCTCTTTTTTCAATAATTCGTAAAATATTTACAGGTATTTTCAATGTAAATGTCTTCGTTTTTATGTAATGTGAATGTTACCTTGTATGGTCAGTTTTTAAAGTAATCATATGTGTCTGTACATATTTACCGAGAAGTTATTTATATTTAATAGTTTTATATTTTGTACAAAACTATATATGTATCCTATTCACCTTGTGTTATAATTCTCTCTCTTACGGTTATAACCCAGCTATTCCTATTGCTTAGTATTCACGGACACCAATTCACTCGACAAGGCCCCAAATCAGAACACGGTTGAACAGGAAGGTGATTATATTCCAAATATCTAGGTTAGATGGAAGCAAGAAGCAAAGATAGGAAAACCGTTAGTATATTTGTACTTTTTTACATAAGAAGATTCTAGAGTCTTCTCCAAGTATCGACTAGCGCTGATGGGATAAGAATCAGCCAATCAGCGTGCGCCACAGCAATCGTGCATTGAGAATGCTTAAATCCAATCTATGTCCCACTAACACCCCTTTGAGCAGATTCGTAGGATCTGGTGCTAGGGTCCAACTGCAACCCAGTGACTGGCCTGTGCTTTCGATTTGTCTATCGTCTAGGCGATAAAGAAGTATCACTCTTTGCTTGCACAGAAACTGACCTGTCTGTTCCAGGCGTTTTGATTTCAAAGGTGTCTAGCAGAACATCAAGAGGTAATCGATATTGAATCTCGTTGCTGGCTATAGAAGTTGCTTTCAATTGGTTAGCATGACTTATTCAAACTTCTGAGCCAACTAACACCTCATAAACCACACTCCCCTTCTTTTTCAAGATCCGACCAACTGTCCATGTAGGATGTTTCTCACGATAGTCCAGAGCAAGTACTTTTTGTCCCACCGTAAACAATCGATTTTGTACCCCATGATGTCGATCGATCTGATTCTTGATCGATAGGTTTCGTTGAGGCTCAAGAGCTGGCGTAGGACGGATGACATCGAAATGTGTTCTTATTTTTCTTACAAGTAGAGCTTCTGCTGGAGAGACCCCGTTAATCGTCTGAGGGTTCGGTGTAGAGCGATAAATAAGCAGGAACCTCTCTAGAATCTCTTTGGTGGTCCCCTCCCCTTTAGATTTTTTTAGAGCATTTTTAAATGTACTCACAAAGCGTTCCACTTGACCATTTGATTGGGGATGGAATGGAGGTGTTCGGACGTGATGGATTCCGTTCTACCGACAAAACTGTGAGAAGATTACGGACGTAAACTGTGTTCCGTTTTCACTAACTATCAAGTACAGATTTCTGTAATTAATTTGAAAACTTACTCTAAATGTATAACGACTAGTGATACTACAATCTGATTTTATTCGACAAAGTAGGTGAGCATGTCCCAAACTTATGGTTTCGAATCTGAAAGTTCATAGTGCATGTTTCTTTTATGTTTACTGAATATTTGAAAGAAAATATTTATATTTCTTTGAAATGTATATTTATAAAAGCTTTTTTTCTGTTTATTGATATATATATTTTTAGTTGCCTTAGGCTCTATACTTGGAATATTAATATTCCTTTTGGCCACTCTTCTGGTTGTCTATAGTCTAAGGCATAAGTAAGTTAAAGTCTTTTATTATATATATTTGTGTATTGATGTGGGTAGTAATGTTGTATAGTGGTTGACTCGTCAGTGTATATATACATAAGTGGATGTCTAGTTTAATACTTTAACATTACTTATTTACCGACTCTATTTATTATTGATATATTTAATACTTGAACAATTTATACTGTTTTTCTAATCTCTTTCCAGTCCCTCAATATAGAAATGTCATATACTTATCAGTTAAGCAGAAACCAAAAAGTGAAAAGTCTCGACTGAACAGTTGAATTCTGTGGTTTATATGTGACCATAATATCTTAGGGGCTTCTAGGTCGATAATCATCCAACCAAGATATAATGCATAATGCATTGTTTTTCCAGAACTTCCTGAGAAGATTCCATTAAACACCGACTACAATAAATATACTTTTCAACCATTTCCTAGCCAGTGATGAACTTCTACCAACAATTTCTGTTTCATTAAATGTTCATTTACTTTATCATAGTCAAATAAGATTATCACTATGAATAGCAAAATTTACCAAACTATCAATAATATGATTGTTGGTAAGCAAAGGACAAATGTTGTAGGATACAGCTGAAGAAGTAAGTGGGAATCTGATGAAAAAACAATACGAAAAATGACAGAGATCATAAAGATTCGCGGCACTGCAGTCAATTTCATGTCATGACGCTTGATGTTTATTACCATTAGTTACGGTTGTCTTATTGACCCTAACTAAGCCTTATTCAACTTACAACTGACTGATTGTTATGTAGCAGCCAATATCGCATTTGTGCAATCTTATAATGTTGATGGAATTCTGTTAACTATGAAGTTGGTTTTAATCCCACAAGTAATATCAGTTTCCTACAAAATTACATATATTTCTTACTGGCGAGTGCCATATAACACATAACCTAGGTCAAAGAAGATTTCCTATTGACTGTCTTCAACTAACTCGAACAGTCTCCGCCTACTAACACAATTCAAATCAATAGTCGCTAATAAATTACTGGATTGATATCACGTGTTAAATTAATCATCTTTACTTTAGTCCCAATCTGTTTTCGTATGCACATTATACTTTTTAATATAGAATCGTTTAGATTATCCTTCATCGTATTTTTCTTTTCAGATTATTTGAACACTATCATAAAACTATTGATCTAGCTGCAATTTCATCGTCAAATCGTCTTGGTTCCTGTTCATTGGGAACGTTTAGTAGATCTAAGGATACTTTATTATTTCCAACCTGTAAAAAATCTCTCATGTCATTTCATAATAATAGTAACAACAACAACAACCATAATCACACAATTTTCACCAATGGAAATCTCTTCAAATCTTATCCACATTTATTAAGTCATAATACAATCAATGAAAGTTTCCCAGATTTTTCGAATACAGCACAACAACAAAAACATCAAAAAACATTTTTACTTCATTCATCAACTGCTTCAGGTGTGAATAGAAAACCGTCGAATATTGACTTTATTACAGATGGTCATTTACCACCATGGCGTAATTCTTTTATGAAAAGGAATCAAAAAACTCCTACTGCTATTTCAGCGTTAACATTAGTACCAAATACACCGAGTTCAGATCGTCGACAGATTATGAATTCGTTGCCATGGCTACGGACAAATTCCATATCTCATATTAGCAGCACTCATGGTGCTCCCTCTGCATTTAATCATAATACTAATCATACTAATAGTACCACTAATACTACTAATAATAATAACCATTCAAGATTTGGAGCATCTAGTGAAACAATTCTATTTTCGTCATTGAATCCACCGAATGGTATGCCACGTTCATGGTGGTTACCATGGCGTAGAAGTATGCGAAAAAAACGTCGATTATATACACAGTTACAAAGACGTCAAGAAATTCAGTCATTATCTCAACGTGGTCTTTTAGAATCATCTGGTAGCTTTTTAGGAAAATCCACTCCACAATTACCAAATAATCGTCATTTAATGACATCATCAAATAATAGTGGTCTGTTAGTCAATGATAATGTGTCAAGATTTGGAACAACCGCTGAAACATCATTACCTATGATACCTATATCATCATCGCCATCATCAACATCATCATTATCAAACAAAGAAGAATTGATTCATCAACATCCATACTCCAATCATATTTTTTTAAGATCGGGAAGGTCTGGGAGTGAAAGAACACGACAAAGTACAAAGACGTTGACCACAACAACAGACAATGGTAGTAATTCTGGGATAGTTAGCGCTTTATACGCAAATGATGATCAAGCAAATTCACCAATTTATACAAAGTATCCTAACAATTTGCCAAGTAATAATAATAATAGTAATAGAGATAATACATCACCGTCTATTTATCCCAAGACTAATTCAAATATACAATCTGTTTCATGGATCAATGTGAATGATAATGATTTACCATGGAAATTTACACCACCAAGTAGAAATAGTTTTAGTAATGGTATTCGACGATTATCATCATTTTTTCGTAGTTTTAATCAAAGTAATGGATCATTTACACCACCAAGATATCATAATAACAATAATAGTAATAATAGTTATGGGTTATCTTATAAAAAATCATCTTTAAGGTCTTCATCATTCAATACATCACGTACAGAGATGATGCCATCAATGCCAGTATTACCAACATTTAATTATTTGACTACATCAAATAATAATAATAATAATAGTAATAATAATAATAATAATAATAATAATAATAATAATATTAATAATAATAGTGGTAATATTGTACCGTTGACCAGTCATTTTCCGGTCAATAAACAACATTTTGATTCATTTCGATTAAATGGTCGTCATATTACTCATCCGTTGATGCAACCAGCTTTGCAATCAATGTCAGGTAGGTAACATAGTTTTCCTTAACATTTTCGGTTAAAATTTCTTACTGCTTGAAAATAGTCATACAATAACTATTGTAGTTATCCCCTTTGCGTTCAATGTTGGTTGACCTGCATTTTCAATTGATGTTTAATTATTGCTGTAGAAGGTTCGGACAGATTATTGAATCTCATGGATTATATCATGGGCTAATAATAATAATTATATGGTCACTTGGGAGTCGTTAGGAGAGGTAACTCTTGGGATATCCAGTGAGAATCTGTGGCAAGTGGCATTAAACTATGTCGATGGTGAGACCCTGACCAATGGTTGCGTAATGTCTCGAATTAGTGTGAAGTTAAGCATATAAATAACTAGATTCCGACGCGGTTGTGTGGAGGTTAGCCGTCTGCTGCGAGATCTGAATGTTTTGGCTTTAATTTGCAATCGGATCATGGATGCACACTACTGAGAAGTTACATATTAAGATGAAATTATTGTTCAATACTCTACTTTCTAATGATTATCTCACTGAAATGGTATTGAATTTTTTGCTTTCCCAGGAGGAGAAATTGGAATTGAATGAAGTGAAATGACCCAGGAAGTGTAAATGATATACACTCTACTTCTTTGATTGGTACATCACATGTTAATGGTCGCATAAAATTTGTGAAAGATGAATACTTAGGTTTTATGAGGCCGGAAATGTGGCTCATATTCTTAGCCAACAGCATTTCTAAAACAGGTTAAAAACAACTTGTCGTTATTATCGTAACATAAGAAATCATTGGAACCGATTAATTAGATTAAGAAAAACCAATAGCAGCGAGTCAGTAACGAAATAAACAACCAGTCAGCGTGTTTGGTTAGGAGCCATATTGCATAGTATATCTCTAATTAAAAGGGATTTAACTAAAGCCTTATAGCACGTTTGAAGTAGTTCACATTATCCTGTCAAGGATATGTCCACTGTAGAAACACCCCAGTTCTCTTTATGATAACTACCATCAGTTTATTATATCGTTTATAAATTAAAGTTGATTAGGCACTCAACGCAAGACCCCAGGTTCTTGGGATTCTATAGCCTCACTGTTTAGTTTTCACCTATAAAAAAAAACATCTGTCTCTCCAGTGTTTCTTAGTTTACATTGTATGTTTTACTCAGGTCAGTACGTGTCTTAAACTATAAAATTCGGTCATTTTCTTATTCTCAGAACAAGCATAAGTTATATCTTTTCATTTTATGTTTTGTCCCTCTTCTCTCTTTATTCTACTAACAGAATCGAATGATTTACACATAAAACATAATTATATCGAGAATATGTGGAGTACTCAAACAGTAAAACCATCATTATTTCATCAAGATACTTATCAACATCAAAATCATCATACTATGTATAGTAGTGGAGATGAACACACTACCATTAATGATATGTTATCACGTAATACAACAAAAACTAGTTTACAAGGAAGTAGTCGAATAGATTCTTTACTATCCACAGAATTGATTGATTTATGCAACAATAACAATGGGGGTAATAGTAATAATAACAATAATAATATTGTCAAGAATGATCTATTGACTAAATTAAATTCTACTTCAATGACAGTAAAACAAACGATACCGAATTCAATGTATAATAATTCATTGAATTATAATAAATTTGATTATATTGAAAAAGATGAATTAAATCATTTACCATATTTAACAACTGATCCATATTTAGAACCTGTTTCATTGAAACGAAGACAACAACAAGAAAAACAATCGGAAAATTTGATAAATACAAAAAAAATCAATCATATTGATCATTATAATGATATAGATTTTGATACAGGATTGAATGAAAATGGTGATTTAATCAAATTAAATAGTAAGTGGCATAAGATGATGTTCAAAATTAGAAATGAGAGTATACTATAAATTTTAAATGATTAATATATGGAAGATTTTGTTGAGATTGTACAAATTTTGGTGGTTTCCATCATGGAATAGATGATTATTGCATAGTATCAAAAATACTGGCATAACTGTTTCATTCTGGGTTTAGACTACTGAATAATTAGGGATCAGCATGATACAACGATACTCGATTTGATTTCCAGAATAGTCGTGATCGAGTATTGTTGAAGTGCTTTATTTTAAGTTAAAATGGCTATCAAATATTTCCTCGTTTTTAATGTGTGCTTAGTAGAAAAGTCAGTCTGTGATATAAAATAGTCATTGATATTAGCGATTGTTTAGCGCGTTAGTTTTCTTCGGGATAAGGTCGCTAACCCTATGCCCAACCCTCCTTCTTTATGAGGGCTTGGAACCGGAGGAGCTCCAGGTGTAGTCAGCCATTGATATTAGTTAGATAAAACAATCTATTGCTCAACCTAATTAAAAAACTTTGTGTTACTTAATTTGATGTTTACAAAGTGTAGGTAATCATAATCCTTAGTCGAATTAGAATTCATTCGCCTAAAACTGAATTAACCATGATAGCCGTTAAAGCCCCAAACTTATGTGCTTTGATTTTTTTTGTATGCAGTTAGTATCGTGAAGTTCTGTTTTAGGTTAATGTCTTGAAAAACTGACTCTTTAATAGTTACCGTAGTTATAGACCTATGAAATTCAGTCGGCAGTTTCTAAACCTCAACATTAATTGGTAAATTTGCAAACTCAAAAACATCTTTTATTTATGCTTTAGAAGTAAAATACGGTTGACCTCAGTATCTCTGATCTAGAAGTTAGGCGTTCGCGCGCGAGACCAAAAGTCCTAGGTCACAGTCCTGAGCGTAGGATTGTGAATATGCTCTGCTGACTGGTTTCATACTAGGATGAAATTGCCATTCAATGCTTTTAGGTTTTCAATGGTTGTCTAACATTGATCATCAGTTCATGATTTTACTGATAGATATTTTAATATTAATTTTTATGAATTTAATTCATTTGAAAAAGTAGTACACATGTTAATGCCTCATACTTTTCGATCACTTATCAACACTACTAAATCTCAACAGCGTATGATTTTACATACTTCGTAAACTGTATTCATTTCAAATTATTGAATGACAACTATTAGTCAGTTAATGAAATTATGATGAATTATATAATTTTGACAAAACTGAAGTCATTTGATTGATCACTGGGTAGTGAACAATGTCATAGATAGAATTTGATCTGCACTGAGGAGGAATTGACCCAATTAAGATTGATCACTAACCAACCAGTGATCAATCAATGTATATACATCTCTGTCCTAAAAAAGGGGATTAGTCACGGCGTGGATAGCTCAATGGTTACATCTCTGACTACGGAGCTGGGTGACAGGGGATCAAGTGGGACAGGGAGAGTCAGCTACGTCAAGATAACAGGTACACCATGCTGACGAGTGCCGAATAGCACGAAACCTAGGTCTATGGTTCATTTTCGACTAACTGTAACCACCACCTCATATATTTAGTTTCTTATTTCAAGTGTATATGCACATCTGCAGTAGCTGCTAAACGTTAAGATTTTTTGACTATTTCGTCATTTCACACTTGATCGAATGTCCCAATATATAATCACGTGTTTTATTTGAATAGATTATAGAATTGCAATGAAATTGCAGAGTTTGATGATTAGTAAATTGTTCAGTAAAGACAAATTATATCAAGGTTAGACTAATTCAAGTTCATAGAAGGATGCAGCCTAATACAGAGTAATTAGTACATTCAGCTGACGAGTCCCATGGTACGATGGAACGTGTATCATGGATTTCATTGCTAGCTACCATCCATCTCTAATTATCATACTTGTGACTTACTGGCAATGTTCAGGCTATCCTCACAAATAGTATGCACATAAGTCAATAAGACACATAGATCAATCACAGTTCTCAACGTCGATGTCAAAATTCAATCAACCAATACAAAAAAAGGAATTAATCTAATTGTGGTTATCTACTTAGTTTAATCCTCACTTAATTGGTTAAGGCATTTTATTAGGAAAAAACATTCAATTGATCAACTTTCAAAATTCACATGAATAACAAATTTCATCGGATAACAGTTTTGTCAATGTGAGTATCCTTTATTCTGATTACCATCGATGATGATGATGATCTTGAAGAATTGGTAAATAACGTTGATAAGAATTTAAGTAAATTGTCTAAACATATAGAATTCATTTGGCAGTATGTAACACAAATTAGAAGTGAAATGCCTGGCAGCAGATGATTGAGAAGATCGAATTGAAGAGAACGGGAATGCAAACAGAGCGATTGCTATAACTACAGAGTTGAAAGAATCATGAAGCATGGGAAAGACAACTGAATGAAGATGTGCAAGTACTTTATTTTATATGTGGTTTACATATTGTAAGAAGGAACTCTTTAAGTTCGCACTAAACAATAAATTAGTCTTCCCCTACCTGATTTCTTCGTTCACTTTATATAATCTAATATTGTGTCGACTTACATGATTGTCACTTGTCATTGATTTCAGTTCATAATTATATTTTCTTCTTAGAATGTGATCAACAACGTGCGTTTCATAGTGGAACAAGTTCAGCAATTAGTTCGTTAGTATTTGCTGATGATTCTGATCTTTCGAAAGTGTCAGAACATTCAATAAATAGTCGAAAATCTGATCAATATAGTTCATTACACTTGATCACATCACAAACTGTACCATCAAATAATACTAATTCAATGAATAATAATAATTCTATAATAAATGTTACGACGGCTAATGCCAATGTGTGTACTATAGATAGTACAATCAACAATTCTATTCCTGCTGCTACACCGATTGTTTCTAACACTGATATCATTGTTGCTGTACCTCGAGTGAAAGATCCAACAACTATTGATTATGTAATTTATGATGAAACACGTTCATATGATAAGAAAAACAACCGATTTACATTGAATAAAATTACTGGACAACGACCACATTCAATTGATTCTAACAGTAATCCGTTGAATACAAATAACAATTTTGTAGCTGGAACATCAACAGTTGCATCACCAATGTTATCATCAGATCATGAAGTACAACGTAGAATCCATACAATTAAAGGTAATTATCTCATTTTATAGTTTGATAAACAAATTTATCAAATCATACAATGTGCAATAATAGCGATATGATATTAGTTTGACAAGTAATAATAGTCAGAGAATGGTGGATAGCCGTTTCGTCTTATTTGAGGATTCCTCGTCTGTGCAGACTCAGAATGCAACAAACTATCGAGCCTACTAATTTCAATTATTTATTTATTTATTTATTTGAACACATAATTATCGGTACAAGGGGGCACCAAATATTTATGCACAACACAAATTTTCATTTTATTTGTGTGTGGGCTGTGATACTGCCCGGGTGCCCAGACCGAAGCAGGTGTCTTTTTAGGGGGCCACTACTTTCAGTGAACACTAATCACTAGACATATGTGACCGACAACAAAATGTGCAACGATAGCTTTATATGTACCATTTAATACTATTGAATAATTGAGTTATTCTTTTATCAAGTGGGTATTGTTTATTTGTCACCTTTTTATCCTGTGGTGTATACCACTTATGTTGGGAGATATAAGTAGTATGTGATCTCAGTCAGAAGTGTAATGCGTGACTAAATAAGACTGAATTGAAGAGAACGAAAAGCAAATCTGAGAATAATCAAAATATCAACAGAATCAAATGAATAATGCAGTTGGTATTGGACAACTCAAGGAACATTTACAAATGCTGTATTTTTCAATCTGCGGTTTTCACATGGAACCTAATAACACTCATAGGTTGTACACAATTATTTGTATTCAACGTTCGACAATACAGTTGTCTATACATTTTTGGATCACTTCATCAGTTAGATGATTCTGAGATACTGCTATTGAATGCTGATTGGATAAACACGTTTCCCAGTGTTCACAAGGCCTCGTTAAGCTTTTATCGAGGAATAGGCTGGATCTCTCCAACGTATACTTTGAATGCTATTTATTATTCTTCTTGATTATTTTCTTCTCTACTCTTTTTTTCTAAAAAAATATTCTCTTAGGTGATTCTGATTCACGACCATTATCTGATGCAATGATCAGCAATCATTATTATGATTTGAATCGTAATGTCAATTATCAAGAAATTTCAATGGAATCATCGTTACAAGAAGAGGAAAACAGAAATTCTAATCATCAATTATTATATAAATCTCATCCACCATTGCCACCTTTATGGTCTAATAATAATAATAATAATAATAATAATAATAATAATAATAATAATAATAATAATCGTATGCAACATTTTAATAAAAACCACACCAATAATTTCACTACTACTAACAATAATAATAGTAGTAACAGAAATTTTGGTTCAATCGATTCATTATATGAAACAGTGGATTTGCCTAGAACTAATTTACCAACCCCTATGGTAGCAACGACAACAATGGTAGGTCAGCAAAACAATGTTTTCTTTTTATATGCACATTGTGTTACTTGATAAATTAGTAAGTAGTTTAATGAATATTTGTGTATTTTCAAGTCTGGAATATTCTGTAAAAAGCATAGTATACATTAAGCTGAATGAATTTTGTTTGTCTGCCATCTATAATCCAATTGTGTTTTGCACTGTTAGAAGTGTGCTTTCTCATGGTAGCTGTTTGATTTCCTTCTTCCTTGGCATTTTTTTCAACTTGTCAAGTATTTTCAAATCAAATGTGATGCTTCATTTTGAGATGATGGTGGAGAGAAATAAAATTTAAATTGTTAAGTCTGCATAATATTGCCCAAAAGCCGTAAACATTCTCGCAATTATTATATCCCATTCAAAGTACACAATGACAAGGGGATAAATGTCGAGAAATATTTACAAATTACAACAACTAAGAAAAATGCGACAATGAGTAAGGTGAACTGCTTTTCCATCTGTCTATATACATACAAGACAGTTGTTGAATGTCACAATATATTTTCATTTACAGTGATCTCTGTGGATACAACTATAGACAAAGACCTGACTGGGAAAACGTCAAAGAGAAACAAGGACAAAAGCAGACAATTTTTTAATATTCGTTATACATTGAGCTAATTAGACACTTGCCAAACGATGAATGCGTGTGACTGGCTTAGAATCGGCTCGCATTTTTAAGGAAGAAAACAAACATCATTAGAGCCTTAATGTTCTACGGGTCATAAATGTAAAAATGAGTATACATACGTCTTCGATGCTGTACTATCAATAAACTTCCTTTTCTCTCTTAGTACTTTATTTGAGTATTTAGTTGGGCTGGTTTGTAGGAAGACTTTAAACTACCATAACAGTCTGAAATTCATGTCACACAATAATCAGTAAGCATATTGAAACTGAGTCCAAAGCTCAATAACCACAGGGTCACATATCAAGTTAGTAAGGGAAGTGATGAATATCAATATGCCATTTCAATAACAGTACACATTTATAAACAATAAACCGTACACGAATTATTTGTTGACAGATTAATTCATTATTGGTCACTTGTAGAAAACATCTTGTCGATTAACTTTTCTTAAGTTTACCAGGAGGATGTTTAATCTTCAAATATAATTCACTTAGAAGAAATTAATTAAAAGTCTTGCATTCACTTATTCTTTTGTGTTTGGGTTATTAATGTTGAATTGTTGTGGTCTTTTGGTCTTCAGGTTTTATTTGCCTTACTCGCATCCTGTATTATATTAGAACGAACATCCTAAATTATCTTCAATATAAGCGCCGTAATCATCAAAATTAACCAAATTCTATCCCGATGATTTTAGCAAGGAAGACAATGAAAGTCTCAGAATTAAACCATTTCAGTCGCAAGTAGGCAACATCTCGAAAAGTGAATACTTTATTTTCATCGACAACTGATATAGTTGATTGGAATAGCCTTGTAACGTTTAGTATAAGCTGTAATTTCGGCTCTTTTCATCTACCTGATGCATGAACTTTCCGTACTTTTTTAAGTTTTACGTTTTAATTAATAAATGGACACTTTAACTCCTATTCTTTTTATATTTTTTATTATAACAATAGATGCAACAACAACAGCACTTCATGGATTACGGAAATCTTGTCAATAGTGAACGTTTACGTCAACATCGACGTAGTAGTATGGCATTACCACCAACACCATCATCTCTATCCAATATAAAAGCACCGATACGTTTAATCGGTGAAATGGATGATTGGAATTTGCCTAGTTGTTCTGATGATTCTGAATAATTAATTTATGGTTAAGAGAAAAGAAGAGAAGACAATGAGAATTCTTGTATACATCTAAGATATTTAATGGAAACATTCAATCTGTAAATGATTTACAATGACAATCACTCCTTCATTTCTTTATTCACAACTTCAATGTATCACGGTTTTCTTCAAACGAGCTTCTATTCAATGGAAACATTTTCCGACTTTTCACTGTGAATATTCAATTAATGAGTTTTGGATGACATTGATAAATATGGGTAGTTTGTTTCTCTACAAATGTGTTGTACAGTTTATCAGTTTTTTTGCTTGCAATACGTGACACTGTTTAGCTTAAAGTATTCAGTGATCTTTTTGTATTCCATTGAAGTTATCTTCCAAGGAATGTGAACATTCAGTAGCTAAATCTCGTTATTAGCTTTTATTCAGCAATGTGTTTTCGAATATCATGGTGATAATTCAGTGTGTGTTACTATCTTGAAACCAGGAATCCAGTAGCTTCTTTATCTCTTCAGAAATTTATTATAGTGACTTTCACGTTATACATCACCTGTAAACGCTGAAAATAAATAGAGGATATCTATACCTTCACAGTAAAACTCGAGAACCCTGTGTTCAATCTGAGTTAGTGTATTTCAAAGGTATTGTTTATTAGGACGAAGCATTTGTCTTCACAGACATTCGCAGGTCGTCAATGATTGGCTAAAATCAGTTAGTGGTGTAAACTGTGAAAAGTCAACAATCTTCTGATGTGATTAATTCGAAAACTATTCAGTTCACTACACAGAATAATGATATGAATAAAATGATTTCTCTCTCGTTTTTTCTATGTTTGCTCATCCTGTTCGAGTGCATTTCACATCCGGATTACTCCACTTATGTTCTACTCTTAGTTTGATTTTTCTTAAGCTGCATTCTGAAATGAAACCCAGAAAATGGTACCATCCAAATGTAGATGAATTTCATTTATCTGTTCAAACACAAAACCTATTGACAATTATAATCTTTAACAAATCATCCACATATACCTCTTTCGATGATCCAGATCATTTATAATACTTATTTCGTTATATTCTTAAAGAGATTGAGAAATCTTTCACTGAACTATAACTGTCTTCCAACAATACACTTTTCGACACACTCACTCCCTCTCTCTCTCGTTATATATAAATCCTGAGTATGTTCTTGACTTGATATTTTTTGCTTTCCCGACTGTAAAAGAATGTTTCTATCAATATTTTATTTTGTTTAAATTAACATCACTTTCATTCATATGTATACCAATGAGTATGGACGTATTCCTTTCCGATGATGTCGTCTTCTCAAAACTAGTTAGGTTAATTATGAAGCTCTGAATATTCTTTGCAATTGAACCATCCATTTCAACTGAGCTACAAATCCTTCACGTTATATATGTCTATATACATACGCTCTTATTTGCTTCTCTATACTTCTGTCCAGTTGATTCGTATTAAGATGAGTTCAGTTGAATTTTATTTTTTGTGAATACACATACACACACACACAACGTACTCAATTCACACTTGCCTTTTTCCAATTTCTTTCATTGGAACTCATCACCACACCTTGTACATTTTTTAGTGCATAGAATATATCAAATTAATATCGTACACATATCTTCTACAGCAAACTGCACTCAATAGTTTGCTTTTAGGCATTACCAAAGTGACATTTTATGTCTCCGTTTTCCTCAATTATAATACCTTCCTCGTTGTATATCTATATGTATAACGATTGCATATGTACACAGGAAATAACCCTGATACTGATGCAATTCTCTCTTTGTCATTTTGTACGACAGTAATAAATTATGCTTGCCCACTATTTACTTATATATAAATGTGCATATATATCCAGTTTCTCAATGTAAAGTGTCTCCATAATATGGATTTTATTGTTTAAAGTTTATCGGATAGCACGCAGGGAACTATGAACCTAGGTAACTTGCTATCTGAGTATCTGGTATTTTCAGGAAAGTGGTCCATGTGAAATTCGAGCCCGCATTAATCAGATTTCCAGTCAGAGTTGTTACTGCTGATTCCCATTGAGCGTCGTAATTCTGTATAACCTGTCCCTACTTACTTTAAATCTATGATCGAATCTCCTGTCCAAGTGTGTTATTTAGAATCGCTAAACATCGTATTGCTGATTTAGCAATAGGATGAGGCAGTATAGACAATGATGTGACTTCCACATAACATCTTATGAATTAGGTAGTCACATCATGAATAAACTACCGCATTGAGATTAGGCCTGTTATTATAGTGACAAAGATTACTGTACTACTGTCGATCTAGACCACAATATTTCACCCTTAACATCATTTAGATGTTTGCCGACTAACAGTCGCGTTGTAGTAGACGCTACTCACAAGATTGTTTGAAAACTGTATTTTGATGAAGGTGGCGCCCAAGTTAAAACAGTCGTAAGACGGAGGTAAGGGTTTCAGTATAGCGAAAGTACAGTGTTGGCAGAAGCAGGCGATGAGACCGTCCAGACTACAGAGTTATCTTGACTTCACTTTATCACTGCTGAAAGAGACAGACTTAGACGCTGTCACAGTTGTAACCTTTGCACAGTATTGCTAACTATTTTTATCTACACAGCAATACTGAAGAGCAAACAGGGACTCAGCGATCCTTTTTTCACCAGCCACAGGAAGTTCTTTCTTTGGTACAATATTGCCACGATGTCAGTAACAATTGTCTAAACAGTAACAACCAAAATATGAAAATGGGTCAGTGGTTGCTCAGAACAGGACTGAAAACACTCAGAAGGAAGAGAACTATGAACCTAGATCTGGTATTTTCAGGAAAGTGGTCCATGTGAAATTCGATCCCGCATTATTCAGTTTTCCACTCAAACTTCTCAATACTGATTCCTAGAGGGCGTCGTAACTCTTTATAACCTGTCCCCACTAATTTTAAATCTATCATCGAATCTCCAGCCCAAGTGTGCCATTCTTCGTTTAATATATATATATATATATATATATATATATATATATATATATATGCTCTTCTTTGCTTCTGTCCAGACTATTCGTATTGTTATGACTTCAGTTGAATTTTTAATTCCAGAAACACATACACACACAACTTACTCAATTCATACTTGATCTTTCTCCAATTTCTTTCATTGAAACTCATCCTTACACGTTGTACATTTTTTAATGCATAGAATCTATAAAACCGATATCGTGAATATATTTTTTACGGTAAATTGCATTCAATAATTTGCTTTTCAGCATTACCAAAGTGACGTCTTCCTTAATTACCATTCATTTTGTTGTTATATACATTACTTATGTACACAGAAAATAACCCAGATATCATTGTTATTTTCTCTTCCGTAACATTGAGTTTATTCCTCATCATTTTGGACAACAATATTAAATTATGCTTGCCCATTATTTACGGATGTATATATATATATATATATATATATATATATATCCAGTTTCTCTATATTATTGACGTTCGACTTTGTGTATCCACAATATATATGGATTCTGTCGATCAATGTCTGTTGGATAGCCTGCGAGAACTATATAACTTTCTAGCTAGTACTCATCAGAAAAGCATATCTAGTAATTTTGAGACAGTGACCCACGTGAGATTCGAGCCGGCATCTCTCATATTTGCGGTCAGAAGTATTAATAATGACTTTCGGTAGGACTGGTTGGTGACTGGTTTCATGTTTATCCAATCAATTCGTGCTGATTTAACCTTATCGATTAAGTTGAAATGTGGTCACTAGTCTAATTGACTGAACACCACGTGCACTACGTTGAGGCATTAAGGGATTTAAAGCAGTTGTTAGAGAACGCTACATGGATTTTAACCTTCAGGTTGGTCACTAGTTTTTTTACTTCATTAGGTTATTTTTGATAATCATAGATTAGTACCAAGTAGGTTGATAGGCAGCATACTAGATCATTGAAATGCCAGCGGACCCACTGTTTACATCACAGTTGACGCAAACTAGCAGAAACCAAGTGTTTTCTCCAAACTCATGGTCAGATCTCTCCAAATATTCATCCATTGTATGGTCGAATTGCATAAATCATCTTTTGACAATAAATATGATTTCGGCATTTTTCAATGTTAGACTAATCTACACGACTGATCAACGATTTAAAAACAACCAATAAGCAACAAGCAAACTACTGGAAATACCTGATGCATTAACAAACTTTCAGCTAATTTACTTTGTAAAAAACACTGGGTAAATAGTCAGCAAAAATCAAAGTAGAAGTAGTCTATGAAGGTGTGCATCGGCCCACATTGTTATACCACAATATCAACCCAGTAAATTAAGAGTAATCAAATGTTGTAAAAATCATAAAGATCTATATTTACAAAAGTGCACTAAAGTAATATAAACTGCCGCACATTCGTTTCATCTCTTGTAAATTTTTACTACTGCTAATGATTATACCCGGCATTAAAAAGGGAAATAACAATGTATGTGTCGTGACAAAACAAATATAAGGTAATGATAGAGAGGAAGCTCTTGAGAAATGCAGTATAATCAGTCAAAGACAACGCTTTAATGTGTTCTCTGAGATAGAGCTTTCATTAATTTGTATTCTGGACATCTTTACAGTCAACTTCTTTTAGTAATTAAACTGAAATAGTTCAGAGAACATATTATCATCACTTCAGATATCAAAATATATGAACGAAAGCTTTTGTATTAACACAATAACAAAGAGAATAGCCAAGATGACACGGGAACACAAAAGAAACTGGAAATAGTAATATTTACATATACAATCAGAAAAATGCGAAATCATACAGAATCATGAATTGAAAAAAGAACGGATGAAAAATTGTGTGAATTGATCATAGATTCATGGTGATTTTCAAGAAGATGAAGGATATTTGAAAAGAGAAATGTGAGATAGTACACAGGATTCAAATATTATGAAACAATAAACAATGAAAAAGACTATGGATGACAATCAGGTTGGTCGAGATCCGTGAAGCGTTTGTAATATCCGCATATTATTCCAATTATAAACATCAGTTTGAAGCAAACCAACTATTTAAGTACCCAAAGAATACAATCACGAATTGGATGAAATGCAATTCACTTATCGATAACAGAAGATTTTTCTGTATGATGATAAAATGATGAGAAAAAAACGTGTAGATCAATTCAAAACATGTTATATACTGACAGTTTAATTGAATGAGTACATGCACTAAGTCCCAGTTTCAAAACTCGTTCTACCTACTCTGATGTGTTCGATCGTGATAATTTCGTGGAGCCTGGCAACCAGAGTACGATTCAAAGCGATTTACACGAAACTTTACCTGGTAAATGTGTTAAAAAGCATTTTTATCAGTCCGTCACAATTACTGTTCTGAGTTCCCAAAATTGTACAAATTAATGCTTTGATATATTGTTAGACGTAGATACGAAAAGAAGTCAATGACTATTCTGTTACGGTTCTCCTTCACATTCTCAAAAATACGAAAGAGTTTCTTTTAACTGAAAGAGATAATCTTGATCACATTTTTCTTATCCATACTTTTTCGATGACCCACTCAGGTACCATATTTAGTTTGCCTTCGGAGACAGCGGTGATCGAATCCAGAGAGTCGTATAACATCCTCAACTCGGAGAGGCCAGGTTTCAAAAGCATGGATCAAAACTGCTCTCACCGACGCGTTGCAGATCCGACCTTTTACAGCTAAACTGACATCATGAAGGCGCCAAGGATGGCCCAGATTGTCATAAGCCGCTCTGTCTTTCATTATACGTGCACTAATTTCATGTGAACAAATAATCTGTTCAATCTGTTATTTCAATGTGTTCTAGACTGATTTATTACATAGTCATAACACATAGATTCAGTTACCTTTCAAGGCATTTCATCATATAAAATGGTATAAAATCATAACTGACATTGGGAAATTAACAATCAAAAACAATGGGATGCAAACTTTTCCAATGCAATGAGAAGATGAAGGTTATATAAGAATTATGCAATACATTTGGGAAATACATTTCCAGCAATCTGATCGCTCGTATACTCTTCAAGAACATACCCTATTATTACCGGTTCATTATCCACCGTGATTTTCAGTTAGTGTTCTTTCGTTACTATCATCATCTTTATTCCCAATTACCTTTTAACTTGTCTAGTTCGCTTTTCATAAGATTATTTGATATGTATTGTACAAAATGTATCACATAAACACTGATAACCTTCATCCATCTCATTGTTTAATTGAAATTAATCAAAGGGGGATATAGATCATACCTTTTCTAAAACATTTTGTATATTTCTGAAAGTATTTCGACGAGATATTCTTAAAAAATCTAATTAGATTAGGACATTGTAATAGATGTGTGATTAAATGATGTGAACCTGATTGTAAACAAGTGGATGATAACGATGATGATGAGCTGTAGTCGATATCCCACCAATTAGAATCACCATGCTGTGATTCATACATTAATAAAGGCCACATAAATGCAAACACATAAGCGTCGACTGCAGTTGGTCTTTAATGATGTGGATAAATACAGGCACATATACACGGAAAGGTGTCAGCGTATAAGAAAGAGAGAGAGAAAAGAAAACAAATATCAGCGTTAATATGAATAAACGGGACAATTGAACAACGTCTAACGTAAATATTAAAACAGAGGACTGTTTATTTATGTCTACACAAATAGACATTCAGAGAAAATATACCCAGTTTACAATGAGTTAAACATAACTAAACAATTATATTGAATGCTAACAACATTTATAAAAGTAAACCAAGCTTAGAGTTGAAGAGTCCACAAATTATTATTCGAGTTCGTTTGATCAATATTTACATACACCCCAAGATTAGTCGAATTGTTCATAGTTAGATACTGTACAACCCCTAAAACAACCTGTTATCTAATCATATTTTTGATTTTAAAAATCATATTGAAAGTTATTATTGTCAGATAGATAAAAGAAAATGCAACTAGTTAAAGGAGATGTTCGAGTGTCAAGTTGGATCCTTCTTTGAATATCTTTAATGTGATGTTATCCATTTAGAATTTAGCCATACCTTCAAGATTGATATCAAAGTGTTGATTTCCGTTTTATGTAAGCCATTTACTATTAAACCACAGTTTCTCATGATGAATTTCACATCGGCTCTCAATTGTGACATATAGTCCGATTGTCGAGATTCTCGCTATAAATGCCGACCATGTGACGTACTGAAGTAATAACATAAATGTTTGTGGTATATCAGTGTAGCGTTTTCCTGACGAGAATCACGAATGATGGATTTTGACAACTGTTTGTGAACTTATACGATATTTATATATTTCTAAACTACAAATGTCCATGTTCCTCTTATTATATGCTTTATTATGACCATAGGCTTGTAGAGCGGCGTCGAGTCACGTTTGACTATGATCACCACTAAAAGAAGATTGCGTACCAGAAAAGGATAAACCTCCGAGTAAACCAGAAAACAGAAGGCAGTTGAAGGTTGTAGTAAG
Organism: Schistosoma spindalis; assembly: GCA_946903255.1. Lineage (NCBI taxonomy): Eukaryota > Metazoa > Platyhelminthes > Trematoda > Strigeidida > Schistosomatidae > Schistosoma > Schistosoma spindalis. The sequence goes on along the minus strand of OX336419.1, from coordinate 16,752,342 downwards.
ATATATTTATTGGCGATCTCGTGGTATCGAAATCATACCGAGATCATGCCAAGGGGTACAAATGAACTACTGAGCAAAATTAAGTTCGTTCAGGGTCACAAGCAACGGAAGAATGTATGTTTATAGTAAAGTTAAACAAACACGTACAGTAAAACATTCACTGGTACAATTGATTATAAAGATAATTGTTTCAATTATGTCGTTCGCGTTTTCTTGATAAAAGTAGGTCACTGCAAACTATTATTATTCCACTTAGCATTCTTGAATTATGCTTAGTATATTAATTACAACTTTTTCACTTGCACAGCCACTTTTGACTTGATGTTGTACAAACGACACTTTCTATTTTATGATATGATGTAGTCTGTTTGATTTGTATATAAATCCAGTTTTTTCTGTACATGATTCATATCGCGGAAGTTGAGATTTTTTGGAATTAACAGGCAGAGCTATGTGGGAAGAAGGATTGATAAGTGCTCTAGCCTGCTCGTACGGGGTTTGCGCGTCATCGGTGTGGTCGATAAATCACTGCTCTCTAGTTGGCCGTATCATAATATCATATATTGAAAGAGGAACAAAGTCACAAATTATGACATGGACAATCAAAACGAACAAGAAAATATCAACAGATTATTAGATATAACTATGCGCGATTCCATCAAATCCTGAAATCAACAATAATACAACCCAATATCTTGATCGTTGCTGGCTTGCCTATCGTAATGAAACAATCCAGCTTTACTGGCTGCAACAGTCATCCTTCAAGTTTCTACCACGCTGGACAGGGTGGTTGAAGAGCGCTAAGTCTAAAAGCAGCAAACCCAAGATCTGAGTTTGAAGCTCTACTGTTGACTGAACAGGGGTGTGACGGCAGTAAGGTGTTTCCCCCAGACAGCCAGAACAACAGCGATGTTCTCCTCCAACGAGAGGGGGTGAGGTTTGAAAATGCCTACCCTAAAAGTGCAGGTGTCGCCTTATCCCACGGATTTCCGTCTGCGGTGGTAAGGTTCCATTAATTACGGAGGCGACACGAAAATTACTTACAAAAATGTCCTGTGTGACCGACCTCAAGCAGTTGTTCCTTGGGCACTGCAGTCACGCTCGCAGGTCAGTGAGACCACCGTTAATCCAGTTTCATTTTCACGTATCTCAAGAAGAACCATTTCACGACGTGAGCGACCGGGAATTGATAATTTCACTCATACCTCTAACGGCACTCAACATCCTTGTATTTATAATCGGTCTCCCTCTTCAATTCCTATTATTCCTGTTTCCTCGACTTTCAACTTCAAACTTATTCCTTCGATTTCCACCACAGGTGTCATCATGGCTAATGATTCTAGTGCGCGAAACACCATCCCGGATCTACTGAAAAGTCGCTCCAAACTACACATATGGACCGTCAACGTACATAACCTATGTCAAATAGACAGTTAGGCATCCTTGGCTAAAGCCCTAGAATCTCTTACTGTTAGTGCATGCTGTGCCTCCGAAATACGTATACAGGCGCCTAGTGTGATCAATCATTTGATATCAACTCGCCATACGGAAAACCGACTACGTGTATCCTTGATGTCTGACGACCCGTTAGCTAGTTTTCATGGACTGCTAGATGTAGGCATGACACTACGTCCGGAGGCAGAACAACTGCTATTGGAGCGGATCCCCGTTGACAGTCTCCTGTATGCTGTTCGACCTTTCCGTAATTTCTGCCTACACCCCCACTGACTGCTGCCCGGATGAAGTGAAAGATGATTTTTACAGAAAGCTTTCTGAATTTCTTCTAAAAGCTTAACACACAGACAAAATACTCGTAGCGGGTGACCTTTATTGCTCAGATACATAGCATAGATCAAAAAGAAAGACTTTCAGATGGATATTTTGGTATTCTAGCTCAGCGAACAGATCATGATAGTCGTCTGCTGCAGCTGTACTCAGAAAGTCGTTTAATTTTAGCACGCACCAATTTTAAGTATAAGGAAAAATATCGTCTAACATGGCGACCACCTGCACCAAGTCAACGATGGATTAAATAATCCATATTGACATCTCTCATCGTTGGGGAGAGTCGGTAGAAGACTGTTACTGGTTCTGGAACACCTGTTTGAGCTTTGAATATGCTTTAATACGAGCACACGTTTGCTTTAGCCTCTATGGGAGCAAGAAATCCGCATTAAACATACCCTTTAGAGTCGAACTTAGTAACGAGGAAACCAAAGGTACATTCGAGGAATGACGAAAAGCACATGAATTTCATCTAAATCTATTGCAGCGATCGGTTCTCGCAAAATTTTCACGTATGTTTCCTTTTTGTTAAATTGGTTCAAAGCATGTTCCGTGTAAGACCGTTTTAATGGTTGTGGATCGGCCATTTGTAGAAGATCTACGCTGTCGGATACTCAGATAACACTCTAGAGTATCCTAAATGTTTACTTATTGTGGTTTCTGCTCTCATTGAACACTGTTTATTTTGAATAATAATTAAATTCCTGTTCAGCCATTTTCTGATTAAGCGAGATGTCGAGTGAAGTCACGTTTTCAAGTACCGAGCAATAACATTACCTGGGTTGTAGTAATAAGAATGTTCATGAGACTTATTTGTATTCATTTCCTCAAATAATACCATGTACATGTTACCATTTCTATCACTGCTGATATGTTTGCTAATTTTCTTATCCTTGGACTTGTCTTAGACGCTTTATCTAGATTTTTCATGTGGCAACCACTTACATATATATATATATATATATATATATATATATATATATATATATATGGGGAAAGTGGATGACTGGAGTTTTTCAACAATCAACTTACTAAAAATATAGACTTCTTTGGGTGAAGATGTTACAGACAGTCAATACTGATATTAACTGGATGCAACATACCAAAATAGAAAAACAGGTTATACTCTGATTCTTGGCTGATGATTTAGTGTAACGGAAAAATATCTGAGTGACCGGACGAAGGAAGGTATTCCTATGAATAAACACACGAAATAAACCACGGATTTCAAATTTCACTGGCCAATCATTGATAAGAAGTATAGAATCCAGTGGTATGTACTTACAAATATGTTGGATCAACTAGTTCTTTCTCCATTTATCATATTTATACATGGAATCTTTTATTTTTATATATTATTACCATTGCAGTAACTGCTTCTATGAAATTGGTATCCATATCGTGCTATTGTGGTATGGCAACTTGAACCGATTCACATACTTGAGTGGTCTTACGTGGCAGATGACTGATAATTTTGACAATATGGTAATTTTTCACTAACAAATATGGTTAAAAGTAGTTGTTCATCTGCATAGCGCTTCAAACCTCGGCAATTAGTAACAGTTCCTGCATACTCTTGTTTTTAGTTTGATTCGAAATGTAAGAGTGAAAAAACAAATCTACCGCATCGAGCTTGTTCCTCTTCTTCCAGTACATTTGGTCTTTGCTGTTGTGCAATTGAAAAATCAGGCCTACGTGAATAGCGTCACATGTATTTGTTTTCGATAATGTAACAATGAATCATTTCGATTTCAGACTGACGAAGTGACCTGGTGTCTATAAAACCAAGTAGATAAGACCTACTTTGTTCCTAATAATCGAAATACTTGTGTGCGTTTGTTCCGTGTTAGTTATTAATAATAATTATTATTATTATCTATTCTCAAATAACAGTTTGTTACATGAGGCATGCCAGTTTACAGGCAAGATCAAATCGTCACGAATGATACAATTTCCAACTGTAGTAAATTACTCAGCTGGGTCGATAATTTATAAGATATGAATGTAGATAGTTTTAGTCAGTATCAAAGTTGGCGCGCTTCATGAAAGTTCAGTTGCGACGTGCAACTGATGGTCAATAATAGATTCATGTGCAGTTGGGAGCTTCTAGAAATCGCAATCTTATATCCCTTTGGAATATTCGAGGCTTTAAGGATGGTGCAGGACGAGGTCACCCATTCCGTATCTCAAGTGGGCTGAAAAATGGTGCAAGAAAAAAAGAGAACAAAAAAGGACGAACAGAAGAGCAGACAATGTTCATGAAGAAATAATTAATGTATGACTGATTCTCTTTTGTTAAAGTTTTTATTAAGCAGGAGCATCCTAATAAGTTAAAGAAAATAAGTGTAGACAAGATATGAGTGAATAATCAACTGACAAATGGAGGTGGTTCAGAAAGAAACTGAGTGTATGAGAAGATGTAGTCATAAAATATAGTGATAAAAACAGTGTTAAGATACACAAATGGCTGTCTCCCTTTTTTGTCGACGCTATTGGAGCCTTTTTTAAATTTTATAGGGTCTTGAGTAGGCTTCGTTTTTTTTATCGAATAGTCTTCTATCGACACTTTTATCGTTTGGAAGTTTAAAGTTCTTTATCTCAACAAACCATCCTGAACAAGGTGGATATATAATCAGCAATGCAAATGGCATAGAAAAGCAAAGAAAAATCAAGTTTAATATAGGAGCTTCTTGAAACAAAGAGTTCTTATTGTAGATGTTCGGTTTTCAGAGTTAGAATATATATATGTGCAGCTCCCATCACCTCTAGAAATTTCTAACCATCATTCAAAGTCCGGCGTAAATCTTACGTGTTAAAGCGCACTCAACGTGAAGAACTAGATTGCTAAGATTTAATGTTGTTCCGCGTCACTACAAATCAACTACCAACCGCTCAAATTATGACTCAGATTGCTGCAACGTCACTCACATTGGTAGCGGCTCCTATCCATGTATTGTGTTCTACTATCATTTCGGTTTTTTACAAAAGCGTAAATTTTATAAAGAATAAAGGACCGCCTGTGCGCTTGAAAAAGCACCGAACGGATGCTGAATAGCCAAGAATGCGCAAAAGCGAATTCGAGCGCGCTATAGAATTATAAATCATACGGATACTAAGCAGCCCATTACCATCTCCTTTGCAAGCACTCTTAATAAAGTATCACAACGATTGTTATCCAACTGTGGACTATTTGCGACTTACTTAGAAATGCGTTCTCAACCGCTACACTCTGCCGAACATCCACAGCCTGAAAGCTGCCGTGAAAGGTACAAGAGTTTTCTGAAAATTTTAACCGGTTGAGGAGAAAAGTGAAATTCCCATGGCTGCAGGTGGCATCATCAGAACAGCTATCATCACTCCCTTCGAACTCTATGAGCTGCTGAGTATGCCTGTTGGTTTAAGAAATGTTACAGAAAATTTCCAGATAACCCCGAATTCCTACTAGGATATGTGGACAATTTCTTGATCACATGTCCTAACAGAGAATTACATCTTCAAAAATGCTATAACTGTAAACATTTCGAAATGCCACATCGGAATCAACTCACTGAACATTCTCTGTCACACAGTTGGCGATAAAAGTAATAGCCTTCTGGATAACCTAGTGTAGTTTCGGTGGATACGTGCTATCACCCAGCTGGAACCAAAGCAATGTAATTAGGTAAATAAAAGTTTCAAATTCCATGTGAACTTCAAATGCATTAAAATGATCGGTAAACTGTAAATCTAGGGGCATCAAAAAGAAGGAATCACAACAGTGTGAATGTGAAAGTATTCTCTTATACAAAATCTTGAAAGGAACCATATAAATTGAGCAAACCACAGTCGAGTAATTACGCACATCTAACTGCTATAATCATCTCATCATTTCTCTAAGCAATTCTTCATACAAGTAAACACGTCTACAGTAACATCAACTAAAACACATTTCACAGTTTACTTCAGATACACAACGCATTTCTAAAGCAAATAATTTAGTGGCAGATGCCTTTTTCATATGCCTTCCTTGAACAGTCCTCAATTAATCAATCTTTGTAATATCGCCGGGCTTAAAAATAGTTAACGGATACGCAAAGTGCATTATCTTCAACAACCATGAGACTACTAATCAAACAGATGGGAACAGGTAAGGAGACATTACCATGTGACACATGTACATGTGGGGACCGTCTAACTGTGCCGAAATATCATAGACGCAGCTTCTTCAACAACTTGAACAAATGTTCTTGTTCAGATGTTCAACAAACCATCAAGCTCATATCAGGACCATTTTGTTGGCCTGATATAAATAAAGAGGTTATTAAGTGGGCACGTTTCTATCTAGGCTGCCGACCATCTATAGCACTAATATGTCCCACAAGTTCTTTCTTATCTTCTGATGCTCGTTTCAGTTTTTGCCATCTTAGTTTGGTGTAACGCTTACCAGATTCAGTTGGATTCTTATATTTCTTAGCATATATGGACCATTTCACACGATGGTCAGAAGTGAGAACTACTAAAAATATTACTGCTCAAACAGTGACCCGCGCTTTTGTCGCACGACAATTAGCGAAGTCCGTCCTAGTCTCAACTACCACTACAGACTGTGGAAGCTATTTTGAACTCGGACTTCTCTGTTGTCTGACTACGCTAATAGGATTCACATGATTCCGAAAGACCACCTATTACCCACAAACTAACATACCGTTCAAACGAATTCATCGACAGCTGAAGGCATACATCTTGTTGAGGGAAATCAGAATGCGGTTGGTGATGATGGACGGACTGAAAGACCAAGAAGCACGACTGAATAGCTCAACGGACAACTGTTTGACACAGGTCACATTTCATTGCTCGAGTAGCAGTTGGTGTGTTTGTTCTATTCTCTGAGGCATTACTGGTGGCGAAGCAAATCTGTGTATCAAGGTGGCATGTGCCAGCCAAACCTGACTACGGCGTCAGGACTGTAGCCATGATAGAGAAAATATGAACTGAACTTCATCGGTTACTTAACGATTCATGTGTATATATGAACTTGATTGCACAGTACAGAATCACTTGAATATAAATACCCGTGAGGATATCAAACTATCTTTCAAGAACACATTTCACATCTCATTCTTACAATAATCGATTCGAAGCTTGAGGGCCATTCAGCAAAACGCTAGAAACATTGACATTTATCGTTCTACGCATATGATCACATAATATATCACTTCATTTGGAATAAAGTTCTAGAACTGTAACCTTGTGGGATCATCATCTGACATGTAATTGAATAGCCGGTTTAGAATGACTTTTACTCATGTGACTGTGAGCTGAGTAGGATAAGCATTAGCTGTCTGAAATGAGTGTTTGCATGTTTCAATTGTGGCCAACAATGGAATTCAATAAGTTTATCTCGTCCTGTCAGCGAACAAAAAATACTGACAATAGACAAAGTTTTATCAATCCATAAATCACGATGTCTTACTTAGATCAACCAAAACCATCTTCATTGGCTTGTTCCACAAAAACATTTACTTATTCACACTGAAAAAAATAATGTACAATGAAGTGATTCAGTCAAACGAAACATCGATTGTTCATGTGATAAATAGGCCGTATGAATATTTGAATACCAGACTGAAATGATATATTTAACATGTGTATGTTCACGTTATTTAGTGTTCAAGTAGACTGGTGGAGCATTGTTTCGACTCAGTAAGTTATTAGTCATGTGATAGCACAGTAGTAATATTTGTTCGGTACATATTGGCCACGCTGAGGTAGGTAGAGCTTCATTACAGGTTAAAATTTCACTATTCATGCATTCCAACCAAACTGTTCAACATTCATCAAAACATATCTTTCTTGGATTCCGTTCATGAAACCATTTATGAAGATCAACTACTGAAAAGCCAGTCAAGAAAATATTGGTCTTGAGTATTGTGATATGTAAAACTTCTCCAGAACCTATATTTACATTTCAGAATTGTCGCTAAGTCCTAACATATTCATCGGCTGAAATATCCGTTCTTCATCAACACAAAAATAAAAAGTCGGTGTGACAAAGGCCAACTGAGAGTGAAAAATATTCACATAGATAAGAGTGAACGATGAAAATTGTTATTCCAAATAAAGCGATGAATTGGGAAGAAGAGAAAGAAGTAGTGGTGAAGCTGAATGTTTGAGAAAAATCCATGAGTGAATGCACGTAATATATAACGGTCGATACTGCGTTATCTTATTCAAAGTCTCGAAACTATTGGTAGTGGTTATCAACAGGACCGCAACTGGTTTGTTTGCATTTTCTTAAGACGATCCAGGTTAGCGCTGAATGATCACAGGACGTGCTGCCATATATCAGTATGGCAGCCTACAACTTCTCCTCAGTTTCTCCGTACAACGGTCATCATCGGACACCGAAGTGGGGTTAAGTTTTGCATTCACTATTCATGTTGCAACCACCTCAGTTGTCAAGGATCCACTGCTCCACTACCCATTCTACAAATTTACTGAGTACCCTGCGTCTAACCTCACACTACCCAATTATGCTCGTTCTTCGCTTGAAAGCTGGAAATCTCGCCTACAATAAATGTAAAGTTGGCTAATAATCGCTACTTAACTGAGCCTTGTCAACACGTGCTAACCTTTCGTCAACCATCGGGGTAGATGTAGGTTCCATGATTGATGAAATGGTTCATAACGCCTATCCAACTTCTTAGTAAACCGTCACGAATAATCCCATATGTTTCGTTCTTGCGGCAACTAATTATCTGTTGCAGTCAGTGATGCCACCAGCTCGTACAATTTAACACTCACAATCATTCACATTAGAACATTCAACTTCGATTCACTTCTCCAATTATTTCCCGTTTATTTTCACTGTACTTCTAATTACGCATTGTAACAAAATGTTCGCAGTAGAGAACAGCGACTGTTGGACTTCAACTTACTGATTTAAAGTAATGTTTACAGCGCGCTTCAAGATTCAGTGTTCAACCAGTGATTGTATCTTCAAGGATAGTCAGTAATGAGTGCCACTGATTGCTTGAATCGAATAATGGACTCACTAATTTTCGCTATCCACGTTCACTGTTGTTTGTAAATTACTGCCAGTTAAATCTGAATCTATTGTTCAGATGTGCACCATAACTTTATCAAACATATGCCAATTGGGTTTTATTATTCATGTTTAGTTGTGATGTTACCTCCATAATAAACGGTGATTTTTCAAGTCTGAATAATACAGAGATGATATGATTTGCTTGGGTGATTAGCGTTATCGAAAATTCATGAGTTCTGTGTGATCAGTTAATCGTTTAGTGTATACAGTACAAGCATCAACGAACTGACATTCCATTGTAAGCATACTCACAATTACATTAATCAGTGATTACGGCCCTTGGTTGAAGAGTCCCTGAATTGTTCTCAATAGCAACGATGCATTCATTAATCGACTTCCATCAGATACAACTTTTCTAAATGCATTCCTAATTTATTTTTTTTGCTCTACGATTTAGTACTTTCATTCCGAGTCATATCGTCTTTGCCCGATATTTAACATCAGCACTAATATTGATAATTGAACAAATATTCACGGATCTCTTAACTGTGTCACATTTTCATGTTCTGACTTGTGGCTAACTTCAATGGGTACTCTTGAATTGACGGCAAAATATTTGTCCTTTTATCACTGAAGTTTGCCGATACTTCAACTGACATCGGCCTCAGTCTATGTTTAGCATCACATGCATATCATAATAAATTTGAAATTCATTCGATATATTTTAGACTTACTTGAGCATAATTTCAGTTGAAATGATAATTCAAATCTCTGCGTCCAGTGACTCAATATACTTTCAAAATGACTACCGTTTTGTGCTTATTTCAAAATCCTTCAGGGCCATATTTCTGTGTTATTCTCATTACTTGGACAACGCATTCATCCACCAAAATTTGCTAAAACAAATAGATCATCACTGTTTATTGATATGAAATTCCTTGCATACGTCACATGCATACACTGTTTAATACTTGTTAGCTATTATGACTTTTCCAGACTGGTTTAGATCCTTTATTCCTGTTGACAGTTTATCGACTATGAAAGCGAACAAAGTGAACATTATTTAGATGATACGTTTGGCCTGAGCGAATTGAAGCGAAGTTGTGATTGGTTTAAAATAACCTGTACATGTGCTTTACAACCGTAACACAATATCACTCGTAAGTGTCGCCAGTAGCTTGAAACCTAGAATAAGACCCCTAGAATGTCTGTCCGTGGATACTTTTATAATCTAGTGCTTCAGTGAGCTTGTTTTCAAAATCGCGTATCGTTTGTAACCACAGGTTTTCAATAGTTTCACCTAAATGCATAGGTTTATAAAAGGTGCCAGTAAAATAAGGTTATTTTGTGTAATTTCATCGGTTGTAATGCACAACAGCAAAGTATATTAGTAAGGCGTTTTGTATGAAAGGTACTAGTTCGGGATCCGTGAGCAAACAGCAAATCAAGAGTGCAAACACATCAAGCTGACGAGTGTCAAATAGGATAACTCACTATTTATAGATTCTATCATCAGTCACCAACCAACTCTCCACAGTCAAAGTGGTCGTGTTTGGTAAATGCTTGTTGATTATTTTGAGGCCCCCAATTATTCAGTCTGTGTTGACATGAGCCTCAATAGAGCAGCGAGTCTCTTTGCTCTTCGTAACACTTCACGCTTTCAAACTAATAGTATATCGAGCTACTTATGAATTAGAAATGTCACACCTATCATATCCTCATTCTGTTTAAACTTAAACATTATTGTTTGAGCATCTCGCAAAACTTTATATTCTGCTTTAAGTTATGAAACATTCAATAGAAAATATGCAAATCACAGTTTTGAATAAAATTGTTGTAAAAAGTTCAATGACCATTGTAATTACTACGAATTCATCAAATGAAATTAAACAAAACAGGTCACTCAATGTACATCACCCAACAACCATATTCCATTTCGAAGTCATAGCACAAAGTAGATTTGATAGCACGATCTCCATCAAACACTACAATGACATAAACTGGCATAAACACGTTTACGGATCTCTCCGATTAGATTAGCACGAGTTATAATCGTGATCTTATTGTTACCAACAGATAATTCACTAAGATTCCATTCAAAAGCAATTGAATCTGGTGGTAGCGAATCGCTGATCCGAATAAAAGTATCCACTGCGTTCTGCAGTTGATTTGCTTGTGAATTGGTAACCCCGGATGTGAGTGATTTGTGCAATAAATCCCACTGTTGATTAGTTGGTATCAGGAAATGCTGACTATTCTCTGTCCATACTGTCCATATTTTTGCTACTGGATCATAGACTTCAGCTGCTACCACTAGACCCTCACCATCACGTCATCCACCAATAATCATTACGATAAGTGAGAGTGTAAATAAGCATCCAAACCTTTCACTGCATCTAATTTGTCTGAATAAACACATGAACTGTAGTCACAAAGACTCTACTTTACAAACTACACGATCAGTCGGACTATAAGCTTTTAAAACACTCATCATTTGTGGCTGTACAGTAATGGTATTTCGCCACTCACAGTATGAAACAGAAGTCCAAGTTGTTTGAATTCGGGCACACTAAATAATCTCATTGATGTACAATAGCCTGCTTCCGTGCCTTTAGTGTGCTCGACCCACAAGCAAGTTTCATGCGTGTGTGATTATTACGGGGTATTATGATGGAGTGTAGTGATAGAACTACAAAACATAAACTCGTTCACTTCCACTGTTGAATTTACAGGTGAAATACTCTGACATGTAGTCATCACAATTTTCCTGACACTCACTAAAATGTTACATTCACTCGAAAATATCCGCTTACATTTCTATGAACACTTTTCAATGTTTCATATATTTTCCAACAGATCAATCTCCATAAACATCAATTCCTTTAAGTCTAATAGTGTTTGGGCTGATATTATGTGAAGCTGAAACAGGTTATTCTAACCTTTGAGAAAATCAATCTATTGATTCTTATCAAACCACATTTTCACCCTGTCACTTATTAGCCCAATAATCCTGACCGTGTTTTATGTAATTGTATGTATGTGAATTACATACCACATATCTGTGACTCATTTTTATCTAAAAATAAATGTCGCCTAACGCTTCCGCAAATCGAGTTTGCTTACTCGCCTTCTCCATTGCGCGTCATTTCACTCCGTTTATATGCTCGTTTGTCTGAATCAAGGGTTTATGTAATAAATGTATTCAAAGTACATCCTCGTACTTGACTGATTTAATTCCTATTTTTCGACACAGTAGTAAATATGAAAGCAATGCTTCTTTATCATCCTTCAGACTATCAGACCACGATGAGATCAATTACACTATCTGTTGACAGTCTCTATACTGAGGCAAAATTACCGTCTGGAGTATTATGGCTATTATTGGTTGCCGAACCAATATCGGTTCGTGATGCGCACTACCAAAGTCGGCAATCCTTACATGTTACTGGTACAAGTAACAGTCTTCTTTAAATGACATTCATGACAAGGCCGTTTTCATCCCATTGATAATATGAGTGCGAATTTAGAAAAAGGGGTTACTGTTTAGAGTGTTTTAATGATATCTAACAAACTAGGTGCGTACACTCACTTGATGCGGCAATCTTGACGTAATAAATCAATGTCCATACTCATTGACAATACGATTATTGGTAGTTGATAGACACTTTGTCCAACGATTCAACAAATATGAATATTCTAGAATAATTCGAATGAAATTATACCTCTTTATATCATCTAACTCAGTGGATGACAGCTTGCATGATAGCATTCCATAAATCCTACAGTGTTATCGCACAGAAAGTCCACATCAATACCTATCTACTGGAGGTTTGTATCATGAATGCCTACACTGAATTGTTGTGTTAGTAAAAAGTCATCTAGAGGCATTGATTTTATATAAGCTCGAAAGCTTTCCATTTTCATATCCTTTCTTATTGCTTGCTGGACGACCCATCACTCTGAATTGACAATGATATATTATGTACAAAAGAAAATATTTTCAATTCTGCAAAATCAATAACATAGCATGAATTTATGGGTGTGTTTCGTTGTTTGTAATATTAACGATAAGTAGCCAGTGGGACTGCCGCAGCAAAATTGGCATAATCAGACTACTAAACGGGTTACTTAGGATCAGAATTATAAACTGAAATGTTAATGAAATAGAAGTTTGTTAAGTTTTTGAGAGAAGAAACAAAAAGGATTAGGAACACACAGTAATATACAAGATCAGAGTAAATTCATTGACTGTATAAACACTTCCTGAGAACAAATGTTTGGTTTAGTGATGTAGATTCTCACGAAGTATACTGTATGTAAGAGTCTGATTCCAGAATGCTATGTAAATTTTGTGGGATTTAACAAACAACTTCGAAAGTCAGAGTTTTCTCTATGTTAAGTGGTATCGACCTTATATGTCAAGATATTGCTCCACATTACTTTGTTTTGTCCTTTGCTTAGCCATGAAATTATAGCTCGGAAATGCGATGGTGCGTTTATCTTGTTGTGCGCTCAATATAACTAGCCTAAACGACATTACTTACTTACTTCCTTAGGCCTGTTACTCCCAATGGGGCATAGGCCGCCGACCAGCATTCTCCAACCCACTCTGTCCTGGGCCTTCTTTTCTAGTTCCATCCAATTCTTGTTCATTTTTCTCATATCTATCTCCACTTCCCGGCGTAATGTATTCTTTGGTCTTCCTCTCCTCCTTCGACCTTGAGGATTCCATATGAGGGCTTGTCTTGTGACGCAATTGGGTGTTTTCCTCAATGTGTGTCCTATCCACTTCCAGCGCTTCTTCCTGATTTCTTCCTCCACTGGGATCTGATTTGTTCTCTCCCACAGTAGGTTGTTGCTTATAGTGTCCGGCCAGCGGATCTGAAGTATTTTGCGTAGACAACTGTTAATAAACACCTGTATCTTTCGGACGATGGATTTCGTAGTTTTCCAGGTTTCCGCGCCATACAGTAGAACTGTCTTGACATTTGTATTGAAAATTCTGACTTTGGTGTTGGTTGCTAATTGTTTTGAGTTCCAGATATTCTTCAGTTGTAGATATGCTGCTCTTGCTTTGCCAATCCGTGCCTTCACATCTGCATCAGATCCACCGTGTTCATCGATGATACTGCCCAAATATGTAAAGGTTTTTACATCTTCCAAAGCTTCTCCGTCAATTGTGATTGGATTGGTACATGTTGTGTTGTATCGAAGAATCTTGCTTTTCCCTTTGTGTATATTGAGACCTATTGCTGCTGAGGCTGCAGCTACACTGGTTGTCTTCTCCTGCATTTGTTGTTGCGTATGCGATAGAAGAGTCAGATCATCTGCGAAGTCTAGATCATCCAATTGCATCCTAGCTATCCACTGTATCCCGTGCTTCCCTTCAGATGTTGATGTCTTCATGATCCAGTCGATCACCAGGAGAAAGAGAAAGAGTGAGAGTAAGCAACCTTGCCTAACACCAGTCTTTACTTCGAGCGACTTTGTCAACTGTCCTCCATGCACGATTTTGCAGTTTAATCCATCATAGGAATTCTGTATGATATTGACTATCTTCTGAGGCACGCTGTAGTGTCGAAGAAGCTTCCATAGGGTTGTTCTGTCCACGCTATCAAATGCTTTTTCGTAGTCGATGAAGTTGATATAGAGTGATGAATTCCATTCAATTGATTGTTCCGCAATGATCCGTAGAGTTGCGATTTGGTCTGTGCACGATCTATCCTTACGGAATCCTGCCTGTTGGTCTCGAAGTTGGGCGTCTACGGAGTCCTTCATCCTGTTTAACAATACCCTGTTGAAGACTTTTCCTGGTATTGAAAGAAGAGTGATTCCCCTGTAGTTGTCACAGTTGCTGAGATCGCGTTTCTTTGGTATTTTGACTAGAAGTCCTTCTTTCCAGTCTTTTGGTACCTGTTCCTCATCCCAGATCTTTCTGAAGAGAATGTGGAGTATCCTTGCAGTTGCCGCTACGTCTGCTTTCAGTGCCTCTGCTGGAATGCTGTCTAGTCCTGCTGCTTTGCCACTCTTGATTTGTCTGATAGCCATGCTGATCTCTTCAATTGTTGGTGCGCCAACATCAATTGGGAGGTCCGTGAGTGCTGCTTCGATGTTGGGTGGGTTCAGTGGGGCTGGTCGATTCAAGAGTTTTTTGAAGTGTTCTACCCACCTGTTTCGTTGTTCTTCAATGTTGGTGATTATCTTGCCTTCCTTGCTTTTCACTGGTCGTTCTGGTTTACGGTGATTTCCAGAGAGTTTCTTTGTTGTTTCATACAGTTGTCTCATGTTTCCTTCTCTGGCAGCCTTTTCCGCCGTCATTGCCAAATCCTCCACATATTTACGTTTGTCAGTTCTGATGCTCCTTTTCACTTGCTTGTTTACTTCTGTGTATTCAGCCTGTGCCTTGACTTTTTCTGCTCTTGTTCGACTGGTATTGATTGCTGCTTTCTTGTTCCTCCTTTCTTGAATCTTATCCAGTGTATCGACCGTGATCCAATCCTTGTGATGGTGCTTCTTTTGGCCCAGAACCTCATGACATGTTGAAGTGATTGCTTCTTTTATCTCTTTCCAGTTGCTCTCCATAGTAGTTCCTTCTCCATTGAGTAGATCATGAAAGGCTTGGAACTTATTGCTGAGGGTTATCTTGAATTTATTGAGTTTGTCAGTATCCCGAAGAAGAGCCGTATTAAATTTTTGTGATATTGTCCTCCCCGTTGTCCAGTGCCTCTTGAGTTTCAATTTCATCTTGGCGACCAGCAAGTGATGATCTGATGCTATATCAGCTCCTCTCTTTGTTCTCACGTCCTCCATAGTCCTCCTGAACTTTTTGTTGATGCAGATATGGTCGATTTGGTTCTGTGTGGTGTGATCCGGTGAAGTCCATGTGGTTTTGTGTATGCGTTTATGTGGGAATATAGTCCCGCCTATGACCAGTTTATTGAAGGCACATAGATTTGCAAATCTCTCACCATTTTCGTTCCTTTCTCCCAGTCCGTGTCGTACCATGATCTCTTCATATCCGGTGTTGTCAGTTCCAACCTTGGCATTTAGGTCTCCCATTAGAATAGTCAGGTCTTTTGTTGGGCACTTCTCGACGATTGACTGCAGCCTATCGTAGAATTGATCTTTAGCGTCTTCGTTTTATTCGTTGGTAGACGCATAGCATTGGATGACGTTCATTGTAATCCCCGTTTTCTTGGTTTTGAAGGAGGCTTTGATGATCCTTGGTCCATGAGATTCCCATCCTATAAGTGCATTTTGTGCTTGTTTGGACAGCATCAATGTAACTCCTTGTGTATGTGGAGCATTTTCTTGTTCATGTCCGGAGTATAACAGCAGCTCCCCTGAAGCTAGTCGTTGTTGTCCAACTTGCGTCCAATGTGTTTCACTGATCCCAAGCACCTCTAGATTGTATCTCCTCATTTCTGCAGCAATTTGGAAAACTCTCCCAGTCTCCCACATTGTGCGAGCATTCCATGTACCTAAATAAATGGTTGCTCTGGTTGTAAGAAGGGGCATCGGCCTCGTGACTTCCGAAGAAACTCGGCTTTCATCGTGAGGCGTCATAATTCTTCTAAACGAAGACCTTCTGACTCCCAGGGCAGAGTTTAAATGGCCTAAACGACATATCGTGTACTAATGAACATCCATTGTAAATCATGCGAGTTAGTGTACATTCAACTTGAAGGACTATGTGGCTAATATTTAGTTTTGTTTGAGTATTAATTTTCGTTACTATCATTACTACTAGTTATGAGTCTAATCAATATTATCTGTTTCGTACGATGAAGAATCCTCAGCATGAGTATATCAGAACGTTTCTTGTTACAAACAAAACAAATAACGATAACTGCATACCTATAAACGTAAATAGCGTTGACGAAATATCTGCAATTAAATAAAATGTTTCGCAAGAAGATTAGAATATATACGACTTCTAATCAGAACACGTTTAAGTATGCAATTTGAAGACTAGGTCAGGTCGATCAATGTGTTTGTCACAGCATATTTACTGGATAATGTATTGTAGAACATTTATATGTTCATTTGTGTGCAAGAATTTTAGTAGGTGTAGGGACTCCTGTGTATATTTTCTGCTGCACCACACCTTCGGTAAAACTGTATGCGTACACTTCACATACTCTGTTAGTCCAAAACCACCATTATCTATTCTCAACTCGCCATCTCATATTAACTCTACCTCATTGTCCCGTTATCACCATAATGTGGTAAGAAAACAACAACATATGTTTCTCATTTTGTTATGCTATGTGCACTTGTGTGTCTATCGCTGTACAGCGCATAATGTACATGCCTTCTTTATTGCTGTTGTCTTCTTTCTGTAAAGATTCTCCTGTTCTACTCATGATCAATACCCTACACAATGGCTTACATAGTGGGTATTATTATACAAGCCCATCTGTTGAATATCATCCTTCGTCATTCTCTGAAACAAGAGTAATAATTTATTCCTTTGTTTCTTGGTTCCAGTCAACTATTTATTTATCTGATAATTAATAATTAGTTGTTTCATATTTGTTTGTTATTATGATTTAGGCTTTGTATTTATTATCAATTTGTCGGAGTAACTTGTCCCTTACTACTGATATCAAACCGAGTACCTCCACGTGCGATTGTGCTGTTAGAAGTGTGTGAGAGATTGTTGTATTTCTGTACGTATGCACACTATAGCCTTGTTTATTTTGCGTGTTTATGCTTTCAACTGAGTTTGTCCTACCGTCAACATATTAATTATCCTTGCGCATGTGGAAGTGTAAACTTGTGAAAATGATTTGATATTTGCAATCAATTATTTGTGTGTTTTTCTAGTTCTCAGCATAGAGTTAGTTCGAACAAAATTAAATGTGAGGTGAATTATTTCCTCGATTGTTATTGTTGTCGTGCAGATGGCAATGTAGTCCAGATAACTGCTAAGTATAACAACAACGAAACGAAATTTACTATTATTATTCCGTGGCCTATGTTACAGTCTACTGATCATACACAGATAACTATTGAAGATTAAGGAACATTAAGCAGCTGTTTCAACGTGATACAAGTCACCCCAGCTTGACTTGTTCATGACACCACAGATAAACTGTTCCACCTCTCGGTAATAGCCACAATCACTTTCAACAGACAGGTGATCATGTCACCATGATAGATTGGTCACTCAACGAACTTTACTGAGGTCAACAACTGAAGTGAGTATATCTCTGTAGACCAGAGAGAGCACACGTCTGAGGGAACCATGGAGATCAGTACGATTACGTTAAATAAGATTTTTTGTCTTTCAAGACGGTAATGTGAATGACGACACATGCCTTCAACGGTTGGTTGGTTATGATGTAGGTTGCTGTGTGTTGACAGACCTTGACTTACACTTCCATTACGTTTTTTCAGGTTCCTAAGGCAATTAGTGAAAATCACGTGAAATCGGGCTTTACCGGTAAAATTCACTGTGGAATAAAAGGAGGTAAGTAACGTTATTTATATTGGGATTTACACTGACCTACATGAACAATCGACTTTTAGCCTTGTCTTTCTTTCTATTTATACCTAATAATCATTATCTCAACACAGAAATTTGCTTTAATCTATCATAGTGATTGAGCATATCTTACTGACAGTCTACATCAGTCACTTGTTTTGTGTGTAAAACATATTGATCGGACAGTAATTGAAGTGTTGAGGAGAATTGTGCAAAATAAAATTGGAATGCTTTTCGTAAACTTACAGTTCAAAGGTTAATGGTTTTTGAAAATTCAATGTCATTTAGGTGTTTACACATCTTGAGGCGAAATTGTCGTAGCACATTTTATAACGATTCATAGTGGAAACGTATCCTGAAAATGTCTAGTGTTTGTAACTATGTGTTTTAAACAGTGGACCACTGAAATAATCTGAATTAAAAACAAAGTATCTATGTCTTCACTTCAACAACCATCATCTTGTCACTGTCACAAAAACCTATTAGTACAATTAATATAAGTCAGTTTGTTCATCGTAAAATTGCGGATGGATATTGAGTGAAGTCGTTGGCATATGTTTAATGGTCGATCTTTAAACAAAATTTCAAATTTTTTTCTCTGAAAAATTAGCCAAAACAAAAGGTTCTGGAAAATGGATCCAAAGTGGCACGTTGGTGGAGCTTGAAATTCTCGGGGGTATATTAAACTTAATTTATCCGAGTTGACTATTTACAGGCTTGATGCATCACGTTTGTTTCGTAAATTTGAAAATTTCATGTGCAATTTCATCTAGTGAATAAATGACATTCAGCCGTCAGTCCCAAGCAATGTTACGCTACACGTGAATTTACTGTGAACATTTAAAATTATGAAGGAAAGATTTTGAACCACTATGGGAGTCTTCAATTCGATCGATTCCACCTAAACAAAATGTGACAAAGCGATTGATGAGATGGAAGTGTCGATTACTATTTCGATTGGCTCATGAGATATCGAATTTCGCCAAGGTATTAAAATCGTGAGAAAACTCCATGAAATTTTAACTAACTTGGAAAAAACAACTCAGTTTCCAAACTCTCAACTTCATCTTTTTCATCCGATAAATTGAATGTATAGACAAGTCAGGTGTTCAGATTTTAATTTGTCACAGTCAGCAGATAATTGTACAATATAAAAAATACTGAAGGTTTTCACGTTTAGTAAGTGTTCTTTTTTTATCAATATGTGCAGTGAGCAATCACAAACGCTTCTCGATTAGCCATGTGTAAGAGTATTGAAATAACTTCAATACGACTGAGAAAATCATTCCATAATTTAATGTTCAGATTGACTCCAAGTGGTCAGTGTGAGTGAATTTACATATTATTTACCAAGTTTCGTATGTTGAAGCGATAAACAAAATATATCTCCATCATCAGACTTATATCAATGAATGAAACTGAAAATCTATTAGAAATGAAATACAGTGGTGGTGAACTGAGTGACAACACGGTGTGTACATTTTTGAATGCATACGTTCATCGAAATCTACCAAATCTGCACGTCAAAACTCATCGTTGAACATTAAATTTAGTTTCATTTGATTCCAATTTGTTGTCGTGAGATGTGAATGACATAGTACAAAAGTGTTTTCTTTTTCATTAATATGTATGGTTAGTAACCACGCACACTTTTCAGTTCACCATGTGTTAGAGTATTGAACTAATACCGTGACAACTGAGAGAATCATTCTATAATCCAATGTTCAGATCAACTTCAGTAGTCGTTGAATAAAATGTTATTCGTTGTAGATGAATTTTCATTCAGTTCCAACATGTTGTCGTGAAATTTGAATGTCATTGAAAGTGTGCGATGCGCAATGTGACGACAAATTAACAGTTAAGGAATTAGTAATTTTAATCCGAAATCACCATTATATCATCGAGTTACAGTTATATGTCTCGTAATTCACCTATCTTTTGTTTGATAACTTGTTTTTCAATCACCTCATTCTTTTCACTGAAAATTGACCGAAACACAATTCCATTAAAGCATGTGAAGACGCATCAACATCGGATGTAAAGTGTATTTGGTGTGAAACAGACAATTTATGCACTACTGGTAATTATATAGATATTCATGAATTCAATTTAAAAGGTTGCCAGGGTAAAGTAAGTAATTGATGGACGTCACAGATTGCTTTCAATATTACCATATCCTACATTGTAAATCTATTTACTCGGAAGAACATTTATTGCTACGAATAATTAATAATTTGTATTCTTGTCTCAGTTCATAAATCAAAGTACAATACTTTTACGATTTTCAATCAAATATGGGTACAATGTTGTGCTTCCATATGGATATCCAGCAATCCATAAAAGTGTTGTTTACCATCTATGCCTAGAGACATGCTTATTTTCAACCTATGTAATGTGTTGCGATTTGCAATGTTCAATATGAAACCGCACATATACGTGAACAGTTAAAAAGTACAGATGAGATCAGTGTGTACGATATAGTGTAATCTGCTTAAAATTGGGTAGCATGATTGGGTAATGAGTGGAGATTCGTAGACTCCAATTGTTGAAGTTCGGAAAAAGGTTTGTTGATTCTCTGTTGAGAAAAACGTATCCTGGATTGATTGCTTCAATAAAGCCGTCAGTTATAATTTTGTCGATTAATATTTAGATTTTGTTAAGGTATGACATCAAAAAAAACAAATTTTATCACACAAATATGAGTTGTCAGTTAGTTGTAGAATAATGTGTACTCTACATACTGACTGTCAAATTGGTAGCGGATATTCCAAATGGTTATTCCTTGATCACATTCACCTCCATAATCAATTCCCACAATAGTCTACGATGAATGTGTTGTGTGAACAATATTTCGTATTTGGGGATATTGCCACTGTTTCACGCTTCAAACGAACAAGGACGTCCACATTTCTAGCAAACAAACTTTTATCAAACACAAAGATACAACTTCAGGGATCACTGAAGCTGACTTAAAACATGAAGTTTAGAAAAGTACTTGAAGAACTAAGTGAAATTTGAAAAATATTTGATAGTAAGTGATTATTTTACTGTTTTTTTCAGAATATGACCACAGAAATGAATGAAAACAGAGAACAAAGAAGTTCAAATAATTCCCTGTACACTGTTATATCACTTGTTGACTATTTCATGGTTGTGTGAATCGGATGTGTCATTTGGCTTATTGAATTATTGAAAGCAAACACTAAGTACACTTCTTTTCAGAAAACAATGAAGGATGATGATAAATTAATGTACACGTGCAATTTCATTAGATAGAGAATAACCGCTGCGTACATCTTTGTGTAAGCATGAAGGTTAGTGTATCAAAACAGTTGAGATGGAATTGTTGGTGCAATGAAGTGATTGACGATGAGTAAAGCAATATCATTCTCACAGGAATGAAGGCAACGCCAATCAGGACAGTACGTGCAGAGACACATACATGCATATAGCATAAAAAATAATATATATATGCATATTTAGATCAGTTAAAAAAAATTTAGGATGATTGAACCAATGAAAAGTCCAGCTAAGATTTATCGTCGTCATCGACTTCATCAACATCTGACTGTTGAGAATAGTCTTGTTGACGAGAGGAGCGGGCACGTTTACTTAATAATTACTTCAAATGTGCCAACTGTTATGATTAGTGTCGTTGTTGGCTTAACACAGTATGCTGATAACGGGACAGTCAGGTAGTGTATATGCAAGATGAAAATTTGTGAGGAGACATTGACGGTTCATGACTAACGAAGTGTGCGGAATGTACGCATATGGATTATACCGAAAGTATTGCACAGCACAGTATATAGGCAGGCGTCGCCGAACAATGAAAGATACCTCATAGCTATCAGTGTTTATGCACGCAAACAATCATATAAATGCTCTACAAGCATGCTGTTAAAGCTGACCCCAGTCAAAAACTTGTATTCTTAAATCAGTTTTTAATTATATGTTGTACACATTACAGTCTTATTGAAGCACATTTAGTTTAATTCCAGTTATTTTATCAAGTCTTTTTATGTATATAGGTATGCAATCATAGTACTTTGTTTTGTAAAGGAAAGTTGTTTAATAATTCATGCTGATGATTCTTCACCGTACCAAACATAAAATATCGATTGAAGTCATTATTAGTCAAAATGGTACTAATGCTAATAGTAATAATACCCATCTACATTAAAATCCAAGTAGTTGGAAGTTGTTTATAGTGACGGCAAAACGAAACTATATCCAAGCCGCATAGTCCTTCAAGTTGAATTTACAATAACTCACAAGATTTACAACAGATGTTCTTTAGTACATGAAAAGCGGCTTAGGCGAATTAAGAGCAATTCAAGGACACAATGCAAATTGCATTGTTTGGTCATGTATGTGAGGCCACTATATGTCACACTTTTATCTCTACATTCAATACTTTCTGTTAATTAGATTGCATTCGCACTTCAAAGATTCTTGTCAAGCTACTCCTTATAATAACCACGGAAGTGGAAGTCAAAACGAACAACAACAACATAACACCGAAGTAAGATCATACCGATAAGGTAGCCTTGCTATGCAAAACCAACTAAATTATATTAAGCTTACTTATCTACCACTTCCAGTATTAAAGATGATGAATTTTCTTGTTCTGGTGCATCTAAATGTATTGAATACTTTGACTGGTCTTGTGGATTTTATTCGGCACATAACTAGAAAACGCGCCATCGTATTTCCAAACGATATCCACAAGGTTGAACAAAGGACAAAACAAAATGATAGGGAGTTCTATCGCCACACATCCAGTTAATACTGGTTACCACATGAGAGAAAACGTCAATGTTTGAAATCCTTTACGAAAGCCAGCTGAATCTACCCTACGATTTCAGAATTCGACTCTTACGTACAGTAGATTCCATACGAATACACATTGACAAGTTTAATGTTTTTACTCTGAACGTGTTCATATAGTATTTGAATTTACCCTAACATTGTATTTAGATACTATCACATGTTTTGAACCCTCTATGTTCCTTCCTTCAAAAGTTTACCGAACTTCAACATTGTTTAGACTTTAATTTCCAATTTCGATATTACGTAACCTGCTTACTAATTTTGATTGTGCCATTTTCACTGCATTCGTCCTACTGATCACCTATCATTCATTTCACAGACAACAAAACCCATTTATGTTTACATCCAACTTCAATTACTGTTTACATTAAAATTCACATTACCACTTGTAATAATCATCTGATTGTTGGAATTTAGCTTAGTTATTTATACATTACAAGGATATTTCATTCACATGTAAGTAGTATAATATCGTAGATATACAATGCAAAACATAGTCATTGTAGAACGGAACAATAACAAATGATTGTAAGCTATAAATGAATCAGCATTATTGGAAATTATATCACTTCTCTATTACATTATCTCATAGTACAGAAACATCTTTTAATTACACTACATTCGCTGAAACTCATTGAACTTAAAATGACGTCAGTCGTTTAAATTATATGATTGAAAGATTTTATTGAATTCGCAGAACCAAAAACAATTTCTCTCGTACAAAGTATTACATTGTTGAGCCAGAGTTATGGATCGTCCAGTAAGCAATAAGAAATGATCTAAAAACGGAAAGCGTTTGAATTTATATTAATTCAATGATCTCAAGGAAAATAAAAGGGAAGTAATTGGAGAAATGAGTCAAAGTAAGAACAATCCGTCTACCACAGTTATTGAAAACGAAATATATATACTAGGTGGATAGTCTGATGAACAAGCATTTCTTGATTTATGTCAAGTTGAATGTTATATTTTATTTAGTTTTGAGTGTCGAATTGCACAAGTTTTAATACATCCAGTTTGCGCTTCATATGCGTATACACCGAAAGGTTATGATATAGTTAAAAAATATACACATCGGTTGCCAATTATATCAATACACTGTTCATGTAAGCAATACTTCTACTGTTCACTTTCATTTAGTGTCACACTCGATAGCTGATATCACCATTGTAATGATAAATTTGAATAGTCGAACCATATTCCATCTATTTCAATGCAAATTATTTGGTAGTATCAGTAGCTGCAACAGTTAGATTGTCGATGAGAACGAAGCATGACATTGTATATGGTAATACATGGTAGCTATTCAAGAGTTCATTCAGTGTTAATGTGAAACATTTTAGATAGATGCAGACAAGCCGGTTGCACTTCTGGCGGTTACCATGACCAGTGGTTTGAAGGCTTTTTATGAAATGACTCAAAACCGGCCACAGTATATTATACGCATTTACTCCTCAATTTCTTTCAGGTATTCAGCAACACTACTATTTCGGTTTCTTCCTTCAGATTCACCTCTTTTACTGGAACAACATTCCTTATTGTTCGTTTTCATTTACATTACAATTATGCACACTCTTTCGGCCTTCTTCTCGTCGATTTGAGCCGATGAACCTGTCGAATAAAACTAAGTGATAATTCTAAATCTCAGACGTAGTTTCCAGTAGTTGTACATATCATAATACCCAAAACTAATATTTTTCTTACTGACTTTTTAGTAGTGGATCTTCATAAACAGAATCCAGGAAAGGCATCTCTTAATGATCATTAAACGGTTTGGTTGAAGTGCATGAATAATAAAATTTTAACATGGAATCATGCTTCACTTTCGTCAGCGTGGCCGATAAATACCGAACAAATATTATTATTTTTGTCATTACACTACTATCACATAACTAATAACTTACTGAGTCAAAATCATACTGTACCAGGCTAGTTGAACATTCAGTAACCGCAAACCCATAAATGCAAAGTGTGTCTCTTCAGTCTAATTCTCACATATTCATACGGCCCACTTATCACATGAACAGTCAGTGTTTCATTTGACTGAATCACTCGACCGTACACTATTTCTTTTCAGTGTGAATAACTGAATTCTGTTGTTTGAATAAGCCAATGTAAACGGTCTTGATTGATCTCAGTAAGACGTGCTTTATTGATTGGTAAAACCTC
Organism: Schistosoma spindalis; assembly: GCA_946903255.1. Lineage (NCBI taxonomy): Eukaryota > Metazoa > Platyhelminthes > Trematoda > Strigeidida > Schistosomatidae > Schistosoma > Schistosoma spindalis. Next base: position 16,727,038 of record OX336419.1, on the reverse strand, counting down.
GCCTATTGACGGTATGTTTCGTTCGTTGAAAAGTGCCGAATGGGACGGGATAAACTTCTCGAATTCCATTGTTATTCACAATTGAAACATGCTAACCCTCATTTCAGAAAAATATTGACCAACATACTCAGCTCAAAGTCACATGAGTAAAAGACATTCTGAATCGACTATTCAACTACATATCTGAAGGTAGAGCCACATGCTTACAGGCTAATAGTCTATTCCAAATGAAGCGATATGTTTTGTGAATGAGAAAGTAGAACGATTTCTGACAATATTTCTAGGGTTTTACTGAATGGCCTACAAGTTTCGATCTAGTTATTGTAAGAATGAGCTGTAAAATGCGTTTTTAAATAAAAGCTTGACATTCTTACGAGTATTTATATTCCAGTGAAACTGCACTGTGATATTAACTTCATTATCTGCGAATGAACTGTTAATTAACCGATGATGCTCATATCATATTTTTCCGACCACGGCTAAAATCCCGACGTTGTAATTAGGTTTACCTTTTTGATGATGGAATTGAGTTACATGAATTGAAGCACTTATTTGTTCACGACCGTTTACGTTCGAAGCGTGTGAGTTGGACAGTATACAGACTAGGAGCAGGTTGACCCTGAAGATAGCGGGTACACACAACCTCACCACACAAATTTTCGTCTCCACTGGTGGTGCTTCAGAGAATAGAGCTAAAACACCAGCAATGAAATCTGAGTTATGTCAAACGGTTTCCGTTGAGCTATTTGATCGTGCTTCCTGGCCTATGAGTCCATCAGTCATCATCAGTCACATACTTATATACCCCAACATGATGCATGCGTTCTAGGTGTTCTGAGCTAGAGAATGGGAGCGGCATTCGTATATATAACACCACTTAAGATCATCTCATTCCTTGTATTTACACAAATATTCCATTTTGTAAATTGTTCTCTGTTGATAAAAGATAACTTTAACCTCGTGTATTGGGGTCGTTATGGTGTTGATCTTAACAATCGTATTAATAAAATTATTATTATTATGCTTATTATCACTATTTGTAATGAACCCAGGTAATATGGGTGAAAAAGCGTCAATCCAATGTGAAATGTTCATTCACTTCCTGATTTTGTATAGGCACTATTTTATATCGAATGTTAAATAGCTTTATGTGTATGAACAGATAAACTCCCACTCCACTTTGTGCTGCCTCCAAAAGCTAAATAACGATCTATTTGTTGGTTTCTTCTATCAATAGAACGAGGGTTACCGACAGGCACGAAGAAGCCTTCAACTGTCAGTATAATCTTCCCACCAGTATGATTGTTTTGTGGGTGGTAGAAGTGGCGTGATTCTTGGGAGAGTAGTCAGACAACAGAAAAGTACGGGTTCGTACTGGCGTTCACGGTCTGTAGTGACAATTGTGAAATGGACTACGTTTACTACCTATCGTTCGACGAAGTAGCGAGTCACTGCTTAAGCAGTAATATCTTTAATAGATTTCACTTCCGACCATCGTGTAAAATGGTCACTTATGCTCAAAAGGAAAAGTATTCATTTAAATCTGATGGGAATTACACCAAATTAGGATGAAAATGACCGACACGAGTATCAGAAAATGGGATAGACACTAAGGAATATCCTTTGTGCTCAATCGCTCTAGATTTCCAACATTCTACATAGGAGTGTGCCCACTTTCTCACGTTTTTATTCATAGCAGGCCAACAAACTCATTCTGATATCAGCTGGGTGGTTTCTTGAACAACTGGATGAGAACGTTGAAGACGCTGCATCGACAACGTTTTGGCATGATTGAACGATCCCTACCTGTAGATGTATCGCATAATAAAGTTTCCCTACCTGACCCCATCTGTTTGATTAGTAGATTTGCGGCTGTGGAAGATAACTAGTGTTCAGGATCAGTTTGCTCATTTGAGGCCGGAAGAGTTTAACGAAGCCGATTTCTCGAAGCCTGAGTTGTAATGTTTTGAATGTATTGTAAATGTGAAGTAAACTGCGAAACATAATCTAGTTGATGGAACTGTGGATAGGAGTATCCGTTTAAAGACGAGCTTGTAGGAAAGTCAATAGTTTATGGCTGTTAAATATGCGTAATTGCTTGGCTGTCATCGGTTCAAGTTGTGAAACCCTTTTGGAAAGTTTTGTGTATGAAAATCACTCCACATACACATCGTTGTGATTCGTTTCTCTTGGTTCTCTTAGATGTATATTTTTTTATCATTTGATTCTATTTGAAATGATACTAATTGTATTTTACTTTTGTTTTTGTTTTTCTGACATCACTGAATTTCTATGTCTTCCCTAAACTTCATCTATGTTGTTTTATTGATTTATGGCGGTTGCCATGCTGATTCGCTCCGCTTCTTCATTGTGCTGCTTGCAACGACTAAGACTGTGCACTTTGATAGTGAATTGAAGCACTGAAGCTGTTTAGTAACCGGTTTATTCAAAATTCTCTCGTATGCTCAGATTAGCTTTTGCACATTCTTGGCTATTCAGAAGATAGTCGGTGGGCATTCGAACATACAGGTGGTTCTGTATTCGTGGTGTGTTGTGCAAGTTTACCGGTTACACATGATATCTTAGGTCGTGTTAGATAAAGTTCAAAGTACTTTTTGAGTATCTCTTTGCAGGATTGATATGTTATGTGTTTATTGGTGCCTGCGCATAACCTAAAATCGGAAGATGAATTTCCAGAAACACACCATTTCCGTCCATTAATCTCCGACTACTCGAGTTGAGTTGAAAATCCACTGAATAGTATGCTGGATTTTCAGATTTACGAAGGTGCGAGATAAGAGCTGGTGAGCGACCAGCGTTAACTTTATATTGTGGAGTCAGGTAGTTAGACCACCATGTATGTATTAACCTGAACCTGATGTCTCTGAATAGGTGATAAAAGCAGGAGTTAGTTAAGCACAGTTCCACAAGTCCTATATTTCTCTTGGAGGTCATAAGGGGTCAGTGTACAATGTGACTCGTTCTTGTTTGTTTGTGCCTGCCTTTCCTTCTGCGTGTTGCAGGCCTGGTTCTGAGCAACGTTGGAAAGGAACCACTGACCCCCTTTGATGAGGTTGGGTTTCATAGGGATTTGATGTTGAATCACTGGTCTTCTTTTGTCGGCCAAACGTTCCACTTTTTGGCGTTAGTATCCCCGTGTTGTGATCTCGTTCGCAGTTGCATTTCAGGGTCAGTAAGAACATCTGGCGAGAGCATTGAAGTCTCATTTTTATTGTTTCTGTTTAGACGGTTGTCACTGACATCGTGGTAATATTGTACCAGTGAATGAACTTGGTGTGGGTGTTGAAAACACGATCATCGAGTGATTTTTGCTGACCTGTTTTGCTGTGTAGCTTGATATAGTATGCAACACTGCGCATCACTCTACATATAGACTCAAACCATGACAGCGTCCGAGTTTGTATCTTTGAGAAGTGATAAAATCAATTCGTCTTACGACTGTTTTAAGTTCGAAGCCATCTTCCTCGAAATACTATTTTCGAACAATATTGTTTACCATAATGCCACTTTCTGATTTCTGAAGTCACACCATTAGTCTAGAAAACACATTCAAGCTGAAGATTAGGTGATAGATTTAACATGAGTAAGGATAGGTTATGCTGGATGCCCTCAGGACTGAGCCATGATACACTGATTAATTTTTCTTGCGTTCACCACTGCTGATCTTCTCTCCGTGTTCAACGTCGAACCAGAATATTTTAGGTTATCTGATGTTCAGCTTTGAGGATCGTGTTGTTGGAACCCATGTGGTCAAAAAATTTTGTGGAATGTACGCGATTGGAGAAGACCTAAATGATCATGGAGCACAATAAGTGGGCAGAAGCCACTGCCATTATGAGATACGTCGGAACGACCTGAAACAATGTTCAAGTGGTTCGCAGACATTTTGTTGTGATGTGGATCAACACTAAATCCCAACCACATAGTCGTTCAAGTTGAATGCACTCCAACTCGGATTTTCAATAGTGGTTGGAAAATAGTAAAGGCAATGGAAGATTTCCATTTATATATTCTAAATCTGAGGACCCAGCACCGACGAAAATATCCCTATGTTTGAAGAAGCTCCTCCATCAACCTTTATTTTCCTGTGGCTATATATCAACCTAATTCAGGAGATTTGGCTAAGATGAGAAATGTTAAAAGTGTCGGTATTAACCAACACAGAACAAGAGCATACGAGTAATTTTTATTTTTAGTAACAAAACAGGGAAGCTCATGCGTTTAAAATTGATAGCATAAACTGCTAATACACGAACGCTGCAAGTTTACCGAGTAACTTCAATGAGCTATGTGAACTCGGCAATGCTAATAATGCTCATATAATAGCATTATCTGAAACTAGGATATCCTCTAAGTTTACAGACCAGGAGATGTTGGGCGGAATACAAACGAACTGATAAAAATGGCACGCAAAGGCAATACAAAAATGTAAGGAACATATGTACAAAAATAATAAGAGAAGATAAAGTTCAGTACCTGACGAAGCTTAACGACAAACTTGTCTGCAATCCGAAAAGCTTATGGCTATGGTTCGCTCTGCCATTCTAAGGGGGCAGCTTTAATCCTGGCAAGACCGCTTTGCGTGATGCTCTCACACACGGCAAGCCGAGGCAAACTACTGAAAACTTGAAAGCCGGCTCACATCACATGAATTTTCAAAGGAGGTCAACGCAGCGAAACTTCAAACTACCGACTGGTGGCTCTTCTCTCTATACCTTCAAAAATCATGGAGTCCCTGATATGCGACGGTTTACAGGACCATTTATTATCACTAAACTTCTCTTCACCCTAATAGTATGGCTCCAGGAAGTTCATTCTTGTATAGACAACCTGCTGACTGAGATGGAAAAAAGAACAACCATTCTTGATGTCATGGAGAAGGTTGACGTCATTTAATTTGGCTTCTCAAAAGTTTGTGATAGGTTCCATCCTTATATGTCTTATCAGTAGGCTCAAACGACTGTGTATTTAATCACTTCTGATTGACTGGCTCACTTTATATGTGAAAAAAGACACTTTAAGGTCAGTGTTAACTTTACTTTCTCTCAGGCTATAGAGTAATTTACTGGAGTCCCGCAGGGTTCCGTACTCGAACCTCTTCTTTTCTTGATTTATATAAACGATCTTTCACAACAGTTATCACCTGAATTATTACTTTTTCCTAATTATGTAAAACTTTGAAGATAGATATGCAACGAAGAGGATATACTGGCATTTCAGGAAGATGCGATTCGACTTCAAATTTGAGCAGATGTCAACGGACTTACCTTTAACACTTCAAGGTGTAAAGTACTTCATCTGAGACATGTTGCAGACTGTAGTTACGACTTAGGAAACTCGTCTCTAGTAGTATCCCGAATTGAAATAGATTTAGGAGTTCTGGTGCCCTACGACTTAAAGTCTTACACCAACTGTGACAGAAATGCCCTTCGAGCAAACCTGGCACTGGTAACATTGAAGAGCATTTTTGGTCAGTTTGATGGGAGAACTTTCCACATAATCTTCAATAGTTTTACTCGTCCCCATTTAAAGTACGGAAACATAGTATTCCTACACTCCAAAAGGATAAGGACACTCTGGAGCGTATCCAACGGCGAGTCACGAAATCAATTCGGGGACTCAAATTCAAGCCTAATGAAGAGCATCTGCAATCACTATACATTTACCGATTGGAGTTTAGGCGTATTAGAGGTGACTTTCTGATGCTTTACAGTATCCTTACCACTCTTGGACATCCCCTTAAACACCTAATTAAGTTTAGCTCCAACACAAACCTAAAGGGTATCACCTAGAAATTAGATACACAACATAGCAGAACGGACTGTAGAGACAACTTCTACTCCATAAGAGTTGACAAATGCTGGAATTCACTGCCGACTGAGCTAGCCCTAGCAACTTTCCGGGAGGTTTTTTAGAGGAAACTTGACCTATTCTTAAGGACTAAGGATATTAGCTTACGATGATCTACCAATTTTGTTTACCTCTATTATGGCTAATGTACCAAGTTACCTGCCTTGAGGTATTGGCGGTCTACTGCTACTAGTCACGGAAGGTCACTAAGCGAAAGCTTCTTTGATTCCGTTCACAACCATTTGAAACATTTCAATTCGAAATAAACCAGTTGTTAAACTATGAACCATTCGACTAATCTTGGAGTGTATGTAAGTTTTAAAAATAATTCATCATGTTAGTCATTTTATTGAAATTGTCGATAACAATTTTTTGCTCAAATAAACTTCAGTATTAATTTGTGAACTATTCAACTTCAAGCCTGGTTTACTTCTATAAACCCTTTTGGTATTCTAGATAATTGTTTAATTATGTTTGACTCATTGTAAACTGGGCATGTTTTGTCTGAGTGTCTATTTATGTAGACATAAATAAACAGTCCTCCGTTTTAATATATATTTGGATGTTCTTCTGTTGTCCCATTCGATCATATTAACGTCGATATTTGTTTTCTCCTCTCTCTTTCCTACACGTTGATACATTTCCAGGTATGTGTGCCTGCACTTATCCACATAATCAAAGACCAACTGCATTCAACGCTTATGTACCTGCATTTATGTGGCCCTTTTTAATGTGTTCATCACAGCATGGTGATTAAAATTGGAGGGATATCGACTACAAATAATAATCACCGTTATTGTCCGCTTGTTTGTAATCAGGTCTACATCATTTAATCACACACCTATTACAATGTCTAATTCTAGTTAGATTTTTTAAGAATACCTCGTCAAAACACTTTCAGAAACGTACAAGATGCTTTAAAAAAAGTATAATCTATATTTCTCTTTGACAAATTTGAAACATAGAAAAAGATGGTTATCAGTTTTTGTATGATACATTATCACAGTACATATCAAATAATATGATGTAAAGTGAACTGGACAAATTAAAAGGTGGTCGGGAATAAAGATGATGATAATAATTAAAACGCTCCATACGAAAATCACGCTGGATAATAAAACAGTATTACCAGGGTATGTTCTTAACGAGTAAGCGAGTAATCACATTGCTTGAAATGTATTGCCCAAATATATTGCATAATTCCGTCGAGTTGTTGCAATATGCGGCTCTCGAATGGTACTACTCTATCAGTTGTAATATTGGTAGGCACGCCATAATAAAAAATTCAATGCCCCACTAGGGTTTTGGCTATAGTTTAGGCTGGAATGTCTTTTGATGGCACTGCTACAGGCCATCGCGTCAATTCATTGATGCAGGTGAAAATGTAACTGTTATATTCCAATTAGAATAACGGTAGTAAATATTGTAATCTATTTATGGACAATTACTACACGTATATTTTTATCGTATAATTGTTAAGTGTCTAACCCATTCATATTTGTGTTCCTCTTTCACTGAGTTTAAATTTGACCCATGAACTGTTATTATACGATTCGCCATTGTCGAGTTATGCCCTATCTATTAATTACTACCTCCCTTACTAACAGCCACATTTGGCTAATTCTTGTACAGATTTTATTCCCTATATTATGGTACAATGTGCTCTGTCTGGTTGTTATATAAACCCAGTATGTTTGAAATAAACTATTCATATCGCAGAGGCTTGGAATGGTGTTTTGTACTTAACCGGCTTGGTTAGGCAGGATGCACCACCAATAAGCGTTCTAGACTGCTCGTAGGTGTTTATGCGCCACCGGTCCGATCGACAAGTCATCATTCTCTAATTGGCCGTATTGTCACGTAATAAAACAAGCAGAGCTCACTCGGCCGCAAGTTATAACAGTAACTAATGCCCTTTGAAATCGGCATCGGTCCCACAATATCGACATGTATATGTTCGAATCTGCTTTCAGGATTAAGGAAATAGCCTACTGCGGAACTAAGGAGGCAATGTATCTTTACTTTCTGGCATTTTATACAAGCTTGCGTCCAGTTACGAATATCCCGGTTCATACTTGGCCATACAAAACGCTCCACGATTAGTTTGATTGTGTTATATATTCCAGGATGCGAAAAGTTTTGCATAGCTTGGAAAATGTTTCGTCTTAGTGATTTCAGAATAAATTGTCTTGTTTGAATAGTAAAAATTTCACACGTGTTGATAACTTTTTCAAATAGAGTTTTTCCGGGTAACAACGAGGTTGTGTTGGCAGATCTAAGTCTGTTTAACTCTACATCCATATTTTGCATTGGTGAAAGGTCATTGTATCTTTGATTGAAGACATAATTATAAAGATTTTAAAGTACAGAAATATAGTGATAATGCCACGGGGAAATGAACCGATAAAAACAAAGAGAAAAACAAATGGTACAATATATAACAAAGAACGGACTTACCAAATTTCACCAATATATAAATTGTTTATAAAATATCGTTGTTTATTGTAAATATTCTCCCTATGTTTAATAATGTTTGCAAGATAATCTTTGCATAAATAAAATAATGACATAATAAATCCACGATTATGATTGTAATTTAGATGATAGTCAGAATTGACATAGAACGCATTGTATTTTCGGAATAAGACCATATGTTGGAAAATAGTTTCATGCTTGCACGCAGGGTTTGCTAATTCCGTAGTGATCGGTAATCAATATAATATTTCAACGTCGTATACAGTTTGTCTTGATAACCGTCATCGTCAGGTAAACAAACTCAATTTTACATGAGTCGCCATACTCATAGTTCACATTTCAAACCTATCCATGTAATCCTTAAACACAACGAAATTTGAATGTATGTTCAACTGTTACATCTCACACTCCACTACGGCATGCCTCAGAAGTTAGCCAATGCCATACAGAATTCATATGACGGATTAAACAGCAAAATCGTTCATGGAGGGCAGCTGACAAACTCGTTCGAGGTAAAGACCGGTGTCAGACAAGGTTGCTTACTTTCACTTTTTCTTATTCTCCTGGTGATTGAATGAATCATGAAGACGTCAACATCTGAAGGGAAGCACGGGATACAGTGGACATCTAAGGTGCAGCTGGACAATGTAGACTTTGCAGATGATCTGGCTCTTCTATCGCATACGCAACGACAAATGCAGGAGAAGACAACCAGTGGAGCAGCAGCCACAGCAACAATAGGTCTCAATATACACAAAGGGAAAAGCAAGATTCTTCGATACAACACAGCCTGCATCAATCCAATCACAATTAACGAGGATTTTGAGGATGTACAAACCTTTACATATTTGGGCAGCATCATCGATGAACATGGCGGATCTGATGCAGACGTGAAGGCACGGATCGAAAAGGCAAGAACAGCATATTTACAACTGAAGCATATCTCGAACTCAAAACAATTAGCAACCAACACCAAGGTCGGGATTTTCGACACAAATGTCAAGACGGTTCTACTGTATGGGGGGAAACTACGAAAGCCTTCATACAGAAGATACAAGTGTTTATTACCGGCTGTCTACGCAACATACTTCGGATACGTTGGCCAGACACTAACAGAAGCAACCCACCGTGAGAGAGAACAAACAAGATCACAGTGGAGGAAGAAATCAGGAAGAAGCGCTAGAAGTGGATAGGATACACATTGAGGAAAGCACCGAACTGCGTCACAAGGCAAGCCTTTACATGGAATCCTCAAGGCCAAAGGGGGAGAGGATCAGAATTGCAAATCTTATCATTACTTCCAAAAAACAAGAATAGTTGTTTTAAAAACTGTCTGTATGTGTCTAATTTTACCGAATCAAAGCGTCTAGCATAACGAAACACACGCGAATCACACGACTGCAACTTGATCTCACTCGCATCTCCTCAATTACATGTTATCTGCGTAATCTTGAGTACACATTTATTTGGGATGACATAGTAATGTAGTGAAAATCTTGGTGTCCAGGTGAATCATTTTATGCAATTTTCTTCTTTTACAACATTCGAAATTTGTACAGTTTACACGGTCTAGTAGGAGTTCCTTAAGGATTGCATAAGGAAGTGAATAAGGCTTTTCTGGGAATGCCAAACATAGATGAGCAGTAGGCTGTTTTAACAATCTATATAAAGTAATAAGTCACAGTAATAATGTCCTCAACATTTTCCGTCATAGTCCACATTTCAAACGTATCCATACAATTCTTAAATGTATCAAAATTTGAATGTATGTTCAACTGTTACATCTCACACTCCATCGTGACACGAATGTGATGTTTATAAGAATTTCATTTGTTATACGAACTGGGAATCAACGAAACCGCACAATTTAGACCAAACACTAATAAGTGAACACAGACAAACGCGTTGTATTTGGAATCCGAAATCAGGCAGTCATCAAGTACAAAGAAATCTTTAGTTCATACTTGCAGCATAAACCTTCAAATTGTATGCATTGACGAATAAGATTTGTTTAATTGGGAATTCTGTCCGATTCACTGGATTGAATATAACATTAGACCAAGTCCTATCACTTCTTTTACTTCCTTTAGCATTTTCAAAGTAAAGATTATTATTCTCTAATCTCACTGTAAATTATCTGACCATTTACTTTGCAAAAACATATTTCTGTTGACCTCAGTTGTTTACAGAAATATCAATGATTATACTTTGTTGTTGTCTATCACGGCATTCCATCTCGTTAATCAAATACTATGGTATTCTATATTCTCTACTATGTATAGGGGGTGTAATATGAATCTTATTTGGAATAGAAAAACTTTGGCTTCTAATAATAAGTTGTTTATTTGACTGATGATCAGCCATACGTACAGAAAAAAGATTAGTGAAATTCTCATTTCACTAAACATTACCACTTTTCTGAAAAGAAAATGAAGTGAAAACATACATTTTGCCCGTCAATTCACAGATGGTCGTGCATGAGCTATAAGTAAACACTGTAACTATTTACCATCTAATTTCAAATGAGTTTTGTAGTCGTTTTCTCATACAATCATTTAGTTTTCACGTTCATACTACTATCCTAAGTTTGTTTTTCTTGCTCTATTCAAACTCAAATGTTCATTGAAACATCAATGGATTGATTTATTTGCAGATCAGTCTGTTTGTTACCTGAAATTTTGTTAGCTCATTCATTTGCTTACAGTAGTCTGTAATAAGATTGAGAAATGTTGAATAATTCAACAATTTCACCGAAAATAGAATGATGTCGAGTGATCCATGTCATAGATACAATTTGTTCTGCGTCAAGGTGGACCTTATCCTCTTGACATTGATCACTGATCAATCAGTGATTCACCAACTTTAAAATCGTCTCAGTTCTCATAGTGGAGGTTCAGTCACAGTCTAAACTGCTCAGTGGTTTCGTCTCCGACTGTGAAGCTGGGTTACACCGGACCAAGTCGTTCACAGAGCATCAGTTCTTTTTCAATGAATTTATGATCAAGCTATAATACTAACAACAGATTTAGATTTATTAAGTTAGTGACGAATTATGACGTAAACGTAGTAAGATGATTAATCTGATTAAAATGTTTTGGTTACAATAATTTATGGTCATTTAAGGTCATAGAAGTGTAAAAATAAAAAAGGTGACATAATGAGCATTTATGAATGAAGTAATAAGAATATGAGACAAAAGGGGGGATGCAGTATTAATAATATTAATAACAATAATAATATTAATATTATTAACGATAATAATAATAATAATAATTAAGACCAAGGTAACGATAACGATGCGATGTACCCCTTTTTATGCCTAATTCTGACTTGCGTTCATGGATGGTAAGAGCTTCGGTTATTTTCAGTAGTTGAATACGAAGAAATCTTGATAGATTCAAAATAATTGGAGATGTCACAGGCATTCGGAGTTTGACAACGCTTTATCCAGTAACACCTTCTAATATGAAGCGTACTCATCAAGTGAAATCAAAAGACAGAAGTGAGGAGGTTCGAAGATATTTTTGACAAACTATCAATATCTCGAGGATCGTCTGAACCAATCTGGCTATCGATTGTAGCAGATGTTGAGCACGGCGTTCTCACATGTGATTTGGTGCAGATGCACGACCGAGTGCCTTCAGCTAGATGATTTCATTAAAACTAATGTGGTCAACATCAAATGACAAAAACCTACAGAGCTATTTATTTTGGGGATTTATTTACCGCTACAGAGCACTCTCCTTCCTTGTTGGGTAGTGATAAACCTAAGACGTGGCCTGCCAGAAGTTTAAACCCAACAAGTTTTTCTTTGGTAAACACTCTTCTGATTGCTTGCTAGGTTTAACACCATCTGGTCGTCTTTCCTTATTATAATGGACCATGATGTACAATATAGTAAAAAAAAAGGAAAAGTGTAATCAAGATTTCCGTTTCTCACAAACTTCATCGTTCTTTTATCGTCTTTTCCAGCCGTGCTGGAAAAGAAAAAATGTGTAAGTGCATGTCGAAATACACTCGAACGCGCGTGAAAACACAAAACGGGCGAAAAAATGAAAATGAACTCATGTTCACGTAATAGCGTTAAAAAAGGATTTTTATAATATCGTTTTTTTGTTTTTTCTTTTTTGAGAATAAAAATAATAAAAATACATAAGCATATTAAATTCGGGTTTTTTTTAAAAAAAATAATTATATATAGTACAATGGAAAATCGAGACGATATAAAATGTAAACTTTTATCTTACGTGCAGTAATCGTTCAAATGTTCTGGAAACCTTACTCTTCTTTCAGAACGCGTTGTTTTGAGTTTATTTTCTGATACCACCGAAGTATCAACGTGTGCGTCGGCTGTCGATTGAGGTATTATAAGGGCAGGATTTGCGTCGTGCGATTTTTATTGAAGGAAAATCGATGTGCATAGGATTTTCTTTTAAATTCGCTGCTTTAAGTCGATCGATGCTGATGCTTTCGTTGGTTCCGTTCTTATCGATTATATAGTACTTAGATTCGCGTTGAAGAACTTTGAAAGATCCTTCGTATGCTGATTCGAGAGGTCGTCGATGTGTGTACAATATCGTAAGTCAGGTTGAACGAAAACATCAGTTGATTGTCGTCGAGTGGAAACAGGTTTAACTGAACGCATTACGTTTGTAAGCCTGTTCGCGTAGGAGGTTAAATCCATGTCCATCGAAGAGGATGAAGGATTCACGAATTCCCCTGAAAGTCGGACAGTCGTACCATAAACGAGTAGAGACCCAGTGTATCCAATGTCAGCTTTCACTGCATTGCGAATACCTAGTATGACGAGTGGAAGAGCGTCAGTCCACTGAGAAATGTTTGCGGCTGTTAGTGACGCTTTTAGTTGTCGGTGAAAACGTTCTACTAATCCGTTTGCTTGTGGGTGGTAGGCCGTCGTTCGGAAGCGATTGATTCCTAGTTTCACGGTCAGACAACGGAAAATTTCAGATTCAAACTGATTGTTGTCGGGCAGCCGAAGTTTGCTACCCATCGTTTGACGAAGGCGCGGGTTACTGTTTTAGCAGTAATGTCTTTGATGGGTACTGCTTCTGGCCATCGAGTAAAACGGTCTACGCATGTTAAAAGATAAAAATATCCATTCGAATCTGGTAAAGGTCCCACCAAATCCAAATGAACATGATCGAAGCGAGCATCGGGAGTTTTAAACGAGCCTAGGGGACATTTGTTATGTCCATTCACCTTAGATTTCTAGCAGCTTACAGAGGAGCGTGCCCACTCCCTCACGTCTTTATTCATACCAGACCAGCAAAACCGTTCTGCTATAAACTTGATGGTTGCACGAACACCTGGATGAGAAAGTTTGTACAACGTGTTGAAGACGTTGCATCGATAATGTTTCGGCACGATTGGACGATCCCTACCTGTAGATGTGTCACACAGTAAGGTTTCCTTACCTGTTCCCATCTGTTTAATGCGCAGTTTAAGTGTTGTTGAGGCCAACTCGTGCTGAAGATCACTGTCTTCTTTTTGAAGCTGGGCGAGTTTAAAAAGGTCGATTCTTTGGAAACTGTTCAAGGAATTTATATGAGACAAGGCGTCTGCAACTACATTGTTTGCTCCAGAGATGTGTCGAATATCTGAAGTAAACTGCGAAATGTAGTCCAGTTGTCGAGACTCACGTGGTGAGTACTTGTCTGAAGATGAGCTTAAGGAGAAAGTAAGTGGTTTATGGTCGGTAAAAATGGTGAATTCATGGCCTTCGATATAGTGTTGGAAATGCCGGACAGCACAATACATAGCTAGGAGTTCCCTACCGAATGTGCTGTACCTCGATTCAGTGTCTAGCAACCGTCTAGAAAAAAATGCCAAAGGTTGCCAGGAGTGGCTAACCCATTGTTGTAAGACTGCTCCGATTGCTGAGTCGGATGCGTCGGGTACTTCAGGGTCCTTATGAGCAAGCATGGTCGCTTGAGCGATACGCTCCTTAACCGTGAAGAATGTTTTTCGTGCGGTGCCATGCAGATTGATGGATTTCGCATTTTCACGAAGTTGGTCGGTAAGGGTTTTCATAAGTAACGCGCATTTAGGTATGAATCGTCTATAAAAACTTACCAGACCGTTAAACGTGCGCAATTGCTTGATGGTGGTCGGTTCTGGGTAATCCAGAATGGCCACCACTTTTGTTCTAAGGGGTCCTGTAGTCGTGATGTGATGTGTAACGATCCTGGTTACACACGGCAATTTCGGTTGCGATTGGTAAATGCCAGAATATTTATCGAGTAGTGGTTGGTAGAAGGGGTCTATAGTGTGCTCAATAGTGACTGAAGGTAACACGCAACCAGAAAAAGAAGCCAGACAAACAGATAAATTAGTATTTCCATCTACTAGCCTCTGTTTGCGCGTATCGATAATTAAGTTGTGGTGCTGTAGAAGGTCCATAACAATGATTGGCATAGAAAGATCCGCAAAAACAAAGATCCAGTGAATGCGTTTGTGTAAACCCACGTTAAGACAAACATACCTTTTTCCATACGTAGCGATAGGTTTTCCGTTTGCCACCTGTAGATTTAAAACCGATTTTTGAAGCCGGTCGTTGGAATTTGTTGGGACAACGCTAACTTCTGTTCCAGTATCGATGAGGTAGCGAACTCTCGTTATCACATCTGTGACGTATTATAGACGGCTATGTTAGCCGGCTTGGAAGTTTCTCGAACCGTTTTTCGTGTCCGCCAATTTCGAGTTGGGAAAATTGCAGGGTTTTCTGCAATTTCCGGAGGACATTCTACACTGGTTATGATACCAGCACCAGTCAGGATTATCCGTCTCTCGAAATCTAGATACCGACCGCCTACGTAATGGGCTTCTTCAAGGGCTGTGTGGCCGTTTAGGGTCGTTACGGAGTTTGAGATGACGCGTAAAAGTATGACATAACTCTGTTATGTCATTCTGAGTCATTTGAGGCTTTTCTTTGACTGAAAAAACCTCGGCGTTATAAGATTTAGTGATTTCAAGGATGCGGTCGACAGATGCAGCCATCTCGTCTATGGCGTTGTTTTGAAACGAGACCAGCACAGCTTGCACCAGTTAAGGAAATTTTGATAAGAAAAGCTGTTTGAATAGGCCATCATCGAAGGTTCTTTGGCCAATGACTTCTCGCATTCTTTTCAACATGTCTGTTGCAGAACCGTGTTGCAGTTCGATGTTTTTAAAGAGTTGGTCTAACCTTTGCCGATCGGTTAGATCTCCGCGTTTGAGGATAGCCTGTTTCAACGTTCGGTATGGGTCAGAAACACCACCAATAAACATACTAGGTGTTACGTACCTGTTGAATTCGCGCTGTAGTGCCTTGACTACTGCGAGGAATTGTGCACGTGTATCGTTCACGCCGTGCTCGTAAAAGTCGGCTTCTGCGTAGCATAACCAAGCTTCGATGTTGTCTGACCAAAAGGGCGTAAGTTGAATGAAGGTGGGGACACTTTACTTACTTACTTACGCCTGTTACTCCTCGTGAAGAAGCATAGGCCGCTCACCAGCATTCTCCATCCAACCCTGTCCTGGGCATTCCTTTCCAGTTCTTTCCAGTTGTCATTCATCCATTTCATGTCTGCTTCTATTTCCCGACGTAATGTGTTCTTTGGCCTTCCTCTTTTCCGCTTCCCTTCAGGATTCCAAGTTAGCACTTGTCTCGTAATGCAGTTTGATGGTTGCCTCAATGTATGTCCTATCCATTCCCATCGTCTTTTCCTAATTTCCTCTTCAACTGGAAGCTGGTTGGTTCTCTCCCACAAAAGGCTGTTGCTGATGGTATCCGGCCAATGGATGTTGAGTATCATGCGTAGACAGCTATTGATAAATACCTGCACCTTCTTGATGGTGGTTGTTGTAGTTCTCCAAGTTTCAGCTCCGTACAGTAGAACTGCCTTGACGTTCGTATTGAAGATTCTGACTTTGATATTGGTTGAAAGTTGTTTTGAGTTCCATATGTTCTTCAGTTGAAGGAATGCCGCTCTAGCTTTGCCAATTCTTGCCTTAACGTCTGCATCTGAACCTCCTTGTTTATCGACGATGCTTCCCAGGTATGTGAAGGATTCCACGTCTTCCAGAGTTTCGCCATCAAGAGTGATTGGATTGCTGTTCTCCGTGTTGTGTTTGAGGACCTTGGTTTTCCCTTTGTGTATGTTGAGGCCTACTGATGCAGAGACTGCTGCTATGCTGGCTGTCTTTATCTGCATTTGTTCGTGTGTATGTGATAGGAGGGCCAGGTCATCTGCGAAGTCCAAGTCGTCTAATTGGTTCTGAGTTGTCCCTCGTATGCCGTAGTTTCCCTCAGATGTCGAGGTCTTCATAATCCAGTCGACCACCAGAAGAAACAGGAAGGGAGAGAGTAGACAGCCTTGTCTTACTCCGGTCCTTACTTGGAATGCGTCTGTCAGCTGTCCTCCGTGCACTACTTTGCACTGTAGTCCATCGTATGAGTTCCGGATAATGTTGACAATCTTCTCAGGAACTCTGTAGTGTCGAAGAAGTTTCCATAACGTCCTCCTATCTACACTGTCAAACGCCTTCTCAAAGTCAATGAAGTTGATGTAGAGTGACGAGTTCCACTCAATTGATTGTTCGACGATGACTCGTAGTGTCGCAATCTGGTCTGTGCACGACCGGTCCTTACGGAATCCAGCTTTTTGATCTCGAATTTGAGCGTCTACTGCGTCTTTCATCCTGTTCAGTAACACTCTGTTGAAGACTTTACCCGGTATTGACAGTAGTGTAATGCCTCTGTAATTTTCACACTTGCTCAGGTCTCCTTTCTTTGGAATCTTGATGAGGTGTCCTTCTTTCCAATCCATCGGCACTTGTTCCTCCTCCCAAATCTTCTTGAATAGAAGATGAAGCATGCTTGTAGTTACTTCGATGTCTGACTTCAACGCTTCAGCTGGTATATTGTCAGGTCCTGCTGCTTTCCCGCTCTTGATTTGTCTGACGGCCATTCTGATTTCTTCTGTCGTTGGTGGATTGACATTTATAGGAACTTTTTATTGATGCAAATGTGATCTATCTGGTTCTCTGTGGTGTGGTCCGGTGAGATCCACGTAGCTTTGTGTATACGTTTGTGTGGAAATGTTGTACCGCCTATGACCAATTTATTGAATGCACACAGATTTGCAAATCTTTCTCCGTTTTCGTTTCTCTCTCCCAGTCCATGTAGTCCCATGATGTCTTCATATCCGGTGTTGTCCATTCCGACTTTGGCGTTTAGATCTCCCATCAGAATGGTGAGGTCCTTTCTTGGGCACTTCTCTATGATTGATTGCAGCCTCTCATAGAATTGATCCTTAACGTCGTCGTAGCTATCATTGGTGGGTGCATAACATTGGATAATGTTCATTGTGATCCCCTCCTTCTTTGTTTTGAATGATGCTTTGATGATTCTGGATCCGTGAGATTCCCATCCTACAAGTGCATTTCGTGCTACTTTTGACAGCATTAGAGCAACTCCCTGAGTGTGTGGAGCATTTTCCTCTTCGTGACCGGAGTATAGCAGCATCTCTCCCGTATTTAGCCTTTGTTGTCCAGCTTGGGTCCAATGGGTTTCACTGATTCCCAGTACTGCCAAGTTGTATCTCCTCATTTCCGTTGCTATTTGACTGGTCTTCCCGGTCTCCCACATTGTCCGGACGTTCCATGTACCTATAAAAATTGTTGCTCTGGTTGTTAGAAGGGGCATCGGCCTCGTGGCTTCCGAAGGAACTCGTCTTTCACCATTAAGCGTCATATTACCTCTAACTCCCAGGGCAGAGTTTAAATGGTTTGAGTTATTTTTTCTGGTTAGCGTTTTTTTAGCGAGTTAGGTTTCCACGGGATGGGGACGCTAACCCCATGCCCAACCCTCCTCCTTTACCCGGGCAAGGGACCGGCAGTAACTCTGGAAGAGCTACAGGCGGAGTTTGGGGACACAGTCTTTAACTAAAATACCTTAGGTGTCTGTTCATTCATAGTGATACATTAAGTACGAGAATGGACGAGTGGGAAATATATATATATATATCCAATAACACGAAAAAAATATCACAATGCATAAAATCCCAAGAATGAACAGACCCACCGTTTTCAATTTGGTGTAACAGATCACGTCGGGCTCACCAATGAAGATGCCACAGGTATTCATAGTTTGACAACGCTTTATCCAGTAAAGCATTCACTTTTCGAGATGTTGCCTACTTGCGACTGAAATGGCTTAATTCTGAGACTTTCATTGTCTTCCTTGAAAATATCAGTGAGACAGAATTTTGTTGATTATGCTTTTTAAGACGCTGAAGATGCCGGGTATTCAGAGTTTGACAACGCTTTATCCAGTAACACCTTCTAATATGAAGCGTACTCATCAAGTGAAATCAAAAGACAGAAGTGAGGAGGTTCGAAGATATTTTTGACAAACTATCAATATCTCGAGGATCGTCTGAACCAATCTGGCTATCGATTGTAGCAGATGTTGAGCACGGCGTTCTCACATGTGATTTGGTGCGGATGCACGACCGAGTGCCTTCAGCTAGATGATTTCATTAAAACTAATGTGGTCAACATCAAATGACAAAAACCTACAGAGCTATTTATTTTGGGGATTTATTTACCGCTACAGAATCATATATATAAACTTAAAAACAAACTGTGGATCCGTAGAATGTTTACGGTCTATTAAGTGTTCAACTATAGAAGTCCTAACTGCTTTCCTGTCACCCTTGTAGAACCAAACTGGGATGTATTCCCGTATCCGAGTTGAAAGAAAGCGCTATCTACAGCCCGTGTACGTTGCTCCACAAGTGCAGATGAACTGATAGATTCACATGGAGCCAACCAGACGCGGAAGCCTATCTTTTATGGATACAGAAAATGAGTCCCTACTAGTGAACGTTATACTGGAAATAAATTGAGGAAATATATATCTTCACAGCAAAACTCGAAAACCCCTGATTTAATTTGTGTTAGTGTATTTCAAAGGTTTCGCTTACTAAGACGAAACACTTATCTTTCCAGTGTTTCCTGATCGTCAGTGACTGTCTAGAATCAGTAATCAATGTAAGCTGTGGAAACTCAACAATGTTTTGTAGTGATTAATTGGAAAACCATTCAGTCACCTCAGCAAAATAATGACACTATTAGATTATTTCTCTCTGCTTTTTCTTTTGTTTTCTCAGAGTTATTCATCTAAATCTTGTTTGAAGGCGTTTCTCATCAGGATTACTCTACTTATGCTCTACTCTCAGTTCTATTTTTCTTAAACTGTATTCTGAAAAGGAACTCAGACAGTGGTACAATTCGAATATAAATGAATTTCATTTATCTGTTCAAACTCAAAACCATGTCATCTACTGACAATTTGAATCTCTAACAAATCATCCACATATACCTCTTTCGATGATCCAAACCATCTATATATCACAGTCCGTTATATTTTTAAACGCATTGCGAAGTCTTTCATTGAACTATAAGTGTCCTCCAACAATATACTTTCTCACTCACTCCCTATCTCTCTCCTTATATATAAATTCTCAGTATGTTCTCGACTTGGTAGTTTTTGCTATTGTGACTGTAACAGAATATTTATATCAATCTTCAATTTTGTTTAAATGAACATCCTCTTCATTTATTCATATGTATAGCTATGAATATAGACGTATTCCTTTACAATGATGTTGTTTTCTCTAAACTGGTTAGGCAAATTACGAAGCTTTGAATATTCTTTCCCATTAAACCATCCATTTCAAATGGTATGACAAGTGGTTGGATTCAACTGAGCTACCATTTTTATATGTTTATATATCTACTCTTCTTTGTTTCTCTATACTTCCGCCCAGTTGATTCATATTAATATGAGGTAAGTTGAGTTTTCACTTTGAAAATACATACACGCACACAGCGTACTCAATTCACACTTACCTTTTTTCTAATTTCTTTCACTGAAACTCATCATCAAACCTTGCACACTTTAAGTGAATAGAATCTGTAAAATAAATATCGTCCACATATCTTCTAGGGCAAACTGCATTCAATAGTTTGCTTTTAAGCATTACCAAAGTGGCATTTTTCGTCCCTGTGTTCTTTACTTATAATTCCTTTCTTGTTATATACATATTACATATGTACACGGAAAATGACCCTGGTACTATTGTTGGTTTCTCTTTCGTAACATTGAGTTTATTTCTCGTCATTCTACACAAAAATACTAAAGTATGCTTGTCCATTACTTACGTATATATAAGGAAATAAATATCCATTTTCTCAATGTAATTGACCTTTGACTTTTTGTCTCCATAATATGAATTCTATTGTTCAATGTTTGTTGGATAGCACGCAGGTAACTATGGATTAAGGTATCTTGCTAGCTGACAGTTGTCAGTAAAGTGTACCTGGTAATTTCAAGAAAGTGGTTCATTAGAAATTCGAGCCCTCATTAATCAGATCTACAGTCACAGTTGTTACCACGGACTTTTGATGGAATCGACTGGTGATCGAATACATGTTGTTTTTACCAATAACTTCCCATCATATTCTGAATACAAACTCAAGCAAGTGGAATTCACCACTTATCAAGTCAAAAATAGACCACAAACAACGTTTTATGCAAAAATTAGCTCTTAAACATTTTAGATTTTATTCAACTCCCTAACTATTGTGTTGATGAGCATGAATGTTCGTAGTTAGTTGTAAAATGTGGGGTTAAAGCAATTAAGCGTCGAACTATTTTCTAATATTATATAAGTTGCCAATATACAGTCGTAAGCAGTTTTATCCATTGTGAGTATCATTGATTTTGACTGAACTGACATAGTATCATGTAACGTAACTGAGAAAGAAATATTATATGAGTAACAATTAACGTTGATAGCCTTTTCTGCCCGTTTTTAGAACATATACAAGAACTGCAAGTGCTGTATTAATCAGTCACATATTCCTCGAAAGTAAAGCGATGCGTGCTTGTTTTGAGTATGGCGACTAAATCATGTCATAGTTAATACTAATTTATGTGTCCATTATAGGGTTGACGAGTGAATTTTTGTAAACAGAATCCGAAATCCCTGACCAAATTATAAACAAAGTTCTAGTGCATATTGACGAGTAATGTCTAAATAATGCTTATCAGTAGAATTATAGTCTAGTTCGGCACCAATACTACTTTGATAATAGATTTAATCCCAAAACGGTAAATTTGTCATGTGATTGCCTAATCTGTGAGTTCTTACGTGGAAATTACATCCATGTCTACACTGACTCGTCGTTCCGTGACAATTAACAACGATACTTAGTTCTTCTGAGAAGAACATTTGTGCTGGGGATAGATTAGTACATTTAGTGTGAATAGTAACAAGTTACACATAACAAGCACGTCTGCTAGGCTGAGCCATGCCATCCGATTACATGAATGACACTACAAGTCGTAGCGAAGAAACTTATATATACAACTCAATATTCTAGTGAAACTTCTAAATATTCTCATTACTACAACATTTCGTAACAAAACGGGTACTTATGAAGCAAACACGTAGTCATTTTTAATTCTCACAAACAGTTACCCGTCAAGATTATCAGTATATCTCCCCATGATACTACGAAGAAGACGAAAACAAAAGTTGAGCAAACGTTTAATAATGCGCCATAACTACTGGTACAGGAAGAGGAATATTTGACGCACAGAAATCAGTTTACAAGTTGGATACACATTTAAGCTAAAAATACTACTATAAAGTACTTCCTATAATAAACAGTTCCTGTCAGGTCTCCGTATTCTTTTATATTTCGCTCCATATTTTCTATCGTATAGAATAGTACAAAAAGACTGGCGTTAGAGGAACTACAGTCTTACCTACTTATTGATGATTTTTAACTAAAAATTGGCATCTCTGAGTCTGTACATAATTTTCGCTCCATCTGGGCAGTAAAATTGTTGTTATTATAGGTGTGAGTGTTATCTATCTTTCACCGACTTCAATGTCGAAGAATATGATGAACTATACAGTTTATACTTCGTAATTGATCGAGTTAACCTGTAAGAGTTCGTCTACTTATGCATGTCAGTAGCATCCTAAATTTTTGAGGCAAGGATACTGGTATGTCACAAGCTATCCACAATCCAAGTTACATCTGCTCCCGATTCTTTTTGCTTTCAGGCATACAAAGGAGGACGCGCTTGATCAAAATTATCCTCAAAATTCACCCAAACCGAACATTTTCCCCGAAATAGGGAGATTAAGAAGGTACAGTCTTCAGTATTAAGGATGAGAGCTTTGTCGACCTATATTAATCCTTGCAGTTTATGACACTGCGTAGTTCTAATCTCGTTTTGAATATATCAAAAGAAGGTGCTGATAATGCGTGTTCCGATGTAGAATTTGGTGCAAAAAACGAAACTCCAGACGTAAACGATTTCATCTCGGCTTTTGAACTGTCTTAGAATGTCCTTTCAAATGATCAGTCCTAGGCGGAAGGAAAATATAAGACATATTATACTGAGGACATCGTTCAGTATACGATAAGCCACTATTAGATCACCCCGTATTCTACGGTAAGATAATCGAAATCAGTAAAGGTGTCTCAGTCTGTCTTCATAAGACAGGCCAGATAGATATTCCACCATTTTAGTCCCTCGTCATCGGACTCGTTTCAGCCTATCTGCTTCAAACTTGAAACAAGTATTCGCTGCCTGGATCCTATATTTCAAATGTGGTCACCCGAAAGTCAAGCATAATAACCTAACTGTTTCGTCATCTCAATACTCGAAAGACCTACGAATAGACCATAATGACCTATAGTGTTTTGGAGCAGTAGCTTGACAGTTACTGGTGGTCACTGCTTATTATGACTCCAAGATCTCTAATTTCTTACGTTGAGTTGCACGAATCCACATATTGTGTAGTGATACGAATCACCATAGTTATCCAGTTGCATAACCATAATCTTGTTATGATTTACTTCTGGTGACCACCTGTCGATCCGTGCCACCAGTGAGCCAAGATCATCTTATAATACTATTCTATCTGACATAATGTGTATGGGTCTCCAAATCTTTATGTCATCGGCGAAGAGTAGAGCGGATGATTTGACTACAGTTGGCAATTCATTGACATAATGTAAAAAGAAAAGAGGATTGTGCTTTGAGGAATTCGCTTTTTACATGTTCCCACGAGAGAGCTCCATTTACCCTTACCCTTTGTCTCCTGCCATGGAAAAAGTTACCTATGCAATCTACGACTGTATAATTGATTCCAAAACACTCCAGTCTAAATTTAAGACAACAATGGGAGACCTTATCAAAGTCTCTACTTAGATCTTTGAAAATTACATCTACAGGGATATTCTGATCTTTTGTCGCAGCCCAATATTTTTTGCAATGAAAAGATTCATCAAGCATGATAGGTCACACCAAAAACCATGTTGTTCCCTGGAGAAAAGATTATGCCCTTCAACATAGTTCATAGCGGATAACCGAATGATTTTTTCCATCAGTTTTGCAACTGCACTAGTTAAGCTAACGGTTCTGTAGTTACTAACTAGATCCCCACTCCCAGCCTTATACACGGACTTATTATCGCGTCTTTCTAATCTCTAGGCAGTATGGAATGCCTCAGAGACATATCAACCAGTATCATTAATGGTTCAGCAATTACATCTGATAGGGATTTCATAATTCTAGGATGAATATCATCAGAACCACTGCTGAATCAGTCTTAAGACAGTACCACTCTCAATGACTGCAGGGTCCATTAACAAGCCACCACAATCACAATGAATCGTTGTCCATTCTTCATTACTGAGTGAAAACGCTTTAGCAAAATATTCCGATAAAACTTCAGCTTTTTCGGTATCATTTCTTTCCAAGATTAACGAACTTTCTTGCATCAAAAGTGATGGAATTCCACCACTTTTCTGATTTCACCTTTTTATATACAAGAATAACCGTTTTGGACTATATCTACAATCTTAAGAAATTTTTTTTCATATGACCGTCTAGTCATACTTATTAACGCTTTATGAGCATTCGTTATCTTACAATAACTGGATCTGTACTGTTCTAAACCAGTGGAGATGAACATACTTCAGTGCTTTTTCCCACGTTCAAGAAGGTTTTTGACTTGTTTAGTTATCTATGGTGGACTGTTATTCTGTCTATGTGGTGCCAGGTGTGTTATGAACGAGGGCGTAAGTAAACTAAACTTCTCTTTAAATAAAGATCATGCTTCTTCAACCGATAAGCTAGTATCCACCGAACAATCTGTCTCAGCAGCGCTCTCCTGAATGGCTTATATAACAGCTCTCCGTACATTTGAGCGAGTCTTAACCTGATCGTATATCATGTTACTAGCTCTAAACGTCAGTGACAAAATAGCGTGATCCCTATTCAATAACGTGGACGAATATTCAGGTTGGAGATATCCTCAGACTGACGAGTGACTACCAAGTTCAACACAGAAGAACCTTGGTCTGCAACAAAACGTGTGGGTTTGGACTTATGCTGTACTAATGCATGCTCTATTACTTTTATCAGGAACTTACTATCAAAGGAGTTTGTAGTTCCTTCCGTGGTCATCTCAATCCAGTTAATATCAGTTGCTTTAAAGTCTTCTAGAATCAAGCATCTGTTATTTGCACACCATAGGTAAAATGTTCTCCAAAATAAAGTCATCAGCTGAGTAGATTGGGCTGCGATAGATGACACCGAATATAAATGTACTACATCCAATAATCAGCTCATAAATGATCACTTCACAAGTTCAACTATCATGGGACTCGCAAACAGAGCAGAGGATATTTATTTTATTGGCCATATGTAAAATAACGCCACCTTCTTTCTTACATCGATGTCTGTCACTCCCTAGGTGGTGGTAACCGGATAATTCTTGAGTCATGTCAAAGTCCTGGACTAACCAAGTTTCTGTCACAGCTACTTTGAGTAGCTGTAACCTGTTTACCAATGCTTCTAGTTCATAGACTTTATTTCTTAAACTACGAGCGTTTGTATATAAAACTCATAAGGAGAACGGCCTATCCACACAGGCCATGGTGGCATTCGTTTCCAAGACCTGACTATCCGAATACCCACTAATTAGAGATTTTCCTCACTGTTTTGTCAACAAGATTCTGGTTCACATGGTGCCGTCTTCCTTTTTATTCTATCATTAAGAGACATGTTATGTCTTACTGGGATGTCGGTATTGTCGTGACTACGAACGCTACTTAACAGTAGGTCACGCTGCTTCTCCGACTCAATGAGTACCTTGAGATGTCTATATGGTCGGTGTTTAACACTGTTGTCGGTCCTCTTACCTATTCTAATCAATTTTTGACCCGAACGTTTTTACAGTTATTTGGCAATATGAAGCGAGCCTTCCAAAATCATGTGCGTGTCTAATTTTGGGATCAGAATCGTTTGACTATGGCAAATTACTAACAACAATATTCGATAAGATTAAATCCTTCATCTCAATCAGGCCACAGTGAAGTTCTCTCTTACTATCAAACTTTGGCAGCGTATTTTGTGACTCAGAATGGAAGTTCAGCAATGACTTGCCAACCGAGTGCATATTACTTATAGATTTTTTCTTTTGATTTCTTTTTCTCAGTGTTGTAGTCCATTTTTCATCACTCAGGACAGCCACACCGTGGCTATTTGGAACGGTGACGGTTTTTATCCGGGTACTCAATTTCTACTAGATACACGATTACCAATCTCAATATCAGGTGGCTCTTTACTTCTCGTTAATTTTAACGGAGATTTCTCTTTTCCGTCAAACACAGTCGAGTGTTTAATGCCTTATATATATTTCATACGAGCCACCCTCCAAACCTTTTTGATATAAGATATATTTAATAGCTTTATACCGCAACATACTACCATAAAAATGTGCGTTGTTTGCAGACGAAACATGTAAGATTCAAAATTGACTTAACATTTCTTAGTTCTTGTTACCTTTGTTACAGATTTATAAATGTCACTAAGCTAACTACAGTAACTTCGCATGAAACGTCTATATTATAACTCATCACATTCCTATTTGTAGTTCCACAAGTCATCTTAACTTTAAAAATATTTTTTATTGTCATATACTACACCAACCTACACGTTAACCTAGCTTATACATACATTGTATTATATCATCTATGCCATTTAAATTTATCAATCATTTGAATCGCCTTCAACATTTTTCACTGAATCCATCATATTCGTTATTGCTAATATGTACTTGTGTTTATGAATTGGTCCATCATATAGGTTTCCCACAAACACGAACATAGTTTACATAATAAAGTCACCGAAGTTAGGTACTCTCGTACTGTACTAGTATAATAAGTAAACTACCACGTAATTGTTAGTCACGAAAGTGTCCAGAGCAAAATCAGTTGATCTTACTATTAAAATTGTCACTATAGACGAATATTTTTGAATTGAAATTTATAATATAATTAAGCAAATTGGACCTCTTGACGCTACATACGTCTTCTATTTAAGAAGCGCCTAAGAAACAATACACTTTTCAAATGGATCATCCACAATCAACACTATAACTAGTTAAACATGATGGTTTCAGGATATCGTCATAAAGCATTGTCATGACTGGACAAACACGTAATATTATTGATAAAATTGATAGAAATATTGACAAAATCGGTCAGCAAATCGACTTGTAATTACCATTGAATAGTGTTCCTTTTTCTTTATCTTCATTCACTACAGATAATTTCATTATGTTTAACTATTGGTTGCTCATTGAGTGAATATCTCAAAACCTTGTCAGTCTAATTAGAGGTTTAGCGACACAATCATGGATGTAAATCATCAGTATAAGCAGTCGGGCAAATCTCCTGCAAGCTGAAAACACTCTCGAATTTGCTTCAACACTGACTAGGGTTCAATCCATTATCATAGACATGAGTTGGGAGTGTACTTTCCTTTGTTACAACTTATGTTCTCCCCGATAGTCACATGAGAATCACTCACTGTTAATCATCTTGTAAAAATTTATTTAGCAAGATGTATCGTTAAACACTACACCGCCTGTGTTTATGGCACATAATTTTGACGGTTTCGACAATTCTTAATCACCATATTTGCAACTAACGCGAAACTCGATACCTGCAGCTAACTTGTATGCACCATCAGCCGGTAGGTGTGAATACGAATATACAGTCTATGGAAAATGAGAACTTTCAATATAGAGGATTTCTCTTACGAACATGCTCTTATTTAACTAATTCCTCTTAGCTATCTGTCCAAAATGTACACAATTATCACTTTACACGTATTACGAAGTTTTTTTTGATAACCATTCATTTGTATTAGTAGTATTACTTTATTCTATCATGGTCA
The DNA here is from genome assembly GCA_946903255.1 of Schistosoma spindalis. Classification (NCBI taxonomy): domain Eukaryota; kingdom Metazoa; phylum Platyhelminthes; class Trematoda; order Strigeidida; family Schistosomatidae; genus Schistosoma; species Schistosoma spindalis. Next base: position 16,699,353 of record OX336419.1, on the reverse strand, counting down.
AGTAATAATGGCCCCCAAATGCCCTGGTACGACCGAGAGTGGGGAGAGTCCGCTCTCCCTCTCGAAATACTCTCACATGGCCACGCGTATATAGCCTCTGCCAGGAAAGTCCTACTCACTGCCTTCTCGTAACACCGGTGTTGCTTACGAAAATGAGAGGACGAAAAGCGAATGTCCGGCGCTCTAACCGGATCCCAAATCAATGGTGCACATGGGCTCCAGTATCCTGAGGGAACAAACGGCGTATGAACCAATTGTTGGTCACCGGCTACCATGGGACTGCATCTCCTTACGATGCTCCACTGCCTTGTGGGTCAGACCTTCAGGTCAAAGGCTCGGGGTGTGGCCCCGTAAGAAAACCACTTACCTCGGTTTGGGCACCCGAGTGGTATTACAGCCCTCACACAAATCAATTGAGATATGTGTGGCGCATATGTATTTGGTGCCTCCTAATAATAATAATAAATCCAAGTTTTAATGAGGTAGAGAAAATCTCCTTGTAACTAAACCAACCGTATCAAACTTAACAAACTAACTGAAACACTAGTTGTAATATTTTTTTCAGGGTTATACTTTTTTCTACTGATGGAAATGCAATTGAAAGTCAACTCATACGATCAGCATGCCAATATAAACGTCAAAGAACTTCCTAGTCTGAAATAATACCAATATCAATGCCAACACAATATTGATTATTTTTTAATGTTTCTAAACACAAAATACATGAACTACCTCTAAGTTATTGACCGACGGCTATCGCTACGCATCTTACGTTGACTTATTAAAATATATCTACACGGAACCATCCTCAGTTATTATGATCCCACTTTGTTTAGCTCAAATAATCTCCACCTAAATTTCTATTTTACGCGCGCCAAGAATTAAACCAACGTTTTGAAATTGTAACGTGTATTTACCGACCACGGCCGCCTACTTTCTGATTTATTTTTCAGCTTATTAATACCCGGAGGATTCTTATTATTCTTTGTAACCTCTGGAGCGCGACAATCTCACTCAGTTTGGTATCAAACCAACGTCACGTTGATTATGGTGAGAGTGTAGTGTAGTGGCACAGTGCCCTAACAACACAATCCTAAAATCTCAACACTAGGTAACTGGGAAAATAGACATTCAAGATTTGACTTGTAGAAAACCCCAACGATGGAGAAGGCGGAAAGAATACGTTCAATTAATTGAAATTCATTGGATGGCATGGCTCGGCATTGAAGGAGTGGTCACACTTATGTAACATCACATTTATTCATATTAAATATACTGTTCTATCTCCAGCATAAATGTGTTCTTCACCATTTATCAATCATTGTTGCAATACGATGAGTCGGTGTAGGAATGATGTGACTCGCACGTAAGATGTTATAGATTAGACAGTTACAAAATGACACATTTACAATTTTAGAATTGGGTCTATTTTTAGAGCACTACTAATAATGAAGTAAATCATAATTCTACAGACGCAACACACAAGTCAGGAAACGCACTTAGGTCAGTCATGGACAAGTCGCTTTGATCTTCCCTAATTAGGTGGTAGGATAGTTGTCTTCTTAACACTTTTTCCATTGAAAGTGGTTTAACTGAGGTGATATTTATAGGTCTGTATTTTTCGATCGAGGTTTTCAGTCCTGATTTATATTTCGGGTCAGCATACGTTACCTTCCAGTTATTGGGACATGAATATTCCTCCAGAGATATTGTAAATATTTTGAGTGTTAATGTTAGTATGTTTAGTCCTGCCATTTGTAAAAAAAGATGGAATGCATCGACATCAAACTCGCACTCGACCTAAAGACTTTAATGGCAGCATGCATGTTATTAAGATCGAAGTTAATGGTACTAGAATTATTTTTGGTGGTGAACTGGAGAATAATATATACAGTATTGTGCAACGTCGGGACGAAGCAAAAGCGTACACGTCGAGACGTGAAAGACGGTGAACTATGCCCGCGAATGTTGAGGCCACAGGGAACTCTGGTGGAAGACTTTGATAATTTTGACGTGCAAGTCGATCTTATAATGTGAGTTCTGAGGAGAAAAACTAGTCGAACCTTCTAATAGCTGGTTCCCTAAGGAGTACAAATATAGTTTTAATTCAACAACATTTTGTTATCCTTCTTTTGCAAGAAAGCGTTCGTTATAATACTCTAAAGAAATGGGTAAAAGATTTCAACTTATTAAGTAATCCGAAATTTGTAGCATCTTGATCTTGCAGTTTTGTACATATGCTTTAGAGATTTGGGACAAAGTTTGAGAGTTCCTTCAGTAATCTGAGATGTAGTCCCCCGGGTCCTATAGATTTCTTTAGTGGTCACGATACACAGAGTGTGAACTGTTGGGTTCACTTGCAACCGATGGATAAGTCTTCATTGTACCGACATTGCTAATGTAGTTCGACAATCCTTGAGCTTTATCGTTGTCCTCTTCCTCTGGAGACAGAGTGGTACCATCTCCATAGAATCCAGGGTTGCCACCTTCTCTCTTCATCCTTTTGTTCGTGTCCCGAAATGAGCGTGTTATATGTTCTATGAACTCCTTAACAGATTTTTCTTTATATAAATTTCTGTATTTGAGCAAGGCAGGGTCACAATCGTTTCTAGCTTCCCGGTATCGATACTTTCGCAACAGTACATAGCAAACTAAGTTTCTCTTGTGCCGTAAAAGACACTGTTGGGCAGAATGCAAACGAACCGACAACAACAGCGAGTACAGGCAATACAACCATATAAGGAACATATGCACGAAGGCTATAAGAGAAGACAGGCGTCAGTACCAGTCAAAGCTTATGGATAGATTTATTTCCAACCCGAAAAGCTTATTCCGTTACGCAGCCTCTCTTTGTCAAGCCAAAACTGCAGTTTCTCAACTGCTAGGTCCTAACGGCCCGACCGATAATGACGGTGACGCCGCTAACCTTCTGGCTGAGCAATACTCCGTCCCACATCAACTGTACTGATGACGGATATATCCGAAACTGCACACGACTTTCCGTAGTGAAACTGAGCGCTGACTTGGTGTTCCGTAAACTACAACACCTAAGAACAGAAACCTCTCCAGGCCCAGATGTGGTCCACTCTGCTATACTGAGGGAAGCAGCTTCAATTCTGGCAACACCGCCTAGCGTGATGTTCTTACACTCGCTAAGTTGACGCAAACTACCGGAAAATTGGAAGCTGGCTCATATCACACCAATTATCAAAGGAGGTGGACGCAGCGAACCTTCAAGTTACCGACCGGTGGCTTTTCTCTCTATACCTTCAAAAATCATGGAGTCCCTGATATACGATGGTATACACGACTATCTGCTGTACTTAAATTTCTCCTCACCAAAGCAGCATGGTTTCAGGAAGGGTCACTCCTGTATGACGAACCTGCTGACCGCGGTGGACAGATTGACAATCATCGTTGATCGCAAGGGGAAGGTGGACATCATTTACTTTGATTTCTCTAAAGCTTTTGATAGGGTTAACCACATCTGTCTTATTAACAAGCTCAAACAATTGGGTATCAAACCTCCTTCATATCGACATTTCAAGGTCAGGGTAAACTCCAATTTCCCACAGGCTATGGAATGTCCTAGTGGGGTCCCCCAGGGCCCAGTACTAGGACCCCTCCTCTTCCTGATTTATATAAATGATCTTCCTCAACAGGTAACGTCGGAAATATTGCTCTTTGCAGATGACGTGAAACTTTGGAGAGAGATACGCAACCAAGAGGACATACAGGCACCTCAGGAGGATCTGACTCGACTTCAAAGTTGGGCAGGCGACAACGGACTTACCTTTAACACTTTAAGGTGTAAAGTTCTTCATCTGAGACATGTTTCAGACTGTAGTTACGACTTAGGAAACTCGTCTCTAGTAGTATCCCGAATTGAAATAGATTTAGGAGTTCTGGTGCCCTACGACTTAAAGTCTTACACCAACTGTGACAGAAATGCCCTTCGAGCAAACCTGGCACTGGTAACATTGAAGAGCATTTTTGGTCAGTTTGATGGGAGAACTTTCCACATAATCTTCAATAGTTTTACTCGTCCCCATTTAAAGTACGGAAACATAGTATTCCTACACTCCAAAAGGATAAGGACACTCTGGAGCGTATTCAACGGCGAGTCACGAAATCAATTCGGGGACTCAAACTTAAACCTCACGATGAGCGCCCCCAATCACTCGACCTTTACCCATCAGAGTACAGGCGTATTAGAGGTGACCTTCTAATGGTTTACAGTATCCTTACCACTCCTGGACATCCTCTTAAACACCTAATTAAGCTTAGTCCCAACACTAACCTAAAGGATATCACCTAGAAATTTGATACACAACATAGCAGAACGGACTGTAGAGACAACTTCTACTCCTTAAGAGTTGTCAAATGCTGGAATTCGTTGCCGGCCCAGCTAGTCTAAGTAACTTCCCAGGAGTCCTTTAAGAGGAGACTTGAACTATTCTTAAAGACTAAGGATAGTATCTTACTGTGGTTTACCAAGTTCTTTTTTTCTCTTTTATCGTTAATATGCCAGGTTTCTTGCCTGGAGGTTTTGGTGATTTCCTGCTACTAGACACGGAAGCCTGATTAGCGAAAGCTTCTATTCCGTCCACAACCATTTGAACAATTTGAACCTCATTGAACTATGTTTAGGTGTTTCATGATTTCCTTCCTGTCGTCTATTACTCAACCAACCAAGGATAATACATTCATAGTTTCTTGTATATTTGTTTTCAAAACTCTTGGTATGGTACTGAGGGAGATTACCTCAAGAGTTACTACTAGATCACTATTGTTAGTGAGTAAACTGTTATGTGCTTCAGTTTGTGGAAGGAATATATCGAGAATCATAGCTCCCTTCAACTACCTAGATGCATATACCAGGGAACAAAAACTTCATTATTTCTGCAAAGCAAAGTCTGCTGTGCACATGATATTGAACATAATTAACTTGAGCGGATTTCAAACAATGATCAACTATGACGAATTTAAGGATAAATGTCGCGAGTCAATGGAAACGGTAGTGCAAGTTCAAGTAATTACTATAAACACAGGGTGATTTTGAATGGATGAAAGTCGTTCCATATGACCCTAGATTTCCAAATACCAATCAAACTCCGTAAGTATGATCGTTCTAGTATCCTAACGTACCATAGCAAATGTGTGCAAAACTTTGTAGATTTTCAGCGTTGTAAGCGAATATATGGAGAGGAATACAAGGCTTGCAATTACTTTATACGTACAGCACAATTACTTTGTCCATCATCATGGGTATGTTTAATCTTGATCTATTCAAATCACTCCCATCAGATCGAGAAATGGGAAAGAGAAGTAGAAAACAATGTGTTTCCATACAAGATATGAGCTAGCTGTACCATCTCAAATCGTGTCTCGTCTCAGTTCCAAAAGACGTCGTTTTCCTTGTCTTCTCAAAAAATAGAGGTAGCATGGTTATTGAAAAATATTAGCAAACAGATACTTTTTCGAAACAACTATCTGACTTGTGAATTATTTCGTTCTTGGGTACAAGCCTATTCTGATATACGAAAATAACCAGTCATCATGTCGTACTGGAGTTGAGATATATTATGACTAATATTGAGTGGTCTCCACTTGTATCTCTGTAGTTTATTTTTGAAGTTACTGATATAGTTTGTTCAGCTTTCATTACGACATTCAAAGAATATGAGTGAATTTTAAGTGTATAGGTTTTATTCTATAGGTCGATATCTTGTATCTGTACGCTTTCATGATTTGAAAAGCAGATTTGTGTAAACACGGTAATTAGTCAGATACAACGTGGGACCTGACACGCGTAAATCAGTTCAAGCCCCCATACTCCATTATCACAGTAAAATGGAATTACCAGGGAAATCCCAGAGTAGCAAGTTAGTAACAGCATTGATGACAGTGGAAAAGCCTGGGCACCCGATCTCCCTATTTTGGGAGAAGTTTTGTCCGGTTTAGGTCAGTCATTCAGTTGCAACGTAGGACAAGGCACGTATATGCATCGGTCCAAGTTGCCATACCGCATTAGCACAACAAGATAAACACCGGATTCATAGGAGTAGTTAATTCAGTGGTGGTAATATATCGAAGAAAGATTGTGTATAAGGAGATAGTAAAGGAAGAAAGAATTAGTTCCTAGACAGATATGAAGCGATTTTAATCTCTTAATTTAAGGAAGACAGAGAGTGTATACACCGACGCCATTGTGATCGATTCTGAGCCATGTCACCATGAGTCTCCAACCATTGGTTACGATAGTTACGCGGACCCCAACCAGGCAGTCTGAATCTCCCAACATGGCTCAGACCAGAAGTTAGTGACTTAAAGCGCTAATGCCACGTTTTAGTTTGGCCACCCCTAACTTTCTTCTAACCATCACCAACACTAGTTAGCATTGCGCGTCGTGGTGAACGGTGTTTAGGCATACGCAACACGTGGCCCAGCCATCTCAGTCGATGAAGATTCATAACCTCATCAACTGATTTACTATCATTCCCTAATACCCTGCGTCTAACCTCACTATTACTTACCCGGTGATCCCAGCAGATACCCGCAATATTTCTAAGGCACCTGTGGTCAAATACTAGTAACTTACGAATATCTTCCACTCTTAAAGGCCATGTTTCGCAGCCGTATAGTAGAACGGAGCGAACTGCCGCACAGTATACTCGTCCCTTAATTGATAGACGGATATCTCGCCTTCGCCATAGATGACGTAAGTTGGCAAAGGCCAAGCGAGCTTTTCGGTTTAGGGAAATGGCACAAAATCTCCCCATGTCTAAGGGAAATCCCTAATATTTCCACAAATTCACATAACGATTTGGGGTTTTTCCCCATAGTTTGGGGAGAACGCCAGAATTTCTCCAAGATAGTGAGATTGAATATGATTCGAGAAAACATGAATTAATAAAACAATCAAGCAAAAAATTGCAAGTAATTTAGAAACAGGTTCTAAAGAAAGATCCTGATGAAGTGTACCAGTGCCATTCTTCCCTAACTCAAAAAACCATCTTGTGGCAGTATTTCACAAACATAAATGTAGCAAGTCCGTAGAAATGTAAGTTTATTCATATCCATAACTTGTGGTGCTTCGGTATATTTTTCAGGAGAAGATAGAATTTGTATTCTACTCTAAAGTGATTTAATCAGTTTTACTAGTAGTTATATGCTGGTATTTCGCAACATTCCAACCCCAGGTTAATTGTTCAGTTAATAAATGTTTACCAGCCCATTTATCTCTGGTCCTATCTTGCGTTTAACTGACGAGTCTTTGAATAAACTAGTACAGAAGATTTGGGGGTTTTACAAAGGAAAGCAAGTTAATAGATGATTTAACTGCTCTGAAATTAGCGCTAAAATAGTCGACACGAAAGTGTTCATACCATCCGCTACAATCGGTATTGCTAGTAAAGATAATGACAAGTGCTAGATTCTAGTAGCAGGATCTGACTAAGTACGCTAGTTTAGTCATATACTCTACTGAAAATGCCTATCCAGTTGTATGCTTGTGTCTTGAAGTTACATTTCTATGGGGAATTAAAAGACCGAAATACTAAGTAATCGCAACTAGAAAATGTCCTGACAAGTGCAATCATGACTTTCCTAACAGCTGTTATGGATTGCTGAAAATAATTGTTCAGTTACGCAGTAGCAGTAACCTGTTGCTGTTACAATTTCCCTAGAAAGAAGCTTCGTAAATCCCTTGTTGATCACTCAACAAACTTATGCGATAATATCAAGAATTGTTTCTGATTCTTGGCAGAAAGTTGTACAGCTTATCCTAAAAATGCACCTTTCCAGTGTCTATAGTAGGTTTGTGAATGAGCACGAATAGAATGCTATTTTGCGTGGGACTACAGATGTGGTCAAGTAATCCTACATCTACTTTGTCATAAATCTTTCTACGTACAACAAATCCTAACATAGGATCATTAGTTAAGCAACGTGACCGCGATTATATACCTCTGGTATAAATTAATTCATAACTCATGCTAAAATTTTGTTCATGGAAACATGGTGCTCGACTTACTATGATTTCCACGAGACTCAACGATAATTCATTATTAACTCGGCTTAAAACGACCTACCGATCTGTGAATAAATATTCAGGCAGCAACAAGACAGTGCAGCTGAGGAAACTGGTACTATGTTTTAGGAACTACTATGGGAAATCTTAGCTCAGCGAGAAAACGACCCCAAATATGTGATAAAGAAAGTCAAGTTCAATTAAAATGTGGGTAAGTCATCTACTACATTCAAGTGCATAGACACTGGTAGTTAGGTTTAAATAAATCCGGTAATTAGTTACCACAGTCAGTAGCATAAGAGGATCTCAAGAGTTGCTAAAGGCATGGGGGGAGGTTGTCACTTACGGGTTACCCCGTCAAAAGGATATTTCATGAGGGATCTGATGGGTTAGCTTCATATTTGTCGCTCGAAACGGGGATCTTTGAGTTAAAGCGTAGAATTTCTACGACCAACCTATTCCTACCCCCCTTCCTTCTATTGTAAGAAGGTAGAATCGCTGCAGTTGCTAGTTATTTTGAGAGAATATCTCACTGCCGTTATAACACTGTAAGGTCAGCAGTATGGCTTCGCCCTCAGAACTTAAGTTGCTGTTTTAGGTGGTACTATTTAGACAACACATCTAACATGGTAGAACCTAAAGCGATGAGTGTCCCAACTCGATTGGATCATCACGACAGACAAACCAAACATACATATTACGATAACTTAAACCGTTCGGAATAGCTACCATAATACTTAATTGCTACGCATCTGAATGACAACTAGTCTTTGCTATTGACAAAGTTATCTTGACTTCTTTTCGTCATACTCTTCCTTCATAGCTATCTGCTTCCATTTCCTTAAACCTCCTACCCCCAACTGGTTTACTTCCGATTCTCTGAACCTACTGATTATATTTAATCTCGATTTCAACATTTTATCTTCTCATACTGGGCCATCCTTTCCCAATGATAATTCCCCTATCTTTTGATGAATATATAAGCCATTAACAATCAAACGATTATTAGTTTCCTTGTTTCAAAAAGAAAATCTTTTTTTAATAGCTTTGTTTATCCTACTTTACTGTCACCATGTCTAACAGAAGTTTATTATTTTAATTATTATCACCCTGAAAAATACGTATATATGTTTGCGATTGTACAGCTTTGAAAATGAATTCACCGAACCAATCTTCCTTGTTTAGTGTCTTAATCGGTGTATTCCGTTTACTGAAATGAAATAAGCCAAACCATGAATCATTACACAACTTATTCGAGCAGCAAATGAAATACATTTTGTCCCTGTTTTGTAACAGTTTACATATATCTAATATTTTATACAAAAGCTGTAGTGATCTGGCCCCATATATTGACTGAAATGATCGACTATTATTACCCTTGAAACTAGTTTGCTTCTAGGAGCAATCTCTAATCCAACTAGCAAGCTATACAGTTGGGTATGATCACTTTTTATTTTAAAAATCACACTACACCTTAAAAGAATACAGATAAATTTAGCTACAATGATCAGATGAATGGTTGTTCATTAGTCATTAGACTTTCGGATTTTCTACTGGAAAAACCTACACCTAATTTGATTTTAACAGCTAAAATGGTATTACATATCTGTATATAAGTTATTTTGACTCAAAACCGATTGTGTGCTAGTATGGAACACTTCTCTATTGCCATATTAATTCTTTATTTTGCATATAATCCACAACTTGACTTTTGTGGGTTTGCATCTTGAATAATAATTTAACGATCTGACCAGAATAAGGATATTTATCATATAGAACCAACACTCGCTCAAATAATCTATTTTTGCTCTGAGGAAACTTCAAATTAGTATCATGGAGGTAACCGATTGGGGATGGTGTCGACTTGTTTCGTGCTGGCTGAGATTACTCGACAAGGCGTGCCTATAATCTTGAAGATGAATTCTCCGTATCGAATTCAAAACCACATCACTGTTTGAAGCGTTAACACTGAGTCATTTAAGCAGCGACTAACCTCGTGTGAGTTTGAGATTTAAATCTGGTCGGTCGTTGAGGATTAGCCGATGTCATGCTTGTCTCGCCTTTTATTGTTGAACGATTTAGCAATTGTAGTAGTCCCTAGGGTTAAACGTAGAGCACTGCATAGAAATGGCGAGTCCGTTTATAGAATAATGTTTATCGACTGTGGTGACAGAAATCTATATCATCTATTAACCTCCATCAGTGTTTTGAAGAAAAGCTAAGGGTGGGCATTCTAAGTATAATACCAGACCATGAAACCACTGGTCGTTAATCGCAGCCTTTCCAGGAGGGGTTAGAATTTCCCCCTTGAATCTGCGTCGTATTAATAATCAATGATTGGAGATAGTCCCAGTAGAGCGGATGTATTTATAAATCTTGACATCAGTCCTATTCCATTTATTGATTTACTCTGTTTTCCCTTAAATTCATATCCATATTTGTGATTGTACAGAGTTAAGAAGGGAATTGTTGATCCCCTTTCACTCTACCTGATTTTGGTTTATTTTTTTTTGTATAACCCATTTCTCAGCCACAATTATCTAGCTAACACAGAACAGTATAATCAATATTTTCTCAATGCAAATCACAGAAGTATATATATTAAATGTGGATTTTCGCATATTGTAAAGGCACAAATGAATTAATACAAGAGAACAAAATCAACAATAAAAAAAATTATAAAAGAATCAAATAATAATAATCAACGATTCATGGGATTTGTAGTTTTTTCCTCAGATTTTTGTTTACTCCACCGTGGCTCTCCCCACGGAATAACAAAAATTTGGACAATATATATAAAATGGCTAAAATTCAATCTAAGCGATAGGATCATTAACAAAATGACTAAGAATAGGTTGCCTGTCATTATTGTTAATAGCAGTATTTCGACGTAAAACAATGACAAGTAGAATGCCTAAAACTACAGAGCTAACGATGATCAGCATCGAGAATATAATTAATCCAATCAATAAAGAAGATAGATTATCAGTAGGCGGGTTGCCTAGACCAAACGATGCAGTCCTTTGAAAAGCAAAAAATGTACTGGGTTTAAATATTTGCAATAAATAATGAAACTTTAAAATATAGAATGCATGATTTATTCAATGAGTAGGCGAGAAGGATAAAGTAAACACTGACTTTCACAGTGTTTATGTAAACTCTTTAGGGATCCACCGTGTCAGTATATGACTTGAATCAAGACAATAGGCTTGTATATTAAGCACTGGTTGCAATTATGCGAGTTTCGACCTAGTAACTAACTAGATTATCCTACATATTCACAACAAACGTTAATCCACGACAGTTTTCGCTCTCAAAATGAAAGATGATTATCCAAAGGCACCATTGAGACGATATGGATTTTTCTCAGCGGCTTAGAAGTTCAAGAGATCATAATCTGAAGACGTTCCGATCACTAGACATAAATGTCTTTCGGAATTCGGTTGTTTGTAGGATTGCAAGTACACACTGTTGGGAATTTGTAATCTAGGACCAAAGTATTTATTTATTTGAACACATAAATATGGGTACAGGGGGGCACCAAATATATATGCGCCATACAAAACAATGAGAATTTAAAGAGAAGGGAAAAAAAGTAATGAACGTAGGGAGTTATAAAAAAAGAGAGAGAGAGAACAATAATGGGGGAACGGAAGGTACAACCGGAAGAAATCTTTCAGTTAACGAAGAAGCAGCCACTTTTTATGAAGAAAGTAAAAGGATACAGAAGGATCGCCACTAGTTTCTATTCTGAGCCATATCTGATAACGTTTATAGCCACTGTCTTAAACCATCTCTCGGACTCCAGCCAGGGAGTCGTGAAGGACCAACAAAAGCCAGCCCTTTGCAGCTTTCTTTCATACCACGACACCATGGCATATACTGACCACCTCTCCGCTTTTTCCAACCAGTCCCAGAGTCGGCAAATAATGCACGACGTGGAATTCTCTGGGACGACATTCGTAGAACATATCCAAGCCACCGAAGTCGGTGTTTCAAGATGGTGACAACAACTGCATTATCGTCTCTGTGCCCGAACACACGGTGCCGAACCTCTGCATTACTAACATGGTGTTGCCACTGGATGTCAGCAATCCTTCGGAGACAGCGATGATCGAACACAGAGAGTCGTCTAACATCCCCAGCTCGGAGAGGCCAGGTTTCACAAGCATAGAGCAAAACTGCTCTCACCGATGTGTTGCAGATCCGACCTTTTACAGCCAGACTAACATCACGAAAGCGCCAAAGATGGCCCAGATTGGCATAAGCCACTCTGGCTTTTACTATACGTGCATTGATCTCATCGCCGGATTAGATCCATATTAGTTAAGTGATCGTATGCTTTATGTCCTTATTCAGACTACGAGACTGGTAAATATAAATGTAACTGTATTTTATTCGATCCCACTTCTATCTCTCTTCTTTTGTAATGGGATTATATATATTCTAGATAATTCGTAAGTCGTGCACTCATCTACGCAGTCGATCCAAAAACCTTAAATTATTTATCATGATAAATCCGCGTTTTATTACTAATAAAACCAAATATTTTCATTCAGAGCAACTATATGGTGTAATAACGACTTGCATCAGAGTAGGAGCTTCTAATTGTTTTCAGCAAACATGAGTGTGGAGCGAAAGCTAGGCGATTAAAGAGTTCAACTTCTTGCCAACAGGCCTTAGGTTTGAAATCCATTTTGAGTTGAAAAATCGGTTGGTATTATTAGCTCTCACACTTAGACCATAACTTATATCTAAGTACTTGGTGAATAAGTTAGTTGTATTATATTGTACATTATAATGAGTTATAGGATTAGTTATGTCGAATGTAGTGTGATAAATGAATATTTCCTTATGTAATTTATTGAAGGAAGACTGAAACGATACAAATATCAAAATGATATTGTTTCAATAACAAGCCACTCTGATTGTTCAAGCAACCTGAAAGGATTAAATATTAAGTATAGAAAACAGCCAATTAAGACGACGTAATCTTATTATACACTTATCAACTTATTTTCAAAAATCCAACTTGGATGGACATGCATGATCATAAATAATTTTATAGCCTACATCACAGACCAACCTTAGACCATCACTGAAAACCAGGAGACACTAGACAGTTGCTTCGTTTTAGTATAGGGCTAGTCAACAGTGGCGTCCTCGCCAAAGAAGACCAATCATGGGACCATCAGGTCTTAGGATATGAGTTTAACCTTAAGACCACTGAGTTGACATCCAATGATTTACATTTCTAACTTTAATCAATTCGCAATACTGCCCCCAAATGCCCTGGTACGACCGAGAGTGGGGAGAGTCCGCTCTCCCTCTCGAAATACTCTCACATGGCCACGCGTATATAGCCTCTGCCAGGAAAGTCCTACTCACTGCCTTCTCGTAACATCGGTGTTGCTTACGAAAATGAGAGGACGAAAAGCGAATGTCCGGCGCTCTAACCGGATCCCAAATCAATGGTGCACATGGGCTCCAGTATCCTGAAGGAACAAATGGCGTATGAACCAATTGTTGGTCACCGGCTACCATGGGACTGCATCTCCTCACGATGCTCCACTGCCTTGTGGGTCAGACCTTCAAGTCGAAGGCTCGGGGTGTGGCCCCCTAAGAAAACCACCTGCTTCGGTTTGGGCACCCGGGCAGTATCACAGCCCTCACACATATCAAATGAGATCTGTGTGGCGCATATGTATTTGGTGCCTTCTTGTACTGATATTTATGTGTTAAAATAAATAAATAAACTGCAAAAGTACTTTCCAGTACCACTGGTTGATCGATGCTTCACACATGATGTGGCTGAACTCCACTGGCTATGGCGTTTCTTTAGAAATCTGAAAACTAGTTACTACTAAACACAACATGAGAATCATAGAGATTTCGCAAACTCTACAAAAGCCCTATAGTAGTGATATAAATCATTTGTTACAAATCAAGCCGCAGTATTCATCACAGAATAGTATTGTGTAAACAGAAAACAGATATGAATGACAGGGACAATGAACCACTAAATATTCATTTGAAATTCAAGTTATTTTTTGTTGACTAAATCTAGTCACTGTAACATGAAACATTTCAATTACAATACCAAACAATATGTTAGACTGACATAGTTCTGACTATTTAATCTTTTAGCCGGGCTTGAATCAGGACATGTTGATTGCTCAATTTTTTGGCAAATCAGCGCTAGTGGACGGGTTGGAAAAATGCTAGAAGATCCTTATATGAAAAATAATGCCATCATTAATTTATATTGTATTATTTGGATTTATTGGGATATACTTTGCTCACTTTCAATTCTTGTTCTGATTCAGAAGGCGGTTGAAGTGCAGTGTCCGAAGGACACCAGGTGGCAAGAACTCACTACATTATGGCAGAGAATAATCAATAAAGATAATTTCCTTGACACTAAATCAGTCGCTCATACATAATGTAGGACCTGGCACGTGTGCATCGGTCTGAGTTGCCATACCACAAAGTACAGTACGATAAATTTATTCCAAGACGTATCCGAAAGTAGTAGTAACAGCGGTAGTAAGGAAAATTAGGTACAAAATAAAGAAATAGGTATAGAATTTCGGGACTCAGTTTCGAAGGGGTAGGTTTTAGTTAGCGATATGTAACACATGTTCCAACCACCTCAATTGGTGAAGATTCACTAACTAACCAGTTAATTTGACATCCTTGTCTAATATCATGCGCCAAACCTATGTATTCCTCACTCTGTGGTTCAAAAATACACAAGCAATACTCCGAAGACACCTATGACTAATAAATAGTAACCTATAAATATTCTGTATTAAGAGCCATGTTTCACACGCATGAAGTAGAACGAAGCGAACTGATACATTATTATCTCATCCTTTGGTTTGCAAACGGATATCTTGCCTACGCTACAAGCGATCTAAGTCAGAAAAAGTCAGTCAAGCTCCGTGATCCCGTGCCGAACCTCCCCCAGAAACCGACCCGTCAAGGCTGAGACCCTAAGATAAGTGTAGTTGTTGCCTGGTTCTACGTTGTAGCTGATGGGTTGATGCACTTGACTACTTCAACCCCTGTAATCAATTTAGACGCTAACGCAGTTGTCCTGAAGCAACATTCTGGATTTGGAGTGATAGAATCACATCTCAAGTATTCAAGACTGTAAACACTAAGTAAGTCTCAACTTCATAATAATTCTTCAGTGGGTCATGGATCCCCTTTTGTCAAGAATCTTGAACTACTATTTAGTAATTTCAAAACTTTCAATGATAATCTAGAATCAGCTCATGATGTATCCTGCTTCAGTTTGGACACCCGGGCAGTATTCCAGCCCTCACACAAATCAAATGAGGTTTGTGTGGCGCATATGTATTTAGTGCCTCCTAGTACCAATATCTATGTGTTCAAATAAATAATAAACATGATGTATATGATTCTCACAACATACCACCCACCATCGCTCCTCAGTATATTGTACACAATTATTCTGATTATACCTAGTCACACAAAAATATGATGAGATTGTTTAGTAACGGAATATCTAAGGTGTAAATTCGTGTGCAGTGGAATGTATGGTGAACTTTGATTATTATTAAAAATAATAAAAATATTAACATGTGTTGTCAATTACTGATATATATATATATACCAACAACACTGTAACAAGGGTTAAAAGCCTACAGTTATTGATTAGTTTTATAGATAAATATATGTACTATTACTGTTCGAATGATCGATTATAATAACTAGGCGTAATGCATTGTATTAAAAAATAATGAAATTTTTATCAGTAGACTAAAAACTAGCTCAAGCTTAACAATGTGAAGTAGTTTGTAAACAAGATATAGTTGGTCAGTCAGTTGAAATTTTACTAAGTAAAGGTCTTCTAGGCATATATCAGTGTAACGTAACAGTTCCAACATCTGACCTTTGACTCTTTGGTTGTAGTCTTGTGAATTCAACTTGTTTTCTTTAGTTACATTATAGTTAGATAGTGTTGAGCAGTACCGTATAAAACAGCTATCTAATAGATTTCTGGTTTTAAATTGCATGCTAAACAAGATTAATCTCTGACGAATACTATCTATAAATCAAATAATATTCGAAAATAAATTGACTGATCAAAAATTAACTATCTGATCCGCCAGTTGGTTGTATAGCAATTGGTATTATATATTATTCTATCCATTTAGAAAGTACAGATGTCAAATACACAACAGACAGAGACATAATGATCACTGTCCATCGAATATTAAATCCCAGATCACGGTGGGACGTAAACTTCCTCGACATCTGGTGAAGTCCAAATCGAAATCAATTTTAATAGTAGCAGATTATAATATCCAGAGGAAGTGTTTTACTGTTTTAGACAACAGCAATCTAATGTATCCTCAAATAAATACATCTCATATCAATATTGTGCCTTGATAAACGGATAATCTACTTGATTGACTGAAAATAGGATCACTTAAGAAAACCGCTAAGAATGTATCAAGTAGTGTTTTGAAACTTATTGGCGAACTGCAATTAGAATTATTCTCTAATAGAACAAACTGTAATGGAATGTGTTATCTAACTGATCGTCAAAATTTTGAACTTCTTAGTCTAGATCTACTGAAAAACTGATTAATGGATATTTGTATGAGTAGTATCTTCAACCAGTCGTGTTTATGAACAGACATTCAGCTATTAACAAATAGACAAGTGAAAAGTTAGTGAGAAAGCTGTAAAAAAACTGTTCTTGTCTTTCAGAATGGTCTTGGTTACTACATGAACGTGAAACCTATAAACGTATCAGTATATTTCAACTTAGTACCTCCAGGTATAATATTACAGCCTATGTTAACGGTTATTCTATCAGTTTACTTTTCAGTTATCAGCCAATAATCGTCAAAATCTAACCAGGAGTAGATGCCTTAGATTCATATGATAATTAGTTCATTTTTGGGAGGAGGGAGGTAGGTAGGTAGGTAGGAAACATCTTCAATGTAGATATATACGAAAAATCAATAAACCTCTAGACCATAGTTTTTATTACTGCAGCTAAATGAATCCAACAAAAGCACATTAATAAAAGAGGGGAATCTGTTGGAGATGTGAAATTCATGAAAAATACCTGCATTTTATGAAGAAATAAATTTTGAAGTTTATTGAACATTCAATGGTATTTCTTACATGTGTATCGACTCTTTTTTTTTTCTTTTTGCTTAGAGAAAAAATGTTTTTACGTTTCTCTGTAAGTTGTGTTTTGATTTTAAAACTAGTCGATTGAAGTGTCTAAGAATACGAAGCCAAGAAAGATTACTCAATACATGACAAACAAGTTTATTAATCTAATAAGATCGATGTCAAAAAAAGTGAATGTTACATATTCACTGTAACGAAATATATACTATATTTACTATTTATTTATTTCAATACATAAACAATGATACAAAGATGCAGTAAAATATATATGCACCACACAAATCATTGAATTAGTGACTGGGTTAGGATACTGCTTGGTTATCCAGATTGAAGCAGAGGGTTTTCCTAGGGGGTCACTCTCCGAACCCTTCATCCAGGGACCTAATCCTTATGGGAGTAGAACAGTGTTAGGCGATACAGTTTCACGGTAGCCAGCAACCAACAGTAGGTTCATACGACCTTATGATTCTGAACCCCATATGTACCATTGGTTTGGAATTAGAGTTTTGCAACTTCGTCATGTGGTCCCACTATATTCACCAACGCGATTCAGGCGACGGAGGTCCACTTTTCGTTCTCTCCACTTCATACACAACGCTTCTGCTGCGAGAAGGCAGTGAGTGGGACATTCCTGGCAGTAGCTATATATGCGTGGCCACATGAGAGCATTTCAAGAGAGAGATACAGCGAACCTTCCCCACCTTCGGTTATACCAGGGCATTTAGGGGTTACAACTAAATATCCGACTTAGGTTAAGTTTTAAGTTAGTTATCAATCGACTGAGAAGCGCAGGGCATTGATTAGGTTCATAAGAAAATCATTTTACAGATTATCTTGTCTCTAAAAATTTGCTGTCTCTAGAGGTGCACTTTCATTTTTTATGAGACCATTCAATTTAATAAGGCGGTCACAAAGCTCAAAATAGAAAATAGTGTTGATCCCGGCGTAATTTCCTTTTTTTAGTTTTCATGTATAGCATTCGTCTATGGCTGTGCAAAGGCCATTAAAAATGGGGGAAATTTATAGACTGCAAGTCTTTTATCAGAGTTGTCTTCGAAACATTCCCAGTGTTTGTGAAACGACCGAGTAAGCAATCTTGAGGTTAGTCATAGAGTAAATAGGCAAAGATAGGTAAACAGTTTATGAGATTCTGAATGTTCATCGGCTAAGATAGTTGGGATATATATTGCGTATCTCCAACCACCACCTAGCTCGATGCGTGACGTTAACTGAAGTAGTAGTTTGGAATGAAGCTGGAGGTGAAAGCCAAAAACAAAATGTGGCATAAGTTCATGAAGTCATTGATTATTGGTTTAAGTAACATGGTTCAAAATCGGTCACATACATTCACTCTTGATCTCACTCAAGACCTTCAGTTCTAGTATTCCTTCAAATCAACTTCTTCATCCTGTACTTTCATATCATATTTACAATCCTTGGTCTTCCTCACAATCAGTCAGTCAGCTACATATCTGCATAGGTCCAAGTTGCCACACATTAGTACAACAAGATGAACAACGAATTAATAGTTGATTCAGTAGTAGTAAATATATAAAAGAAAGATTGTATATAACGACATAGTACAGAAAGAAAGAGTTAGTTCATAGAAAGAAAGATGTGAAGTGATTTTAATCTCTTAGTTTAAAGGAAGACAAAGGGTGTATACACCTATGCTATTGTCATCGATTGTGAGCCATGTCACCCAGTCTCCAATCATTGGTTACGATAGTCAAGCGGACCCTAACCAAGAAGTCTGCATCTACCAATATAGCTCAGACTAGAAGTTAGTGACTTAAAGCGCTGATGCCACGTTTTGGTTTGGCCACCCCTTTCTTCTAACCATCACCAACACTAGTTAGCATTGCGCGTCGTGGTAAACGGTGTTCAGGCATACGCAACACGTGACCCAACCATCTCAGTCGATGAAGATTCACAACCACATCAAGTGATTTACCATCAATCCCTAATACCCTACGTCTAACCTCACTATTACTTACCCGACGATTCCAGAAGATGCGAGCAATATTTCTAAGATATCTGTGGTCAAATATTAGTACCTTACAAGTGAGTATCTTTTACTCTTAGTGGACACGTTTCGCAGCCGTAAAGTAAAACAGAACGAACTACCGCGCAATATACTCGTCCTTTAATTGATAGACGGATATTTCATAATAATTATCAACAAATTATTTTGATTCCTTTATTATACTTCCTGTTCATTTTAACTGCCCCAAAATGCCCTGGTACGACCGAGAGTGGGGAGAGTCCGCTCTCCCTCTCGAAATACTCTCACATGGCCACGCGTATATAGCCTCTGCCAGGGAAGTCCTATTCACTACCTTCTCGTAACACCGGTGTTGTTTACGAAAATGAGAGGACGAAAAGCGAATGTCCGGCGCTATAACCGGATCCCAAATCAATGGTGCACATGGGCTCCAGTATCCTGAAGGAACAAATGGCGTATGAACCAATTGTTGGTCACCGGCTACCATGGGACTGCATCTCCTTACGATGCTCCACTGCCTTGTGGGTCAGACCTTCAGGTCGAAGGCTCGGAGTGTGGCCCTCTAAGAAAACCACCTGCTTCGGTTTGGGCACCCGGGCAGTATCACAGCCCTCACACAAATCAATTGAGATTCGTGTGGCGCATATGTATTTGGTGCCTCCTTGTACCAATATCTATGTGTTAAAATGATAATAATAATCATTTTAACTAGTTGTGTCAGCTTAAACTAACATACGCTTATTCTAGGCTTTAAATTTGATTATCAATGAATAATTAAATATGAAAAAAAATAAAGAGAATACCCAATAACAACAACTACAACAAAACAAACAATAATAACAATAAGATCAACTTACCAAACAATAAATTTTGATTTAGCATAAAATCCATCAGTTGATGTACCAAATGATACATTTAATAAACGAATACTAATAGGTTTTAAGTTAGTATTATTGTTACTATTAGGATTTAATCGATCCGCATAAAATATTGATGGAAATGAATAATTCAGTAGATCAAATTGAGATAAATTATCATTTCCTATTTTATTATTGTCTAATAAATCTTGATGTTTACCAATATAAACATTACGACTATTTTGAACGGTTCGTAAATGATTATCAATGAAACAAGCTGGTTTGATTTGAAGAAATGCGGATGGATGAGTTGAATTTCTTGAATATTGTTCATCATTATTATTCATTTTAGATACTGATTCACCTAATAAAATATTGGTCATCTAGTATTTAAGAAAAGATGGTATATATATATAGAACTATTTAGACGTATAAAAGCTATCTTAAATTTACTGATAACAATAAATTGCCTAATATTCAAACGCTAATAAAGACTTTAATTGATTGGGATTTTGAACCAATTGATGTTAGACCACCGCTGAAAATGTGGAAGCGCTGGACAACCGTTTCGTTCTATTGTGGGACTCCTCAGCAATAAGCATTCACGATCCCGCTAACAAGATTCAAACCCAAGGCCCTCAGTCTCGCGAGCGAACGCTCAACATACTGGACCACTGAGCTGGCCGGCATCCAACGCTGTGACTAGTGGAGCTAATCCGTGTCGGGTAGAGACAAGTATCCACCTCGGTACAATGGAAGATGGTCGCGCAATGTCGTGGATTGGTCGAGGTTAGACATCAACACCGTTGGATGTCAGTCAGCTCAGGGGTCTAGTAGGTTGAGCGTTCGCGCGCGAGACTGAAGGCCCCGCTTTCGAATCCCGCGAGCGGGATCGTGGGTGCTTACTGCTGTGGAGTCCCACAATAGGACGAAACAGCCAACCAGTGGTTCCACGTTTTCAACAGTGATCTAACATCAATTGGTTCAAGATCTCAATCAATAACATAATAATCTCTACAACCCCATACTGATAAAGGCTTTAATTGTATTATATATATATATATATATATATATATATATATATATATATATATATATATATAAAGTCAGGCGAACTTGTCGAAATATTGTCTGCTGAAAATTCAACACTTTACTAACTAAGTAACACTGATTAAGATGATTGTTATTACTGTGTTGCTACATAACATATTCACTTGGACTAGAACACTTTTACAGGATTAAAATACTGAGTTGATTTGTTTATCTTACGTTTGATGACTAAGTTTTACAAACACACGAAAACAAATATAAGATGACGGGGAAATTTTATAACCCAGGTAAATGACAAGGATAAGTTGTTTATTATTTGTAGGGAAATTCAAACACTTCACTTCTATCTGAAGTTTTTGCTGATTTTATTCAGAAGAACAATAAAAACCTCATAACAAAACTATCCAGCTTAGAGAACGAAACTCTGCCGAAAACATAAATATGAATTTTTATAGTTCACATGACAGACTGCCTCTAACTAGACAATAAGTGTAAACCAGGAAGAAATGAACGGCCATACTGTCTTAGTATGAGAGATTACCATTCATGACACCACGAGGAAATGAACCTATGAGTTTCATTAAGTCTCTAGGCCCCCAAATGCCCTGGTACGACCGAGAGTGGGGAGAGTCCGCTCTCCCTCTCGAAATACTCTCACATGGCCACGCGTATATAGCCTCTGCCAGGAAAGTCCTACTCACTGCCTTCTCGTAACACCGGTGTTGCTTACGAAAATGAGAGGACGAAAAGCGAATGTCCGGCGCTCTAACCGGATCCTAAATCAATGGTGCACATGGGCTCCAGTATCCTGAGGGAACAAATGGCGTATGAACCAATTGTTGGTCACCGGCTACCATGGGACTGCATCTCCTTACGATGCTCCACTGCCTTGTGGGTCAGACCTTCAAGTCGAAGGCTCGGAGTGTGGCCCTCTAAGAAAACCACCTGCTTCGGTTTGGGCACCCGGGCAGTATCACAGCCCTCACACAAATCAATTGAGATTCGTGTGGCGCATATGTATTTGGTGCCTCCTTGTACCAATATCTATGTGTTGAAATAAATAATAAATAAATAAATGAGCACTTAACCTCCAGATAAATGACCCATCGTTCAATGGTTTACAGTTCTAACTTTAATCAATTTTCAAAATAGCGCAATCATCTTCCAATGTCATTGGTAAGTAAAGCAACTATCTCACACTATACATAGCTGAACTCCACTAGTCAAGCCTTTACATCACTAGAACACCAGAAATTACCCCATAAAATTAATCACTAATATGTACATGATAAAATTCATCCTACTTTCTGAGAGGATGTTATTTTCGTCTTGGAAAAAACAAATATTACCTCAAAATTTCCAGGTGTTAATTCATCGTCAATACTTAATAAAACCTCTTTACGAAATTCTTCAGTTGGATCCAAAGTTAAATTTGACATCATCATTAATTGTAAACCAAATCGACTTTGATTAAAATTACTAGTTAAATTATTGAATAAAATATCAAATTGAATAATCCAACCAGGTTTAAATAATAAATGTGGCATATCTTTATGATGTTGAGTTGTATTACTTATTCGAAACTGAAATTAGAAAACAAAACAAAATAAATTCTAATTGAAATAATAAATTTCTTTAATGAAAACTGATATATGAAAATAATTATGAAAACTCGGTTGAGAGGAAGCTAAAAGTAGCTAAACTAGGATATGACATCAATCTATGAAGCTACTAACTAGTGATCTGAGCTGTATAGGTAGATACAGACTATCTGGTTGAAATCTATGTGATTAACCTATAGTTGGAGATGTTAAGTAATATGGCTTAAATGCATTTAACACTTGTCTGTCCTTATGTCTTGAGTTTCGAAACTATCCTATTGTCTCATATACTGTGAATCCAACCTTTCTTCTTGAAGTATGATGTCTATACCTACTGTTTCTTTACTATCATCACTACAGTTACTGCTCCAACATTTGTCTTCATAATTTCATCTCACTGTGCTGATATGGTGTAGCAACTTAAGTTGATACACAAGTGTCAGGTTTTACGTTGTTTGAAGCTGAATGATATGCTCTGTAATTGTAATTAATTCTTCCCTTCGCGTTTTGTCTTGTTGATTTTTTATGAGGCCTGTGCTTATTTAAGACATGGTTGATACACAGAGTCATGATAGATTTTTATAACCAATAACGGTTCATAACCCCATAAACTGATAAAATGTACACATGCCATACATAGACCCAAATACAATAATCAATACAACAGCCTGAACAAAATTTACGTAAAGACAAATATGTTGTACATATTAAAGAACAAAACTAAGACAAATGTTCTATTATATTTTTTTAACCTACTTTAATAATAACTTGCTCGTATGGTGAAGCCATTTTTGGACTGGTTCCATTGTATGTTATTTCAAATAAATTGTCTTCAAAGAATAACGAACTATCGTTGTTTGAATTACGCTTCCAGTTATATTCATTTAAATGGTGGATTCGAATTTGATCAGAATTTTGAGGATAAATGGACATGTTTACGTCGTCAGATAAATCATTATATTCAAGCATCTGGTTGATTTTTAAACAAAAAAGCAAAATGGAATATATGTAACGTTATATCTCCCAATACAAGAAGAGGTCCTTTTCATAACGTGTTCAGAATAATTTGTAATATTGTAAAGCTTATATGCTATGATAATATTCTTTATAAAAAAACCAGCAAGGAGTGGTTGCTTAGAGGTCATAGCATTTGCGTTTCACGACCAATAGGCAGTCAGTTAGTAGTATACCACAAGTACTCCTACAAACGCTAAAAACAAGTACATGAACATGTACTGAGTAAAATTGAGTCTGACTGATGCGTCTGTTTTTGTCTTCTCTAGTAATAATGACTTCATTCGTAATATGGTTGGAGATTTTAGGTAAATTTCACCTCAAGATCAAGCGTTGGGCGACAAATGATAAGTGGACAATGTTACTGAAGGAAACCGACTATGTTCCTAGTAAAGGTTTCGGCCCACATGTTCTGGTGTAGGTCAGAATGACAAATATATGTGTACTTTATTATTCAATTTCCCAATCAAAGCTTATTAGTCATATATATATATATATATATATATATATATATATATATATATATATATATATATATATATATATATATATATATATATATAGTAAGAGACATCTGACATAGTACTGAGTTTATTAAGTCCAAACTTACTTTGTAAAATACAAGAGCATATGACTGGGTCACATTACCGATATTTAATCTTTTTCCAGAAGAAATATTCAAATTCTCCCATTCTATTACAGGATTAGCTTCAGCTGATGAACTGTGAATAATCAAAATTGATGGGAGAGAAAAGCGTTCTGATGCTGTTATAAACACATGTACTGAAGATGTTAAATTACGACCATTAATGTATATCACATCATATTTGTCACATCCTTTCGAAAGGTTACAATTCGGATTATGATTTATAGTAACCTGAATGTTTATCATAAATAAATGCTGAAATATAAACTTACATTCCAAGAACTTTCTACGACATAAGTAAAAGCAAACATACAGATCACGTAGAGAAAATTTGACATGACTGTAGTGAAATATTAGGAAATAGGATTTAAAACTTACTTGATGACATGCTACTACGACTAGTAAGATAGACAAGGTTGTTCAACAGAATTTTTAAAAAATCAGTGTGAATTTCTAAAAAAAAATTCGAAACAGCATTATCAGTTGTTATGCGAACCACTAGATTATCGTATTCTATGTTAGTTTAAAGAAATTTTAACAAGAACACCAGCAAATTGCTTGAAAATAACTCAACTGCCTAAATGAAATATATGTAGAAAATGCTAACGAAAAAGAACAAAAAATGTTATGAATTAATTGAACAGAAAACAATTCCTGATTAAGCGTAATTTAGAACAAGGTATGATCTATAAGGATTGTTTTAAAATCGTAACCAAAAGCAAGATAACCCAGTATGTCCTTGAAAGGAAAATACTTGTTCAGTAAGGTTGCTGTAGATTTTTACGCAACATTTTTAAGTAGGACAGTTGATTAAGTGGTAGTAGTAGAGTTCTTTGTACGACATTATCTGAGTAATATTCCAATAGTATACCAGTCAGCTGACCTATATCAACGTGGACTATTTGAAGAACAGCTGTTATAAAACTACTATTTCAAGCAAAGCACAAAGCTAAATTTTTCAAACACATAATGGTTCAAGATCTATGAAAAAAAATCAGAAACTAAGTCTATTAATCTCGATTAACTCAAGTCCCTTGTTACCAACATGGAGCCGTCCGCTCAATTGAACAGAACGGTAACTTAAGTTACCACGCATCAAGTCAGAAAGAACAAATTAACAGGATGAAAGACAAAACATGGTAAATAATTTCCAAGGCAGTGGAAATTTGAACATCCGGAATACATTTAAGGAGAAACGAGTGAGATAGAAGAATGAGAGTAGGAAATAGCACTGAACAAAACATACAGAGGAAAGTGTCTGCACTATTTCACCCGCCATAGTCAAGCATTGGTTGACAGTATTACCTGAATGTGGCTCGAGACAGCGATCAAACACTTCACCAACTGTTTTGAATTGTGCAACCATGTACCTTACCTAACAAATAAGAATGTTAAATATTATACAATGGGGTACGCGGTTATGAGGAATATGTAACGCACATCTTGACCATATCAGTCAATTATATTCCGCAGCATCATTAATCGGGTTCCTAACTCTACATAAGATATCTACCCCCATTCGGAAATAAGAAACTCTGTGGTTACATCAGATATAAGGGATGTTTCTAAGACAACTGTGACCGACATTGTATGGCTTATGCATGTCTTTTACTAACATATTCCGAATTTCTGAGGAAGTAATCTGACTAACTACTTTGCTCATCACAACAAGCGTCTGTATAAGTTCATAAAAAAGAAACAATTGTTCCTTATTTGATAGTTATACTGCAGTTTTAATAGAAATAATAATGAAATCAAAAGAAGAATCAGGTTTGAAGACAGTAAACAAGCACACAAAACTTATGCCGAAAGCATCAAATATATTATAATATCGATCATAACTAAAGATAGAAAAATTCGAGGTGACTTTCGTAAAGAACAGAGGAGAGCTCTTACTAAAGTGTTATACGGATTTAAACAATTCTAAATCATAGTTCCGTTTGTCAAATCCATAATTTGAGTTTAAAACCACCAAGTTATCAAACTTATTTACAATTTATTTCGATTTTTTATGTGCAGAAAGCAAATATAAAAAATCAGCTCAAAAAAGTGTCGCAAAACCACAGTGTCGTTGCCCTTGGACCGCTGTCGTTGGACCTTGGACTTAAATCAAC
The DNA here is from genome assembly GCA_946903255.1 of Schistosoma spindalis. Taxonomy (NCBI): domain Eukaryota; kingdom Metazoa; phylum Platyhelminthes; class Trematoda; order Strigeidida; family Schistosomatidae; genus Schistosoma; species Schistosoma spindalis. The sequence continues at coordinate 16,672,854 of OX336419.1, read as the reverse complement.
CGCTTAAATACAATATCATATACTTAGTACCAAATGCTTTGCAGATATCAAGTATAAACTTAATAAATTCTGTGAGTTGAATTCTTAGTGTTAAAACAAGTCTTATATATCGCCTGATATATGTGGTCAAACCACTCAGGTACAATGACTTTAAATGAGCTAAAAAGAAACATCTTGGTCGATTCAACACTAGGTGAAAGGTGGTTTCAGCTATTTCTTAATGTTCAGCTTGGCGAAACTGACCAGTTCTTAGTAAAAATCGATTCAGACATTGCAGATATTCGAAGATTTGTATAATTGTATTGCGTGTCTTGATATTAGGTGACAACGGCAGTTATCTGGTAGATTCATGTGACATTAATCTAGACATTCGGCCAAATCCAACTTGCATTTGGGGACAGAAATATCTGAAAACTAAACGAACTCATTTTTTTCGGGACTATAGAGTAATTAAAGTAAAAAACCATCACATATGCCAGATGCTTCAGTTGTAACATAGATGTCATGATTAGCGAAATAAAATGATATGGAAAGGAAAAGCATACGACATAGTATATTGAAGCAATAAATCAACCCCGAAATAAATAGTTCGTAAGGTCTTCGACATTTGATGCTGACCCCATCAGCTTTCCCGGACACATTTGGCTAAAAGGATCTTGGTCACGCTTTCAGCAAATCTCTTGCAACCGTTAACCCGATTAGTTCAAACGCCCCTCGGCACATCGATAGTTTTCCAAATATAGTTTCGAACTTCTTCATTTCTGACCTATGATTCGGCTGGGTTGGCATACTTTGATTATAAGGGGATTAATAGTATGGGCGTTGTCAAACTCTGAATACCCGTGGCGTTATTAGAGAATAGCAGTGGATTCATTACCATGAGTATGTAGTGACCTACTTTTGTCAACAGAACGCGATTGGTTCAATGAAAACAATTATTATTATAACCAATAGTACCAGCGACTGTTTTACTGTGCTCGTTTGTTTAACTGTGCTAATGACAGCCATTATACTTACTTACTCTCCTGTTGACTTTGAACTTTAACGAATTCGGTTACGCTCAGTAACCACGCTTGTACTCCTTTGGCACGATCTCGGTATTTTTTCGATACCACGAGATCGCCAACAAATACATCTCGACTACAGCCATCATCTGCCTTCTGATTTTTGGCCTACCGGAATCTTATTGGTCTATTGGCACTTAGTCTTGCAGCGGTTTTCATAGTCAAGCTCAACTCGACACCACGCTTCATTTGATGAGCCAAATATTGGAACACGCCTCAACCTCGGTCAAATCTTCCAAAGAAGGCGATTCGGTGAGTCTATTGTTTTATCTATCCACGTCTGTCGTACATTTTCATATTAATTTTTAATATATAATATATTTGACATGACGGATAACGATAAGATTATTATTAATATAATAGACTCCGATGTACGCGTACAGAATCCTCGGCACTTTTTATTCGCGTGACGATAAATTCCACGCTTTATTCGAGAAATTCCTCAGATTAACTAAACCACTCGTGGAGATTTCATCGGTGACCAATCGTGTGGTACACCACTTAGTCACCCGCGGACCACCAGTCACGGCAAGACCACGCCGACTGGCACCGGACAAATTAGCTTTCGCTAAACTTGAGTTTGACAATTTACTATCGTCTGGTATTATTTGTCCTTCTCACAGTCCTTGGGCCTCTCCTTTACACATGGTGCGCAAAAAGAATGGGGTTAGTTGGAGACCATGCGGCGACTACCGAGCATTAAACGTAGTTACGCGCTTTGATAGCTACCCCATCCTCCACATACACGACATCACGGCATCGCTCAAGGGCGCGACTATTTTTTCTAAAATCGATCTGGTACGAGCATATCACCAGATCCCAGTCGCTCTTGAAGACATCGAAAAAACTGCTATCACGACTCCTTTCGGTCTGCTTGAGTTCCTACGAATGCCATTTGGATTACGGAATGCTGCTTAAACTTTCCAAAGGTTTATCGATAGCATAGTACGAGACTTGGATTTTGTTCACGTCTATATTGATGACGTGCTGATCGCATCATCAAACGTAGATGAACATTATCAACACCTTACGCTATTAATCCAACGTCTTTCGGATAGTGAAATAGTAGTCAACCCAGAAAAATGTGAATTAGGTAAATCAGAAATAATATTTCTGGGTCACATCATCAGACAATAGCGTATTCTGCCTTGCGAGGACAAAGTTCGAGCAATCAAGGAGTACAACGTGCCGTCCTCAATCAAAGAACTGAAGGCTTTTCTCGGTTTGGTTAACTTCTACCGACATTTCATCCCACACGCGGCAGAGCGGTTACGACCATTAACCGATTTACTACGTGGTAATCCACGCAAATTAGAATTGAACGATACCGCACGTGCTGCATTCTCAGAGATCAAAACGGCTCTCGCTGAAGTTACACTTCTCGCTCATCCTGACCCATCAGCCACGCTTAGTATAGCGGTTGATGCATCAGATTTCGCTATAGGAGCCGTTGTGCAACAGAATATCTCCGGTAGTTGGCAACCGCTTGGATTTTTCTCACGACGCCTTACTCCCACGGAGACGAGATATAGCGCTTTTGGTCGCGAACTGCTTGCAGCCTACTGCGCCATCAAACATTTCCGGCACGCAGTAGAAGGACGTCAATTCATCTTATTCACCGCCCTTAACGTATGCCCTGCATACCAAGTCTGATCGCTACTCACCACGAGAGTGCAGACATTTGGACTATATCTCCCAGTTCACGACAGACCTTCGTCACATTAAAGGCGAGTCGAACTATGTTGCCGATGCTATGTCACGTATCCAGACGAATGCAGTTACCTTACCGGTGCTCAATCTTCCTGCAAGCAAACGATCCTGTCTGTACAGAAGCACCACAATCTTCGTCCCTTCAGTGTCAGAAAGTACCCCTAGCTACTAGCTCACGTACTATCCTATGTGATACTTCTACTGGTCTTCCTCGACCCATCGTACCCTCTGCCTATCGCCGTCTCGTCTTCGATGCCCTTCATGGATTGTCTCATCCAGGTATCGCAGCCACATTACGTCTCATCGCTGCACGATACGTCTGGCCGTCCATGAATAAAGATGTTCGTATGTGGGTAAAGCAATGCTTACAGTGTCAACGATCAAAAGTGCACAGGCACGTAGCTGCCCCCATCGGAACGTTCGCTACGCCTGACGCTCGCTTTGATCACGTTCATATAGACATTGTAGGACCATTGCCACCATCGCATGGGTATGATCACATACTCACGTGCATTGACCGTTTTACAAGATGGCCCGAAGCTATTCCCATCACGTTTATCACGGCGGAGACAGTTGCTCACCGCTTCGTAGAACGATGGATAGCATTGTACGGTTGTCCCTCGACTGTCACGGCTGATCGAGGACAACAATTTGAGTCCGCATTATTCTCCTCACTGACCCGGCTGCTTGGTACGGAACGCATACGCACCACCGCCTACCATTCAGCATCGAATGGTTTAGTCGAAAGGTTTCATCGCCAACTTAAAAGTGCTCTTCGAGCACACGAAAACGATAATTGGTACGAGACCTTACCGCTCGTTCTTTTAGGCATCGGAACGAGTTTGAAGGCAGATATTCAATGTTCCGCCGCTGAACTTGTATACGGCACGACATTGCGTCTGCCTGGGGAATTCTTCACACCACGGAGCAGTAATGATTTCGGTAAATCAAACTACGTCCATCGACTGTCTGCCCTTGACCTCGGATGAGATCGCAAGCTCACGAAGTACGAACGAGACCATTGTCTCACGTTCCGGTCGCCGAGTACGATTACCCGTACGCTTTCGCGACTAACCGCACAATCAACATTGGAAACGGTGTAGGACAATTCCTATACTACACGCATGTTACACTTTTCTTTTTTTGATTTTTTTGTATCCTGAGCCCACGCTATCGACCATCGCCCGTTTGGTAACGTCGACTTTAGACAACTTTGGCAAAAGCTGGTTCGGCCACCCACGCTATAGTCAACGCACTCAGTCGATTATCTGGTCTCGAATTCGCCTGGCATACGCTTGGTCGTTATGGTTGCTTCCGGTTTCTTGGCTCAAAGTGGTTTCGTCGTACGTCTGCAGCGTTTTCTGGTTCGCATCCCTACGAACGCAATCATCAGATCCTGGAAACAAACCACTCTGGTGTGGTATGCTAATTCGACCAAGAAATACAGCACACTTCTCCTGGTACCGTTCTGCGCAAAAGACCTTCGTTGGCAACTCGACGATCAACGATCACTTCCTCTTCCGCCAATTTCCTCCGTCCTACAACCGCACTTCTGCCGATCAGTCCCACGAATCAAACCGCTCACTATCGAAAGTGTAAACGCTTTCTAGCGGGGAGCTCCTGTAGTGACCTACTTTTGTCGACAGAACGCGATTGGTTCAATGAAAACAATTATTATAACCAATAGTACCAGTGATTGTTTTACTGTGCTCGTTTGTTTAACTGTACTAAAGACAGCCATTATTCTCCTCCCGTTGACTTTGACATTGTACGAATTCGGCTACGCTCTGTAACCCCACTTGTAATCTGGCACGATCTCGGTATTCTTTCGATACCACAAGATCGCCAACAAATACATCTCGACTACAGCCATCATCTGTCTTCTGATATTGGCCTACGGGGATCTTATTGGTTCATTGGCACGTAGTCTTGTAGCGGTTTTCATAGTCAAGCTCAACTCGACACCACGCTACAAGTACTTATTGGATAGTCACTGAAAAATGTCTCCGTTGCTCGAGTTAAGATCGTAAGACATTTCAGTATTTGAATAAAGATTCATTCAGTAACAAAAATTTTCAGCTACTTATACAGCGAGATTGTAATTTGGAGTGCCGCAACCAGTGAACATAATTCTTAGTTGTTACACCCCAACAAAGATTAAGATTTAGGTAACTTCTGAAGACCATTTATGGATTGTTATTATATATATAGTCTTATTTTATATATTTTATATATTTACATTTCCTTTATCAAAAGCTCTTATTTAACATAATGTCCATTATCATACGATTTACTATTCTTGATTTATTCCTTATCTATTAGTTACAATCTTCCATACTCACCACCACTTTTGGCTTGATCCTGTGTGATTATCATGCTTTTTTTGTCGTTTGATATGTTCGAGTTTGGCTTGTATATAAATCAAGTATGTACATAATATATGATTCGTATAGTGGAAGCTGATATGGTGTTCTGTACTCAACAAGCAGGACTTGTCAAGAAGGACTAATGTAGACAACATGCTGCTTGTACTGGTTTGTGCGTGACTGGCCCAGTCATACGAGCCGGTATTCCAATAGGTGAATCATATCACATGATATTAACGGGTCAAAAGAAATAACATGAGTAACTGACCCAACACTATTATTGAGGACTAAAATAGATTGAAGGCAATGGAGACAGTAAATATTAAAATGAGATGAGAAAGAAGACTAAAAATAGTGAGTAGCGTTTAGAATTACGGTCTATTATGATATTAGCACTGCTCTAATAGTAGACCTAATCCTAAAATTGTAGATTTATCATGATGTAACTGCCTAATCTATAAGATCTTACGTGGAAGTCACATCATCGTCTACACCAACTCATTGCATTGTGACAATTACCAGTACGTGAAAGGGAACAAGCTTAGGCTAGAGATAGAATATATTTAATAGGAATAGAAGATACAAGATAACATTCAGCTGGGACCACGCCTGCAAGACCGAGCCATGCCATCCGATGAACTCGGACTAATTCAATTTATTACTCCCGCCTTCTCCATTCTTCTGTATTTCTCCGCGTTAAATGTTTAATGTCTATTTCTCATACTGTCTCGTGGTAGGGCCCAATGCCACTACACTACTCTCCCACCAGAATCAACGTGACGTTGGTTCGATACCAAATTGTATGGGATTGTCTCGCGCCGGAGGTTAGAAAGAATAATAAGAATCATCTGGATATTGATAAACTGAAAGATAAATCAAAAAGAAGGCAGCAGCATCTGGTCGGGAAACACGTAATTATTTTAAAGTTTTTGTTTTAATACTTAACACGCCTAAAATGAAAATTTGGGCGGAGATTATTTGAGCTAAACAAAGCGGGATTATAATTATAATGGAATGACTACGTATAGGGATATTTTAATAAGTCGCCGTAAGATAGTTAGTAATAGCCGTAGGTTAATAACATTTCCTGTTTAGAAGTATTAAAAACAATCAATATTGTAGAAATGTTAAAACTGGTAATTTATTTGGTCTAAATTATGAAATCAAATAAAGTATGTGCCGGTAAGTTGTCCATGCGTTGATTTTCAATTGCATCTGTATTAGTAGGCTAACTGAAAGAACAAAAGTATAAGCGCGGAGAAGAATTCCAACTAGTGTTCCAGTTAGTTTGATACGGTTTATTTAGATATGGGGAGATTTTCTCGACCTCGTTTGTACTTGACCGTGATAGAATTTAGTAATACAACTAATACATATGAATTGTTATCAAAAATTTTTACGTGAAAAGTAATAATTATGTGGATTTTGGACAGATAGCTAAGAGCGATTCGTTAAACATGAGTGTATCCGTTAGAGATATGCTCTAGACTCAATGTTCTGATTTGCCATAGACTATTTATTTATATTCATACCTATCTGCTGATGGCACATACAAGTTAGTTGCAAGTGTCAGTTTAGTATAAGACGGAATGCTATTTCATTGAGATATAGTGATTATAAGTTACTGGAATCAGTTAGGCCTATGTGCCACATTTTTAGGTGATGTGATGCTGCAAGATGTACTCGTCTAAATAAGTTTTTACAAGATGATTAACAGTGAGTGATGCTCATGGGATTACCAGGGAGAACATAAGGTGTAAACAACGGGAGTACACTCTCAACTCATTTCTATAGATAATGGCTTGAATTTTAGTCAATGTTGGGGTAAATTCGACATTTATGTTTTCAGTTTGCAGGAGATTTGCTCGACTGCTTATACTGATTGTTTGCATGCATGATTGTGTCGCTAAATCTCCAATTAGACTAACAAGGTTTTGAGATATTTACTGAATGAGCAACTGATAAACATACTGTAATCATCCGTAGTGAATGAAAAGAAAAACAACACTACTTAAGGATAATAATAAGTCAATTTGCTGACCGATTTGTTAATAGTTTCGTCAACTTTATCAATCATATTACGTGATTGTCAAGTCATGACAATACTTTATGACGATATCCTGAAACCATTATGTCTAACTAATTATAGTGTTGATTGAGGATCAGCCGGTGGAAAAAATAGGTATTGTTGCTTCAGGTGATTTGAAATTATCAGAAATTTGTAGCGTTGAAGAAACCGAGCCGCCTAATTATATTATAATTTTCAATTCAAGAATATACATCTAGTGTTAATTTTAGTAATAGGTTCCGGAGTTTTAATTTTAAATGTATGTTTAGCCAACAACTACCTGATAGTTTAGCTATCATACTAAGGCAGTATGCTAGTACTTAAATTTGTAACTTTATTATCTAAACTATGTTTGACTTTTTATGTTACTAATATGGTAAACCGATTTACAAACCCAAATGCGTATAGCAAGAATGACTATGATAGGTTTATTGAAGATGTTACAGGCGATTAAATTAAAAGTCACCGAGAAGTAATTCAACGCATGTACGGACCAGGTTAACATGCAGGTTGATGAGGCGTGACAATTTAAAAATAGTAAACATGTCCGGGAAAAGTTTTAAAGATATAGGGGTATGACTTTGTACGCTTTCAATAACAAGTTTCTACATTTAGCCTAGTGACACATGTGACAAAAGCAACTGGAAAATATATACATGTCAAGTACAGAAAACCATCCAGTAAAATAGTTGAACTCCCCTGGATTATTTTTGAAAATTGGAATATTAAATAGACGACATATGTAACGCCATTCGTGAGAAGTAATGATCCAAAAGCATCCAGAATAAAACATGCAGTATGGTAATTAATTCCAGGGTTCTTGGTGCCGCTGAGGTTTTTGTCACTTGCTCGGATCAGAACAATTGAAGGAATCCAGATAATTGTGTGGTTGCCATTGAACGAGCCATCTAAAATGACCTTATGATTGCAGAAAACTTATAGCTAAAACTCACCGTATGTTTTTGTAGTAGTGTCATCCGTGTTGTTTGGCAATGGAACTCGAGAATTGGAAATTAGGCAGGCAGTGGTCGGAAGAAAAAAAATATTACAGGATAGTGCAAAGTTTAAGACAGAATGGGTTAAGTGAAGGAACACTAAGAATTAGATCCAGATAAATATTTAGTCCTTGATTTCATGGTTAGTCAATGTATATTCAGGTTATTTGCAGGTCAAATTCGCTAGAGCTTGATGGTAAACTAAGTTTATTTCGCTGAAGCATGAAAATGCTACTAAAACTTGTTAACGAACCATCAAAAGCTAATTAGTCAATGTAGATGACCAGTTTTTATTATTGATTGAGCTAGTAAGTTATGAGAACTAATCAATATAACATTACGATAATACATATGAGCATTAATCAGAGGACTATTAGAATAATGGGTTTACATAAGTAAATATCGATCAAAAAAGTGGAAATATGGATGAAGAATAAGAGTTTGCGTTTCTTAAGTCGGGCTCACCAATTTAGAATTATGGTCTATTATGATATTAGCACTGCTCTAATAGTAGACCTAATCCTAAAATTGTAGATTTATCATGATGTAACTGCCTAATCTATAAGATCTTACGTGGAAGTTACAGCATCGTCTACACCAACTCATTGCATTGTGACAATTACCAATACGTGATAGAGAACAAGCTTAGGCTAGAGATAGAATATATTTAATAGGAATAGAAGATACAAGATAACATTCAGCTGGGACCACGCCTGCAAGACCGAGCCATGCCATCCGATGAACTCGGACTAATTCAATTTATTACTCCCGCCTTCTCCATTCTTCTGTATTTCCCCGCGTTAAATGTTTAATGTCTATTTCTCATACTGTCTCGTGGTAGGGCCCAATGCCACTACAAGCGAACATGTATGTATTATCATCCTCAACCGTTTATATACAGTACTACAGCTAGATAAAGACCGTCCCTCGTTTCGTACACAGTCATGAGGGTGTAGAGTGGCGTCGAGTCGCTGTTGACTATGAAAACCGCTACAAGACTACGTGCCAATGAACCAATAAGATCCCCGTAGGCCAATATCAGAAGACAGATGATGGCTGTAGTCGAGATGTATTTGTTGGCGATCTCGTGGTATCGAAAGAATACCGAGATCGTGCCAGATTACAAGTGGGGTTACAGAGCGTAGCCGAATTCGTACAATGTCAAAGTCAACGGGAGGAGAATAATGGCTGTCTTTAGTACAGTTAAACAAACGAGCACAGTAAAACAATCACTGGTACAATTGGTTATAATAATGATTGTTTCCATTAAACCAATCGCTTTCTGTTGATAAAAATAGGTCACTACAATGAATTCTCAGAGAAATGTGGTGCAACAACCTAAATGGGTGTACAAATAGCGGCAAGCTAGATAGGTGTATAAAAGAACCGCAACTGACTGTTCCCTCTGTACCGCATAAGGTTAGCCATTCGAAACACTTAGTGGGTTTTTGAATAAGATTATCACATAAGCATAACCTGGAATACTTAATATGCTGCAAATTAATGATAAAGTCTTCCAGCCCAATGAGAATATTCATAGCTGCTGTTACCAGTAGTCATAAATTTTGTCCTCAGTTTTGGATGAGCAACGAACTAGCACTGATAACGTTGGTGATAGTAAAAAGCACTAGACGTAGAATATACAGTGTGTAACCAAACAGTAGACTCCAAAATAAAAGCTAAACGACAATATACATACTTAAGATCTGAAAGAAAATAAAAACGGAATGAACCTTAACCATTAAAAATGCTTCTCACAACAGTATGGAAGTGGCCACTGAAGGTAAGATGCCAGTATATATATATATATATTTCTTGAGAAATAGCAATGTGCCAGATCGATACTGAATATTTTCAAAACGTACCAGAACTGTACACTCAATGATTTACTAAAGACTACCTCCGGTCTCTAAGTCAACTGAAATGAAGTTGATTTCATTGTTCTCTGACATTTCCGACTTGACTAAATCAGGATGTAATAGGCCAATATATGGATCCGATAAGTACTTTTGTATCTGTAAAATTTACTCTTAAGATTACATGAGGCTTTCAATGTACATATTGGGACTGCTGCAAGCTACGTGAACTTATTTGCACTCCTTATATACTAGCCTCCGTTCACTGTAGAGTAAAAATCAATTATGAAACTGTTCAAGTCACGTGGCCCTTAGTCTCAGTTTAGTACCTTTATGTCTCTTCATCTTGACTATCTCCGGCTTGAATATCATAATTTTCTATTTGTCTGCTACGGTCTTAAGAATAAATAAATCTATACTAGACAAAGTCAGTACTGATTGTTGTTGAGCTTAACGTGTGTTTCAATGTATGATTCAGGACCCATTGACTGGCATTTTAAGAAATAGATACAATCGGCATTAAAGAATGGTTGGATTAGATTTTAGGTTTATTTCACAGCCATTCGTGCGCAGAGAGATCGGATGTCCTTCCCTAGGCTTCATCTTTTCAGTGGTATAGCAGGTAGAACCCTTTCGTAAATTATCCATGTTTGACATTTATTTATTGATATCAAGCCTCAATATATGAGATGCTTGGTGTTCAAATACCAATACCGATATTCCACTCGAAAAGCTCATCTGAATTTCTCTCTGTAAATAACTGAATTTACCCAGGTCTAATAATGTGCAATCATTTTCAGAATGTGGTTGCTTTCGTTGTCTGATTGTGAATTACTTAATGTGAAACACACTTTTAGAGATATCATAGGTCTTAACTAGTGTCATTCTCAATAGGAATGAATTAACGTAGGTTAAAACAGGGAGGTGTGGAATTATGATCTACTATGATATTAGCACTGCTCTAATAATAGACCTAATCCTAAAATTGTAGATTTATCATGATGTAACTGCCTAATCTATAAGATCTTACGTGGAAGTCACATCATCGTCTACACCAACTCATTGCATTGTGACAATTACCAGTACGTGAAAGGGAACAAGCTTAGGCTAGAGATAGAATATATTTAATAGGAATAGAAGATACAAGATAACATTCAGCTGGGACCACGCCTGCAAGACCGAGCCATGCCACCTGACCAACTCGTATTAATTCAATTCATTCCTTATTCCCGCTCTCTCCATTGATGGGCATTTCCCAGCGTTAAATGTTGAATGTCTATTTTCCATTTTGTCTCGTGTTAGGGATCAATGCCACTACAGAGGCACTTGGGAAATGTGTGAAAGTAAAGATAAACCGTTGTCAATAGATGCCAACATGTTGATTATGATTGTCCCACCGTAATCATAGATCAAACGACTAACCGTAGACTGAAGGTACATGTGGCTGCCAAAGCAAATGTCGATGTTCTTCACTCAACATTCAAAAGCAGTAAAGACACACCTTATATGCATCATCTCATTTTTTATTACCCCGAAATAGGTCAGGAATGTAGTTGTACAATCACGATGAAAACAACATTTAAATAACTTTGAGTCTGCATAAATGCACGTTAAAAGAATGTTAAATAATATACTTCGTCTATTAATGACATATTTATTTAAATGTAAGTCGTGAAACTCATCCACCTCATATTGGATCAAAACAACAACTCACATGGCTTTATTTAAGCTTTATCTAGACGCATTCAAAGCATTTTAAGCCAAATCGTTCATTTTACGTACTTCATTCGAACATTAGAACTAATAAATTTTAAAATTTTAAGACACTTTAGAAAACTTGCTTTCATCTGGCACAGCTATAAACTCATATAAATGAGCTTATCTAAGACTATGTCATATGGGAACCAGTTCTCTACAGCGATGACAAGAAGTAGGATTTTTGTTCTGCAATAAAAAAATACTTCGTGAATTATGTTTCAGCTATAAACGCCTTAACGAGGTTGAAGCATTAGTTGGATGAAACTTTATTAAAAGTTAATCCGCGAATTGGAAGTTCAACTGTCATGAACGACGATTTAATATCTTACCAATACAAATCGGAATGTACTATGAGAGAATGAAGCTTTCAAGTTACAATCCAACACTGTGTTTTCAAAGGACATCTGTGCAAATCAATGCGAAGCATAAACCAGCTTATCAAATGAATAGCTAAACAGCATCACAACACAAACAAATAATCAAATGAACGATGAATATAGAAAGTACATTGCTGACTAACATAATTAAAATTTAATTCGTGAGTCTTCGGAAAGGAAGATATAAAATAAATATATGTTTAATCCAAAAACACTGATTTGCCTCCATAAATCATACATCAAAAGAACTTTTACGAGTGGACATTCCGGATAGTTTCAGCAAATGACCAAGTTGTTAAAAAGATTGAATTACGATGGACTTGTGGAGAAGACATGTCTAGAAGGAAACTTAAATATTACTATATATTTAAAAGTAGTTTGATTGTTTCAAGAAGTTAGGAGTTTTATTATATCAAAATTTCATGAAGCTTTAGTTTGTTTTATTGTATAGAAAAACGTATAGTGACCTTGATATCTATAACGATTTTTTGAGAAAATTTGAAAATGAACAAAAATTGTCAAAACAATTTTTATTATTTAGTGAGCTATTCAGGGTCAAGATTGTGAATACCATCTCTCTAAATAAACCATGGACTATTCTCGGCTTCCAGATAAGACTGTTAAACTTTCTGAACTACTGGACCTTGCTCTTGGAACACCTGATGTAATAGCTATAATATAAATCATAAATCTATTTTAGCCAGGGTCGGTTAACTTCGGCATACTGTATATCATTTTATCACATATAATAAAGCACCTCAAACTCAGCGATGTGGAGACAGATGTAGAGAAACCATCAAATGAACCTCAGTCACAGAATGATGCGAAAATATCAACTTCTGAATTGGCCCCAAATATATTCCATAACATTCAAGTAAGGTTGGCTATGTAACGTTTACGCTTTTGTTGTAAAACCCCATTTTCGAGGTCATTCGTCTCGCTATAAAGAGCTGCTTTAGGTTCCATGGCACAGCTGGGTCAGTTATTAAAATCTTCCTTAAGGAGTTATATATTGCATGATTAATCAAAATCGGCTTGTGAATAAATAATTTTTGGCCCGACTTTACTTTATGGACGAATCTTTTAGGTATAAGATAACAGGTATCGGACTTTGACGCAAAATTCACTCGTGAATTTGGATAAATAAAGTTTTGGCATTATAAGTGATGTCAGTTCGTGATGAAATCATAATCCGAATTACTCACACTAATTTAAAACTCACATTTGATCCTAGCTATCAAGTGAATACATTCGAGGTCAGTCTAGAGTCGTTTAAAGATCGTCCATAAATTATAGTCCTGCCGTACTTTTTTCAAGCACATTTTTAATTCCAAAAATTAAATCAGTTCTGTATGCTACTCAATAATATGGATGATTTTAGCTTACATTATCATTGAGGTATACGAATAATATAGTAATATAATGACATATAATTCACCACGTTTAGTAGATATGTATAATATTCTCTACTACATTTTAGTGACCATAATAACTTCTACCTACATCTATGTATTCGTAGTAGGAAAAAGTCAAACAAGTATCTTAATTAACTGTGAATATACTTTTCTAGAGCATGAGTAACTAAGTTTTAATAAAGTTTTCAGTCTTAAATGTTTGTAGATGGATGTTCAGCCAATAAACATATCGGTTTTCAGCATCAAATTAAAATATTTGAATTCCAACTAAACTGATTAGTTGATTTGACTCACAGTTTAAAACCACATAGTAAGAAACGAAAACAGAGACATAATAGTGTAACTAATTCGTTGCGGAATACTTATATGAATGGTCAAAAACTTAATTCTAATGTCTGCTTGACTTGTTGTTATTATATCTTCCCATATTAAGGTCTAGAGTCCTCAGAAATTAATTTAAAATCACAAAAAATTTCTATATATCTCTTTTTGCTTTAAAAGCCGTAAGTATCTACATTTGTTCGATAACTGACTGTTCAAAGTAGATTTTAGGGGGTTTGAATTTCATACGGTTATTAAAACTTGATTTTTGAATGGTATGTGTTGTATGGTAAGCTTTTACAACGAACATTATGGTTTGTTCTAAGCGTAAAGTATAGAAGGGTTAACCTAGGATGAAGTAGCTAGCTCAGAACGAAGAACATAGTTTAGAATTAGCGCATTAGATTGAATACCGGTAATTATGAAACGATATCAAGCGGATCGTAATCCGAATTCGTTATCCTCTCGACATGAAACTTCTAACAGTTTAATGTCTCATAAAGTGATAGCACATTCTGAAGCGGTACTCATAAATGTTTTACAGCTTAATTTTACCCAAGCAAAAACTATTCAAGTAGATTTTAACTAAAGTTTTATGTTTAGTAAATAGTTTACGACTAGGATTAGTTTTATTCACGATATTTTCTTATTAAGCAGTTTAACATTTCTTTGGGGGAAAATAATAATTTAATAAAAATTTTGTGGTTATTTTGTAATCCGATGTCTATCCTTTAATCGCAAAATAACAAATATAATTTTTGTCAATCGAACCTGTGAAATTTAAATTGTAGACCGTCTTTTTATCGATCCAAAATCTAATGATGTATGCCAAATACTAGTTTTATTTAGGTCTAAAAGAATTCTAAATGTAGTAACGTGAACTGATGGGCTGATGCATCAAGTTTTACGCTTTTTCAACCAACCGGTAATGTAAAAAGCTTTTTGAGCAAAAAATTAAACAATACTAAGATGTTTAAATGTAATGACTGTAATGAAACGTATGTAGGTGAAACATCAGGGCAATCGAATGTGAGGGTGAAGGAACACAAACTGTGCTTATAGCACATTCCTAAATCCTCGGATGATGTAAGAAAACTTGAGGACAAATCAGCGATAGCATTATACTCAATTAAACCGGGTCATACAGTTTATTTTACTGGCGCAAGAACCATTCAAAAAGGCTGTAATTCATACAAAGAACGACTAACAGCCAAAGCCCTACATATATGGGCTAATTCAAACAGTATTAATAGGAGAAATGGAATACAATTAGCTGTCCCATGGCAACTAATACTTAATAAGTAAACCTGAACTCCTTATTCTATTCTATCTATCTATATCATATTAGCTAATCAGTAGATAATACATTCAACGGTTCAAATCAGCTATCTTATCTGAATACGTTAAACAACGACTAGAACATTAAAATAAAACAAACTTTCAATTACAAATACATTCTTTCTCTTTGAATTCAATCTTTGATCTTGTTTATTTATCTTCATTTAATGCATGCTGTGACATTTTTGATTCATTTCATATATAAAATGATATGTTTTCTTAATATACACATACGGAAGACAATATATAGTTGGATGAAATTTCTTCTCACATCACTTACATAGACAAACAATCTTTTATCTTAACACTTTTCATTTTACAACACATGTCTCTTACACACTTATGTAAATACCTACTTTAAGCAGTGTTCACATTGATTTTATGTCATATTCTGTATATAGTAAACCATAGAACCATGTATCTATTTATATTTGATAATTTCGTTGTTTGACTATACTTTCCTTGAAAAAGCTTGGACCAGATTGCCAGGCGAAATGTTGAATTTACTTCAAATTCTTTCGCTGAAATGTTACAAATACATTTTTTCCTTTTAATGTCTCACATTAACTGGGCGCCCAAATATTGTGAAACTATTTGTTCAAATTTAGATGAAAGTTCTTATTTAATACCAAGATGATGATGGAAATAAATAAGAACTTTGAAATCTGAATCGAAATTTATTTCAACACTCACCTTATGCTCTACTAAATATTCTATTAGACAAAAGTCCGAACTAGGTTTTATTTAAACCAGACATTTATCCAATATTCTTTGACTAAGAAGACAATCATACATTGTACTTCATATTAATAAACTTAGAATGGTAACCGATTCCAAGTTGTTTGGATATTAGTGTTAACTGAATTCGGTCTGGAATACTTACAATACACTCACTAGTTCAAATGACTAGTAGCTAAAATTCATCACTATTTAGTATTGGGTGGTTTGAAGTGATTAGCAAAATGATGAGACAAGAATGATAGGAACTTCGTACTATGAGATCGTCCATTCTTCATTCCCAAATCTGATCACACTCCCAGTGTAGTGAAAGTAGACTTGAATATAGTAAACTGCTAAATTATTTTATGCTAAACCCCACACTGCTTTCGTAAAATACAATAATCATACATTGAACGCATAATTTGCGCATTTTCCTTGAGTCGTCCTTTATATAATCTATCATTCTTCTTGTTCTGATTTTATTCCGATTGCTCTTTGTTTTTCTTCATGTTCTTTTCATTTCAATCTTCTGCTTATAAGCATTATACCTCCAATTCCTGCTAAATACTACTTATATCTATCCTCATAAGTAGCGCACACCACACTGGCATATATATATATATATATATATATATATATATATATATACATTGGTCACTACGAAGCTATCAAGCAACCGCAAATATGTCTTGACTTAAAATGTCTCTCCAATCGTTTTGTATGTACAGTTAGAGTAATGATGATCTTTCATTTAGTTTGACATTGTATAGTTATGAATATATTGACAACATTTAAAGTAGCGTTATACGATTCTAAGGTTACTTGACATCTGTAAGCTTGAAAGAAGCATTTCTACGATGTCAACTTGCTGGTAAAAATATCAATCCAACACTTTCTATTGTACAACTTATTTTTAATGTTCAAACTAACCGGTAGAAAAATCAAGTGAACCCAAAAGAAATCAAAACTTAATTATTTTCTTGATCTAATGTTAACATCTTAGATAAATATGATTAAATAATCATATTCAAAGTTATTTTACGCTAACTAGTGTATATTAAAGGTGGAACTGTGCTACATTATTAACATAATCTAGAATTCATAAAAAAAATGTTTTTATCAGTATGAGCTTGTAAAGATTTTGATGGAGTTTTGTTCTATGAGCAGGATGATTTGATTGTGGAGTTTTCATCGTTCTTCTGAACGACATCATCAGCACAAACTTTTGGTAGAAGTTGTAAAGATTATTATTAAGTTTTTGATTGAGATCATGAACCGATTGATGTTAAGCCACCATTAAAAACCTAGAAGCACTGGATGGCCGTTTCATTCTATTGTACAACTCTTCAACAATCCGTATTTACGATCTAGCTTGCGGGATGAAACAGCCGTCTAGTGCTTCTAGGTTTTCAATAAGGATCTAACATCAATCAGTACATGATCTTAATCAAAAAAATTTTCACCTTTTTTCATATAAAGAATGTATTCTTGATCATCTTTGTAAACATTAAATTATCCTATGAAATTACTAATAATTGATTTTCTTTATTGAAACATTCTAATCTTATAGTTTAACTGTATTGAATATCATATTGAAAATCTCTATGATTATAACTCGAAACAGCCTATATGATTTGAGAGATATAGTTATTTCATGCAAATTAATGAATGACTATGAGATACTTTAGATAATAACAGAGATTTTTACAAATTACATAGATTAACAATAAACACACAACAATACAATAGGGTTACATTATTAACGAGTTACATGCGATTAACGAAAGTAAATGATGATGTAAATAAACGTTGTTATGTGTATAGAACGAAGTAACCAATATAATAGATTTCAGTGATCAATCAATTGTGATTACATCTCAGTCCTACAGGAGGTCGGTCGCGGCCCGGATAGCTCAGTGGTAACGTCTCTGACTGTGAAGCTGGGTGACACGGGATCGAATCCGCCAGGGAGCACCAGTTCCCTCAAAGATTACAGGTACACCTTGCTGACGAGTGCCAAGTAGCACGAAACCCGGGTCCAGGGTTTCCTATCGACTACCCCCAACCACCATCGAATCTTACAATAGTGCCCGCGGTGTCGAGTCACCTAGGCTGGTGGTCACATTGTAACATGATTGATAGCATTCGATCTGCACTAATAATAAGGACTAGACACGCAAAACATTGGTCACCCAGCGATCAATCAATTGTGACAAAGTAACCAATATAATAGATTTCATTGATATGGTTAAATGCTCATGGTAACTGAAAAATAATAATATTAATGAAAAAAATTAATAGAAAATTGTTTAAGAATAATAATTTCTAACAGCTGACTATCGTAACTAATGGTTGGAGACTGTAAGTGATATGGTTCACGATCGATCACAATGACGTAGGTGTATACACTCTTTGTCTTCCTTTGAACTATGAGATTAATATTGTTTCATATCTTTCTTTCTATGAACTAATTCCTTCTTCTTCTTGTACTATGTCTTTATATTCAATCTTTCTTTTATATATTACTATCATTGAAGGAACTCTTTTAATGAATTTGATGTGTTATCTTGATATGATAATGAGGTGTAACAACTTGAACCAATGCACATATGTATCTTGTCCTACGTTGTAACTGACTGACTGGGTAACTGATTGACTGACAATAATCTTGATTCTGGTTACTTTGAAAATGTTTCGTTTTTTTATGATAAAAATGATCTTTACTTTCATAACGAGGTTGATTTGATGATTGTAATAATGAATCAAGCAATTTTAAATGTTCTTCAGTTCTTTATTGGTTATTAAATCTCATATATCACTTTTCTTGTAAATATGTAGATAAACCCTAATGGAAATCGACTGAAAACTGAATAGCAGACTGATAAACTGACTACTAACATTTAACATAATGTATTCACCCGGATAATAGAATGATGTTTTCTGATATGATTATTGATTTTACCACAATTTTATTCCATAATTTCTAGTGTTTTCCGATTTTCTTTTCATGCATCTTGTGACTATGTAGCCTGTCATCGTTGTCCATTACATTACATTCATTGGTTTTTTGACTTTTGAGGAAGTATAAGTTGGTGAAATGCCCCCTTACCACACTTCTATATTGTAAATGTTAGAGTTCTCATCTCTTTGCGTGATCCATTGCAAAGGTGTAGTGCAAGGAATTCTGAAGGCTCAGAACCAGAATCATGTTAATAATGAACTGTATAAAATTCAACATCACATTGTTCCTTAGAATGTATCATAGTGATGGCATGTATGATATTTGGTAACATCATTAATGAAGGCTCACGTGGATCTTTATGTAATCAGTGTAGTTAACCCAATTTGAAGTTTGAATATATCATTTAAGTAGCAAGTAGGGTACTACTGCGAACCTTAAGCTAAACAACATCCCGTCATCTAATTGACATTTCCATCACTTAAGACTATTATTCCAATTCCAATTCAATTTTTTAAACAAATTATTAAAACACAATCATAGTTAAAATAAGTTTAAATTTATTACAATATGGAATTACTTACGCCTGTTACTCCTCGTGGAGGGGCATAGGTCACCCACCAACACTCTCCATCCAACCCTATCCTGGACAATCCTTTCCAGTTCTTTCCAGTTGTTATTCTTCCTTTTCATATTTGCTTGTATTTCCTGATGTAATGTGTTCTTTGACCTTTATCGTTTCCGCCTCCTTTCAGCATTTCATGTTAGCGCATGCCTCATGATGCAGTTTGGTGACTTCCGTAACGTATTTTCTATTCATTTCCATCATCTTTTCCTAATTTCCTCTTCAGCTGGAAGCTGGTTTGTTCTCTCCCATAATAAATTGTTGCTAATGGTATCCGGCCAACAACGGACATTGAATATCTTGCATAGACAATTATCTATAAATACTTGTACCTCATTGATGACGATTGTAGTAGTTCTTCGAGTTTCATCTTCCTACAATAGAACTGTCTTGACGTTCATATTGAAAATTGTGACTATGATATTGTTTGACAGATAATTGTTTTGAGTTCAAGTTATTCTTCAACCATAGGAATACAGCTCTTATGACAATATGGAGGCATCTAAGAATAGTAACTTTTCAAATCAAACTCAATAAATGATACTCATTCATTCCTAACTATGTTGAATTTATAAACAAATAATCGATATATTACCCATGTCTAAAACTAGTACAGATGTACTAACTAACATATATATGTAAACAAGTAAACAAGTTTGATGAAGTATACAAAAGAAACGATTATATTCAATAGTAAATAGATGAATGAATATAAACTATTGTTTTAATTATGATGACCAATGTTCTTGTAAAAAATATGTCACTTTAGTAGGTAACATAATGATAAACAAACAAAGAGAGAGTGTGTGTGTGTGTGGTTGTTAAAATACTCCTTTTCTAATTGTTAAGTTACTTAGTTCAATTTAATTTTATCAGAATGGGGGGTGGTGGAGATTGTAGTAACTTTAATAGTTGAGTTCATGAGTTGATTTAAGCTAAAGCACTATTGAAAAGTGGGAAACATTGAATGACCGTTTCATTTTAGTATAGAATTTCTTAGCAATAAGCATCCATAATCTCCACAAATCCTCATTCTTATAATAATCATCATTTGCTCAATATTGACCAGCTTTCAGATGGATTTTATGAAGTTCTAATGAGAAGCCGTGAGTAGTGGAGTCTAATCTGTTGTGTCATGATGGCCCGCTAGTTATCACGTAATCTATTCGTCAATCAAGATACGACTTATTCACTCTTATACTGTACTAAACCAATGACTTCCGACCGGTCTGATCAGCCTAGTGTCCTATTGGTCCGCTGCTCGCCTAACCCGTCCATCTGAGTCCAGAACACCAATAACAGCTAACACTATGCAAATCATTTATTTCAGACAAACTGAGGTTTATATATCAACCAAACAGACCGCAACGCACCATAAAATAGAAAATAACATTCGTACAAAATATAACCAATAGTGACTGTGAACGTGGGAGACAGTAATTAATAAACTGAGTATAACTTAAGAACAGTAAACTATACAATAATAATTTATAGGTCAAAATGAAGCTTATAATAAAGGGAATATAGATATATACAGTCTAGTTACTGAATAGTTATATCCTAAGAATATATAAATAATATTAGTCCATTAATAGGTCTCAGACGTTACTCGTAATGTAATCTTCACTAGAATATAACACAATCCATGTTGGATAGAGACAAGTTACCTAACTCAGACAATGAATTAATATTTGCTCGAGATCATAGATCGATTGAAGTTAGACATGAACACTGTTGGATGCCGGCTAGCTCAGTGGTTTGAATACTAAGTGTTAGTACGCAAGACCGAAGATCCTCGGTTTGAGCCTCATGTGCGGGATCGTGGATGCACATTGCTGAGGAGTCTCATACTAGCATAAAACGCCCGTCTAGTTCTGTCAGGTTTTCAATGGTGATTTAGCTTAGATCAACTCATTAATTCAACTTTTAAAATTTTATTTTAACAATCAAGTTAAATAATACCGATAATCTGGTTTGTTTGTTCTTTAAATGTACAGTTATGTCTTTTTGAAAAGTTGTGATTGTTATATTTGAAAGTACTTAGATTCCAAAACTTTTCAAGTAAAGCATCAAAGACTTGTCGATAGATGAGCTCTTGAGGTTTCTGGTGAAAAATGGTGATTAGTAGGAACCCTGTTTATATGCAAATAGCTACAATAAATTGTGAATTGACTAGTGTTTGCGATCAGTACTATTGAATTCTAACTTAACATTCCAAAAGACACACTCTTACAAAGAGCATTGAAACGTTCTGACTTTTGGTCGGCTAAATATCAAATGACTTATTCGCAAATCAGAATGCAACTTAGACAATCTTAGCACTGTGCCAAACCAATGACATGTTGATCGGTACGATCAACCTAAAATCTTTATTAATCCTTTTTGCTTAGCCCTGCTTGTTGAGTCCAGAACACCAATATCAACTTCCACTATATGAATCATATATTTTAGACATACTTGGTTTATATACAACCGAACTAGACCACATCATACCATAAAATGAAAATGAATAATTATACAGAATCAAGCCAAAAGTGGTTGTGAATATGGGAAATTGTAATTAATAGATTGGGAATAGCCCAAGAATAGCAACTTGTATAATAGTAGTGAATAGGTCAAATAAAAGCTTATGATAAAAGGATTATAAATATATACATAATCTAGTTACATAACAGTTATGCAATAAGAATATATGTATATATGATAGCGGCGTATGCTCCTTTGTGAGGAGTAACAGGCGTAAGTAAGTAAGCAAGTCCATAAATAGTTCTCAGAATCTAATCTACGCTAGGATATAACATGAAGGTTTTGAATTTGATGCCTAATAGGATCATGGCAAGTTCAATGTTTCGTTTTTCTAAATTATCAGTTGAATAATCTTCAACAAAATTATTAAATCAGTATAGGATTATGGAGATTATTAGGCTTTTGATTGAGATCATGAACCGATTGATGTTAGACCACCATTGAAAATCTGGAATCACTGAACAGTCGTTTAGTCCTATTAGGTATATTAGAATTTATGTATACAAACAAAATCTTCACAATTCCATACTGATAATTACCATATACTCACTACTGACTAGCTTTATGAGGGATTTCTCAGAGTTCTAATGAAAAGCCGTGATCAGTGGAGTTAATTCGTGTTGGGTAGAGATAGGTATCTACCTCAGTACAATGAAAGATGGTCACGCAATTTTGTGGACCGGTTGAGGTTAGATTTTAATACCGTTGGATGCCGGCTCAGTGGTCTAGTGAATTAAGCCTTTGCGCGTAAGACTGAAGGCCTTAGGTTTGAATTTGCAGAGCGGAATTGTGGATGTGCAATGCCAAGGAGTCCCACAATAGGACGAAATGGTCTTCCAGTGCTTCCAGGTTTTCAGTGTTGGTCTAACATCAATCAATTCATGATCTCAATCAAAAACTAATATACACTGAAACTAATTCACTTTGAATATTGTAACTACATACATATATACACTTGATTGATTACTTCAATATCATATTACTAATGTATTTGAACAAAATCATATAAATTACTATTGTGAATATAATTGTTCCATAATCTTCATCTTTATGAATGGTATGTTTGTATATCAATGTGTAGTATACCCCTATTGGTTAGGTTGTTATTTATCTGATTAATTTTTTTTGTTATTGTGTTAGTAACCATGGTAAAGTATAAGAGTAAAAGTGAAATTATTTTAAACAAATGTTATATGTGATTTTGTTTATTTCAGTAGAACGTTTTTTTCGAATGTCTTTAACATTGAACAAAATGAATGATGTAACAGATAGATAGATAGATAGATAACCCTAATGGGTTGGTGTCTAATGAAATCTCTCCACGAATTCAGAAAGCTTGATTGGCTTTTGCCAACTTGCATCACCTATGGCGAAGCGAGATATTCGTCTATCAATTAAGGGATGAGTATACTGTGCAGCAGTTCGTTCTATTCTACTTTACGGCTGCGAAACGTGGCCATTAATAGTAGAAGATACTCTTACGCTACTATTGTTTCATGACGGATGTCCTTGAAATGTAGGTGGGATTATTGGGTAAGTAATAGTGAGGTTAGACACAGGGTATTAAGAAATGATAGTAAATCAGTCGATGAGGTTGTAAATTTTCATCGACTAAGATGGTTGGGTCATGTATTAATTATGCCTGAACACCGTTTACCACAACGTGCAATGCTGACTAGTGTTAGGCATGGTTGAAAGAAAGTTAGGGGTGGCCAAGCCAAAACCTGGCATCAGTGCTTGAAGTCACTAACTTTTAGTCTGAGCCATGTTGATAGATGCAGACTACTTAGTTGGAGTCCGCGTGACTATCGTAACCAATGGTTGGAGACTAGGTAACATCGTTCAGAATAGATCACAATGGTGTCGGTGTATACACTCTCTAACTTCCCTTAAACTAAGAGATTAAAATCACTTCATATCTTTCTTTCTTCCTGTATTATATCTTCATATACAATCTTTCTTTTATATATGATTATCATCGAAGTGACTATTATGAATCCAGTGTTCATAATGTTGTGCTAATGAGGTATGTCAACGTGGACTAATGCACATATATGCCTAACCCTACATTGTAGTTGACTGATTAACATTTTAATCTATCAAACAGTAAAGGATCAATAATGCCTATTTTTTTATTCATATTTCATATATAAGCAACTGGCAACCATATTGTATAAGTGATTATATAGAATATTGAATAACACAATTACTTCATATCATTTCAAAGTACACATTTATCCATCAATATTGTTACCTTTTCATTACCATAATTAAAAATTCATTCATGCAATTATAGAATCCTGATTACATTAAAGATTTTCAATACTTCTTTAACTAAACACCCATTTCTATTGAGATATAATGAATGAAATCTTAGAATATTTTCATAAAATACTTCATTTGTACATCTTCTATTAATGATCTCTTATATACTTTAACTTTCCCTTTATTCTTATTCTCTTTCATTCAATCTTTTTAACCTTTTGTTGTTGTTGTTGTTGCTGCTGCTGCTGCCAGGTATTCTACTTTAGATTGATGTTACATACTACTTATATCTGTCCATATAAGTAGTATACAATACAATATATTCAATGTTTCTATTCATATTTCTACTATTGTAATTTATTTATGGAATAGTTATGAATAATAACAATAACAATAATCATATCAGAGGGGGGTTTTGGTTAAATATATGTACTGACTACATTAAGATAACACTAAAGGTATGGTCATTCATGACTTTTCATTATAGAATATATAAAATAGAATAAATTAATAAAGAATAAAGCTAATCGATATTTGTAATACTCATATGATTTCTTCAACTTAATCATCAGTAGAACAATCTGATTATGATGGTCTATTCATTCATCGATTAACCAATAGGGTATTATAGGCTTGAATTACACTATCACTATCACTATCACTATATATAAATATGATAGTTAAGGATTAATGAAATAGACTATTCACAGGATTTTTATATCTTACATTTAATGTAGGCTTTAATTAATAGTTATACTAAAGACAAATAATGATTGTAAAACTAGGAATGGTGTATTATCTGTTAATTATCATTAAGATGTATGCTTTAAGTAATGCCCTACGGTGAGACTTTAATTTATGGACGAGCCAATCAGAAGCATTTGAGAGATTTTAAGGTCACAGCGCCAACTTCACTGATTCATGCTAATGTACGATCGGTTCACAGAGAATTTTGTAGAAAATGTGATAATTGAGCGACTATAACAAATAAAACGACGAGTCTATAATTAGGTGGATGAATCAATCAGGTATAAGATAAGAAATCTTGAATTTTGGCGTGAAAGCCTTGTATCCATTTGGCTAAATAGAGTTTTATCATTATAGCTGGTGTCAATTCGTGATGAAAACCCCATATACAATTTTTAACTAAGCCAAATGATGACAATTATTGCGAACGGGATAATAAAAGCATCAGTAAAAGTTGTCGCAGCCAGATACTACAATATATATGGATGATTGGAGAGCGTACACAATCCTACATAGACTTCGTTGTGTGCATCATGTGGTTATCCACAAGTGGCATTTTGTGTACTCAATAACCGAAGTGCACATAAACAATATTGAAGCTATGTGGTCGAAGCAGAAAGAGTTTTTGAGACTTTATCATGACTCCAGAGGTTGACTATTCTATGGCCATATGGATGATTTCCTCTACTGTATGCATTACGATTTCAAAACCTCTGAACCACTTTCTAACCTTGACAAGTTTTTAAACCATGTATAAGAAGTGTATCCACTTTCTTTCTTTAGTTTTGTATAATAAATTTTTATTCTATACTTACTGTTTGTTGATTGGCTAATAAGGTCACTTAAGATTCGTTCGAAGGTCGTCCATAAATTATAGTCTCGCCCTGCCTACTTATAAGTCTGGTTGATCAATGTTTTTGAAAAAACGGATACAAATTGACTTGGTATTGTTTGTTTGAATGTTTTCATTAATCTTTAGGACTGATGTATTGATTAGTCTCTCTTATTGGCAAATGTGCATACTGTGCATATTGCCTTCATTCATAAGAATTATAAGTAAAGATAGATAGTGACTAGCATTGGAATCTAAGATGTGCTTTTCCTTTTATTTGAAACTCGTCAACTGGATGTCCCATCATCTCAGAATTAATGTTCACAGCGGGATTCGAACTTAGTACTGTTTGCTTTAAACACCATCGTATTATCTACTTAGCTAATGAGTTCTGATAGCCGCTTAATTATGCAATGTGATGAAGTTTAAATTCACTTGATATTGTTTTACTTAAATCTTCTGATTGATCATTCCCTCTTATTAACATATACACATACTATGCATATCACTTCAATATTATTGATGAGTCCGAAATAGGACGAAACGTAAGTCCTAAATTCCAATATTAGCCATTACCTGTCTTTACCTAAAAGAATATTCCCTGTAATAACCATCTAATATTATCTTTATATATTGTTATTTAATTATTTTTGTTATAGAAAAGATTAACAATTATAGAATCTCAATTAACTTTATTCAATTCTTTACCAAATAATCAAGATATAATTGGTTTCATTGATAATGATATACATAATAAAAAGAATAATAATAATAATAATAATAATAATAATAATAATAATAATGCATTAGATCATTCAAATGATAATTATAGAAAAGTGACTAATTTATGGCAAACTGTACAAACTAATAAACGTTTAGATGCTACAGAAGAAGGTCTTCATCGAGTAAGTTCATAATCATTATCATAACTGATGTTTGTTTTACTTTATTATTTCTATTATGAATAAGGATTATAAAAGATCATAGATTAATTGAAGTTAGATATTTACACTGTTGAATGTTGGCCAGCTCAATGGTCTAAATGTTAAGTGTTCGCTCATGAGATCAGTGGTCATGGATTTGAGTCCTACATGCCAGAACGTGGATACATACTGTCAAGGAGTCCTATGGTAGGACGAAATAACCATTTAATGCTTTCAGGTTTTCAATGGTAATCTAGCTTAGATCGATCCATGAATTCAACTATTAAAATTACTAATTGATTGGTTTCAAGTATTACTTATTATAATACTGATCAGGTACAAATCATATAAAACTATAGTGTATTACTTATTTATTTTGACTTATTTTGACTAGAAAATAAATTCTCGTCTACCATATTTGTGTTCCTAATTGCATTGCCCGGAATTACCGCTTTCATGGTGAAGTACAAAGATGTATTCCGTGTGACTACAGTAATAGTGTGTGTTGGAATGTTATTATCTCAGCGGGATTGCCTATCGTGATGAAGCAACTGAGCTATACTGGCTGGAACAACCGTTCCTCAAGGTCCTACCATGCCAGACAGGTCGGTTGAAGAGCGGTAAGACTAAAAGCAACAAAACCAAGGTCCGAAGGCAAAGTCGTACTGCTGACTGTACAGAGGTGTGACAGCAGTAAGGTGTTTCCTTCAGACAACCAGCATAACAGCGATGCTGTCTTCCCAAAAGGAGGGCAGGGGTTAGAAAAGGTCGACCCTAAAAATGCACACCTCGCCTTATCCCACGGATATCCGTCTCCGGCGGTAAGGTCTCAACAAGTACGGAGCTAACACAAAAATTACTCATAAAAAGGTCGTGTGTGACCGACCTCAAGCACCTGTCCCTTGGGCACTGCGGTCACGCTCTCAGATCACTATGACCACCTCTAATACAATTTCTTTTTCAGGTACCTCCAACAGAACCCTTCCACGGTGTGGGCAACCGGGAAGTGATAACCGCCCTCATACCTCTAACAGCACTCAAGACCACTGTATTCATAGTCAACCTCCCTCTTCAATTCCTATTATTCCTCCTACATCGACTTTATACACTAAACTTCCTCTTTTAGCTTCCTCCTCAAGTGTCACCACAGCCAACGATTCTAGTGCGCAAAACACTGTCCCAGGTTTACTGAAACCTCGCTCCAAACTATTCATTGGAGCCTTCAACGTACGCACACTATGCCAAATCGGTCAGCAGGCTTCCTTGGCTAAAATGTTAGGATCTCGTACGATTGATGTATGCTGTGTCTCCGAAACACGCATACAGGATCCTAGTGTGGTCATTCACTTGGACTCACCTCGGTAAAACGGAGTGCCGACAAGATACACACTCCGTGTATCTGGCGACCCGATGGCTAGTTCTTGTGGACTGGCAGGTGTAGGCATAGCACTAAGCATGAGGGCGGAACAAGCGCTATTAGAGTGGATCCCCGTTAATAGTCATCTATGCGCTGTTCGGCTAAACGGCTCCGTAAGAACTCGAAAGGATAGGGACACACGTCGTTGCCTTTTCGTCGTTTCTGCCTACGCTCTCACTGACTGCAGTTCGGATGAAGTGAAAGATGAATTTTACAGAAAGCTGTCTGAACTTCTTCAAAAAGCTAAACGTTCAGACATAGTACTCGTAGTAGGCGACTTTAATGCCCAGGTAGGTAGCTTAAACGAAACAGAAAGACATTTAGGTGGGTATTTTAGTATTCCGGCACAGAGAACAGATAATGGTGATCGTCTGCTGCAACTTTGCTCAGACAATCGTTTATTTTTAGCAAACACAAATTTTAAGCATAAAGAGAGACATCGTCTAACATGGCGACCCCCTGCACCAAACCAACGATGGACTCAAATAGACCATATTGCCATCAGTCATCGTTGAAGAGGGTCAATAGAAGATTGTCGCTCATTCTGGAGTACCTGCTTGGACTCCGACCATGCCCTAATACGAGCACGCATCTGCTTGCGCCTCACTGGACGCAAAAAAGCCACACAAAAAAGACTCATTAGAACCGAATTGAGTAATGAGAAAAGCAAAAGTAGGTTCCAGGAACAACTGGGGTCACACTTAGGTAGTTCTGAAAACGAGGCTGACCCCGATGTTGATTGGAAAGACATACAAGCAGCTGTGGAAACAGCAGTGACATCTACTAGTGATTTAAACCACAGGGTTACAAAGAACCAATGGATTTCTTCAAGGTCTATTGCACTGATAGATTCTCGTAAACTCATCCCATCAGGTTCTTAACACTATGAAGAGCGTAAAGAAATCAGATCTAGGTTAAGCAAAAGTCCAAGGAACGATCGTGAGCAGTGGTGGGCAACGAAAGCAAAAGAGATGGAAAAGGCGGCGGCTATAGGGAACACAAGACAACTCTACAGACTAATAAAAGAAACTGGAATTAATAAATCAAATGTAAGTCAGACTATTTCGGAAAAAGATGACACTCATCTGCTCCCAGCCCAGACGTTTAGAACGATGGGCGGAACATTTTAAGGAGCAGTACAGTTGGCCTTCAGCTACCCTACAACTACCCTCTATTCTCAGACAGTATGAATGGAACATTGAAGTAGGTCCCCCAACTCTAGCTGAAGTTCAAAAGGCTGTAGTTAATCTGAAACGAGGAAGGGCAGCTGGTCCAGATGGATTGGCCCCAGAGGTCTTTAAGGATGGTGGTCTAGTTTTAGCGATTAGGTTGACTAATATTTTAGCTAAAATCTGGGAGTTACACGTCATCCCATCTAACTGGTCACAATCACTTATCGTCCCAATATTTAAGAAAGGGTCAAAATCATCCTGTGACAACCACAGAGGGATTAGTTTAACTAATATAATATCTAAAATACTAGCTTCGATAATTTTTGGACGCCTAACTAAGACTCGTGAACTGCAAACACGTGAAAATCAGGCTGGCTTCAGACCTGGTCGTGGCTGCATCGACCACATATTCACCATTCGTCAGGTTCTAGAACACAGATATACTTATCGGCGTCCGACAATGGTGGTCTTCCTTGATTTAAAAGCAGAGTTTGACTCTGTTGACCGAGAGGTTCTGTGGCAGTGTCTGTCATTGAAAGGCGTACCTCAGAAGTACATAAACCTTGTGAAAGCTCTTTACTCGAACACTACTAGTCGAGTCAGAGCTTATGGCGAACTGTCATCTGCTTTCGCAACCTCAAGTGTCGTCCGCCAAGGCTGTCCACTTTCTCCATTTTTGTTTAACTTCATCATAGATCTACTGATGGAAATAACGCTCTCATCGACTGAATTCTCAGGTATTGATCTCTTACCAGGAGGTCCACTTATTGACTTAGAATACGCAGATGACATAGTCCTGTTTGGTGAAGACGCTGATGAAATGCAGAGTCTTTTGGTAGCACTGAGCAACAATGCAAGAATGTTTGGGGTGCGCTTCTCTCCCTCCAAATGCAAGTTGTTGCTTCAGGACTGGTCTGCGTCAACACCTGAACTAAGGATAGGGGGTGAAGTAGTCGAACGCGTTGACAACTTCACTTATCTTGGAAGTCTGATCAGCCCTAATGGGTTGGTGTCTGACGAAATCTCAGCACGGATTCGAAAAGCTCGCTTGGCCTTTGCCAACTTACGTCATCTATGGCGAAGGAGAGATATCCGTCTATCAATTAAGGGACGAATATACTGTGCGGCAGTTCGCTCCGTTCTACTATACGGCTGCGAAACATGGCCTTTAAGAGTAGAAGATATTCGTCAGTTACTAGTATTTGACCACAGGTGCTTTAGAAATATTGCGGGCATCTGCTGGGATCACCGGGTAAGTAATAGTGAGGTTAGACGCAGAGTATGAGGGAATGATGGTAAATCAGTTGATGAGGTTGTGAATCTTCATCGACTGAGGTGGTTGGGCCACGTGCTGCGTATGCCTGAACACCGATTACCACCACGCGCAATGCTAACCAGTGTTAGGGATGATTGGAAGAAAGTTAGGGGTGGCCAAACCAAAACGTGGCATTAGCGCTTTAAGTCACTAACTTCTGGTCTGAGCCATGTTGGTAGATGCAGACTGCCTGGTTGGGGTCCGTGTGAATATCGTAACCAATGGTTGGAGACTCTTGGTGACATGGCTCAGAATCGATCACAATGGCGTCGGTGTATACACTCTCTGTCTTCCTTTAATCTAAGAGATTAAAATCGCTTCATGTCTTTCTTTCTACCAACTAATTTTTTATTCCTGTACTATCTCCTTATATACAATCTTTCTTTTATATATTACCACCACTGAATTAACTACTTTTATGAATCCGGTGTTGATGTTGTTGTGCTAATGCGGTATGGCAACTTGGACCGATTCATATATGTGCCTGGTCCTACGTTGCAGCTGACTGACCGACTGATCTCTGCGGGATTCGAACCTACATCATTCAAACTTACAGTCCCAGATATTACCATTGAACCATATGTTTTTTTACTAAACTTTTGTGCAACTGAGCTATTTACAACTAACTGATCACTAAGTAGTGAACTAAGTGGTCATAATACAGTTTGGTCGATAGAATCAGATCACCAATTACTAAATGGACAAGACGAAAAATAGTATTGGAATTTTAATAATATACGCTACTTATTGATGTGTCTGATCAACTCAGGATCTCGCACACACACACACACATTTCGGAAAGCCCAAAAGTCTCTGTATTCGATCCCTAGTGGCTTTGAAGATAGATACTACCAAAAAGTCTCATACTCGAACAAAACTTCTTTCCACTAGTTTATTGATTTTTAATGAAGACCTGACTAAAGTTACTTCGTGATGTAAAACTATAAGACTTCAATAACCGATTTTCGGAAATCTATTCTTATTCTTGCAGAAGTTTACACTTCAAACTAGCATCAGCTGGAATATTGACTAAATGAAACAGTACAAGTAATATTCGTTGGGATAATAAATACCCAGAATAATAACGCCGGAATTTCGCATCTAGGCTCATCACATTACAGTGAAAATAGAAAACTTCAAAAGAATTTCATCAGAAATCCGAAATAAGAGTTTTCTAACTTCTATATAGAAAATTACGTCACATCATTGCATGAGAATTTTATCCTTTTGTTGATATCCATTTTTGTTTCTACGTTTAATATTTTTCATAGTTAAGCTCCTTGACAGATGACCTACTTGAACAAATCAAGAGATTTTCAGAACAAAATAAAGCATTGAAATCTGCACTTGAAGAAGTAAGTAACACAAATTGTTTGCACTTATTTTCTTTCATACTTACTTAATTACTTACACCTGTTACTCCAAAAGGAGTGTAGGCCACCGACCAGCATTCTCCAACCCACTCTCTACTGGTCCCTCTTTTCTAGTTCCATCCAATTCTTGTTCATTTTTCTCATGTTCGTCTCCATTTCTCGTCGTAATGCGTTCTTATGTTTTCCTCTTCTCGTTTGGTCTTGAAGATTCCATGTGAGGGCTTGTCTTGTGATTCAGTTGGATACTTTCTTCAATATGTGTCCTATCCACTTCCAACGCTTCTTCTTGATTTTTTCCTCCACAGGGATCTGATTTTCCTCCATGTATATTCCTTAAAACGATTCAAGTAAATGAAGAATGACTCTGAGATTTTCTGGTTGTTTGAAAGCTTTCTGACACAATGAATTCATGTTATTCAGTAAACCATTTTCATCTAAATTTAATTTTATCTAAACCAACAAAATGATGCAAAATTATTTAAACTACTTATAAGTAGGTAACTTTTGTTATTCTTTAAAAAATGGCGACAATGATTAATAATTCATAAAATGTTTTAAAATGAGCAATTTCCTATTCCATTGAAAATTTCTTTGATTGATTATAGATTTTTAAAGTTTTACGCCAATCATATTTGTTCCTTCTTATGATATTATGGATGCTTGTGAGAAAGTTTTGCATTTTAATTAATAATTATGATTGATAGTTTCAATTTATGTAGGGGGGTTATGTGAATTGATAGTTGATAAGTGAAACTATAATGAAATACACGGATCAAGGTTTTTCTTTTTTTTTATATTTAAAGAAATTAATTAGTTTTCAACAAGAATAATTTTTTTATTGAATCAATAATTTCATTGTCCTTAATCAGCTCATACTGATTCTGGTGAGTTTATTTTTAAGGAATTCGTACATTACTTGAATGAATCCTATAGGATGAAACAAGAAAAGTGCGCTAGAAAATTAGTTTATAAGTTGAGATTTATACTTTTAAACAAAACAGATCAGTCTTTGAGTTCTAAAATACTCAACTATCTATCTATCTATCTATCTATCTATCTATCTATCTATCTATCTATCTATCTATCTATATATCTATCCACACATCTATCTATCTATCTATCTATCTATCTATCTATCTATCTATCTATCTATCTATCTATCTATCTATCTATCTATCTATCTATCTATCTATCTATCTATCTATCTATCTATCCACACATCTATCTATCTATCTATCTATCTATCTATCTATCTATCTATCTATCTCCCTATCTATCTATCTATCTATCTATCTATCTATCTATCTATCTATCTATCTATCTATCTATCTATCTATCTATCTATCTATCTATATATCTATCCACACATCTATCTATCTATCTATCTATCTATCTATCTATCTATCTATCCACACATCTATCTATCTATTTATCTATCTATCTATCTATCTATCTATCTATCTATCCACACATCTATCTATCTATCCACACATCTATCTATGTGTCTATCTATCTATCATGAAGACAATAGCCAATTTAAATTTTTCCGAAGTCAGAAATTTTCAATCACTCTTTTCGTTTTCCGAGATCATTATATGATCTAAAGCAATGAATTTGAACATTAGATAGGTTAATACATGTTTAATAATTGACATTCTTAAGAGAATATGAAAGAGATATCCGATGTTTACCAATCAATATTGACTGAAACCAGTTTTGAAAATGAATGAATCTTTCTATATTATAAAATTATTTCATATAATGTTTTTCGTCTATACGAAAATGATGAACGATTTATTCATAGTAGGAGATCTTGAAAATACTCTTTTGATAGTTTTTCAATCCCCCCTCCTCTCCGCGTCACTGAACTGTTATCAACTGAAGACTGAATAAATGTACTATATGGTTTATGCTCAAATGCTAAAATGCTATTGGCATTACCTTCATAGAGGAATCTAATACCAGTATCTTGTATAGAGACATACTCAACTTGTCACACTTCTGGATTAGGACTAATACCTACGACATTGGAAAATTAACGAGATGCATTTTCTAATAAAGTAACAATTCAGATAACCGTTGATTTCATGATTTGTCTTAGTAGCACATCCAAGCCTAAGGATATATGCAGTTAGCTTCTGTAAATCATCTAAGAACTAGAGATAATAATTAAGGTTAAACTGACCTGGAAGTTTCTATTGTTAAAATCAATGTTATCGCAAATCGAAAACACCTAGGATGATTATTTTCTTTATGAAGCTTTCATAAACAAAACTAATAACAATTTAAGCCGCAGCTCCTGACATCAATAAAGGATGAATCGTATTCTTCTGCTCGATTATCGAACGATAAAAACTAGAGTTTTTCACATAAGTGAAACTTAACAACTCATGATTATGACTTACTGACCATCTTGATACTGTATAAAAGCCTTCTGTTAGCAGAAGAAATATTTAGAACTGACAACCACTACGGACAGACTATCTAAATCAATCGATAAGAAATTTCATTCAAAACAAAAACTTATGTGTCGTTTAAGAAGCTGTTGGTTACTGAGGATGACTTTTCCTTTTATATACATATTTCTTTTTAAAGAACTTATTTAGATTTCGATGAATGTCTCATACTGTGACATAGCAGAAAGTCACATTCCCACAAGCTCTCAGCTGTTTCAAGAATTCTGCCTCCGTCGAAAATCCTGTACTAGCATATATCTTCTTGAATATCATATCAATTTCACTATTTCAAATGTATATATAACTGATAACGACTCTGAATAGAACTAGATATTGTCGATCCGAATTCATACAGCTTGTATAAGTTCGGTAATCAGTGTTTCCATTGGCCAGTGAGAATGACTTATTTATTGATGAAAAAAGGATACAAATGAAATAATGTGTGATAGTGGTTTTATTAAAATGAATGTCCCATTTTAAAACATGTTACCCTATGCTCAGAATTTTTGTGGTTAACGTATTTTTAGCGAGATAGTTTTCTACGGGATGTGATCGCTAACGACATATCCAACCCTCCTCCTTAGGACCGGCAGTAACTCCAGAAGAGCTACAGGAGGAGTTCTATGCTTAGAAACTATACATATATTTAAAGATTTTATGAATATCTAATGAGAATGTTACTAGTCTTTGATGTTACCTATTTGATAAAAATATGTTTACTAAATAATAGAAACCTTGTACACTGTTGAGGAGTCTCACAGTAGGACGAAACGGCCATTCAATACTTCCAGGTTTTCCATGATAGTCTAGCTTCAATCGACTCATGATCTCAACTACTAAAATAAACTTTATATTCAATATGTTTATAAATAATTGATTTTAAAGTACATTTTACATCTTGTTTGTTTGTTTATTGACTTCATTTGACTGGAATAAAAGACACTATGTACTTTTCTAATATTATATATGCACTCATTATATGAAGTAGCTTTTACACTTTAGGGTTATGGGGGGGAGAATGGAGGTGAATGGGGGTGATGAATATATCTTTTCTTATGTCAGTACATAAGAATCAGAATTTATTCGTATAGTTTATGAAGTAAATCAAATAGACACAATGATCGTGGAAACTATTATTATTTCAATCGGTGAAACTATAATTTATAGACGACTTTTTGAAGGACGCTAAAGTGACATTGAGAGTGTCTACCTACTTACTAGGACCAAATGAGGGTTATAAATCAGTGTAAGGAATTAGAATTCTGATTTACGGTTGATGGTTAGGGTTAGGAATTAGATTTATAGTTTTTCATCACAAATTGACATCAGCTATAATATCAAGACTCGTTTTAGCCAAATGAATGAATGAATTTCGCGCTAAAATCCGAGACCTGTTATCGTAAATCTGATTGGTTAGTCTATAAATTGTAGTCTCACTGTTCAATCAAATCAGAGATGATATTCGATAATATCATTGAGAAGAAAATAACAATAGTGTTATATAACAAATTTATTGAAGTCAGTAATGTGAACTATTTAGTTTGAATCCATTTAAGCAATAACAAAAAAGAAACACTGGACACTACGACTGATATATGGTATGTATTATACACTTATATCATTTAAAGAACTTTTGTATATCTAGAACGTATGCTTAATACTCTTTAGAAATATGTACATTCATGATCTATATAGAAGTAAAATAATCATAATCAATATCGAACCCGCCATAAACTTGTGCTTGAATAACCCCCCTAAGTGGATCTTCCATATCCACCAGCTCAGTTAAAGCATCGGACATTCGCTTTTCGTCCTCTCAATTTCGTGAGAAATACCCCCGCCTCAAAAGGCAATGAGTAGGACTTCTCTGGCAAAGGCTGTATAAGTGTGGTCATGTGAGAACATTTCAAGCGGAAGAGCTAAATTTCCCCATCCTCTATCGTACCAGCGCATTTGGGGAGATATTTTACAGAAACTTTGTTCATGTGAAAATGAATACTCTTAACTAATATTATAAATCAAACATGTTGATGAGTTGAACATTAAAACAACAATTATTATCTCTATTCTAGTTTTCCATTTTATTTTTTAAGTGATTTTAATTCACGAAAAATACGAACACTTTTTCTAGTATACAAGTTTTCAAGTGTGTTCAGCATAGATCAAAGTCAATTAGATATTCATTTGAAAGCTATCAAGATACAAGAAAATTATTTGGCCCTATTTTTCGACCATTCATATATATCTTAATCGTTGAGTTCATGAGTTGATTTAATCTAAACCACCATTGAAAATCTGGAAGCATTGGACGGCCGTTTTGTCATAGTATGGGACAGCTTGACAGTGCGTATCAATGATCTCACAAACGGGAGTTGAACGCATCGGATGCCAGCTCAGTAATCTGTAGGTTAGGCGTTCGGATCCTGCGTGCTGGATTGTGGATGCTCACTTTCAAGGAGTCACATACTAGGACGGAACAGCTGTCCAATACTTCCATGTTTTCCAGGGTGGTCTAGCTTAGATTGACTCATGAACTCAACTATTAAAATTACTACAATATCCACAAATCCTCATTCTGATATTAATCGGTGTGTTATCAGTGTATATCGATTCTCGACCACATTCTAATTCACTTGATCATATTATCTTAACGTTACAATACGTCATAATAGAATTTGAGAAGCATATAGTAAATACTTCATTGGTAAAATGTCAACCAATCGTCTCAAACTTCATTGTTCTTCCGTTTTCACACCAATCATTCTCTATTCTCGTTCATTTTTCTTCGATCTTCTAAACCTTCTACTTCCAGGTAATTCACTTTTGATTGATGATACATACTACTTATATCTATCGACATCAGTAGCACACACCACATTATCTTAATCCTATTTTACTATTATTCTAACATAATTGGAGTTTTTATCATTAAAAACAATACTGTTTCTTTGTTCAACAAAATTCTTTCGACAAAGGTATTTATTGTAATCAACCGATATATCATTATAGTTAATAGGGTAATAAAAGAATGAACAAAAATCGAACATGGAAAATATTTGTTCTTTTAAAAGCAAAGATGGATGTTGGCTCACAGTGGTATCCTGGAGGAGCGTCTCACCC
This sequence comes from Schistosoma spindalis, assembly GCA_946903255.1. Classification (NCBI taxonomy): domain Eukaryota; kingdom Metazoa; phylum Platyhelminthes; class Trematoda; order Strigeidida; family Schistosomatidae; genus Schistosoma; species Schistosoma spindalis. The sequence goes on along the minus strand of OX336419.1, from coordinate 16,635,136 downwards.
TACTTGAGAGTCACCAGCTGGATCCAACTACATCCGAGTTGATGTTTACTCCGGGACTTGAAACTATTATCTTCGAATGTCATCGCGTTATCCATTTAGCTACTGAATCCAGATAGCCACTAATTTGTGCAATGGAAAGATTCAAACATATCATACATAATGAATTTCTTCTCGTGTTCTAAATATGGTTATGACTTAGAACTCATTTCTAAAAACATTTCAACTTAATAGTCTAGTACTAATATTTCACACTGTAGTACTGAGTGAATCCATTAGGCTTCACTAATTTCATAAAGATTACAGATATATCATGTTGATAAATAGAGAATTGAACGGAACCTAATTCCATTGATTTCTTTCAATCACCTTCAACCATTAGCTCATATGAAAACATAATGTTTACCAACCAAAATTATTTAGATCATCTGGCTAAATTTCAATAAGTTCAATAGTCATCAATCGGAAGTGAGGACTAGATAAAGATGGAAATTATCATTATGCAACAGAAATGGATGAAACCTACCTAATATTGATTTAATTTTTCATAAAACATAGTATACCATTAATCCTACTGTTAGACTAATAAAGTTTATCAGTCAATCCAGTTATTAGTGTGGAGGGGGAGGGTTGTAGAAACTATGAAATTACTTGGTATATTCCACAAAATGATCTTAATTAAACAACCAAAGATGCGATTCATTCTAACTTTTTTTACAACCTCAACATGATCTCTAAGCTGAGGACCTAATCATCTGAAAGTTAGTCCAGTATCTATAAACTACTGAACTGAACTGGTGAAAAATTGAATTGAATTTTTGATACATTCTACTTATTACAAATTCTAAAGATTATAAATGATATTCATTGTAGGTTTACAACAGTGTATGCTTGGTTATCAATTATTCATTAGAATCAAAACACATATCGGCTTAGTATCCAGTAGTTTAAGCGTTCGCGCACAAAACTGAAGGCTTTAGGTTCGAATCTCATGAGCAGAATTGTGGATACGCACTGGTGAGGAGCTCCACAATAGGACGAAACGGCCCTCAAGTACTTCCAGGTTTTCAATGGTGATCTAACATCAATCAGTTCATGATCTCAATCAATAATCCTACTTTAATTTTTGATGTCATTTTTTCAATTGATGTCTAGTTATATCGTAAACAATCAATGATAATCTCTAATTTATTGTATATTAGACATTAACACCGTTGGATGCCGGCTCAGTGGTCTAGTGGTTAAGTGCTCGCGCGCGAAGCCAGTAGGTCCTGGGTTCGAATCTCGCAGGGGGCGAGATCGTGAATGCGCACTGCTGAGGAGTCCCATAATAGGACGAAACGGCCGTCCAGTGCTTCCAGGTTTTCCATGGTGGTCTAGCTTCAACTGACTCATGATCTTAATCAATGATATTGTATATTAGATTGAAGATAAATAAAAGACAAAGAAAAAAAAAACATTACTGATGAAATATAATCTTTAGTCACTTGATATTGTTTACTTATATCTTCCTCATTGCATAAACAATTAGCTAATAAAATTCAGTAACTAAATAGATAATGCAATAATATTTGAAGCGAATGATATTAAGTTCGAATCCTGTAGTTGATCACAACTCTAGAATATAGGTACATTCAACTAATGAGTTTTAAATAGGAGACAATGTGCCTCCTAGATTCTATTGGTAACCAGTATAGTATTTATTTTTAACTCAGATGTAGATTTCTATGTTGATATTACCGGAGATTAATTTTTTTTTTCTTCCCAATATTTAAAAACAATTAATTTAAATAAATGAATCAATATTCAATAATAATAATAATAATTTTCCTAGGCTTCTCATTAAAAATTTATTCATTTTTAGATGGTAGTACTACTAATACTACTACTAGTAATAATAATAATAGTAGTAATATCAGTAGTATGTTTTTCTTCTTTTCTTTTCTTTTTTTTGTTTACTATCCAACTCATACATTTTTAATGAGGCCTATAATTATCTGGTCAATAATATTGGGATGATATTAAGATGAATGATTGATTTTCACTTTTTTCCTAAAAGGAAATAGTTTTATTGATTTATTGATTTATTTGTAAGGCTTCATTAGTTCCCTCTCCCTCCTTCTTATTTTTCCATTGTTGATACTAATCGACTGTAATTGATTCATTCTATTGAATAAGTTAATAGTGCCTCGTGTGCGAATGCTTAATCTCTAGACGACTGAACCGGCATCCAATGGTGTTAATGTGTAACTTCAACCAATCCACGAAGTTGTGCCATCGTCACCATTGTCTTCAGTGAGCCGGCTCAGTGGTCTAGTTGGTTAAGCTCCTAGCGTGAGACTGATAGATTCTGGATTCGAATCCCGCGGGGGGGGCGGGTTCGTGGATGTGCACTACTGAGGAGTCCCATACTAGGATGAGACGGCCGTCCAGTGCTTCCAGGTTTTTCATGGTGGTCTAGCTTCAATTGACTCATGATTTCAACTATTGTAATTGACTCTATTTGATCCATTCTATTGAATAAGTTAATAGCGATTTGAACCAAATAGATGATCAAGGAATATAATGATAGTTAAACGATTAGGTACTTAGTTTCAAATCTTGATATGAATATCAACTTGATAATCAAAGGATATTTAACTGATAATGTTAAAGTAAAATGAATAGCATGATCTGAATATCACTGTTAAAGATCTGAGTACATTGTTTAGTGAATATTTAATGCTAAGATTTATCGTGTCTTTGAACTAATATATATACAGTATGGTGTCAGTCATCACATTGTTGCATTTGTCTATCTTTTTCCTTGGACAATTGACACACACACAGATAAGTGATATTCATGGATAATTTCTATCATTAAATTACGTCAAGTGCAAAATTATTGATTGTTAATAGGTACTAAGTAATTGATTCATTTTGGCTCTAGACTTCTCAGCAGTATGAACCCCGTGATCATATAAAAGACTCAATTTAACATCTGCATATCCTTCAATGGCTATAGTACAACTAATCTACTTAGTAGGAATCAAATAATGAAAATTTTCTCACTTTAACTGACTCAGTAATGTAAAACGATCCTCATTCAAACTCTCATCATTTCTAGTTAGTAAATAGTTACTTACTAACTTACCTACCTACTTACTACTATTACTCCTCGTGGAGGAATATAGGTCACCCACCAGCATTCTCCATCCAATTCTGTCCTGTACAATCCTTTCCTGATTTTTCCATTTGATATTCATTCATTTGATGTCTGCTTCCAATTCTCATCGTAGTATGTTCTTTGATCTTCTTTTCCGTTTCTCTTCAGAATTTCAAGTTAATGCTTGGTTTGTGATACAGTTTGTCTGCCTATAACACTTCTAAGATTATTACTACCGGTCCCAAGCCCGGCTTAAGGAAAAGGGTTAGACATGGGATCAGCAACCTCGATAAATGGTAGTACTTACATAATTCAAAGTTTTTTTTGAATACTTTTCTAACACTGACAATGATAAATCATGGAATTGAACTGTTTCTTTATTCCATAAAGATTGTTTTCAAAAGTTTGATCAGTTTCATTTGTCTTTGTATCCTTGTTGACTGTCATATTTACTTGATTCCTGGCAATTAGATAGGTTGATCTTCGCAGTGTAGATTGATAAATAGGGTTTATGTCTAAATGTTTATTGTTTGGAGATTGATTTAAATTGTACACTTATAGAAATCTTCTTAGAGCTTTACAAAGTTTTTCTATCCAGTCTACTGCTTCATTAGCATCCATTAAAAAACATGAATAATGCTGAAGAATAGTTGTAGTTCAAGATATGGGTGTTGGATATATTGCGTTCATTGAACTGAATTGTTTATGCATGATTTCTCTCCTGGACAACATATTCAGAACACAATTCAACGAGCAGAGAGCTACTAAAATTTGTTGTTGTTCGTAACTTTATGATTGATATTTCTGTGTTTATCTAGAATATCTTCTTTCTTGATCTAATCTCCTCATCAGTGTACATCCACGATCCCGCTCGAAGAATTTGAACCCCCACCAAATAGATATGCGTTACACAAATCATTCGATTTATGTAAGGGCTGGAATTTTGTCCGGATACCCAAACTGAAACAGGTGGTTTTATCAGGGGGCCACACTTGGAGCCTTCGACCTAAAGGTCTGATCCGAAAGGTAGTGGAGCAACGTAAGGAGATGCAGTCATATGATAGTCGGTGACCAACGATTGGTTCATACGCCATTAGTTCCATCAGGATCCTGGAGCCCATGAACTCAGGGTTTTCCAACTCCCCTAGATGAATCCCTCATATCCACCTACCCAGTTAAAGCGCAGGAAATTCGCTGTTTGTCCTCTCAATCTCATCAACAACACCCCCCGTCATGAGAAAGTAATGAGTAGAACTTCCTTGGCAGTGGTTGTATGCACGTGGCCACTTATGAGCATTTCGAGAGAGAGAGCTAACCCCCCCCCTCCAAATCTCGGCCGTACCAGGGCATTTGGAGGCAAACTCTAACAAATCCACGAAATTTTGCCATTATTTCTTAGTAGGTATCTAGCTAAAAATTACTCTTTGACCTAAATTAACTTCTATTTATTATACATTAACTATTGCCTTTACATTCTATGCTTTGTTTTTCTTAACAAATTAGGCACTATTAAACTCTGCATTAAAGGATCAATTGGCTGAATTAACACGAAAATTAGGTGAAATTGAAAAACGTCAGGTTAGTTTAAAAGTCCTCTTATTAGTTTCTATTAAAGTATTATCATTTCAAGCCATAGTATCATTATTCATAATTACTATCGTAATAAATGTTATTTGTAAGGTGAAGAAAATCAAAATAACGGTTTAAGAATACAAATAGAATAAATTCACTTGGTATTGTTCACTTGAATGTTCCCATTGATGTTTAGAACTGCATATTGCCTTGATACTGCTTTAAGTCACAAACATTATAAACAAAGATGGATAGTGGCGAGTAGTGGAATCCAGAAAACACGTGTTTCGTTTTATTTAGGACTTTTCAGCTGGATGTACCTGCATCTCAGAGTTCACGTTCACTCTGGGACTCGAACGTAATATCGCTCGCTTCAAACAGTTTCAGTACAGTTTCCAAAGAACAAAAACCCATAACTTTGCTTTAATTGACCGAAAGACATAATGTTATGGTCGTTTACTTCTCTTTAATGAATAGATAAGTAAATCTTTATTCCTTTTCACCTATTTTAAAAAAAAACTGAACGCTAAATAATCACATTGTTAGTGATTCATAGGATGATAGAAGTTTCTATTGTGTCTAGTGCTGGTGTTGTCTAACATTAGTTCCCTCAAGATTACAGATACACCTTGCTGACAAGTGCCAAGTAGCACGAAACCCGGCTCCAGGGTTTCCTGTCGACTACCCCCAACCACCATCTAATCTCAACATAGTGCACGCAGTGTCGAGTCACCTAGACTGGTGGCCACATTGCAACTTGGTCGATAGCATTCGATCTGTACTAATAAGGACTTGACGCACATGACATTGATCACCACCCGGTGATCAATCAATTATAATTTGATGATATTGATGCAAATGAAATAAATATTATCCTATTTGAACATCAATTCTGGGATGCAGGTACATCCAGCTGATAAGTCCCAAATAGGACGAAACGCGCATCCTGGATTCCACTGCTAGTCATTATCCATCTTTGCTTAAAAATGATTTTGTATACGTTTTGTCAACTTTACACGTTTAAAATAACGGTTTATCTACAAAAAATACTTGAATATGAATTGCATTTAAGATACATGTATTTCAAACATGTTAATCCTGATAAGCAAAAAGAATGATGCTGAGATTGTATAAAGTATTGAAGTTCGATTATACACTGACTCGGCGAATAGTAAGTGGACTTATTTTTCATAAACATGAAAGAAATACAGGAACCGGATAGAGATGTATGTATGATTATACAGGAATATAAAACATAATCAAGGTTACCTGTGAGTAATTTAACGAGGTCAAATATATGATTGACAATTAATGGAAGGATAAAATTAATTTACTATCAGTTTCAAGTTGTGATAATTGTCGGATTTCATAGAAATCACGAACTGATCAATGTTAGACAATCATTGAGAACCTAGAAACACTGAACGACCGTCTCATCCTAGTATGACAGTCCTCAACAGTGAGCACTCACGGTCCTGTACATAGAGGCCGGATACAGGACCGTTAGTTTTGCACTCAAGGGCTTAACCTCTAGACCACTGAGTCGGTATTCAACAATGTTAGTGTCCAACTGAAGAGTCCCGTACGTTCATCCAGTGTTTCCAAGTTTCCAATGATGATCTAATTTGAATCGACTATGAAAATAATACAATCTCCACAAATTCCTATATATATTAATTAAACTTATCATAATTGTACTACTATTATCATTTTCTTTTTATGCTAAAGAATCAAGAAGCAGCTCTTTTACAAAATGTTGTTCATATGGATGCATTACGTGGTTTAGTATTTTGGCATACATTAGGCAAATCAATTACTGGTGTAGATTATTTAACTGCTTATTCACAACTTAATACTACTACTAATACTACTAATGATAATAATAGTAGTAAATCATATCATGGCAATACTATTGATAGTAATCTAATGAAAGATGAATCAAATCGTTTAACAAAGTGTTTACCAGAAGAATTTGTAAGTTAATATCTTATTCTATATAGAGTTGTATCTTTAATTTTGATATTGATTATAATAAATGATCGGTTGCTATGTTCCTCTTTTTTTTAATTTTTTTAAAGTGATCCATTCCCTCTTTTTCATTTGAATTTTTTTAATAACAAAAAACCACTGAGCCAATATTCAACGGTGTTAATGTTAAACTTCAACTAATCCATAAAATTGAGCGTCTGTTGTGAGATAGGAATTCATTGAAGACAATGATGGATGTATCACTCTAATTCGTGGATTAGTTGAAGTTAAACACTAACACCGTTGGATACCAGTTCAGTGGTGTAGAGGGTGAGCGCTAGCGTGCGAGACTGATAGGTCCTGGTTTCAAATCTCACGAGGCGGGATTGTGGATGCGCACTGCTTAGAAATCTCACAATAGGAGAAAACGGCTATCCAGTCCTTTCAGGTTTTCCATGGTGGTCTAGCTTTAATTGACTCATGATCTCAACTATTAAAAAAAGACTTAGTAACACAATTCTTTTTATCATGATTGTGAAACATGAATTCGGTGTTCTTCTTGTTGTGTTGATGAGATATGACAACTTGGACCGATGCATTTATGAGTCTGGTCCTACGTTGTAGCTGATTGATTGACTGACTGTCTAACTGAAACATGGTGAATTTTTGATAATGAACTGACATATTTGTAATATCCCCCTTAAATAAATATAAAATTTGAAGTCTCGACTATTGTATGACTTCATGTATACCTCCTCGTCAATGAATGAACAAATAACCAGATTGAATAAACATAAATTTTTTATAGCAAGAAGGAGCAAAACAAATAGATATTTAGTATCAGAAGGGGTTTTTGTGGATATTATAGTAATTTAACAGTTGAGTTCATGAGCCAATTGAAGATAGATCACCATGGAAAACCTGGAAGCACTGGACGGCCGTTCCGTCCCACTGTGGGACTCCTCGGCAGTACTCATCCACGACCCCGTCCCGCGAGATCCGAACTCAGGACCTATCAGCCTAACCTCCAGACCATTGTGCTGGCCGGCATTCAACGGTAGTAATGTCTAACCTCAACCGATCCACAAAATTGCGCGACCATCTTCCATTGTACTGAGGTAGTTACCTGTCTCTACCCAACACGAATTAGCTCCACAGGTCACGGTTTCTCGCTAGAACGCCGAAAATTCCCTCACGGGATCGTGAATGCGCACTGCTGAGGAGTCTTACAATAGAACAAAACGGACGTATAGTGCTCCAAGGTTTTTAATAGTGGTCTAACATCAATCGGTTGATGATCTCAATCAAAAAAACGTTGATTCTGAGTTGGATGGATTTTTTGTCAAGTGTTCATTGTCTTTCTCGACAACATTATCAAAACGCCTTTCTGAAGTATTTCTTTGGAATGATTAAAATTACAAATCAAACTGTTTAGTTTAATTGTATAAAGAGTTTTTGTACTATGTCGTTTGATTTCATTAAGTGTTGATAATTTTTCTTAGGACTATCAATCAATGAAGAATATTCAATCAAATTCAAGTTCGACAAAACATTTCTATCTGACTTGCCCTGTATTTCTTTCTCTCTCTTTCTGAGCATAATCTATTTGACCAGATGGCTTACGTACACTTTTACATCTCAGTGTAGTCGTCATCACTCAGTGTTCGAATCCATTTCTATACAAATTGTGAAATCGCAATTGATAACTTGAAATAACTTCGGAATACTTCTTCTCAAATGTATCTGATATTAATTAACTTTTATATCAGCGTAAACAATCTCAATTTCTAAATTCACTTTATAGTGTTTGTTTGAATCTTCCTATTGATGTTTAGGACTACAATTGATCAGTTTATCTTATTGACATATGTGCATACTATACGTATTACCTCGATATAGCTTATCAGGACTCAGTAGCTAAATGAACTTTACAGGGTTTAAGTTCCAGAGTGAACATCAACTCTGAGATGTAGGTACAACCAACTGACGAGTCCTAAATAGAACAAAATGTGCCTCCTGTATTCCACCGCCAACCGCTATCCATCTTTGCATGTCATATTAACTTCTATCCTTTTTAAATATTTCAACTTTACTAAATATCACTTGTTTATACATATACATGTTACGTCAGTAGACAAAAATGTAAATGTATGTAAGAAGAAGAAGAAGAATTTGACAAGTAATTACCAAAGAGTACAAAATTGTTCAGAATATAAAAACCAAAACTATTATCAAACTATGTATATGATTACGTAACAAGTGGTATTCACTATCTGTTTACATATATGTATGTATGTATGTATGTATGTATGTGTTGTATTGCAACCGACAATGACAACAATGTACAAATGATTTATGATCTGTTTTCTAATGTTTATGCTTTTCATTGTAGTTTTCTTTTTCTTTTTTTTTCTTTTCATGATTATAGTTAATGAGTAACCAAGGCATTTGTTCTGTTATACAAATATTTATTTTGATTTTCTTCCATAGTATACTTGACATTTAAATGATAAATGATCGTTTTTTCCCATATGAATAGACAAGTGATTGAATATTAAAGATCACTAGAAATCTAATCTATGTTTAGATAATCTTGTTTTAATTGAGATCACAAACTGATCAATATTAGATTATCATTGAAAATCTGGACAAATTAGTTGGTCGTTTCGTCCCAGTATGAAGCTCCTCAGTAGTTAGCATGCACGATCTTATACGTGGAATTTCTGAGGAGTCCTATGCTGGAACAAAATGGCCATCAAGTGATTTCAGGTTTTCAATAATAGTCTAACATTGATCAGTTTATGATCTTAATTATAGATAGCTAACTAGATTTTAAACTGGAATCGGTTAATCTATACACTAATGTCAAATGATTAAAAGTTATATGTGAACTGTTGTGTTACATGGAAACATGATCATTGTGTTTTCATGCCTGATGATCTAACCACAACTTTTCAGTTAGATAAAATTTACATCTGTCAATATTCTAACTAGTGAAGGAAAGCTGTCGAATCCGATAATGATTTACTTTCTAGATTCAAAGCAAAAGTAATCGAATTCAGGCTTAATATGTGATTAAGTCAGTTCAAGGTTATGGAATCCGTTTATATCTGAATTCACATTCCTATCACTGATACGTAATAATATGAAATCAAAGTATTATACGATATATATATATACATGATCAATTTGTTCATTTTCTGTTTATCATCATCTAGCTTGAATGTCCAGATCCGGATCTATCGTCTACACTTCGAAAACTTGGAAATGTAGCCTCTGGATTTGATTCAGTAGTTAATCGAATTGAACAACTTGAAGTAAATACACTTAAAGTTTTACTAATGTTTTTTTATTTAATCTTTGAAAAAGTATTATTATTACTAATTTTACTACTTATAAGTAGTAACTCAATTTCACCTTCTACTAACTAGATTATTAACTTTTCCTTAACGAATATTACATATGACCTACATCCATGGCTGGAAGTTCTGACACTGAATGGTCAACACAACTGCATCTGTACACCAATAGTCAGTGAGACCATGAATAGAACAAACTGATTTACACTGTACGTTCTACAGAATTATTCACCCATGTCCCATAGAATCATCAACATTTAAACTAACCATTGGTATGTGTGAATATTCAATGTTACTGATAATTCTAGTATATATTACGTCATTTCTGTATTTCTTCAAAAAAGAATACTTCATTTTTAATGATTTAACATATGAGATGTTTATCAGAAGAAGGTGAGATGTTTGAGCGACGCCAAAGTGATATTGAGAGTATTTACCTACGTACAAGGACTAAATGAGGGTTATAAAGCAGTTTAAAGAATAAGGATTATGATTCATAATTGATGATTAAAGTTAAGAATTAGATTTATAGTTTTTCATCATGAATTGACATCAGCTATGATGCTAAAATGCTATTTTTAACCAAATGAATGAATGAATTTCGCGCCAAAATCCGAGATCCGCTACTTTAAATCTGATTGGTTCATCCATAGAATGTACTCTTGCTCAGAATCAACATTACTTATACACTAATAAAATAACTCTCATCTCCATATTATTTACAATAAATAATGAAACAGTAATGAAAGACATAATCAACAATCTTGACAAGCTAAACTCTGTCATCTGTGGAATTTATCAAACTGAATTAATATGATCAATATTAAATGAAAACTAGACTGTTTAAAGTATATCACTTAATAACATAGTCTTAGATTGTTACCTAGAAAATTCTAATATCAAACTCCAAGAAGAAAGAATTGAAACTATTCGGTACTGGTAGAGAAGATTTGTAGCTCAGATGGATGATTTTCATGGAGTTTTGTTCTCTGAGCTCGTAGATTGTGCTGATGATGTGGTTCAGAAGAACGATAAAAGCTCTACGACCAAACCATCCATCTCAGGGAATAAAACTCCATCCTAATCATTTATTTGAGCTGAAAATCTTCTCCACTATGAATATCTTCATTAAGAGAAAAGACTATGCATGTTATGCTGGATAGGATATAGATTAACGATTAACAATGTGGTGCAACAACATTTGGGTATTGGTCGTCAGTTATTCTTAAGTGACACTGAACTAATCGATAAAGAGTATGATTGAAAGAAAAAGAAAAACCACACTTAAATGTTTTGTCATGTATGATCAACATCTTGTTAATGAGTTAGTATATATGGCCTGTTTGAATATCTGGTCTACTTGTTCCCGTCATCTAGATATTTCAACAAGTTGTTTTTGTTTGTTTGTTTTAACACATCACTATGTTTGTTAATCAAGTAACCTATTGATAAGTCTTGCAATTTGAACGCTGTACTCGGTTCCTAAGCTATTCTTGTAACCCCCAAGCTAGAACTATACAGCGACCTGAACACGAGAGAGAAGGCGCAAAGTATGCGAAAAGTACTTTACTCCAAGGTTCATTTTAATACAGAAAACAGAGGGTTTTTATAATATTCTAAATGTCCTTGGGTTGCTCGAAGATTCTGAAATGCTACTAAACATAGTAGCGGTATAACAATCAGCCAATCAGAACCTCTACATTTGATGTTTCACATCGTTGATGTTTTCTGGCTAAACTCAAAGTGAACGCTGATTGGATGAAATGCTTCTTAATGTTTCCTGATCCCTGCGTGTCTTTTGCGAGAATTTTTCTGGATCATCCCAACACCTATTCAAGTGTATTTGTGAAAATTTCACGATATTTTATTATACAACTTACAAAAGAGCCTAATTAGAAACATCGTGGTTGTAATGAAAAGAATGTACATTATTTAGATGTTAGTTGACGGCGAGACTCTAATTTATGGACGAACCAATCAGAAGCATTTGAGAGATTTCAAGGTCACGGCGCCAACTTCAGTGATTAATGCTAACGTACGATTGGTTTACAGGGAATTTTGTACAAAACGTGATAATTGGGCGGCTATAACAAATAAAATGACGAGACTATAATTTGGTGAACTATTCTGTAGCCATCTGGATGAGTTCCTCTACTGCATGCATTACGATTTTAGAACCTCTGAACCTCTTTCTAAACATGACAAGTTTTTGAACCATGTAACAGAAGTGTATCCACTTTATTTCCTTGGTTTTGTATAATATATTTTTACTCCATACTGACTGTCTGCTGATTTGCTAATATTTATCAAGGTCACTTAAGATTCGTTCAAAGGTCGTCCATAAATTATAGTCTTCCCGTTTGTTCCATGTATGAAGAGAACACCCTTACTTACTTACTTACGCCTTTTACTCCCAGTAGAGTATAGGCTGACGACCAACATTCTCCAACCCACTCTTTACTGGGCCTTCCTTTCAGATTATATCCAATCGTTCTTCATTCTACTCATATCTGTCTCCATTTCTCGGCGTAATGTGTTCTTTGGTCTTCCTCTTCTCCTTTGACCTTGAGAATTCCATGTGAGGGTTTGCCTTGTGACGCAGTTGGGTGCTTTCCTCTATGTTTGTCTTATCAACTTCTAACGCTTCTTCCAAATTTCTTCCTCTACTAGGATCTAGTTTGTTCCCTCCCGTAGAAACCTAACTCGCTAAAAAAAGCGCGTAAGAACCTACTTAGTCAGTGACTTTATTAAGTAATGTTTCATGTTAGCCTTACTTACTTACTTACTTACTTACTTACTTACTTACTTACTTACTTACTTACGCCTGTTACTCCCAATGGAGCATAGGCCGCCGACCATCATTCTCCAACCCACTCTGTCCTGGGCCTTCTTTTCTAGTTCCATCCAATTCTTGTTCATTTTTCTCATATCTAGCTCCATTTCTCGGCGTAATGTGTTCTTTGGTCTTCCTCTCCTCCTTCGACCTTGGGGATTCCATATGAGGGCTTGTCTTGTGACGCAGTTGGGTGTTTTCCTCAATGTGTGTCCTATCCACTTCCAGCGCTTCTTCCTGATTTCTTCCTCCACTGGGATCTGATTTGTTCTCTCCCACAGTAGGTTGTTGCTAATAGTGTCCGGCCAGCGGACCTGAAGTATTTTGCGTAGGCAACTGTTAATAAACACCTGTATCTTTTGGACGATGGCTTTCGTGGGTTTCCAGGCTTCCGCCCCATACAGAACTTTCTTGACATTTGTATTGAAAATTCTGACTTTGGTGTTGGTTGCCAATTGTTTTGAGTTCCAGATGTTCTTCAGTTGTAAATATGCTGCTCTTGCTTTGCCAATCCGTGCCTTCACATCTGCATCAGATCCACCGTGTTCATCGATGATACTGCCCAAATATGTAAAGGTTTTTACATCTTCCAAATCTTCTCCGTCAATTGTGATTGGATTGGTGCATGCTGTGTTGTATCGAAGAATCTTGCTTTTTCCTTTGTGTATATTGAGACTCCGCCTGGAGTCCCTTTCCGGGGGCTACTGCCGGTCCCAAGCCCGGTTAAAGGAGGAGAGTTGGGCATGGGGTTAACGACCCCATCCCGTAGAAAACTAACTCGCTAAAAAAACGCTAACCAGAAAAATTATTCATGTTAGCCTAGTCATTTCTAATTTGCTTCACAACCTACTTTTATATCAATCAAGGTTTATATTTGTTACGTAATTTGACATGAATCAAACTAACTTAAGCATAAAAAGTGATTTTTTTCTTTTATGGAAAACTATTTAAGTAGAAAACCAATTCCTATTTTAGATCTCTGTTCATCAAGACACAGATTTAGAAAAGGTTAGTTAATGTACAAACATGTGCACACATCTATAAACAGAATACTTCATACCTTACATGCACACAATCACCAATATATATTATTGTGCCTGGCACTACGTTGTAGCTGACTGACTGACTGATTATCTTTCTTATTACTGTCATTATTGTTGTAATCTTTTGTTGTAAATCATTTGTGTCGTTTTCCATATAACAGCTATTTGTCTTGATTGAGTTGATACCAGTTTGAGTGTGATTAGAAATCTGGGAATAATGGATATTTGTTTGACTCTGTTTTACAACCCTATCAGTCTATACCCGAAGCATTACTAAGAGAATGAGAACCTCTAGGCTCGTGGCAATAATGTTACTGTTTAAATCACTGAATTGGGATCTAGCGGTCTACATTCCTAACTTTATTCATTATATACCTGAAAATCGAGTTATTTTCACTAGTAATAAGCTTAAAGATGGATGTCTGATGTTCTAGTAAGAAAATAATGGGATACAGTAATGACACTGTATAATGGTTATGTAATATTTTAAATTGATTAGAGTTAAGAGTGTAAGTCACTGGATACAAATATAATGATCTAATATTAAAAGGCTCTTTTAAAGTTATGGAAGTTTCATTTCCGACTCCTGGCAGTGTCTTAGGCGCACATTCTAGGGGAGTTTCTAACAGGAACAAGGTCATTATCAAGTCCTTGCAAACCAAGTACACTTCGAATAGTATCTATCTGTCAATGAAATCACTTATAAATTAGAGAGATATCCAAAAAATCTTTAAAATTATTAACTGACAAACGAGAAGTTGGTTAAACGTTCGCCCATGAAACCAAAAGTCCTTGGTTTTATTCCCGTGTTCAGGGTTGTGAATGTACAGCTCTGATCAGTCCCATACTAGGATGAAATGGCAGTTCAATGCTCCCAGGTTTTTAATGGTAGTCTAACATTGATCGGTTCACAATATCAATAAAATCCAACAATCTTCTCAACCCCATACTGAAAAATAAATGTTTTGTCGATACTCAATAGTGCATGAACACTTCATATAAGATAAGAAAACTTGAAACACTAGTACTAGACTGAATAATACAACAGAGCATACGATTGAAACACTTGGATACATAATTCTGACCACCAATTAAAAAGTATAAGAAAAGGGTTTTATGGATATTATAGTAAGCTTAGTTCTTCCTGGGTTCGAATCTCGCGAGGCAGTATCGTGGGTGTACACTACTGAGTAGTCCTACAATAGGACGAATCGGCCGTCCAGTGCTTCCAGGCTTTCCATGATAATCTAATTTCAATTCACTCATGATCTCAACTATTAAAATTAAAAAGTAGACAATCGTTTATTAACAGAATGAAGAATTCGGAGTATAATAAATTATATAATGATATCAATAATGCGAAAGAGTTCCCAATATTGTGTACTGTCTCATATACATATTTAGTTTCTCTTATCAACCAATCAAAGCTCACTAACTATTCAACACAATAAACCGATCCAGCAAAAAAACGATCGAAAGTTTATTCATTCATATCACAAATGTTGAATGTTCACAAGTTGAGCAACGTTGATGAATATTAAATTCATCATTGAAAGCAATCACTCACTAAGATCTATCTATTTATCCACACTCTATCTATCTATCTATCTATCTATCTATCTATCTATCTATCTATCTATCCACACATCTATTTATCTATCTATCTATCTATCCACACATCTATCTATCTATCTATCTATCTATCTATCTATCCACACATCTCTCTCTATCTATCTATCTATCTATCTATCCATCTATCTATCTATCTATCCACACATCTATCTATCTATCTATCTATCTATCCACACATCTATCTATCTATCTATCTATCCACACATCTATCTATCTATCTATCTATCTTTCGTTCCCTCTTTCTTTGGGGACCAGTTTCTTCTATACTGAGAACACAATGTAAAATAATGTTATTCGCTTAAACAATACACAATTCATAATGATCTATTATTTATATCTTCATTGAATTGTTTTAGGGAATTATAAAACAAAAACCTGATCGTAGTGAACTAGAAGGTTTGGGTGTACCAACAGAATTATATGAAAAAATTTATAGTTTAGAAGTTATTGTTAAAGAGTTAGCCAAAGAAAGAGAAAAGGTAAATATGTATATATGTATATAAATTAAGAGGTGATATATATATTGACAATGCACTTATTAAAGTGTGTTTGTGTGTGCGTGTGTATACTTCTATGTTTGTGTGTGTGTGTATGTGTGTGGGTGTTTGTACTTGTCTAGGTGTATATATGTATATTCGTTCTGTGTGTTATTTCACATGTTTCAATGCACCGGTTTACTGTCATAATCAACCAGCTAATTAATCATTTTTATTGTTTCTCTAACTGTTTACACATAATTCACCAGGTGATTGAGCTAAATCTATTTGGCAATCATGTATTATTATTATCTTTTATTATCTTTTATTATCTTTTATCTTTAGCTATCTAAGTTTGTGATGTATATATTTATTGTGGTATTTTTGGTGAGGATTGTTGAAGGTGGGTCGGTGTGTTTTCTTTACTGTGAGATAGTTTTATTATTAAAATAATAAAAGATTGATATTATTTCTTTATAAATATATTAAAATTTACTTACTTATGCCTGTTACTCCTTGTGAAGGAGCATAAAGCTCTCACTAGCATACTTCATCCAACTCTATTCTAGACAATCCAGTTCCCAGTTTGATATTCATTCTTTTGATATCTGCTTCCAATTCTCGACACAGTCTATTCTTTAGTTTTTTTCTGTTTTCCGTTTCTCTTCAGGATTCCATGTTAGCGCTTGATGTGTGATATAGTTTGTTGATTTTCGAAATCTATGTCCCATTCAGTTTCAGTGGACAATTTGCATGTATTTATAGTAAAATACTTGTCATCAATGGTACTGGATGATCCTCGTGATTAGTCGAAGTTAAAAATATGAATCATTCAACTTCAACTAATTGGGTTCTAATGGTTAAATGTTCACTTGAAGATCTGAAGATATTGAAATCTATCTCCTACTGGTTTATTAGTGTCTACTGCTAAAGAACCCATTATTAAAACAAAACTGTAGTTCAATAATACTTGATCTTTTAGTGATACATTTTTGACTGAGTTGGATTCCTGACGAATATCTTCTAAAGAATATAATTTTCTTCACAGAATCCCCAAATGCCCTGGTACGGCTAAGAGTGGGGAGAATCCTCTTTCCCTCTCGAAATGCTCTCACATGGCCACGCGTATTCAGTCACTGTCAGGAAAGTCCTACTCACTGCCTTCTCGTGGCCGGGATGTTTTTTACGAAATGAAGAGGACAAAAAGCGAATGTCAGACACTTTAACCAGGTTAGTGAATACGGAGAGTTCATGTAGGAGATTTGGAAAACCCTAATTTTAAATCGATAGAGCATATGGGCCACAGGATCCAGTAGGAACAAATAGCGTATGAACTTATTGTTGGTCACCGGCTACTATGAGAGTGCATCTCCTAATGTTGCTTTACTACCTTGTGGATCTAGGTGTGTCCATATTAGAAAACCACCTGTTTCGTTTTAATCATCCGGACAGTATCTAACTTCTCACATAAATCAAATGATTTATGTGGCATATATCTATTTGGTGCCTCCTTGTACCAATCTTTATATGTTTAATTAAATAAAATAATAAACTGAATTACAATTATGTAAATTTGGTAAAGTGATTGTGTTCTTTTTCATACAAAAAAGAAATTTTTAAATCTTCGAATATTCAATTTCACTTTCCATGATTCATTACAGGCTACATGAATATATTACTTATAATCACAATTCAGTAATGTATATTTAAGCTATTATTGATCTTGTTCATGTGTATATTTGGGTTTTCTTTTTATTTTTTTTATTTTTTTTTTGTTTATTGTCCTTGATTATTCTTTTTCTTTCTTTTTGTTTCACTGAGTGTATTTTATTTTATTGAAATTAGTCATTGCAGTGAGTTGAGTTAGTTTTCGTTTGTTTTTTTTAAAAAAATTATTTTGCTTGTTTAACTACTACTAACGTATATATATATGTTAGTAGTATATAATATGTCAGTGTGATTTATATTTGTTTGATTTTTATTGATTTTCTTCTTCTTCTTCTTCTTCTTTTTGTTTCCAGATTTATGTAGATTGTGGAACATCACCTCATATGCCTTATCCGTCTGATGTATGTTTAAATAAAATTTATTATTGTCACATTCTTCTAATATTTAGTAATTATTGAACGCTACAATTTACCTATTGTTATAACTTGTGGCTTTGTGCCCTATTAATGTATGATGTAATGATACCGGTAATTGAAGAACAGTGAATTATGGTCCGGATCAATGACGCATAAAACAAGTACGAGCAGTCTAGAGTCCTTATCGATCCTGTTTCGTGCTTAGCCCAGACTATTAACTGCAAAATACCAATCTCAGCTTCTGCAATATAAATCAAGTATTTCAAACATACTGGGTTTATATACAAACCAAACAGACCACATCAAACTATAAAATAGAAAATGAAATTTGTACAAGATTTAGCCAAATATGGCTGTGAATATGAGAGACTGGGTATAACTCAGAAACAGTAAATCGTATAATAATAGTCTATGGGTCAAAATGAAGCTTATAATAGGAGGAACATGAATATGAACAGTTAAGCTACTTAACAATTATACAATGAAAATATATGTATAGTACTGATTCATAAAGAGTTCTCAAGAGTTATCATTCATAATTCTTGTCGGGATATAACACCCATCTCTTCCCAGATCAAAACAACCTTTGGGAGACAATAATAGATATTAAACTAAACTTGAATAGTAAAAATACAGTACTACAAATGTAACATAAGAATTTTCCACACTCTTCTTTATATATCCACTAACACCGATTGGTTGAAAATAGATCGGTCAAAATGTACCGATTTGAACGTGGCTTGAGTATGTATTAACTAAAAGTTTATTCTGTTAACAGATTTAATAACTTAGTTTCAGTCAGTTACAAGTAAACAGTGAGAAGATTTCAACATAATATCTAATTCCAGTTTGTTTTGAGGCAATCATCATGAAGTCTAACTTCATTTGTATTTTATCCTTGTGTTAACCTGACTAAACGTTTTCTTCTCTGTGAAGTATAGCATGCAACAACCAGGAACATAGTTCAAGAGGTGATTACAGAACTTGTTAAATTGATTTAGGTTTCATAAGTCTAGATATATAACATACGCGTACCCATACGTCATTATAATTAAAACATAATATCAATAGACCCCGATCATGCACCCAGTCAAGTTTTTAACCTATATGTTCTTGTCTAGTTCCAAAGCTCATATGTATATAAATACCGTACAGCTGAGTTTCTTATAAGATGAAGTTCATCAAGGTTTATTTATAATGTTGATGAGATGGGTAATCCCCATGGGATTCAAACTCACACTAGTCAGTTATATATTCAGAGTTGTTATCTTTGAACTATTCAATTAATGACTGGCTTTCTGTAGGACTGAGTTGCTTAAACTAACTAATTCTTGCATTGTAAAAAAAAAATCATGCATGTCTAACCTTTAATATTGATCTAATGTTTGAGGTCACTAGTCCAGGTGACCCAATTTCCTTGGGCATCAGGTTTAGTGTTTTGTCTTTAGGGGCACTTATCGGGTGTAAATTTGTTATCAAGGCGGTGACTTGGTGGGATTTGAAAATCAGTAGACATATGCCCAGATACTAGGAATTATTGACAACCATTTATGAATCATATTCTCCTTTTGATATGAAATAGTACGATTGAGTCTTTTACTCATACATATTACGTTAAAACTATCTTAACATAAAATGACCCATTGTTTAGTTAAACTAAACAAATGATTTATTTATCAGCGAATGATCAATATCACTCTATTGTTTACAGGATTACATAGAATCTATTAATCATGATGCCGTGGTACGGCCGAGAGTGGGGAGAGTCCGCTCTCCCTCTCGAAATGCTCTCACATGGCCATGCGTATATAGCCTCTGCCAGGGAAGTACTACTCACTGCCTTCTCGTGGCGGGGGTGTTGTTTACAAAAATGAGAGGACGAAAAGCGAATGTCCGGCGCTTTAACCGGACCCCAAACCAATGATGCACATGGGCTCCAGTATCCTGAGGGAACAAATGGCGTATGAACCAATCGTTGGTCACCGGCTACCATGGGACTGCATCCCCTCACGATGCTCCACTGCCTTGTGGGTCAGACGTTCAGGTCAAAGGCTCGGGGTGTGGCCCCCTAAGACAACCACCTGCTTCGGTTTGGGCACCCGGGCAGTATCACAGCCCTCACACAAATCAATTGAGATTTGTGTCGCGCATATGTATTTTGGTGCCTCCCTGTACCTATACTTATGTGTTAAAATAAATAAATAAATAAAATTCTACTTATCCCCAAAATTTGAATTATTTTCGGTTGTTTTAGGTACTATGATATCGATTGACTATTAACTTTACAACAATTATTAGGTACTATCACTTACTTTTATTACTTTAATTTAACATAATTAAGTATACTATATGAAAATCACATATGGTGATCTGATGAAATGACCTGACAATAGCCATATATATATATATATATATATATATATATATATATATATATATATATATATATATATATATATATATATATATATATATATATATATATATATATATATATATGTCAAACAGACCGAGACCGGCAAACACAACACATACTAACTGATGTAAAACTTTTATATGATAACTATTTGAATTCCACAGTTTAGTTTAAAAAAACAAAACACGTCCTAGATCAAGTCTACATCAAGGGTTATCAATTTACATTATTTATCATTAATAACATAAATTGATAAATATTGAATCACTATTGAGAAATCAAAACTACTAAACGATTATTTCATTTTAATTTAGGATAGGTGTACTGATAGTAGGTAGTCTTATCAATAGTTAAACATTGGAAATAGTAGGTCAAACATGGGTAAATGGAGTAGTTATCACAAAACATTAAAATCATTACGTAATAAGAAGTGTGTAAATAATTAGATAGTGAAGAATGTAAATGTAAAGAGGCGAATAATTCCAAACAAATAATGGATTAGTAAATAAGGTTAATGATAGAATATTAATAATAATAATAGTAATCATAAAGAAATATAAAAAAAAGAAATAAAAATTAATCGTTAGTTAAGTTATCACTGGCCATGGAAGGGATAGGGGGGTTACAAATTTCTTCTATACACATAGATTGGGGTTATATGTACGGATTCCTATGGCTTCAGCTATATGTAGGAGACGGGAACGAACTCCATTGGGAAATGATGGGGGTATACGATAGATCACTCGAAATGATTTCGATTTATCTACCGCATGACCACTATCAATAAGATGCGCCAGGATTGAACTGCGTACTGTTTTTATCTGGCCGTTTATGAACCAAGTTGGTAGATGTTCACTCATTCGTTGGTTAAGTTGCCTGGTAGTACGCCCGATATAGCTATCTCCACAGGATCAGCTGAATTTGTAAATGCACATTGAGGAGGCCAACTCAGGTAACTTATCCTTCGTTTGAGTAGACATCGCTGGTTGACAAGAGAAAGTCAACGCAAGATTGGCTGCGTAAAATGTTCTGTTGATTACTTTCGTTAACCTATATTTCAGAGTATCAGTAGCCACATCCCCGTTGAACTGTAGTTTCATGTATAAAGGTTTCTTACGAACAGTGGAAATCTCCGACTTCTTTATTATATCATACATGTACTTCTTAATGAAAGCACCGGGGTAGCCGATCTCGGTCAGTGAGTTGTTAATAAATTCAAGCTCCTGACTTAAAGTATCACCTGTACAAATCTTTTTTGCTCTGCTTGTGAGACATCTAACCAAATTTCTCTTGTAGCGGATAGGTGTGAAACTGCAGAAGTGGGTATATTGGCAGGTAGAGGGGCTTTTTCTATACACGCTTCTACTTAATGTGCCATCACATCGTCTGCTTAGTATGACGTCAACGAAGTTCAGCTTTTTGTCATGCTCGCATTCACCAGTGAAACTGATCGCTGGGTGAACACTGTTAAATTCTTCTAGGAGTTTCTCCTTACTAGTGTTTCGATCTGCGACAATCAAAGTGTCGTCAATGTAGCGGCAATATAAATCAAGCTTCTTAACAGTCTCATTAAGAGGTCCATTTTCTAACTTTGCTAGAAAGAGATCAGCTAAAATCGGGCCTAGAGGTGAGCCTATGGCTATTCCGTCTATTTGTCTATAATAACTATTGTTGAAGACAAAATAAACATTCTGCGTGCATCTTAGGAGCAGTTCCTTTAGACTATCTTCAGGCAAGCCAATATTGATTTGTTTTTCTGATATTTGCTTGCATATAAACTTGATAGTCTCCATAAGTGGTACGTTGGTGAACAAAGATACTACATCAAGAGAGATCATATTTTTCATGTTGACATTTATATTTTTCAATTTAGTGGTGAATTCGAAGACATCTTTTACACTATTTCTAACAACTGATTTGTTCAAAGGCTCTAAGATTCGCACCAGGCACTTTGCAATTTTGTGGTATGGAGAATTGTACATATCAAGAATTGCCTTGATTGGTTTAACATTTTCGTTAGAGTAAAGCCTGATAAGGATCTAATTGAAAACAATATTATTCGCTTATATGTGTTGTTCTAATATATATATTTTTTTTATCTTTTCAATTGATATGAATATAGGATAAGAAATTATTAAAGAAACTACAACATACCATATCAATATTACAAGAACAAATTAATCAATTGAATAATACAGTTACAAGTGTACAATCACAATTTAAAAAACTTTATGAAACTGTTCAAGTAATTTTCTATTTAATAATTTGATATTATTTTCCTTGTATCTTAATTGTGAACCACATAGTGACTACTCTAAATTCTATCAATTGATCAATTGTAAATATCCCAGTACGATCACAATACAGTTCACCAATCTTCAATATATATATATATATATATATATATATATATATATATATATATATGTCAGAACACGAACCGTTAGATGAAAACTGTTGATGGAGTCAAGAGAAGAAAAAGAAAAAGAAGAAGAAGAAGAAGAATACTTTACAAACAAATACATATTAATACACTTAAGAGGACTGTGAATATTGATCAATAGGAAAATGACACCATTTCATGTTTAAGGATAGTATTAGACTGAACAAGATAATTTTTGAGATATTTTTCTGAATATCCCAAAAATCTTTCCATTAAAGTTTAAGATTATAATTGATCAGTCTATTATTGGAATATGTGCATACTGTACGTATTGTTTTGATATTGTTTTAATTTACAAGCTTTTTGTAGTAAGCAATGATGGATAGTGGCTAGCAGTGGAATCCTAGAGTGAATATCAACTCTGAGATGTAGGTATATACAGCTGACGAGTCTCGAATACGTCAAAACCCGCGTCCTGGATTCCACTGCTAGCCATTATCAATCTTTGATAACGAACTGTTTTTTTTTTCAAGTGAAATTCAATTTTTTGTGTTTATGAATTGCTTAGAAATGAGATTTCTTCAGTTATGGCGAAGGCGCGATATCCGTCTATCAATTAAGGGATGAGTATACTGAGCGGCAGTTTGTTCTGTTTAACTTTACGGCTACGAAACGTGGTCATTAAGAGTAGAACATACTCGTAAGCTACAAGTATTTGACCACAGATGTCTTAGAAATATTGCTGGTATCTGCCGGGATCACCGGATAATTATTAGTGACGTTATTAGGGAACGATGGTAAATCAGTTGACGTGGTTGTGAATCTTCATCGACTGAGATGGTTGGGTCACGTGTTGCGTATGCCTGAACGCCGTTTACCACGACTTGCATTGCTGACTAGTGTTAGGGATGGTTGGAAGAAAGTTAGGGGTGGCCAAACTAAAACGTGGAATCAGCGCTTGAAGTCACTAACTTCTAGTTTAAGCCATGTTGGTAGATGCAGACTACTTGTTTGGGGTCCGCGTGACTATCGTAATAAACGGTTGGAGATTGTGGGTGACATGCCTCAAAATCGATCAAATGGCATACGTTTATACACTCTTTGTCTCCCTTTAAACAATGAGACTAAAATTATTTCATATCTTTCTTTCTGTACTATATCCTTACATAAAATTTTTACTTTACATATATTACACCATTGAGTTAACTGCTCCTATGAATCCGGTGTTCGTCTTGCTGTGCTAACGAGGTGTGACAACTTAAACCGATGTATGTATGTACCTGGTCCTACATTGTAAATGACTGACTGACTCTCTATGAGGAATTGCTTAAAAGCCATGAGGCCTTATATAACTTTCTGGTATTATTTCATAACTTTACATCAATAGTCAGCCCAAATATACTCAAATGGGATTCAATTTCAAAAGTTTCAGTGTCAATAAATTCACGTTCTAGTGAGAAGCTAGTGAGACAGCTATCTACCTCAGAAAATATATGAATGGTTTCGACTGAAGTTAGACATTAACTCCGATGAGTTAGAGGTAAAATAATCGCACACGAGGCCGAAGGTCCTGAGTTCGAGTCCCACACACGAGATCGTGAAGTACTGATGAGGAGTCCCATATTGAGATGAGACGATCTTCCAGTACTTCCAGGCTTGCAATGGTGGTCTAACGTAGATTGACTCTTGAATTCAACTGTTAAAATTCAGGTTTCTTTGATAAATGAGGTTATATGTTTCAATGTGATTCGTAAATACTTCAAGATTGATAGAAGATACTTACTTACTTACTTACTTACGCCTGTTACTCCCAATGGAGCATAGGCCACCACCGACGAGCATTCTCCAACCCACACTGTCCTGGGCCTTCTTTTCTAGTTTCATCCAATTCTTGTTCATTTTTCTCATATCTATCTCCATTTCTCGGCGTAATGTATTCTTTGGTCTTCCTCTCTTCCTTCGACCTTGAGGGTTCCATATGAGGGCTTGTCTTGTGACGCAGTTCGGTGCTTTCCTCAATGTGTGTCCTATCCACTTCCAGCGCTTCTTCCTGATTTCTTCCTCCACTGGGATCTGATTTGTTCTCTCCCACAGTAGGTTGTTGCTAATAGTGTCCGGCCAGCGGATCTGAAGTATTTTGCGTAGACAACTGTTAATAAACACCTGTATCTTTTGGACGATGGATTTCGTAGTTCTCCAGGTTTCCGCGCCATACAGTAGAACTGTCTTGACATTTGTATTGAAAATTCTGACTTTGGTGTTGGTTGCTAATTGTTTTGAGTCCCAGATATTCTTCAGTTGTAGATATGCTGCTCTTGCTTTGCCAATCCGTGCCTTCACATCTGCATCTGATCCACCGTGTTCATCGATGATACTGCCCAAATATGTAAAGGTTTTTACATCTTCCAAAGCTTCTCCGTCAATTGTGATTGGATTGGTGCATGTTGTGTTGTATCGAAGAATCTTGCTTTTCCCTTTGTGTATATTGAGACCTATTGCTGCTGAGGCTGCAGCTACACTGGTTGTCTTCTCCTGCATTTGTTGTTGTGTGTGCGATAGAAGAGCCAGATCATCTGCGAAGTCTAGATCATCCAACTGCATCCTAGCTATCCACTGTATCCCGTGCTTCCCTTCAGATGTTGATGTCTTCATGATCCAGTCGATCACCAGGAGAAAGAGAAAGGGTGAGAGTAAGCAACCTTGCCTAACACCGGTCTTTACTTCGAACGACTTTGTCAACTGTCCTCCATGAACGATCTTGCAGTTTAATCCATCATAGGAATTCTGTATGATATTGACTATCTTCTGAGGCACGCCGTAGTGTCGAAGAAGCTTCCATAGGGTTGTTCTGTCCACGCTATCAAATGCTTTTTCGTAGTCGATGAAGTTGATATAGAGTGATGAATTCCATTCAATTGATTGTTCCACAATGATCCGTAGAGTTGCGATTTGGTCTGTGCACGATCTATCCTTACGGAATCCTGCCTGTTGGTCTCGAAGTTGGGCGTCTACGGAGTCCTTCATCCTGTTTAACAATACCCTGTTGAAGACTTTTCCCGGTATTGAAAGAAGAGTGATTCCCCTGTAGTTGTCACAGTTGCTGAGATCGCCTTTCTTTGGTATTTTGACTAGAAGTCCTTCTTTCCAGTCTTTTGGTACCTGTTCCTCATCCCAGATCTTTCTGAAGAGAGTTTGGAGTATCCTTGCAGTTGACGCTACGTCTGCTTTCAGTGCCTCTGCTGGAATGCTGTCTAGTCCTGCTGCTTTGCCACTCTTGATTTGTCTGATAGCCATGCTGATTTCTTCAATTGTCGGTGCGCCAACATCAATTGGGAGGTCCGTGAGTGCTGCTTCGATGTTGGGTGGGTTCAGTGGGGCTGGTCGATTCAAGAGTTCTTTGAAGTGTTCTACCCACCTGTTTCGTTGTTCTTCAATGTTGGTGATTATCTTGCCTTCCTTGCTTTTCACTGGTCGTTCTGGTTTACGGTGATTTCCGGAGAGTTTCTTTGTTGTTTCATACAGTTGTCTCATGTTTCCTTCTCTGGCAGCCTTTTCCGCCGTCATTGCCAAATCTTCCACATATTTACGTTTGTCGGTTCTGATGCTCCTTTTCACTTGCTTGTTTACTTCTGTGTATTCAGCTTGTGCCTTGACTTTTTCTGCTCTTGTTCGACTGGTATTGATTGCTACTTTCTTGTTCCTCCTTTCTTGAATCTTATCCAGTGTATCGACCGTGATCCAATCCTTGTGATGGTGCTTCTTTTGGCCCAGAACCTCATGACATGTTGAAGTGATTGCCTCTTTTATCTCTTTCCAGTTGCTCTCCATAGTAGTTCCTTCTCCATTGAGTAGATCATGAAAGGCTTGGAACTTATTGCTGAGGGTTATCTTGAATTTATTGAGTTTGTCATTATCCCGAAGAAGAGCCGTATTAAATTTTTGTGATATTGTCCTCCCCGTTGTCCAGTGCCTCTTGAGTTTCAATTTCATCTTGGCGACCAGCAAGTGATGATCTGATGCTATATCAGCTCCTCTCTTTGTTCTCACGTCCTCCATCGTCCTCCTGAACTTTTTGTTGATGCAGATATGGTCGATTTGGTTCTGTGTGCTGTGATCCGGTGAAGTCCATGTGGTTTTGTGTATGCGTTTATGTGGGAATATAGTCCCGCCTATGACCAGTTTATTGAAGGCACATAGATTTGCAAATCTCTCACCATTTTCGTTCCTTTCTCCCAGTCCGTGTCGTCCCATGATCTCTTCATATCCGGTGTTGTCAATTCCAACCTTGGCATTTAGGTCTCCCATCAGAATAGTCAGGTCTTTTGTTGGGCACTTCTCGACGATTGACTGCAGCCTATCGTAGAATTGATCTTTAGCGTCTTCATTGTAGTCATTGGTAGGCGCGTAGCATTGGATGACGTTCATTGTAATCCCCGTTTTCTTTGTTTTGAAGGAGGCTTTGATGATCCTTGGTCCATGAGATTCCCATCCTATAAGTGTATTTTGTGCTTGTTTGGACAGCATCAATGCAACTCCTTGTGTATGTGGGGCATTTTCTTGTTCATGTCCGGAGTATAACAGCAGCTCCCCTGAAGCTAGTCGTTGTTGTCCAACTTGCGTCCAATGTGTTTCACTGATCCCAAGCACCTCTAAATTGTATCTCCTCATTTCTGCAGCAATTTGGAAAACTCTCCCAGTCTCCCACATTGTGCGAGCATTCCATGTACCTAAATAAATGGTTGCTCTGGTTGTCAGAAGGGGCATCGGCCTCGTGACTTCCGAAGAAACTCGGCTTTCATCATGAGGCGTCATAATTCTTCTAAACGAAGACCTCCTGACTTCCAGGGCAGAGTTTAAATGGTTTGAATAATTTTTTCTGGTTAGCGTTTTTTTAGCGAGTTAGTTTTCTACGGGATGGGGTCGCTAACCCCATGCCCAACCCTCCTCCTTTATCCGGGCTTGGGACCGGCAGTAGCCCCCGGAAAGGGACTCCAGGCGGAGTTTGATAGAAGATAACAGTTGATCTTTTATTATGATCAACACACACTAATAAAGATGTACGGTTTCTTGAGCTTTCTGATATTTGAGAGAGTACATGTAACAAAATGAGAGGGAGTTGGGATGGCTAGTACATGTGTTACGTATGGCCAACCACCGACGTGCGATATTTTATGGTGTAAGAGTAGGTCAGAAGAATGCTAGGGGCACCGAGACACAAATATGACACAAATCCATGAAGTCATTGACAAATAGACTGTGTCATGTGGGTAAGTGTAGACTACCTGATTGGGATCTGCGAGATAATATCAATCGATGGTTAGAAACTTTGAATGACATGGCTCTAAATCGTTTTCAATAGTGCAGGTGCATCCACTCTTTGTGTCCTCCAAAATTCTAATCTTCTGAATTCTTCATGTCCCTTTTTTCTCTTTCTGAATTTATTTCACTGTATTCTATTCCTTGAATAACATCTTCAAACCCTAATTTTTCCGATTACTGCTTATACTTTTACTACCTTTACCACTATATGATTCGAATTGACAATTGTATCTGTGATGATGTGGTATGGCAACTCGAACTGATGTACGTATGTACAAAGTTCTACGTTGTTGATTACTGATTGAGTTGAAGAACCTGAGTTCTGAGATCATCTATTAAGGTTTCAAACATTAGAATCGTATATGCGACAAGCATATTTATACAAATCAAGAGTATTTTAAAATTTCTCTGGTCTTTGTGTCTAAAAGCTTGTAAATTTACTTTAATCTTTGCTTACGTATTTCATTAACAGCTTATGTATTTCATGAGGGATCTAACCTAGATGATTCGAGGCAAACAATAAATAATCCCAAACTTGTGTTTTGAGCTAGCTGTTACACTTCAGTCGGAAGAATGCCAGGAGCGCTCAAACCTAAACGTAACATCAGTTCACTGTTAGTCTAAGTCAGATTAAACGATACAGAATACATTAATGAGATCAGTGTGATAACTGCGATCAATGGCTGAAGACATTATTTGATATGTTTGAAAATTAGTCAGAATGACAAATATACAT
The DNA here is from genome assembly GCA_946903255.1 of Schistosoma spindalis. NCBI lineage: Eukaryota > Metazoa > Platyhelminthes > Trematoda > Strigeidida > Schistosomatidae > Schistosoma > Schistosoma spindalis. Next base: position 16,606,173 of record OX336419.1, on the reverse strand, counting down.
TCATTCCTTATCTTACTCAAGATTTTAAGTTTTAATATTCCTTCATGTTATTTTGGTCCGACAACTTGATCTGATATACATTTGTACAAAGCTCTATATTGATTAAAACTGATTGACTTAAAGAGTCGATGTTCAATGTGTGTGTATGTGTATGTGTATAATCCAAATCTGCGTTAAAAATAATAATCGCTAAAAATTATCTTGTACACTTGAACAATTTGAGATTGACAATCCTTATAATTTTCTATTCTTAATGTTCACTTAATATTGTTTACTTGAAACTTTCATTTGTTGCTTAAGACTGAAATTGACCAGTCTCTGGTATATGTGTATCCTGTACGGACTGCCTTAATAGTACCTTCATTCACAAACGTTCTAAACAGAGATGGATAGTGACTAGCAGTGGAATCTAGGATGCGCGTTTCGTCTTATTTGGGACTCGTCAGTTGAGTGTATCTCTATCCCAGAATTGATGTTTACTCAGTAGCTAAGTGGATAACATGATGGTATCTGAAGCGAATGATACTGAGTTCCAACCCGTGAATGAACATCAACTCTGTGAGGTAGGTACATCCAACTGACAAGTCTCGAATAGGACGAAACGCCCGTCTTGGATTCCACTGCTAGCCACTATCCATCCTTGTTTACTTTTTATTATTATTTAACTTAAAGTTAAATAATTGACGAAAAATGAATCCCTCAATAAACTCAATATTGATACATGGTGTTTTTTATGCTTAATTGATAAAATCTTAGGATGTAAAACAGTATGCAGATGATTTGGAAACGCGTAAAGCAGATGCAAATTATGTTGATACACAATTAGACAAGGTTAGTTGTGTAAAATATCTTTTTGTTTGAAAAGAAAACTAATTCATTTCTACTGATGTATGTATTTCTCATGAAGTGTTAAAATGTTATCTTCACAACTAAAACTACGAACTGATCTTAGCTATCAAAACTGTAGAAGCACTAAACGGCTGTTTTTTTTTTCGGTCAAGACTCCTCAGAAGTGTGTATACATGATCTAGCATATGGAATCTATCGGTTGAATACAGGCTCAGAGATCTAGAGGTGAGATTTTCAGGCGCGAGATCGTGAGTGTACACTGATGATGAGTTTACATACTAAGGTTAGACTGCCATCCAATACTTCCAGGTACTCAGTGGTAGTACAGATAAGATCAGTTTGTGATGTCAATTTTGAAAATACTACAATCATTACAAAACGCTTATTTATTTATATAGACAGTTTAGGGAGGTTCGTTTAGTTTGAAGTTGATTAGGCAATAATCACATTACTATGAGGTAAGAAAACATAAAGAAATCAGTTGTTAAATGTCTCGTTGCTTTCAGTCCTTGTTACCAATCGAAAAGCTTATAAATTATAAGTAGCTGTATTTCTTTCCGTTGATATATTAAGAATTCTGACTGATCAATCACTTCTAGAATATATGTATACTGAGCAGATTCCCTCAATATTTCTATTTCTATACAAATTTTCAATAAGGTTGGATAATCGCTAGCAATAAAATTCAAGGAGTAAGTTTCATCCTATCTGAGACTCAACAAGCGCACGTACCTGAACCCGTTTTGGTAACCACATTCAGACTCGGATTCAGTAACGTGTTCTTCAAATCTCTAATGCGTTATCTTAACCAATCTTAAGTCCCTCTCCTATATTCCATCCTTAGTTACTAACTGTCTTTCCTTAAAGTATGCTTTAATGAAACGGAACTCCCATTGAATTAGCGAAATATTGCGACAATATTTAACAAAGCTCATTATGTTATCACTTTGTCCATAAAATTGTTTTTAAATAAACTGGTTGATTACTTATGAGTAGTTTATATTTTATGATTTCATTTTATGGTAATTGGATGACTTAGCTTCGACTAAAATGTATTTTTTTACCTTAATATTCTAACTTTGAATTTTTGAATTTAATTTAAACATTCATTTAGTTTAAACTCCTGAAAAATTCATGGAGATTAAGATGTTAAGAATGTGTTCCTTGAAATTTTTACTGAAATAATGTTTTGGTACCGACTAAGGGGTGAGTTTCAGAGTATCTGAACCAAAATCTAACTGGACCTACAAAGTTAGACATTAACACTGTTGGATGCCGACTCAGTAATCTAGAGGTTAAGCATTCATGCGTGTGACTGAAGATACTGTTTTTGGATCCAGAGTGCGGACTGCTGAGAAATACCATACTAGGATGAAATGACTGCCCAATGCTCCCAGGTTTTTAATGGTGGTCTTATATTGCTCGGTTCATGATTTTGATCAGATTTATTTGTTTGTATTCCTAATGAAACTCCAGTTAGCTATTCCATTCAGCCAGATTTTACTTCAGAAATTCATATCGACTCACTAGTCTAGCGGATAAGTGTTTGCACGCCATTCCGAAGATCCTAGGTTCTGCGTGTATACGTAAGTGGTATGAGAAGAAATTTCATTCACGCATATCGTCTCTGGTGATATGAATAAAAAGCATCACAGTATGCATAAAATGTAGACAAATAACCAATCATCTATCTATTTATATTCGATAATTTTGATGATTGATTACATTTCCTTGAAAAAGCTTAGGCCATATTGCCAGGTGAAACGTTGGATCTAATCTAAATTCATTCACTGAGATTTTACAAATACATTCTTAGATGGTGGTGGCATCGATGCTTGAAGTCATTAACTTCTAGTCTGAGCCATGGTGGTAGATGCAAACTACTTGGTTGGAATCCGCGCGACTATCGTAACCCAGGGTTGGAGACTCTGGGTGATGTAGTTCACAATCGATGTATACACACTTTGTCTTCCCTTAAACTATGAGATTCAAATCGCTTTATATCTTCTTTTCTATGAACTCATTCGTACTTTCTGTACTGTGTCCTTATATTCAATCTTACTTATACATTACCACCAATGAATTAACTGCTTCTATGAATCCGGTGTTCATGTAGTTGTGTTAATGAGGTATGGAAACTTGGACCGATGAACATATGTACCTGGCCCTACGTTGTAGTTGACTGACTGACTGGTAGAGAAGATTTGTAATTGATGTGGATGATTTTGATAAAGTTTTGTTCTCTAAGCTGAATAGTTTAGTTGTAGAGCTTTCATCATTCTTCTAAACGACATCTTAAGGTACTTGAATTTTGTGCTGATGATGATCAAGCCATCCAGGTCGCAGAACAAAAGTTTACCACAAAAAAAAACAAAACAAATACATTCTTTCTTTTTAATGTATCACATTAACTCGACTCTTAAATACTGTGAAATTATCCAATCAAATTTAGATGAAAGTTTTTCACTTGTTCCCTCTTTTCATAACAAAGATATTGATTAGGGAATATTAAATGATCATATCTCCAATATTTTCGAATATATTGATTGTAAGTAATAAAATTCCTTAGTCTATCTATCATTAACAAGTATATAGGTACGCACTCACATACATACATACATACATACTTATGGACTACACACATACACATACAAACACTTAAACATATACATTCCCTACATATCTGTGCATACATGTCAACATGTTACAAAGAATGTAATAGATTGTCAAATTACCTACTGTAAATAATGACACTATTCAATCAATTAATCAAGGTCTTATTAAAAACAAACAAAAAAATTCTGATTATATAATAGTATTGTTATTGACACCGTTGGATGCCGACCAGCTAAGTGGTATAGAGGTTAAACATTTGTGTGGGAGACTGATAGGTCTTGGGTTCGAATCTTGGAAGGTGGGATCGTGGATACGCACCACTGAGGAGTCCGACGACAGGACGAAACAGCCGTCCACTGCTTCTAAACCTGACATCAATCGGTTCATAATCTCAATCGAAAACTTAGTAATCGCCACAACCCCTAAAATGATAATTACCATGTGCTGACTAGTGACTAGCTTCGTGAGGGAATTCTCGGAGTTCTAGTAAGAAGCCGTAACCAGTGGAGCTCATCCGTATCAAATAGCGACTGGTATGTGACGACAGTCTACAGGTGAACTAGAGGAAGCTCTAAGAAGCTCAGAAAGAGCCGAAGATATGCATTGCAATGATCTTTTGGAAGAATATTACAGAATCACTACATGTAGCTTCCCTATTGTACAATTGCTAACAACCCCGTGTATACGGATTGGTTAATAATTATGAGGATTTCGTTTTCACTAAAAACTATAAATACCTAGCAGTTTTGTACTATAATTGACACTGTTTGGAATAGCATACCTTTTACTTGTCTTCCGTCTTTTTATTTGCTACTTGGAAGAATTTTAGCGTCCGAGTGCTCAAGTTTTACGCGGTATATTAAGAACCTAATCTCTAGATATAACACTATCCACATATTTATCTATCTATCTATCAGTGGTCTAAAGGTTAAGCGCTCACGCGTGACCGATAGAGGCTAGTTTCAAATCTCGCGAAGCGAGTTCATGAATACGCACCACTGAGGAATCCCACCACAGGACGAAACAGTCATCCAATACTACTAGATCTAACATCAGTCGATTCATGATCTCAATCAAAAAAGAAAAAATAAGAAAAAGAAAAAGAAAGAAATGTTTTCTTTATTTTTTTTTCTTTTTCTATCTTCTCAATTTTTTCTACATAAATGAATAATATAATTCAATAATGTATATAATATAAAACTAATTAATTCAATAAATTCAAATAAACCAATTACAGAGATTCCAATCCATAAACCCATATTTCCACCAATATCAGATAATAATTGAGCGAATGAATATTCTTGTTCTTCACGTACTAATTTACCTTGTGGTCTATTACGTTCTATAGTTAATAAACCAAAATTATTACGCATTTCTAATAGAATTTGTTGAGTTGTTAATTTCTCATTATTATAAGTAGTATTATCAGTAGTATTAGTAGTAGTAGTAGTAGTAGTCGTATTGTTAGTGAATACATCACGAAATGTATGAATTAAAAATGATGCTCTTGCATCATTATATGTATTACTCCATAATTCATTCATAATAATACGATGTATACCAAAATTTTGATAATAAACATGATCACAATATGGTAGATTACGATAAAGATCACATTGTTTTGCTTCTATTAAATTCATATATAAACTAATATTACTATATTTTTGATATACTCGATACATACAATTAACATTATCTATTAATTGATTCTTATTAAATAATGACATATTTAAACATAAAACTGGATATTCAATTGTTCTATTAGTATTATTATTATTGTTGTTGTTGTTATGATTTATGATTGGTATGTTGTCATAGTAACCATAAGGTAAGAAGGGACTATAACAATGACATTCATTTAAATATAAATATTGTGATAATATACGATGACATAATTCATTTGAACCATAAATTAAACGTTTATTAATTAAATCACCATCATATATAATTGTTGAAAATTTTTTCTCATTACATAATGATTGATGTTGGTGGTGGTTGCCACGATGATTGCCGGGATGGTGGTGATGGTGGTGATGGTAGTAGTTGTGTTTTATACGTTTTATCCGTAACATTTCTAATTTAATATGATTTATATAACCAGGGATTAATTCAATTGAATTGATATCAGGGAAATGATTTGGTAATGTGATATATAAATCAATCATATGGGATGTATATGATGAATTAATAATTAAATAACTTTGATAATTAAATTTAATACCAAAAGCAAGTTTTTCTATATGATGATAATTAGTTGTATTTAAATGACGTGAAATCTGTAAGATGAAAAAGAAAGAATACCGCTTAAGGTTAGTGGTTTGTGTGAGACACACCAACAGATTCTGGGTTCGAATCCAATGAACGGGATTGTGGATGCGCACTGATGAGCAGAACCATACTAGGACGAAATGACCAATCAATGCTTCCAGGCTTTCCATGGTAGCCTAGTTTTAATTGACTCATGAATTCAACTGTTACTATATATATGGATTGATTGAAGTAAGACACTAACACTGTTGTGTGCTAGCCAGCTCAGTGGCCTAGAGGTTGAGTATAAGCGCATGAGACTGGTAGGTCTTGACTTTGAGTCCAAACTGGAGGGTCGTGACTGCATACTGATGAGGAATCTAGCACTGGCACGAAACGGCCGTTCAGTACTTCTGCGTTTTCCATAGTGGTCTATTTTTAATTGATTCATGAGTTCAACTAATAAAATATATATGTATATGGATCAATGAATTTAGATATTAACGTGGTTGGATGCCGACTGGCTTTATGGTTTAAAGGTTAAAAGTTTGTGTGTGAGACCAATAGATCCTGGTTTGAATCCCGTGTTGTGTGTAGATTATTATTTTCTATAAGTCAGTCAAAGTTTTCTAGACAATCTTGGTCTTTTTATCCTGCATAGTTTGTTGACCAATTGTTTTAGATGTATACATTGTAACTGGACTCAATCGGGAGGTAATAACAGTTCGAACTAAATGATAATAGTTATCAAATAAAACTTGATGTAATCAAGATAATAATTTAATAGTTGAATTCATGAATCAACTAAAATTGAACCATCAATTAAAAAAAAACTGAAAGTACTGGACGACCGTTTCGTCCTATTATGAAACTCCTCAGCAGTGAACTTTCATGATTCCGTCCACGGGATTCGAATCTAAGACTTATCGGTCCTTATTATTCAAAATAATGCACTATGAGATGTTCATTATTATATCTAATAATAATTTTATTCAAGTTTTTAAATTGACTTTATACATTTGGTTATCTTCAAAAGGAATTAATATTTTGATAAAATAGTTTTCCTTAATCAATCCGATTAATATACGAACTTATTCTCATACCTACACACACACACACACACACACACATATGAATGAATGAACAATTGACCAAATGAACGTTTTACTGAATCAGTGTAACCTTCTGCTTAAACTCCCCCCCCTCCACCGATATATTAGTAATAATTTTGTGGTTCCCATGGGAAATTAAAATGTATTGTACCGTTATACAAAAGTTTCAATATACCATTTAAAACTTGCCTTTAATGGCGCTACTTGACTTTCTATTTTTTAAATGATTAGTACTTGGGTAGACTGAATTCGAGTGTGTGTGTGTGTGAGAGAGAGAGGAAGTGGAACTCAAATCAAAGAAAGTGAAAGGTTGGGAACTGACGAAACGATTAGTAAATTAAAGTAAGTTAATGTTGTTTGTAGTCGAATGAGTGAGTAGCTTAGGGTTTATTTTGCTCTGAGCCTCGTTGCTAATGTGTATTAATAGAAAAATAATAATAATAATAATAATAAACTTTTAACTAACGAAGAATATTAAGATATTTGATTAAATGAGCAATGTTGAGGTTAGACATAAGGTACTAAACCAAAACGACAAATCGGTCGATTAGGAAGTGATGGGTATTCATCGACTAACGTGATAGGGACATAAGTTACTCATATCAAACCAGTGATTAACACAACTGTCAATGTTAGTTAGTTTAGAATTAAGTTGGAAAAAAGTAAGATATGGCATCAGTTTATGAAATTGTTGACTATTAGACTGAACCATGTTTGGTCCGCATGTTCATCGTAACCAGTGCCTGAAGATATTGAGGGGTACAGTGAACGTGGATTTCGTTCTACTCGGGACCCATCAGATGTATGTACCTGCATCAAAGAGTTGATTTCCACTCCAGAACTCGAAACCAGCACCATTCGCTTCAAACGCCATTACGTTATCCAATTATCTATTGAGTGAACATCAATTCTGGGATTCAGGTATATCCAACTAAAGAGTCCCAAATAGAACGAAACGCTCATCTTGGATTCCACTGTTAGTCACTATCCATCATTGCTTAGATTACTTGTGAATGAAATTAATATCTGGGCACTTCGCACAGGATACACATATGCCATCAAGAGACTGATCCATCACAGTCTTAAGCAACAATGGAAAGATTCAAGTAAACAATAGCAAATGAATTTAACTTATAGTCCATTGTTAAATGTTGATAAGAAATTGACCAATAACAAGATATAATTTCGTTCAACGGATCAATATATATATATACCCTTGGAATGATGATGTTGTTTGTATTCACTACATATAAATTCGTTACACAAACTATTATGAAAAATAGATTATTTTTGCAGATGAAAGGCATTAGATGACAGTTAGATGACATGGATATAAGAAAAACTGTACAGTATTTGTTGGATAACAATTGTAGATAAGGAACAAATACACATTACAGTAGATATCAGTTGTATATAGTGAATAGTTACCACTTAACAATTATTCATTCTACTATTTGAATTCATGAGTTGATTTAAGCTAGACTATCAGTGATAACCTAGAGTTACTGAATAGCCATTTTGATCTAGTCTGACTCACTACTGACTAGCTTTAAGATGAATTTCATGGAGTTCTAGTGAGAAATCATGATCAAGTAAGTTCAATCATGTCTGTTTTGAAGCAGTTAATCACTGAAGACAATAATACACAGTCGCGTAATATCATGGATTGGTTGAAGTGAGACATTAACACCATTAAATATTTGCCAACTGAATAGTCTAAAGGTTAAGCGTTCACACACAAGATCAAACATTGTACACTTGATTCCCGTTTGTAGGATAGTGGATGTTTACTGATGTGATGTCCCATACTACAATGAAATGATCGTCTAGTACTTCCAAATTTTCACTAATGATCAAGCTTAAATAGACTTAGAAATTCAACTAGTCAATTAATTCAATTTCTAAGTAGAATTTTCAATAAGAGATCAAATAGTTTCTTTAATGTTATATGTTTCTAAGATGGATACAAAGAAGATTTAATCTATGCCACCTTTATTTTTTTTTTAACTATAGACATTTGATTATACTTGTCAAAGATAAGAGATGAATATAATTTATACTCATTTCATTTACTGACATTTTATACTTGTGAAATTTATCTCTCTCTCTCTCTCTCTCTCTCTAGATTAATCTTTGATTAGACAACTTTTCAATCTCTCTGATCAAATACTCTTAAAACTACATGAAATGTATGTTAGATAGGTAGGTAGATAGATAGATAGATAGATAGGTATGTAGGTAGGTAGGTAGATAGGTAGGTAGGTAGGTAGGTGGGTAGGTCAGTATGTACATCATGATTGTAAAAGTAAGATATGAATAGAAAGAGATAAACAAAGGATTAATTGTATTAATTGAAAGCAATGAAATGAAACAAAGCTGAAGGATACATGATATATAGTGAAGATAATAATCATATTATTCAGTAGTGTATTTAGCTAGTGTCTATCATTTAAATCATTCATTGAATCAACTTAAATAATTCTTAATACTTTTATAGCTTGTACCATAGAATGATCTTAGCTAGAAAACTACTGAAATTCTGAAAAAGTACTAGATGCTTATTTCATTGTAGACTCTTTAGTAGTGAGCACCTTTGAACCTACCAGAGATAAAACTTCGGACCTTCAGGTGTCATGGTGATCGCTTAACTTTTATACAATTGAGTCAATATCCAATAGTTTGTATTCCTTAGTTATAAATCATTAAAGGTTTAGGACAAATATACATCAACTATAATCACCTTATGTATATTAGCACAATGGAAGGCAATTAATGAGTTAACGAGATAATTAGTCAAAACTATCATAATCATAGTTACAATATTACTGTTACTGTTATACCACAAATAGTAGATATAGTTAAAGAACGAATGAAATGGTTAAGGTCATATAAGCTGATCACTTCATTCCTGAAATAATTCATAACCAAGATTGGCACACTCTACTACTGATGAAAGTTTGACAAATTAATGTTCAATAATAGGATTGATTAGATTGTTAATTAACTGAGCAATTTAAAATTACGAACTAATCTAGGTTAAATCACCATTGAAGACATGAGAAAACTAAAAGACCACTTCATTCTAATATTGGACCTCACTGAAATGTGCATTCACAACCCTACACATGGAGGTCGGACCCAGTATCTTTTGCCTCGCGCACAAACGCTCAACCTCTTGATTGCTAGGCTGGTACCCAATGGTATACGAATCTAACTTCCATCAGTCAATGATGATGTCTGACCATCCTCCATTGTCTTCATTGAGTAACTATCTCATATTTGATACGGTTTAGTTCCGCTGGTCACTGCTTCTTGCTCGAACTAAGGAAATTTCCCCTTAAAGCTATTCACTAGTATGAATATGATACTAGCAACTATTGGCTTTGTTGAATTGAACGGGAATGCATATATCCACGATGTCCGATTTAGACACACACGCACACATTTCCAATAAACATGCTCAACAGCCAACGAAACTAAAAAGAATAACAAATAACACTAGAAAGCTATAATTTATAAAACAGAATAGGTTCATATATATTCATTCCTCCTACCTGGACAATAACATTTAAATTGAGACATTGACTAGATGTTTAATCAAATCCCATCAATGATGTGCTTCGTTGATAGTATCTCACCTACCGTTTGATCTTGAAATGCCTTGAGAGTAGATGTCTGTGAATATTTTTGGACTCGTTTAATCTATCAATCTGTATGTATACATCCGTTAGACTACTTTTAAATAGAAAAAAAATTTACGTTTTATTCCAAGTTGTTATCCATCAAAGACATTTTTCTAATTTTCCCATTTATCAACCAACCTATCAGTGATCATAATTCATCTGAAAAAAAGGGTTTTCATTCCTATTATTAGAAAGGGGGTTTTATGGAGATTGTAATAATTTAATAGTTGAATTCATGAGTCAAAGCTTAGAAGCACTGGTTGATCGTTTTGTCCTAGTATGAGTCTCCTCAGCAGCGCGCATCGGCGATCCCGCTTGTGTAACTCGAACTCAGGACCTGTAGTCTCACGCTCAAACGCTTAACCTGTAGACCACTGAGCCAGCCGGTGTCCAACAGTGTTAATGTGTAACTTCAATCGATCCATCTATGACTGTGCAACCATTCATCCATTGCCTAAGGTAGATACCTATATCTACTTGACATGGATTAGCTCCACCGCTAATGGCTTCTCACTAAAACTCCAGGAAATACATCTTCAAGTCAATCACTATTAATTTATCAAAAGAATTTATCCCTTAAAATTAGTATAAACATCATCATTTTTGAAAGGATTTCCTTCTATCGAACAACAGAATTTCTTGGAAAATTCTTTTTTCTTCTCAACATCTATGTACATTCTCTAATGTGATTATAAAACATAAAATTCAAAGAAGGATGTACTTTCAATGAATTTACTGTCAATTTCTCACAGCGGGAGTGTTGTTTACGAAATCGAGAGGACGAGAAGCGAATTCCTGGCACCCGAACTAGGTTGGTGGACACGAAGGGTCCACCTAGGAGAGTTGGAAAACCCTTATTCCAAAACAATAGTGTACATGGGCTCTAGGATCTTGGGGGAACACAAGGCGTTTGAATTAGTTGTTGATCACCTCATACTATGTGGCTGGATCTCCTTACATTGCTCCACTGCCTTATGAATTAGACCTTTAGGTCAATGAAATAAGACACTTAAAATTAAACAAAAACTTTTGATAGCTTTGTCTTTATAACCTTCTCAACCATTTTTGCTATGTTCACGATTCGAAACAGATTTATCATGTCATTTCATAATTCACCAAGCCTTTCATCTAAGTCTATTTCTGTGGGTGTCGTCTCTGTATCTTTACCAGTCTTTAAATCCTGAATGACTAAACTCTAGTTTGTACGCTTAGAAAGCTTTTTTGTTACAAACACAATCACAAGTCTGAGTATGAAATTTAGCTACGCATACTCATTGATGCCGGAAGACGTTATTGAACAAGTGCCTGAATTTATTTTAAAGCCAGATTCAGACTCACTATACGATTGCCTAAAAACAAAAGTCATTAGTGTTACATTTTTCATTGGCTAACAGACAATTGATCAACTTTTAGTTAATGTAGAGTTATGTGACAGCACACCGTCTCAATTAAAACGCCACATGAGAAAAGTATTGAGGAATCATATAGTAAATAAACTTCTATCACATTAATTGTAGTTCAAAAGTCTCCCGCAAAACATCAAACAGATACTAGCAATCGGAGATGTTGATTTTAGTAGGCTAGTGGACATAACCGATAGAAGTTACGAGCGGAATAGGACATGTTATAAATAACACACAAAAATTTCACTCCATCCGCTTGTATTTCACAGTTAATAACAAACACAACTATAATCAGAGAAGGGTTTTGTAGGTATTATAGTAATTTTAATGGTTGAATTCATGATTCAATTGAAGCTAGACCACCATGGAAAACCTGGAAGCCTGTTCAATGGTCTAGTGGTTAAGCGCTCGCGTACGAGACCGATAGGTCCTCGGTTCGAATCTCTCAAGGTGGGATCGTGGATGCGCACTGCTGAGGAGCTCCATACTGGGACGAAACGGCCATCTAGTGTTTACAGGTTTTCCGTGGTGGTTTAGCTTCAATTGACTTATGATCTCAACTAGTAAAAATACAACTATGCTGTATATCGTTAATTCATTTGCCCCCATCAATTCAAAAGTCAAATTGAAAATACAAACAGATCATTGTTTCAGTTCTACAAGGGAACACATCATTAATGAGTATTCGGTGTAATCATTAATTTCATACTGATAACCTATTAATCGACTAGAATGATGAATGACTTATGATGATGTATTTATGGTTTACAGCTATATCAATACATCATCATTAGTAATAGGTTGTGCTGACCATAAACTGACATTGAATGGAGATATATTTACAAATTATAAAGTATTAGTGCTTTGTTTCACTTTTATTGAAATAACTAACATAATATAGTGGATCTATTGAATTTAAGTATATATACCACTGGATTCTGATTTAAATATCAAGAGGTCAGGCGTTCGCACACAAGAGACTGGAGGTCTTGAGTACGATCTTCAGTAGCTTATTGACTAGAAGTTCTACAACTCCGCCTAGTCCCCCTTGTGATTACTACTGGTCTCAAGCCCGGACAAAGGAGAAAGATTGTGCATGAGGTTAGTGACCCCATCCCGTAGAAAACTAATTTGCTAAAAAAAAGCATACAAGAAAAAAATCATTCAAAATATTTAAACTCTGTCCTAGGAGTTAGAAGGTCTTCCTTTAGAAGAGTTATGACACCTCATAGTGAAAGCTGAATTCCTTCGGAAGTCACTAGGCTGATGCCCCTTTTGACACTCAGAGTAACCATTAAGTTAGGTACATGGAAGACAGGGAGAGTCATCTAAATTTCTACAGAAATAAAACGATATTACCTGAAAATGTTTGGAATAAGTGAAACACATTCGACACAAGTTAAACAACAAAGTAGAAGTTCTACACTATGACAAAACGAATGTTCAGTGTTTCTAGTTATCAAGTACTTATCAAATGTAGATTAGTTCATGATTTCTATTAAATTATTATAATGTATCATAGACAGAAACGACACAAACATACACACACACACATACACAAAACAATTAATCTCACTTGGTATTGTTTACTGCAATTGATCATTCCATTTTCGGCATATATACATCCTATGCGAATTGTCATGATATAGTTTTAAGTCACAAACTTTTTAAGTAAATATGGATAATGAATAACAGTAGAATATAGTTTGACTCATGTTTCATTCTATTTGATACTTGTCAGTTAACATGTACCTACATCATAGAGTTCATGTTTACTTCAGGGCTCGAACCTAATACTATTCTCTTCAAATACTATTATTATTATTATTATAAGCTTTATTCAACATTATATTTGTGGTACACTATTGAATTCTCAGCATAAAGTATTTCAACAAGTTTCCTATCCTTATATCTTGATCGATCCTGACGATAAATATTGAGTAATGCCCAGTTAGATGTTAGGAATTCCATAATCGATATCTGAATAATGTTCATTCATTTCAATGCATATTGCAAACCACCATGATGTTGCTGTTTGTACCTTTTTGTAATCCGTACAGTGAAAGATTGTAAACTTTTCATAAACACGCCTGAATAAGTTTTGAGCTTAATAAACATAATAATGTGTTAAAACAAACAACAAAACAGATAACTTGACAAAATATCTAGATAGAAGGAACAGATAGCCCAGATATTCAAGTAGACCGTCGATTATCAAACTATCAATATTAGGGTTATGAAAATGATTAGATTTTCCATTAAAATCATAAATTGATTGATGTAAAACCATCATTGGAAATCTAGGAGCGCATTGAATGACCTTTTCGTTCTATTTTAGGTCATCATCTACTTGCAAATCACCATGATGTTGCTGGTTGTACCTTTTTGTAATGCGTACAGTGAAAGATTGTAAACATTTCATAAACACGCCTAAATAGGTTTTCAGCTTAATAAACATAATTAATGTGTTAAAATAAACAACAAAACAGATAACTTGACAAAATATCTAGATAGAAGGAATAGATAGTCCAGATATTCAAGTAGACCGTCGATTATCAAACTATCAATATTAGGGTTATGAAGATGATTAGATTTTCCATTAAAATCATGAATTGATTGATGTAAAACCATCATTGGAAATCTAGGAGCGTATTGAATGACCGTTTCGTTCTATTGTAGGTTGCCATCTACTTATAAACATCAACTCTATGATGTAAATATATTTACTAATTCATAATTCTTTACATAAAATGATTACATGATTATCGATTATTGATTTTTATTGATATTTTAAATGAATGAAATTATTATTTTTAATATAAATAAATAAATACTTACTTGAAAATTAAAACATGGTATATTATAACGTTTTTGTAATATTTGTGTATAAATATATTGATTGAATGGCATTGGTATCATGATTAAATTTTCATCTAAACCAACTGATAAACGTATTCCTTGATAACCATTATCTATAGCTATAAATTGAAACATATCATTATAATTTCCAATATTAAATTCCCAATAGGATAATGTAGAATAAATTAATGATTGTATGATGATTTCATTTGTATCTATATTATCTATATTTAAAAATAAATGATTTGGTATAGAGAATGATAAATTTCTTGCTAAATTCATATATTTATTCCATAATATATTTTTATGTTTATGATATACATTATATGGTGCCATTGAATTACATAATATAATATCAGGCCATTGAAATTCTTCATAATCATTTATATAACTAGTTAATATTGGATATGATAAATAATGTTCAATAATATATGATAAATTAATTAAAAAACCAATTATACCAATCAACCATAATATTAACCATATGAAACGATTGATATTATTAGTTGCTTTAGATAAATGTGATAATCCATGTATTGTACTATGATTTAATAATTGTATAATACCTAGACGAAAATTAGGTTTATTATTTAATGAATTTGTATTAACATTGTTATCGTTATCATTATTATTACTACTATCATTATTATTATTATTATTAGTAGTAGTAGTAGTATTTATTGCATGAATTTGAGTTCTTTCCGATAATTCATCTAATGAATTCGATAACATAAGTGAGTTTGGTTATTTTCTTTTTAGCGATACAATTTTAGCTACTAATAAGTAGTTAAATAATATATACTAAATATATTGATATTGTAAGGAGGTCACAAATTGAAATTACTGATATAAAATGAAAATAATATTTACATTCTTTATTTATATCTTTTATATCATAGAAAAATGTTTAAAGAGTGTTATTCAATGAATAGAGAAAAAAAAAGAAACATTAAACAGTATTATTGGTTCATTTTAACCGAATATAAAAATATTCTATATCAAATTTAACTCCACTAATTATTGTCAGCAGTATACATGGTAGAAAAAACAAAATGTTTAATATGAACTAACCAATTAGATAATAGTTTATATTATTTTAAATTAGGGATGAAAGAATTTCACTGGTTCATATTATATGACAATAGAATGTAAGTAAATGTATATGTGTGTTTCTATGTACACACATACACACACATACACATACACACATGCACATATGCATTATTTACCATGTGAAATACAATTTCTGACGTACTACGTATTTACACTGATAATAACAATAATATCCCATTAGCAATAAAACTAACAATATTGTAGTTTTTTGGAGGTTGGTTTAATTAGTAGATGGTATTTGTCATTGATTTGGTTGTATTAGTTTAGTACAATTCCGACTTTATTCAATTTTCGATATAGCCATTCAGTCAAACCTAATTAGTTTACTAGTGACTTTACTTTGAGGTGTTCTTGAACGTCCAGTTAGAAGTTATAACTTGTTTAGCTTAGATATTTTAAGAATAAACTGGTTTCAATTAGCGGGATTAGATGATATTCATGCTATACTTCAAGCTGATTGGATTTGGAATAGAATTGTTGGTTGACCGAGGGGTTCCATTAGTTTGACATTCGCCCTAGGAGCCGAAGTTTGTGGATTTGACCAATGGTGAAGTTGTAGATGTACACTAGGTTAGTATCATCATAATAAAATAAGACAGTTTTACAGTCTTGCTTGGTATTCAATGCTACCTCAAATAAGATTAATCTGTGACAAATACAATCTACTTTGCAACAGTATTTATTCGCTTATTGACTCAGGATGCTCAGATAGTACAGTTCTGTTCGGTGAAGATATTGACATAATTCAGCGTTTTCTGACCACATTAAGCAACAATGCAAACTTATATGGATTGACTTTTTCTTTCTATAAATACTAAATTTAACTTCAGAACTGATATTTGTCAATCCTTGAATCGATCGTAGGGAATGAATTAGTTGACCGTGACGATTACTTTACTTATCTTGGAAGTGATATACATTTAGAAAGCTCAGTTGGCTATTGCCGACTTACGTTACCTATGGAGTAAGAAAGATACATGTCTATCAATTAAAGGACAAGTATACAATGTCAAAGTTTGCTCTTATTTAATTTATGGAAGTGAAAGGTAACCTTTAAAAGTAGAGAATAATCGTAGAACTCTGATATTCGATTACAAGTATCTTTAAACTACTGCTCATGTATTTTTCAACCATTAGATTAACCATTCTTATGTTAAGGACCGATTACTAAGTACACCAAGTTGATTAACCAAGTAGTTAATCTATACCGACTGAAATGACTGAGACATATAATATGTATTTCTATCCACCGACTATCTGATTGTTGTTGTAGAAGTATATTGGTATAAAACTATGTATGACCGGCCAAAGACATGACATTAGTATATGAAAACACCAAATATTGAATTGACCATATAGATAGATGTACACTACTTGGTTGGGGTCTGCGTGATTATCATAACCAATGATTAAAGACCTTGTATGAGAAGGCTTAAAATAGATCTCAGTAACACAGGTACATGAACTCTACGTCTTCCCTTAAATCCTTAGTCTGTAAATTCCTCAAGAATTCTTCATTTTTTATTATATTACCAAATTATATTTTCTTCTCAAAATGTATCTTGGTTACTTAACCTTAACTATTACAACCGATACCATTCATATCTATACGACTCTGAGTTTACAATGATAATTTAATCATGCTGTAACTGAATAGTATAGTATTGAGTTTTATAGTAACTACACACAGTCGGATTCTCTTTGCTTGTTTGTTTTTCAATGTCTACATTTAGTTCAATGTTAACTACAATTCCGCAAGAGAGACTGATAAGTCCTGGGTTCAAATCTCGCAGAGAGCGGGATCGTGGATGAGCACTGTTAAGGAGTTCACCAATAGGAAGAAACGACCATTCAGGACTTCTAGGTCTTCCATGGTGGTCTAACTTAAATCCATCCATGAATTCAACTATTAAAATTTGAAATTGTTATACATTCAAGTAGTAAAGTAAACAGGCAAAGAGGCAGATAGATAGATAGATAGATAGATAGATAGATAGATAGATGTGTGGATAGATAGATAGATAGATAGATAGATAGATAGATAGATAGATAGATAGATAGAAAGATGTGTGGATAGATAGATAGATAGATAGATAGATGTGTGGATAGATAGATAGATAGATTGATAGATGGATAGATAGATAGATAGTTGTGTGTATAGATAGATAGATAGATAGATAGATAGATAGATAGATGTGTGGATAGATAGATAGATAGATAGATAGATGTGTGGATAGATAGATTGATAGATGGATAGATAGATAGATAGATAGTTGTGTGGATAGATAGATAGATAGATAGATAGATAGATAGATAGATAGATAGATAGATAGATAGATAGATAGATAGATGTGTGGATAGATAGATTGATAGATGGATAGAGAGACGGCTAGGCAACTACCTTTTTTGCTTTGAAAAGGAACATAAATTGTGACGATCTTATCTGTTTATCCATTTGTAATGAATGAATTGTTTATTCAAGATTTCAATTCATAAATTATTGAAATAGTATATAATAATATGAAATCTATCAATCTAAAGAAATCAACCTGTCAACTATATTACTGATTCGACTTTAGTATAACATGAATAATGAAACAAACATAATTAAAACAATTATAAACGATAACATTCATTTGGTATTGTTTATTGAAATCTTCTCATTATTGTTTAGAACTGCAACTGATCAGTCTTTTTTTTTTGGCATATATGTATCCTGTACGAACTGCTTTGATATTGACTTCATTCACAAACGTTCTAAGCAATGATGAATAGTGACTAACAGTGGAATCTAAGACATTCATTTTGTCCAATTCGATACTCATCAGTTGGATGTACCTGTATCCGAGAGTTGATGTTCATTCAGTAGCTGTATGGATAACATAATTCAGATATATATCCTGCTGACAAGTTACAAGTAGGACAAAACGAGTATCTTGAATTCCACTGCTAATCATCATTTATAATTGTAAATAATGTTAAATGAATTTTTATGTTACTTTTTTTGGACTAATTAAGTATTCGAAAATCATTGATCATTTATTGTTCTATGTTATATAATTCACTTATTATACACGTTTCATAAACTCTTATCGAACTTATTATCCAAAGAAAGAAGATTAAAAATGTATATAGATTTTTAATTACTAGAATGAGTTTTGTGGAGAATTGGTAATTTCAATAGTTGAAATCATGAATCAATTGAAGCTAGATCACCACCATGGAAAACCTGGAAGCACTGGACGGCCGTTTCGTCCTAGTATGGGACTCCACTAAAGACAATGGTGACGTAGGTGCAACTTCGTGGATTAGTTGAAGTTAGACATTAACACCGTTGGATGCCAGCCGGCTCAGTGGTCTAGTTGGTTAAGCGCCTGGCGCGAGACTGATAGGTTCCGGGCTCGAGTCCCGCGGGGTGCGGGGTCGTGGATGCGCGCTGCTGAGGAGTCCCGTACTAGGACGAAACGGCCGTCCAGGTTTTCCATGGTGGTCTAGCTTCAATTGATTCATGATTTCAACTATTGAGATTTTTAATTGCCAAAAATATGATGAATATGCAAACAAATCATATTTATATAATCTAATACTGGATTAACTGAAATGGTGACATGTAAACAAATAACCAAATGAATAATTCATTAAGTCACCTACATGATTTATCCTTGATACAAACATGCTAGTTATCCTGCTATGAGAAAGCATGTAATCCAGGAGACTACCTAGTACTCTTGTATAATGGATTTTCTTCTTTACATTCATCTGTATTAGTTTAGAATAAGGTTTATCATAATTAGAAAGTACTGAATAGCTGTTTACTTCTTACTGTATGATCATATTTCTTAAATGTAAAGGTTGATAACTTACATATGAAGCTTGATCTATAACATTCAGGTATTAGAACAAGTACAATATCATTTAGTTGATAATTATCGATCTAATACTTTAGATATTGTCAACCTTATTATCATTAGGCTAGTTTAACATCTAATGTATATTTCACAGGATAACCAGATTTTTTTTTTAGCATCTAACATTACCTTGTCTAATCTTTCGTACTGATAATATTCTAATGAACAATCAATCATTGTAAACCATTCAATCGTACTAAAGAGATCCTTAATGATCTGAATAGTTTAGTAATGACTAACCCTAACTATAATATCGGCATCAAACTCTTCAAAGAATGTCAATTTAATGAAGACTATTATAAAATGTAAACTAACATGATACTATTGTGGACCGCGGGGTGGTTACTCTAAATTCTACTGATTGACCAACTGCAGATATCCCAATACGACTCCAATACTGTTCCCCAATCTCCAATATATCAGAACATGAATCGTTAGATGAAAATTGTTTATGGAATCAGAAGAATAAGAAGAATGAGAATGAGAATTTACAGACAAATGCATATTTATACAGTTAGGACTACCGTGAATATTGTCCAACAGGAAGATGACACGTGAAATAAATATTGACCAATCGGAAAATGACACCATTTCACGTTCAAGGATAGAATTAGACTGAACAGGATAATTTTTGGGATATTTTTCTGAATATCCCAATAGACACTTAAATTCACTTAGTGTTCTTTTACTTGTATCTTTCCATTGTTATTTAGGACTGCAATTGATCAATCTCTTATTGGCATATAAGCATCCTGTGCGGATTTTCTCGATATACCCTTAAGTCACAAACTTTATAAGTAAAGATAGATAGTGGCTGACAGGGGAATCCAGAACGCGCCTTTCCTCTTCAGCTGGATATACTGGCATCTTAGAGTTGATGTTCACTCTGTGACTTGAACCCAGTACCCTTCTTTTCTTAATAACATGACACTTAATTCATTTTAAGACTATTCATCAATTGTCTTCAATAATATGAGTATTTCAATAACGATTTAAACTTCTTTCTGATTAATAAGGCAATTCTTAAATTGATTCAAATGGAATGAAGTTTTTTTTTAGTTTTTTCATGTACACTTTCCAGTGAAGTACTGTTACACTTATTATTGTTTTGCTTGTATCTTCCCATTAAGGTTTAAGACTGCAATTGATCAATCCGATATTGATATATATGCATACTGTGCGTATGCCTTGATATCGCCTTAATTCACAAGCTTTTATAAGCAAAGATGGATAGTGTCTAACAGTGAACAGGTGGATTTGTCGATGATAACGTACATCCTGAATTCCATTGCTAGCCACTATCTATCTTTGCTCATAGAATTACTATTCTCTTTCAATAATCCCTATTTGTTATTATATTGAATTGTAGAAAGCTGATCGAGAAGATGTAAAAAGTTTCATTAATCGATTAGAATTTGATAGTACAAATCAAACACTTGAAAAATTAATTGAAGATCTATTTGCCAAGTTAAATGTAGCGGTAAGTTCATTACTATTCATAGTATTACATCACCATACACTTTAATTAATATTTGTTATTGAATGTTTGATCAATAAATGAATACTAAATCTTTACCTGAACTAAATACAGTAAAAGAAAATACCTGTTTGATGTGTTCATATAAGAAGTTAGAATAATTTAGACAAATTATCTACTTACTTACGCTTGTTACTCCTCGTGAAGGAGTATAGACTGCCCACCAGCATTCTTCATCGAATCCTGTCCTAGACAATCCTTTCCAACACTTTCCAGTTGTTATTTATTATTTTCATATCTGCTTCCAATATCTGACATAGTGTGTTCTTTACCATTCCTCTTTTGTGCTTCCCTTCAGTATTCCATGTTAGGGTATGCCTCATGATGCAGTTTGGTGATTTCTGTAATGCATATCCTATCCACTTCGAACGTCTTTTACTAAATTCCTATTCAAATGGAAATTGGTTTGTTCTCTCCTGCAGAGGGCTGTTGCTGATGGTATCCGGTCCACAACAGTCATTGAATATCTTGAATAGACAACTATTTATAAATACTTGTACCATTTTGATGATTGTTGTAGTAGTTTTTCCAAGTTTCAACTCCGTACAGTACGACTGTCTTGACGGTCGTATTGAAGATTCCGACTTTGACATTGGTTAGCAGTTGTTTTGAATTTCATATGTTCTTCAACTGTATGAATTCTATCATTGCTTTGCTAATCCTCACCCATATGAGCACTCCTAATGCAAGGATCAATAACATTAACGTACGTTCATATAGTTATTCAACATAATTTGGTTGTAGGCTGTATTTGTCACATACTGATTTCAGTTGTGATATTAATAAAGATGAATGAGCACTAGAGAAATGTTTCCTCCTAATATGGGACTGTCTCTAAGAAATGAAGATCTTGGATCCAACACCTGATGGATTGTGGGTACGTGCTTCCTGGTGCTTCCTTGCTCTCATTGTTACATCCACTGAGATCAATCTCAGACAAATACAATCAACAAATTAAATCAATCTTCACAAAATCTCTTCATCTAAGATACTTCAACTGTATTTTTAATGATGATTAAGAGAATAGATATTTAACAAAGAAATAGTATTAGTTTAGTGGCCAATAATAACTAAACGGTTATAGTTATTTATCTTTCTCTGATTATTACATATATTAACAGTGTCTTGTTTCCAGTTTTTTAGTGTAGCCTAATAATATTACTACTTATAGTAAGTACGCTATCAAGAGAAGCTGTTTAGCTTGAGTTATTTATTATTTATTTATTTACTTTAACACATAGATATTGGTACAAGGAGGCACCAAATACATATGCGCTACACAAATCTCATTTGATATGTGTGAGGGCTGTGATACTGTCCGGATTCCCAAACCGAAGCAGGTGGTTTCCTTAAGGGGCCACACCCCGAGACTTCGACCTGAAGATGTGATCCACAAGGCAGTGGAGCATGGTAAGGAGATGCAGTCCCATTGTAGCCGGTGACCAACGATTGGTTCATACGTCATTCGTTACTTCAGGATACTGGAGCCCATGTGCACCATTGATTTAGGATCCGGTTAAAGCGCCGGACATTCGCTTTTCGTCCTCTCATTTTCGTAGACAACAACAATGCAGTGAGTAGGACTTCCCTGGCAGAGGCTATATACGCGTGACCATGTGAGAGCATTTGGAGAGAGAGAGCGGACTCTCCCCACTCTCAGCCGTACCAGGGCATTTGGGGGCTTGAGTTACTTAGTTAGTAATTTCAAAACAAATGAAGGATAGTCAAGTAATATCATGGACTGACTGGAGTTACACTTCCATACAACTGGATCCCGGCTTAATGGCCTAGATGTTAAGCATTCACTTTTGAAGCCGAAGGTTTTGAGTTGAATTCTTGGTTGTGGAATCGTGAATGAACACTGCTGAAGAACCTCAGACTCAGTCAGTCAGTCCGTTACCACGTGGGACCAGTCATATATATGCATCGGTCCAAATTGCCACACCGCATTAGCACAGCAAGACGAAAACCTGATTTCTAGAAGCAGTTAACTCAACGGTGATAATATATAAAGCAAAGGTTTTATGTAAGGATATAATACAGAAAGAAAGATTTCGTGGATAGAAAGATATGAAGCGATTTTAATCTCATAGTTTAAGGGAAGAGAAAGTGTGTTTACACCAACATCATTGTGATCTATTCTGAGCCATGTCATTTCAGAGTTTTCAATTATTGATTACAATATTTTCGCGGATCCTAACCAACCAGTCTGCATCTACCAACTTTACAGATTGATACCTTAAACTAGAATAAAGTAACTATTCACTACTTCCAGGCCTCCAATAATGATCTAACTTAGATCAGTTTATGATTTAATTTATAAGAATTGACTTATTTTTGATTTGTTAAAATCTAATTGTTTTTATATATAACTGGTTACTATTACCCCTTTCAATAAGAATCTATTTATCTTTTCAGGAAAATGAACTAAAATCATTATTAAACGATTTACAAGAAACTATGGAAAATAAATTAGATCGTGATGAAATGGAACAATTAAGACAATGGTTAGAGAAACGATTGAAATCATTAAGTAAACGTATAAATTCATTTACAAATGATACATCACCAACAAGACAAATGACAGATGAAGCTGCTGGTTTAAAACGTAGTCTTATGCAACATTATCATTGTATATCATGTGATCGTCCATTAGAGGTTGCTCTAAGTCAAGAGTAAGTTGAACAAGGAGAAAGAATGTTGGATCCTTTTTTTTTGGTACTGATCAGTGATGTTTTTTGTTGTAACTATCTCTTAATGATAAACTACTAAGAGTAATATAATGTAGGGATATGTTTAAAACTAACTTAGAGAATTTCAATCAGTTGTTATTAAATCAGGTAGATTAGTTGTTCAGTAGTGACCGATTTGTTGTCGAATAAATCAATCAAAATGTGAAAAATTTTGAGAGTGAGATCGTGGATGCGCACTGCTGAGGAGTCCCGAGATAGGATGAAACGGCTGTTCAATACTCCCAGGTTTTCAATAATTGTCTAACATCAATCGGTTCATCATTTCAATCAAAAACTTAATCATCTACACAACTCCATACTGATAACATTCATCGTTTGAGTTCTTAGAATGATATTCAATTAGACAGCAGATAAACGACGGTTAATTAAAATTTAGTTTAGAAATGACTGCTACGATATTTAACTTGCCGTTTTTTCCAACGTCTACAAAACTATTGGATGTTGTGGAATATCGAGAAGCACAAAAGATAAACTATGATAGTTCTTTGAAATGGTTAAATTAGGTGAAGTGAGTGATTAAGCTCGGTTTTAGGATATGAACCAGTAAATATCTATAAGAGATCCAATAGTTTTCTTGATTGAGTGACTTAGCGATCTGTTGATACTCATTGTTAATATTCACTGTCTCCTACTTTGTAACTAAAACGTCAGTCAATGTAGGTGGAATAATAGGAACTGAAGAGGGAAGTTGATTATGAACACAGTGTTCTTGAGTGCTGTTAGAGGTATGAGGGCAGTTATCACTTCCTGGTTGCCTACACCGTGAAAAGGTTTTTCTGCAGGTACCTCAAAAGGAAATTGGATTAGAGGTAGTCTTAATGACCTGGGAATGTGACCGCAGTACCCAAGGGACATTTGCTTGAGGTCGGTCACACACGACCTGATATCTGAAATTGTCCGATTCAATATAGTACTTGAAAGATTACATGTCAGATATTGACTATCTGAATAAAGTTTCAAGTGGATTGCTGTTTACATCTGTTTACCAATAATAATGACAATCGTTTCATGGAATGAATATTTAATCGAATATCGATGGAGTCTTATTCTATGATCTGGATGATTTGGTCGTGGAGCATTCATCATCAGAACAAACTTCTATTCATATTTCATATTACTATATTTCATTTTACTAGATATGCTAAGCTTAATCTCTTCGTGCTGACCCAATATGGTAACTTTGATAAACTTATACATATACCAAACCTTACATGAATGATCAGTAACTGACTGACCTGAAACAATTCATTAGTAACCAACCTGTTAGAAGAATATAGATTAGATTAAGGTATATTCCGTGCAGGATTGAGTTAGTGCGTGCTGATTGGCTAATTCTTATCCAATCAGAGTTAGTGGATACTTGGAAAAAACTCGAGGATCTCATGTAGAGATTATCAATATACTAACATTTCTCTTATTGTGCTTCTTACTTCCATCTACACTTTTTATTTGAAATATAACTTCGTTCTTGTTCAACCTTGTTCTGCTTTGGGAACTTGTCGACTGAATTGTTGTTCAAGAATACTAAGCAAAAAGAATACCTGGGTGGTAATGAGAGAGATTATGGCACAACTTTAAACGGTTATGAAGAAAAACCCTGATTGAATGGTATATACTGGTTGATTTAATAGTCATTTAATGGGAGACTTATCAGACCTTAACAGATCTTAGTATACAATACAATGTGGCTTTCTACTATGATCAATAAATGATAACATTTGATCTGTCTCATTCTTCATAACTCTTTATAACAAATGACTTAACTATTTGTATCTTTAATTTCCTAGATATTTAGGCAGTTATCCAGCTGATAGTCGAGGATTTCCAATGAATAAATCCATACGACCATATACTACATTCGATTTGGAAAGTTTACGTCATCAAATACAAACGTAAGTTATTAGTTATCATGATATTCTCTCTCCCCTCGTCGTCCTCTTCTTCTTCTCCTCCCTCTCTCTCTCTCTCTCTCTTTCTATTCAATTTCTAACATATTGAATGTAATAAAGTGTAATTTTACCTATTGATTCTGTAATCCATTCTAAAAGAAAAGGGAACAATGAATCCTATGTCAGTCACTTAGTGAATAGAGTTACTGTTTGTTTACGCTTGTACTCAATCTAATACAAATAATCTCCTTAATAAATATATGATTGATTTAATAAAGCTGAACTATTCTATTGAACGGTGTTGAAGATCATGGATTGTTTTTTGTCACTTAGAAAATCAAACCAATTTACATAGAATCAGTCAATCATTCAGTAACAACGTAGAACTTTGTACGTACGTACATCAATTCAAGTTGCCATACCACATTAGCACAGAGATACAATAGTCCATTCAAATCCCATAGTGGTAGAAGTAGTAAAAGTCTAATCAGTACTCGGAAATATTAGGGTTTGAAGATGCTATTCAAAGAGTTTTATTCGATGAAATAAATTTTGAAAGAGATTAAAAGGTCATGAAGAATTCGGAAGATTAGAATTTGGGAGAACATAAAGAGTGGATGAACTTGCACCATTGCAAACGATTTTGAGCCATGTCATTCAAAGTCTCTAACCATAGGTTGCCTTGGTCTCGCAGACCACAAACAGGTTGTCTACATCTACCAACACGGCTAAGTCCACTTGTCTGTGACTTCGTAGATTTGTGCCATATTTTGGTTTGTCCGCCTCTAGCTTTCTTCCAACCAACTCCTACATCGTAAAGCATCGCTCGTCGGGGCAGTCGGTGGTTAAGCATACGTAACATGTGTCCAAACTATCTCAACTTCTTTAAGTTTATGCAGTGAGACTATAATTTATGGATGACCTTTGAGTGACGCTAAAGTGACCTTGAGAGTGTCCATCTAATAACCAGGATCAAATGAAGATTGTAAATCAATATGAGGAATTAGAATTATGATTTACAGTTGTTGATTAAGGTTAGGAATTAAACTTATGTTTTCTCATCACGAACCGACATGAGCTATAATGCCAAAACTCAATTTATTCAAATGGATGAGTGAACTTCACGCCAAAATCTGAGACTTGTTATCTTATAAGTGATTGGTTCGTCCATAAATTATAGTCTCGCCGTTTATGACTGTCCTTTAACCGTTAGAGTTCTAAATTACGATTAAAGACCTTTTTTTGTAATATACACCAAATTTTAATTCGAAACCCAAATACTACTTATAACCCTAACCTTAACTTCAATACTAAGCATGATGAATATTGAATTGAATTATCATCTCATTCTAGATTGATTTAATTATCATGATTTTCAAGTAGTTCCCTTAATCTTAATTAATTCAGTAGTATATTAAAACTTAACCTCATATTTTTGATGATAATAAGAAATAGCTTATAGAAAATCCATAAAACCTTTTGGGTTGATTATCGACATAATGAATGGAAGAAAGGAGCATACATTTTAGTAAGGCTCAAGAACAGTGAATGTATAATTCTAAAGAAAAACTATATCTAACCTACTTTACTGAAGAAAAAAACATCAAACGTATCCAATTCCACTGTGTTTTCTTATCGCCATTTATTATATATCTATTTAAACATATAAACAATGATATAAGAAAGCACCAAGCATATACATGCCTCATAAACTGTTTGATTTGTGTGAGGTCTGAGATACTGCCTGAGTGTCCAGACCGAACTAGATGGTTTTCTTAGGAGGCCACTCTCTTAGCCTTTGACATTAAGGTTTAATCCGCAAGGTGATACAGTCCCATGGTTACCAGTGACCAATAATTAGTTCATACGACATTTATTTCCTTAGGATCCTAGAGTCCATGTTCATCATTTAATTTGGTCATTCAATTTTCATCTTCTCAATTTCGTAACCAACAGCCCCACCGCGAGAAGGCAGTGAGTAGGACTTCCCTGGAAGTAGTTATATGTACGTAGCCATGTGAGAGTGTTTCAACAGGGAGAGCTGACTCTCCCCACTCTCGGCTGTAACACAGCATTTGAGGGACTTATCACCAACTCACTGAGAAAATGGTTAGAGAATGAGATGAATTTTGAAAAATCATCTAATTTCTGATGACATAACAAACTAATTAATAGGAGGTCATTCAGATCATCTAGTATCAAAAAGTAAAGTGAAATGAATTAGAAATTCATAGTAAAGTATATTAGTTGTCTGTTCTTTCATTAATATTCCTAAATAATGATTTCATTTAATAGTTGAATTCATAAGTCAAATAAAGCTAGACCACCATGGAAAACCAAAGTGTACCGGTCTGCTGTTTCGTCCTAGTATGGGACTACTCAGCAGTGTGTAACCACGGTCCTGCCTCGTGAGATTCGAGACCAGTAGCTATCAGTCTCACACGCGAGTCCCATACTACGACAAAACGTCCGTTCTGTTCTTCCAAGTTTTCCATGATAGTCTAGCTTCAACTGACTCATGAATTCAACTATTGAAATTACTACAATCTCCACGAAACCCCTTCTGATACTAATTCTTATTTCATTAAAGTGAAGTATGCATAGAAGAAGGAGAAAAAAAACGATGATAATCAAAGATACTTTTGTATCAATGAAGTTACTTTTTTCTCTTACCTACATAAGACTCTTTTTACAATATAAGCTTCGGTAGTGTATAAAAAAGGTGGGTAAACTTAGAAAAAGGATTTGAAAGATGATAAGGGGTGAGACATAAATACATACACGCTGAATCGAAGAAATCATAGAGGTAGAGAATCAAAATAAAAGATCATTTAGTGACCAAAAATTGTATATTTCTCTGTGTGTGTGTGTGTGTGATATTTTCCAAATCAAACTCCTTAATAGAACGTAAGAGAGAAACTAATTGAGATACAATTAGATCTAGATCATAATTGAATATATCAATAGAACTAAATAAGTAGTTTATTTAGATTACTATTACGATAGTTACATAATATACGGACTAGAATATTCTATAAACTATTGTAGTATACCATTTGTATTGTCTCAAGTGCTTATCTATGCCTGGTCCTACTTTGTAACTGACTTACCGACTGAATGACTGACCATTTGTATTGCATGACAACATGATAGAAGGAAAGAATACTATTCAAAACCTACCTTAAGTTATGTATAACAAGAAATAAGTAGTTGCTATACGAATCTTCAACAATTGAATAAGTGAAATTAAATTACTATGAAAATGTCATTAGTACTTATGACTGAATAAAGTTTAACTATTCTCTATAGTAAGTAGTATTATAATATCGTCACTAATATTCATTCAATATAACAGACTAATTTTAAGGGTTACCTTTTTGATATCTTATCAATGAATAGCATTGAATAATGATTGTTCATTATTGCCAGTCAATTGAAGTTAGAAATGTAAATCAGTAATCTAATAGTTGAATGTTAACCATAAAACACAAAAATCTTGGGTTCAATTCCTTTTTGAGGATTATGAGTTCTTTTATTATTTATTTGAACGGATAAATATTGGTACACGGGGGCACGAGATACACATGCGCTACACAAATCTCATTTGATTTGTGTGAGGGCTATGATACTTCTTGGGTGGACAAACCGAAGCAGGTGGCTTTCTTAAGGGGCTACATACTGAGCCGGACATTCACTTTTGGTTCTCTGAATTTCGTAAACAACACCCCCGTCACGAGAAGACAGTGAGTAGGACTTCCCTGGCAGAGTCTATATAAGCGTGACCATGTGAGAGCATTTCGAGAGGGTGAGCGGACTCTCCTTAATCTCGGCTGTATCAGAGCATTTGGAGGCATTATGAGTTCGATACTAAGACGAAACAGATTTCCAGTCCTTCTAGATTTTCATTAGTTGTTTAGCTTATTTTGATTTGTGATATTAGTAACATTCAATAATCTCTACAATCCGATACTGATAGTAGTATATGTAACTGATACAATAGAAATAATGCTACAATGGGCTAATCAGTCAAGCGATAAGCACGTGTTATTGGCCAAAATTTGGCTTCCCTTGGCAAATAAACTAGACAAACACTATTTCAATAGTTGAGATCATGAGTCAATTGTAGCTAGGCCCTTATGGAAAACCTAGAAGCACTAGACGGCCGTTTTATCCTATTGTGGGACTCCTCTACAGTGCTAAACTTGAACTCAGGACCTTCGGTCTAACTTCCATCAATCCATAAATGACTGCACAACCATTCATTCATTGTCTGAAGTAGATACCTATCTCTATCCAATACCGATTGAACTCCACTAGTCATGGCTTCTCACTAGAACTCCACGAAATTCATGTTGAATCTAGTCAGTAGTGAGCACATGGTGATTATTATCAGAATAGGGGTTTGTGGAGATTATGAATGTTTACTTCTGAAGAGTCCCATACTAGGAAAAAACTGCCATCCAGTATTTCCAAGTTTTCCATGGTGACCTACCTTACATCAACTCATAAATTCAACTATTAAAATATATTTTTCTCATTAGTTTTTTCCTATCTCTAAAATATATATAATAAACTTTTTCATCACAAAAATCTAAGCACTTAAAATATTTAAATTCACTTGGTATTATTTTGCTTGTATCTTCCCATTGAGGTTTAAGACTGCAATTGATCAGTCTGTTATTAGCATATGTGCATACTGTGCGTATTGCCTCGATATTGCCTTCAGTCACAAGCTTTTATAAGGTAAGATAGATAATGACTAGCAGTGGAATCCAGGACGCGCGTTTCGTCCTATTTGGAACTCGTTAGCTGGATGTACCTGCATCTTAGAGTTGATGTTCACTCTCGGAGTCGAACCCAGTACCGTTCGCTTCAAACGCAATCTTACTTATATACTTACGCCTGTTACTCCTCGTGAAGGAGCATAGGCTGCTCATCAGCATCCTCCATCCAACTCTGTCCTGGGCAATCCTTTCCAGCTATTTCCAGTTGTCATTCATCCTTTTCATATCCGCTTCTATTTCCCGACGTGATGTGTTATTTGGCCTTCCTATTTTCCGCTTCCATTCAGGATTCCAAGTGAGCGATCGCCTCGTAATTCAGTTTGATGATTTCCTCAATGTATGTCCTATCCATTTCCATCGTCTTTTCCTAATTTCCTCTTCAGCTGGAAGCTGGTTTGTTCTATCTTACAGAAGGCTGTTGCTGATGGTATCCTGCCAATGGATGTTGAGTATCTGGCGTAGACAACTATTTACAAATACTTGTACCTTCTTGATGGTGGTTGTTGTGGTTCTCCAAGTTTCAGCTCCGTACAGTAGAACTGCCTTGACGTTGGTATTGAAGATTCTGACTTTGATATTGGTTGAAAGTTATTTGAGTTCCAAATGTTCTTCAATTGAAGGAATGCGGCCCTTGCTTTGCCAATCCTCGCCTTGACGTCTGCATCTGATCCTTCTTGTTCATCGATGATGCTTCCCAGGTATGTGAAGGATTCCACGTCTTCCAGAGTTTCGCCATCAAGAGTGACTGGATCGCTGTTCTCCATGTCGTGTTTGAGGACCTTGGTTTTCCCTTTGTGTATGTTGATGCCTACTGATGCAGAGACTGCTGCTATGCTGGCTGTCTTTGTCTGCATTTGTTCGTGTGTATGCGATTGGAGGGCTAGGTCATCTGCGAAGTCCAAGTCGTCTGATTGGTTCTGAGCTATCGATTGTATGCCGTGTTTTACCTCAGATGTCGAGGTCTTCATAATCCAGTCGACCACCAGAAGAAACAGGAAGGGAGAGAGTAAACAGCCTCGCCTTATTCCGGTCCTCACTTGGAATGCATCTGTCAGCTGTCCTCCATGCACCACTTTGCACTGTAGTTCGTCGTATGAGTTCCGGATAATGTTAACAATCTTCTCAGGAACTCCGTAGTGTCGCAATTTGGTCTGTGCACGACCGGTCCTTACGGAATCCAGCTTGTTGATCTCGAAGTTGAGCGTCTACTGTGTCTTTCATCCTGTTCAGTAACACTCTGTTAATGATTTTTCCTGGTATTGACAGTAGTGTAATGCCTCTGTAGTTTTCACACTTGCTCAGGTCTCCCTTCTTTGGAATCTTGATGAGGTGTTCTTCCTTCCAGTCCATCGGCGCTTGTTCCTCTTCCCAAATCTTCTTGAATAGAAGATGAAGCATTTTTGTAGTTACTTCGATGTCTGACTTCAGTGCTTCAGCTGGTATATTGTCGGGTCCTGCTGCTTTCCCGCTCTTGATTTATCTGATGGCCATTCTGATTTCTTCTGTCGTTGGTGGATTGACATCTATAGGGAGATCTGTGTGTGCTGCTTCGATGTCCGGTGGATTCATTGGTGCCGGCCTATTCAGGAGTTCCTCGAAGTACTCTGCTCATCTGTTCCGCTGTTGTTGAATCTCGGTGATTGGTCTCCCTTCTTTGTCTTTGACTGGTCTCTCTGGTTTACTATATTTCCCTGCTAGTTTCTTCGTTGTATCGTAAAGCTGTCACATATTTCCTTCTCTTGCAGCTTTTTCCGCCGTCGTTGCTAGTTCTTCCACATATTTCTGCTTGTCAGCTCTAATGCTCTTCTTCACTTGCTTGTTTGCTTCTATGTATTCAGCTTGTGCTTGGACTTTCTCTGCTCGTGTTCGGCTGTTGTTGATTGCTGTCTTCTTGTTCTTCCTTTCTTTGATCCTGTCCAGTGTTTCTATAGAAATCCATTCCTTGTGACGATGCTTCTTGGGGCCCAGAACCTCTCGACATGTTGAAGTTAATGTTTCTTTGATACCTTTCCAGTTATACTCCATAGTAGTTTCTTCTTCCAAAAGTAGATCCTGTAGGGCTTGGAACGTGTTGTTGAGAACTATCTTGAATTCATT
Source organism: Schistosoma spindalis (assembly GCA_946903255.1). Classification (NCBI taxonomy): domain Eukaryota; kingdom Metazoa; phylum Platyhelminthes; class Trematoda; order Strigeidida; family Schistosomatidae; genus Schistosoma; species Schistosoma spindalis. The sequence goes on along the minus strand of OX336419.1, from coordinate 16,573,323 downwards.
GAGTTTGTCGGTATCTCGAAGGAAGGCCGTATTGAACCTTTGCAAAACTGTTTGTCCAGTTGTCCAGTTCTTCTTTAGCTTCAGTTTTAAATTGGCCACAACCAGGTGATGATCTGAAGCTATATCCGCTCCTCTCCCGGTTCTCACATCTTCCATTGTCCTTCGGAACATTTTATTGATGCAAATATGATCTATCTGGTTCTCTGTGGTGTGGTCCGGTGAGATCCATGTCATTTATAATAAATTACATAAGACTTAAAATGTCGTTCAAAATAAACTAACACTTATTATAGGTATCCATAGCAAACTTGAACTTGCTAAACCCACTTGGTGTTGTTTACTTGAATCTTCCCATTGTTGTTTAGAACTGTGATTGATCAGTCTGTTATTGATATATGTACATCCTGTACAGACTGCCTTTAAATTACCTTCATTCACAAGCATTCTAAGCAGAGATGGATAGTGAATAGCAGTGGAACCCAGAACGCTCGTTTCATCCCATTTGAGACTCGTCAGTTTGGTGTACCTGTATCCCAGAATTGATGTTCACAAGCAGGTGTCTATCAGGACTCAATAGCTAATTAGATAACGTGATGACGTTTGAAGCGGATTGTATTGGGTTCGAGTCCCATTGTGAACATTAACTCTGAAATGCAAGTACATCCAGCTGACGGGTTTCAAATAGAAATAAACGCGCGTCCTGATTTTCAGTGATAGCCACTGTCCATAGTTGAAATTGATAGTTTCAAATAAATTGAGCATTGTATAGAGAGTTAATAGTAAATATAATTTTTATCATTATATCATGATGAGTGTAAAATTTATATTTCTGATGTTTTATACTAAGTTAATGTCGATTATTTATTTATCTACTCTGACGAAGTGGCTTATTTAAGTTACGAAACGTCAAAAATATAATTTTTTTTACTCTTTAGGATATAACAAGAAAAACTATATTTATCAATTATACTTATTATCTCTTTCTTGATTGGTTAGTTTTATTCATAATATAAAATATTAATTTAAATAGTTGAGATCATGTGTTAATTTAAACTAGACTACTATGGATAATCGTTTCGTCCGATTGTGGGACTCCTCAGCAGTACACATCCATGATCCCGCCTTGCAAGATTCAAACCCAATACCTATTATTTGTCATATAAAGGTCTAGATGATGTTCATGTTCTTCTAAAAATCCTTACCTATAAAAGTATATTATTATATAACTAATTGAAATGATTTTTCATAATGAAATCATATCTATGTATTACTACTTTACTTTACATCTATTTTATCTACAGACGATCTAATAAAGCATTTTATGTAGATCCACCATATAGACGGTAATTATTACATAATTGTTTTTGTTCAGTTTTACACTATTTTGTTATTCATTTATTTACACATATATTTCATTAATAAATGCACAAAATCATTGATTATTATTTCAATCGATTGGTTACATTCCTTTTATTTGTTCTTTTTTTGTGTGTTTTTTTCTCTTATTTCTTTTTTTTTTGTTTTCATCAACATTTGTCAACATTTTCCATCATCCTTATTTATCTCTCTCCCCCACCCACACTGTTTTTTTTTTATTTTGTTTGTTTGTTTGTTTATCTTCATTTGTATGCCCTATGATCAATATGTGTATATAACATTTAAATGTGCGCTAATATTAGCAAATGTATACAATAGTGATCATATTCACTTGGTATTGTTTTACTTGTATCTTCCGATTGAAGATTTTAAGACTGTAATTAATCAATGTGGTACATTTAGTTGACGAGTCCCAAATAGGATGAAACACACGTCCCGGATTCTACTGCTAGCCACTATCCAACTTTGCTTATAAAAGTGATCATAATTTATAATGTGAATGATTATGATTATATGTGTGTGTATGTGTATGAGTGTAGAAATTGTGAAATTCATCAGAATTTTATTTTTCTGTATATTTCTTGTTGGGTTTCGTTTTGTTTTGTTTTATTATTGATTAACGTTACATAAAAAATAAGTTTCTTATTAGAACTCCAGGAAATACCTGTTGAAGTCAGTCACTAGTCAGTAAATGTTGATTCATATCAGAAGGGTTTTAATGGATATTATAGTAATTTCGAATCTTGCGAGGTAAGATCGTGGATGCGCATGGCTGAGGAGTCTCACAGTAGGATGAAATGGTTGTCTAGTGTTTTCAGGTTTTCTATGATAGTCTAACATTGATTAACTCACGATCTCAACCATAGAAATTATTATAATAACCATAAAAACCCTTCTGCTATGAATAAATTTTTCTTCAAATGTGTAGATAATTTTAATAGTTGAATTCATGAGTCGATTTAAGTTAGACCACTATGGAAAACCTGGATGTACTAGACGGCCGTTTCGTACTAGCATGGAAATCCTCTACAGTCCTCAACTAACATTCTAGGCTTGAACCCAGGATTTTCGGTCTCACATGAAAACCAGTAGAGTCTAATTGATGTCGGATGGAGACAGTTATCCACTGAAGACAATGGATGAAGTTTTGTGCATGATCATGTAATGATTCAAGTTAGACATTTAAACCATTAGATCCAGGTTTAGTACTCTAGGGGCTAAGCATTCGCCGGCGAGACCAAAGGTCATGGTTTCAAGGCACGCTTGCGGGATTGTGGATGAACACTGCTGTGGAGTTCCATTCTATGACGAAACGGCCGTCTTGTACATCCACGTTTTCAATGGTGGTCTAGCTTACATCGACTAATGAATTCAACTATTATAATTAAAATTTGTCTATGATATAAATTATAAGCTGAACAGAGATGGCTGGTGGCTAGTAATGGAATCTAAAACTCACTATTCAAGACTCATTAGCAGGATTTACCTACTGTACACACCGTTGATGTTTACTCTAGGACTTGAAACCAGTACCGTTCACTTCAAACGCTATCACATCATCCAGTTAGCTACTGAGTTCATATATCCTCTGGCTGGCGTAGTGGGTGAATTTTAATCCCTTTATGTATTGATATTTTGAATCTTCCACTGATATTTAGGACCGTAATTGATCAATCTCTTTTAGCAAGTTAGATACATATGAATACCAATTGAACAAGTTATAAAAACCTTTTATTCTAATAAACAATCCAGTAGTCTTGTCCAATGGCATTTGCAACAACGTTACTTGCTTACTTACTCTTGTTACTCCTCATGGACGAGTACAGGCCACACACCAGTACTCTTCATCCAACCATGTCCTGGACAATCCTTTCCAGTTCTTCCCAGTTGTTATTCATCTTTTTCATATCTTCTTCCAATACCCGACGTAGTATGTTCTTCGGCATTCCTCTTTTCTGCTTCCCTTCAGGATTCCAAGCTAGCGATTGCCTCGTGATGCAGTTTGGTGATTTCCTAAATGTATGTCCTATCCACTTCCAATGGTTTTTTTTCAATTTTCTCTTCAGATGGAAGCTGGTTTATTTTTTCCCACAGTAGGCTGTTGATGATGGCATCCGGCCAACGGATGTTGAGTATCTTGCGTAGACAGCTATTGATAAATACTTGTACCTTCTTGATGATGGTTGTAGTAGTTCTCCAAGTTTCAAGTCCATACAGTAGGACTGCCTTGACATTCGTATTGAACATTCTGACTTTGATATTGGTTGACAGATAGTTTCAGAAGGGGTTTTGTGGAGATTGTAGTAATTTCAACAATTGGGATCATGAGTCAATTAAAGCTAGACCAACACGGAAAACCTGGAAGCACTGGATGGTCACAAAACCCCTTCTGATACTAATCAAAATATGCTCACTAGTGACTGGCTTCAAGAGGTATATCTTGGAGTTCTAGTTAGATGCCATGACCAGTGAATTTTAACCGGGTCAGTCGTGTGATAGTAACTCACTGATGACAATGGTGGATGTGTCGTTCAATTTCGTGAATTAGTTGAAGTTAGACTTCAACACCGTTGGATGCCAGCCTAGTTGGTTAAGCGCCTGGCGAGAGACTGATAGGTCTTGAGTTCGAATCCTGCGAGGCGGAATCGTGGATGCGCATTGCTGAGGAGTCCCACAATAGGACGTAACGGCCGTCCAGTACTTCCAAGTTTTCCATGATGTTCTAGCTTCGATTAACTCACGATCTCAACTGTTGAAATGACAGATAGTTGTTATGAGTTTCATATATTTATAACAACGTATAATATACATATATTTTACAAATATAACCCATAACATCAAGACGTTCATAATTTAACACTGATAATTTATTTTCTATTATTTAGACCAAATGGTAATTTCAATGATTCACTGAATTACCTACATACTTACTTAATTACTTAATGGAATCGAAAAATAAAAAAAATTTCACCGATAAATCGGTACATACATTGGTATCTAAGTAATTTTTAAACTTATGACATTGTTTATTATGTCTTAAGTAAATTCTAGTCTCTAAGCCTATTTTTATACATTACAACATTATGCACACATACACACACACAGACACAATGTACCTTATTTCTTTTTATAGTTAATGGCAATGCACCTGTTTACCCATTTATTTATATGTATGTAGTATAATATAATGTGCATGAGTTTTTTTCTTTCACACATACACTTATACTTGATAATTCATATGAATTAATGTTATCTATTAAGTGACCTGTATACTTCTTACTTTCCGAAATCAACACGTGTATAGTTATTTTCATCGTTTAAATTATCACTAAAGATTTGAAAGCATTGAGCTGTTGTTTCTTTATGGCATAGAACTCTTCAACAGTACATATCATCATCTAGCATCCAGGGTTCGAACACAGAACAATTGATCTTTCATGCCAACTAGTAGATTATGACTAATATCTTATAGGACTTATCATTTAGTGTAGATCTAGAACATCACTCAATAAATCCTTATCTCTATAAATCCAATCATACTGATAAAAATAATCATTATATTAATGATATATGTAAAGGTGGATGGCAACTAGCAGTGGAATCTAAGAGTCACACCTTGTTTTATTTAGGACTCATCCGACGAATATATCTGCACCCGAGTCAATATCTCCTTCAAGATTCGAACTTAATCCAAATAACTATTAGCTAGCCACTATCTATCATTACTTATAATGATTATAACTTAAGATAATATCGAGTTAATTCACATAGAATGAATATATGTTTATAAGAAACTGATCAATCGCAGTCCTGAACATCAACGGTGAGATATAAACAAACAAACAAACATGAAATGAATTTAAATGTTAATTTAATAAACAACAAGATACAAATCATAATAAACTTGTTATTTCTATAGAAATCAGACAAATAACATGAAAATGATTTCAATATTCTATAATCAACAATAATAATAATAATCTCGGCATTTTAAATAGCCAATTCATGTTCTATTTGTCTCTCTCTCTCTCTCTCTCTCTATATATATATATATATATATATATATATATATATATATATATATATATTGAATGTAATCAATGTACGTTGTAGGCAGGAACCTTCTAAGAAAAAGATTACATTAGTACAATTTATTGCTGTTATTCCTCTCCATTTCATTCTTTCTTTCTTTTTTGAAACAGATATAATTGTAATTATTATGATGTTTATAGTGGTACACCACGTCAATGTGGTGGAACGCATACAACTGCACCATCGTCCAAAAGGAAATCACGTGCAACAACATGTAAAAGGTTAATTATTTTTAAATTTTTGTTGCTACCTGATATTTGAATTAATTAATTAATTAAATGTTTTTGTTTTATTGATAATACCGATTGTTAAATTTAGTTGTAAAAATTTGGGGGGGAGGGGCTCTCTACAAATTTTACGGGCTGTCCGATGTGTATGCCTATGTATAAGAATTGAGTAGTTTTTGGCTTGTATAGTTTATGTATGTTGGTAATATGCAAAGGGTACACAAGTGGGTTAGTACAAAGAACATAAGCTGAAAAAATGCTTATCAAATGTTGAATAAAATAAGCGACCTAAACATATGATAGCAAATACTAGGGAGAGGTGACCATCAACCTTCCCTGATAGAGTGTTTATGCTTATTTGTATGTCGTGAAGTGCAAGAACGAAAACCTTTGTACTAGTGATATGCAAGTAATTCGTAAGTGAAGGTTAGTTGTAGTAAATGTGCTCAAAGGGAATTGTGACCATCCACCCTCCTAGGTGATGTAATATACTTATATGTATTCTATGGGATGCCTGAGTGAAAACTTATGTGTTACCGGTATTCGTATAAACTATACTTTTGCATGGTGCACGCCAAGACCTGGGAATAATAATTTCCTCACAAAATAATATCCACATGGTGGGTTTGTGAACCTTGAAAAACAAAAACCATTTCTAGAAAAGCCAATCCGGCTTCACCGGATAAGGATTAACGAACCTTAAAATGTCTGAAAGACCGTACCGTACCAAATAATTTACAATCTAAGTAGCTTACTTAGAAGATATGTGATGTTGAATAATAGTGCTTACAATGTACCTGTATTGATAGCTATTCGAAATAGCCCAATTTGTATCTATTATCTTAGTCATTGAGCTCTTCGGGATACGTTATTCTTTAGTTTGTAGAATTATGGTTTACTGTAATATTAGTACCACTCCTAAAATGGTGGACTTGTCATAATGTAACTGCCTAATCTATAAGATCTTACGTGGAAGTCACATTATTATCTACACCAACTCATCGTGTCGTAACAATTACTAATATATGGTGAAGAACATACTTAGGTTAGAGATAGAACAATATATTTATTATGAATAAAAGGTTTATGTTAACACCCAATAATGATCACCCCTGCAGGGCCAAGCCATGCCATCCAATGGATTCGAACTCATTCCAATCATTGTTCCCGCCTTCTCCATCGTTGGGTCTTTCTCCGCGTTAAGTGTTGAACACCTATTTTCTCACTACATGTCTAATACTTTCATTTCATTGACACATTATGGCTATGATAATTTGTTATTCATATCTATTGACTGTGTAACTCACAATTTTCTATTAAAACTCTAATATATCTAACTTCCTATTAACTATCAGTAAGTAAAAGATCATTGTTCAATGAACTGATTTAGTCAGACTGAATTGCAACCTATTGAGACAATTCTCACATGAATAATAATGAAGCTTATTTCAATCAACCTACTGATACTTCTATTCTTCAAAACTAAGAGCACTCAGAGTGATTGATTAACCGAGTGTAGACCTATTAAGTGTATATGCTAACATGGTATCTAAGGTCCAAACGATAGGCCACTTAATTACGCCAGTTACTCCTCGTGAAGGTGTATAGGCCTTCCAATAGCACCCTCCATCCAACCCTGTCCTAGGCAATCCTTTCCAGTTCTTTCCAGTTGTGATTCATCCTTTTCATATCTGCTTCTATTTACCGACGTAATGTGTTTTTTGACCTTCCTTTTTTCCGCTTCCCTTCAGGTAAAAGACTATAAACATTGCATACTAGTGGAGAATACCTATTATGCATTTTATCATGGTCTTAGCCTATACTCCCTTGTTTAAGCTATAAGGACTGCTGTACACTTAACTAGGATTTGTATACATATGATTCAATTTGTTAATGATAGCTTTCTAGTCATTTCTTGGTTTTCCATGAGCAGAATAGGTTGAATAGGCGTGTATACGTGAATTAGACAATAGCCAGATGTAAAACTTGAATTTATTAGGAGATAAAATACATCTGTGCAATTGCATCAGTGGAACTAATTTTGTTCCATATAGCTTAAGCTTTTCACTTATCAGTTACCAAAAGGAAATGGGACACAAGAAGGGTTTGTGCACTTCGAAATATAGCTCAGTCCAACAGGTAATAACTTCATAAAGCATCCGAACTAGCGGCCCCTTATCATGAGTAAAACATAATTAAACGATTTCAGTTGATGAAATTTTAAAATTATGCAAACCGAACCGCCATTTAAACCTAGTGAACTTATGCCTAACATTGACATTAATCTATGATTTCAGCAAATGTAGACAGCGCCTCGAAGATATTAATGATTGAACATTAGTAATCCATGTTTTTCAGGGATAGAGTAATACAGAGTAAACTACCGTACAATATACTCTTTCTTTTGTAAAAGAATGGTACTAGTGACAAACATTTCACAGAAACTTTGTCCCTGAAAAATTGAGAGACTAAAGTGAAGTTGATTTTTTTTTACAGTTAAGTTTTGTAGCTCAGTCAACAAAGTTCCAATTCAAGATTCTCATGAGATTCAGTAATCAGCTTGTTACATTCTAAGTTTTGATCTAATAAATAACATACTCTCATATTAGTATGATCAATCTATGTATCAAAACAATATAACATTTTAATTATTTTCATTTAGCTCTCTTCATGATGGTGATGTTACAACAAAGTCTTCCATTCCATATACTTACAGGTAATCCGAATGTTATGGAATTTTGTATCATTGAAGTAGATTAATTGTTAAAATGATGAAGGTATTCACTTATGCAATATAGTTTTATTATCTTTTATACTACTACTACTACTACTACCACTACTACTACTACTACTACTACTACTACTACTACTACTACTACTACTACTACAAATGATGTTGTTACCATTCCCATAACTGTGGGATTTTTCTTAATAATTTCACCACTCTGTTTTCATGTAATGGTTATCTTTGTGCCAAGTTGTACGTTACACTTGACTAATTGACTAACCACTGAAAATCAGGATGAACCAAACAGATTTCAATCATAATATGGGATTCCATGCCAGTGCTCACCCACAATCAGTTCAAGAACAGAATGTAAAACCTTCAGACCATGTGACAAACATTACCACTAGAACCTCTAAGTTGACTTTCATTTTTAATCAATTCATGTTATAAAATTATAATCTCCCAATGCGATTGGTGACAATAGGTTTACTCAAGGCCTCCAGAGAGAGCTGAAATTCTTGACTTCAATTCTAGCATAGGTCGTGATTAACCACTGCTGAGTAATCCTATAACGAGATGGAAACGTTACCCAATCCTCTGAGGATTTTATTTATTTATTTGAACACATAAATATTGGTACAAAGGGACACCGAATACATATGCGTCGCACAAGTCCCTTGATTTGCGTTTGAACTATAATGCTGTCCAGGTGTCCAGATCAAACCAAGTGGTTTTCTTGAAGTGCCATTCCTCGAACCTTTGACCTGAAGGTCTAATCCACATCACAGTGGAGCGACGTAAGGAGATGCAGTCCCGTGTTAGTCGGTGACCAACAATAGGTTCATGCATTATTTGTTCCCTCAGGATCCTGGAACCCACATGCACCAATGGTTTGGAACCAGGGTTTTCCAACTCTATAGGTAGACTCTCCATATCCACCAACCCGATTAAAGCACTGGACATTCACCTTTCGTCCTCTCAGTTTCGTAAAAAACAGTAATGCTACGGAAAGGTAGTGAGTAGAACTTCCCCGAAAGTGACTGTATATACATGGACGTGTGAGAACATCTCTAAAGGGAGAGCTAGTTCTCCACACCCTTGGCTGTACCAGGGCATTTGGAGGCTTCTTCTAACTAAAAGAAGCCATAGAATCATTAAAAACCTGGGATTTTTGCTAGTCATCAATTAAAAGATAGTCTCTTATTCACTAAAAAAAGAAATAAACGACCGTGAGGTTAGAGATAAAACGAAGCCGGACAACAACTAAAAAATTTTTGATAATGATTAATCGAATCTCAGGTAAAAAGAAAAAGTGTTTATCAATTGTAGAGTAAGTCTAATAGTTTGTTTTATTTCGAAGTATATGCCTCTTTTACTATGAAGAAAGACGACGAAAACTTCACAACTAAGCTATTCAATTCAGAAAACACAACACTCTCGAACTCTTTCTCCTGAATTACAAATATTCTTCTTTAACTTAATTGTCTATTTAGTTTGATCTTGTTTTTTGTCGAAATTTTCGTCCGTTTTTCTCTCTAGAGAAACTCTTAATTTACAAGGTATGGATGGTCATATCTATCGTGGTTCACCAATACAAGAAAGTCAACATTTAGTAAATAATAATGATTTGTCAGCAGGAAAAGATGAAGAGAATTTAGATAAAGATTCTGATAGAAATGAAAAGCTACCACCAGTTTCAAAGTCAAGTCGTTATGTCAACACAGTAACTGCTCGACCTCAGGTAAGAGAGATACGTTTTCTTATGCGTTTTTTAATTTGATGAATATGTTGGGGATGGTTGGAAGAAAGTTAGGGGCGACCAAACCAATACGTAACATCAATACTTGAAGTCACTAGATTCTACCATGTTGGTAGATGCAGACTACTTACTTGAAGTCCGCGCGACTATCGTAACCAATGGTTGAAGACGCTGGGTGACATAGCTAAGAATCGATCATAATGGTGTAGGTGTATACACTCTCTGTCTTCCTTTAAGCTATGAGAATAAAATCGCTTCATATCTTTCTACGTTCTAATTTTTTCTTCCTTATATGCAATCTTTCTTCTATATATTCCCATCAATGAATTAAGTATTTCTGTGAATCCGATGTTCATCTTGTTGTGCTACTGAGGTATTAAATATATATGCCTGGTCCTACGTTTTAGCTGACTGACTGACTGATATGTTTTAAATTCGTTTAAATAAATTATTACAATAAGGATGGGTGAGCATTCAGAAGCGAGTCTGGAATAACCACTTAACAATTGATTAATATCAGATGGGGATTTTGTGGATATTATAGTAATTTCAATAGTTGAGATCATGAGTCATTTGAAGCTAGAACACTATGTAAAACCTGTAAGCAATGGACGGCCGTTCTGTTCCATTGTAGGACTCCTCAGCAGTGCTCACCCACGATCTCGCTTCACGAGATTTGAACCCAGGACATATCGGTCTCGTGAGCGAAAACTTAATCTCTAGGCCACTGAACCAACATCCAAAGGCGTCAATATCTAACTCCAACCTATTGAAGAAATTGAGTGACACGACTACCGTTCTCTTCAGTGAGTCACTATCTGCACACTCACTCACAACCCGATCAGTGGTAACAGCTTAAAATGTGAAGTTGTACCACTCAAATTCGAACCCCATATAGAGTATCAGTCCATTCAAGAACAAAAGTACACTTTGCTAATGAGTACCAACTAGCATGAAACCTATATGAAGCAAAGTATTCCATCAAGTATCTTCTCCATTATACATCTCAATTTTAAAAAAACACATGGGCCCATATGAAATCGAACCCTATGCCAGATTTTATCAAGAGAATATTACGATACAAGTTACCTATTGGTTTCTCTTATCCCATTCTATTCAATCTAATAATATTCATTATTATTTTTCAATATGCAACATCAATAATAATTGTGTTTTTGTTAACAAGAGGGTACTATCACTTTCAATTCAAACAAACAAATATGATGGAGTTTTGTTCTTTGATCTGAATGGTTTGGTCATAGAGCTTTCATCATTCTTCTGAACAATATCATCAGCACAAACTTCAGGTAGAAGTGAAGTGTTTGAATTTCTTCACATGTGATTCACAGCTTGTCCTTTACACCTCGATGTTAATTGATTCTTCTTGACCTTAAATTTGTCATTGTTTACTTCTTTGTTTTGGTTCTATAATTCATTCGGCTGTCCCCATCGGTGTTCTGTTCACTACACTATCATTGTTTACTTCTTTCTTTTGGTTATATCTCCCATTGGTTTGATTTTTGTTCCTATGTTTATGCATAATTTTCCTAATCGGTTGATAAATTGGATCAATGTCAATATGTTTGTTTATTGCTGATTAACCTGAGCGCCAAGCTTCTAAAAATTCTCTGATGTTATCAGAATTTCCTCTATCCAAAATCTTCATATATTCCCAGTTGAATGTGTATCCACAGTTGTCCACGTGCATTGATATAACTGAAGATATATTATGGCTTTTGACTTCTCATTGATGTTCATGCAGATGAAGATGAAGATGGTGTCCACTCTGTTCGATGTAGTGTTTCTTTTTTTTTTTTACAATTGGCACAATTTATTTTGTAGTTGATATTTGGTTTGTCGTCTTTCATCATTTCATCCTTTGATTTGCATAAAAATTGATTATAGGAATTTTATTGATTTGTAAGTAACATCTATTCCGAAGGTATTCAACAATCTTCTTATCGTTTCTGATATAAATTATATTCATTATGATCATATGAATTTCTTCCATTTTAAAGAAGATAGTGACACTAACAGCTAATAAGAAACCTCTTTTCTTGAAGCTGCAATTCAATGGTGATGTAGCTGGTGATGTATTGCGTGATAGACTGACTAGAGCAGTCAAGAGAACGTTTAATGCTGCCAACCTCTGTCTATCGTATTCGACCCGATCTATGGTGATTTCCCAACTGAAGGACAAGTTACCTGGTTACGCCACTTCTATGTGTCATCACACTATCTATTTGTACTTTTCACATATTATGTAATCGTTTTATTCATCGTTATCATTGATTTATAAACTACCTTGATTGGTTTAATTCATTTCGTATATGCATATAAATACATTACTGCATATTAGAGTAAAGCCTGATGACGATCTAATCGAAAACAATATTGTTCGCTTATATCAATGTTATTCTACATTTTAAAGTTGTCGTCAACTGTTTTTATCGATTTGTTTCTTCTAAGTGATAAAGCAAATTAACCTATTTAACTGTTATGTAATGAAATTACCTATATTTTTGTCTAAAATTTTAATTTAGATAAATATGAATTCATTTAAATAGTATAAATAGTATAGTATTAGACAATGTTCATTGTAAAGTGTTTACTTTGTCTAACAATATGTAAATAGTTTGAATCCTTTTCTTTGGGGGGAGGGGGAATGGGTAATATTGCATAGAACCCTTAGATAAATTTTTTTTTTATTTTCTTAACTTTTGGAATAACCAAGCGCTTCCTATAGATATTACTTCATTAACGATCGATCAGATAAATCGAAAATAGGAAAGTAGTAAGACATGACAATATACCAGCTAAAGCTTTGAAATCAGACATAAAAATAAATACAAATATATCCTTTACGTTTTATTTGGGAAGATTTGGGAGAAAGAACAAGTACCGACGGTTAGGAAAGAAGGACACCTTATCAAGATATCAAAGAAAGGATATCTGAGCAAATGTGAGAAATCAACTGCAGAGGTATCATATAACCATCAGTACCTGGAGAAGTTTTTAATATAGTGTTGCTGGACCAGATGAAAGATTTAGTAGACGTCCAGCTTCGAGATGAGAAGGTTGGATTCCGGTCATGTACCAACCGAATCGTAATACTACTGATCGTCGTTAAAAAATCAACTTCGTCGACTATGAGAAAGAATTTGATATTGTGTATAGGAGGACCATATGGAAACTTCTTCAACACTATGGTGTACTTGATAAGATCGTGAATATCATATGGAATTCATGTGACGGACTACAGTGCAAAGTCGTGCGTGAAGGACAACTGACAGAGTCATGCCAAGTGAGGACTGGAGTCAGAAAAGGCTGTCTACCCCCCTCTTCCTCTTTCTTCTGGTGGTCGACTGGTTTACGAAGACCCCCACATATGTGTGGGGTCACGGAATTCAATGGAGAGCTCAAAATTAATTAGACGATTTGGACTTTGCAGATGACCTGTCCCTCCTATCCCATACACACGAATAAATGAAGATGAAGACAACCACTGTGGCAGCAGCCTGTACAGCAATAGGCGTTAACATACACAAAGGATAAAGCGAAATTCTCAGTTACAACACAAAAAACACCAAAGTAATCACACTTCATGGAGAAGCTCTTAAAGAGATGGGATCTTTCATGTACCTGAGAAGCATCATCGATGAACAAGGAGGATGTGAAAAGGGTGAATAAGAACTGGAAAGAACTATTCAAGACCAAGTTGAATGGAGAATGCTAGTGGGCAGACCATTCTCCTGCACGAAGTTTAAGAGGCGTGAGTTGAATAATCATTGGAAACACTAGTGCTTACAAAAATATAACATTCTGTGCAAAACCTTTGAAGAATTTTTGCTTCTAATTCGCTCGAAATGCTTATAGCTTTGTTATCCGTGCTATCTGCTAATGAACGGTAATAGCCGCCTCTTAATCCCTTCTGATTTTCAACTCTATTGTAGTTTATATAATAACGGTTACAATGGTGATTTATTAACGACATAAAGCCATTACAATTAGATCATAATTAATTTATTTTACGTTCCCTAAAATTTTGTTAGTATAAACTTCAGAATTCAGATCAAGTGAACATCAAGAGTGTTAAACTACAATGTGTTGATAACTATAAATGACACAGAAAAATTACCTAAAGGTTTATATACCGTGGCTAGTTAATTAAATACATGGATTGTAAAATTGAAGAATTGATCATGAAAATCTAACGAATTTTGTTTATACAGAATAGTTACGTTTAACTTAGAAGTTTTTCCACATTCAATGGTCAACTTCTATGAATTCGGTGTTCATCTTGTTGTGCTAATGAGGTGTGGTAACTTGGATCAATGCATATATATATATATATTGATTGATCACTGGGTGGCGATCAATGTCATGTGTGTCAAGTCCTCCGTAATGCAGATTGAATGATATCGACCAAGTTGCAATGTGGTCACTAGTCTAAGTGACTCGAAATTACGTGAACTATGTTGAGATAGGATGGTAGTTGGAATTAGTCAACAGAATACTCTGGACCCGGGTATCATGCTAATTGGCACTCGTCAGCAAGGTGTACTTGTAATCTTGAGGAAACTGGTGCTCCCCAACTAATTCAATCCCGTGTCACCCGGCTTCACAGTGAGAGATGTTATCATGGGGCTATCCGGGCCGCGACCGTCCTCCTGTAGAAATGAGATGTAATCACAATTGATTGATCACTGGGTGGTGATCAATATATATATATATATATATATATATATATATATATATATATATATATATATAATCCAATGGATGACTGAATTTTGCGCCAAAAATCTATGACCTATGATTCTAAATCTGATTGGTTCGTCCACAGTATTATAATCTTGCCAATATAAAGTGAATTCATACCTGCTATCTTACTCAATCTTCTATTTCCTTTTTTGTTATATATAACTAAATAAAAAGGTTGCTTATAAGTATGTTGGTTCAGAGAGACGTGAAAAAAGTCAATCACCTCAATATATAAAACGTATTAATTCAGATGAATTTCAATTCAAACAATTCAGTTCAAATGGAATAGAACATTTACCTCAATTAATAATTGGTTCAACACAATTACCTAATCAACGTAATCGTAAAATTCAATTAAATCAACCAAATTCTAAATTAATTAATGAACATATTTCAGTTAAATCTAATGGTTATGCTGTAATTGTTGTACCAAATACTGGAACAATAGAACGTAAGTATAGAACATCTTTGTAAAGTCTATGAATTTTCTTTTATTTCCCATACAAATCACTTTCTGTTCTTATTCTCTTCGATTATCTTAATCTTTTATCGCCAAACATTTCACTTTAGATTGATGATACATACTACTTATATCTATCGACATCAATACAATACACAATAATTTAAGCTCATTCTCTATAGATGAATTAATAATAGTATTGTTATAACGTTTGGTTTTACTTTGTCTAATGTTATAACGGTTGGCTTTCCATGTTTACACGTATGGGGTGTTAATTTACCTTAGACCAAATATCTACACTAGATTCCCTCCCAGTGTCTATTCTACAGGACTTCAACACAATTCAAATCAAGAACACATGAATAGATTGACCACAACGTAATTATATTTCTACACCAATAACATGACACAATCCAACAACAATGAACAATCAATAATAAGTGAGTCGTAATAATAATAAGGATAAGGGAACATATAACTCATCTGATATCTGTCAGACTATCTACATATATCTGACTAAGTTAACAACGAATCATCATCAAGTATACTATACTAGATTGATGAATTAATCAAATGTAACATTGAACCTATTTAATTTTCGCGCGAAATTCTAAACATAGTAACAAATGTCTTGGGTGGATTTATCCGCAACGTTTCTATGTAAACCTAATGTATCGTCCAATGAACTAACGGTCATATCTGAGTTCATATAATCATAGAATTTGTCATTTTATAATGTATTTTTTCTATTAAATTGATTGTTCAGTCAACTGTAGTTTATATTAGTCAATTTTTAAAATACAGTAGCCTTCATCCATTATCATAGCTGTTTAACTCTTAATTTTCTTAGCTCTATAGACCATCGTATTGTATTGTGCGGTGTCCGAATCTGATGATTTTGTGGAGTATTAGGTTATTAACACATATGCCAAGTAATTAAAGGTAGTCAACATGCAAACTGTTTCAGACATGTTATATGCCCTTTGGTACTCATCAGCAAGGCGTACCTGCAATCTTGAAGGAACTCCAGACTACCAAAAGATCCAATCCCACACCACTCATCTTCATGACGTAAAACACCACAAAGACTGAGAGATACTTAGGATTGATTGATCAATAAGTAATGACTAGTGCCATATTTGTTTAATCCGTTAGCGGTGATTGAATTCTGTCAACCTCCACTCAGCGATCAGTCGATTGTAAATAAGTAATATATTTACGAAATGTTTGGTAGTCTTCAATGGTTCTATATTTAGTAATAACAGTTGACAATAAAAGCTCTATCGCGTTGACTATATCTCGATGTTCCACTTGATTCAGTGGTACGCTAAGTTATTGGAAGCACGTAAACAATTAACTACAAAGATTTTAAGAGGAAAAATCCTCCATGGAACCTAAGATAATTTAGTCTCACTTCACATAGATATTTGTAGTGGCATTAGCATAAATTTATCCAGAGTAGAATTGTAATTTTTATATTAGACCTTATTCATTTCACAATTTTCAAAAGTAACTTTGAACTACTCATGAGTAGTTTAGACATAAAAACCAAGTAATTCCTACAGCATGTCATATTGTCTAGTTAGTATGGTATAAAACTTGATTTTGAATGCTTGTTATTTCCTAGAAGAAACTCCAGAACTAAAAGCAGAGAATGGTTGGATTGCTGAAAAGTTGAACAATGAATTAAATGAAGATTCATCTCCAACTGTCAAAGAGAAGCATAGTTCAACTTATCCAAGTCCAGCTACAAATGATAATGATGAAAGAGAGGTGGAAATGGAACTAGTTACAATAGAACAATCTTCACCAGATGTGAATATTACAGTAGACGGTAAGTTATACCAATGAAACATGTGAGAATGTGAAATCCTCAAATATAAATTGTGAAGATTAAAATCAATATCGATTTGATATAGATTTAAGATCAACTTTCAATACATTTTTGTCGTATGACTTCATGGAATTTCTATCTATTTTCACTATGAATTATGTTTTGTGACAACTGCTTTAATCGATTATATAACCGATCAACTTAAATATATTAATAATTCTACCGTTTTCATAATCAATAAAGCTCCATTACGAAACTGGACTTCTTACTTGAGTTAGTGAATCAGAGAAGTCTCTTACGCCATGTTGAAACTGAAGTTGTGAAACAGTAGCTAAGCACTTGAACGTATTATTTAGTTACAAATGGGTTCCAATCATAAGAAGTGCAGATTCTTAAATTATTTCATATCAAAATGATATAAATTGATAAACATATGCTGTCCACTCAAGCATAGACTTGAGCATTAGGTATTTGATCTCATTTCTTTTGTAAAGGGTAATATTAATGTCTGACTGAATTAAGCACAGTAGTATTATAAATGTAAAAACTGGTATTTAGAACAACAAGAAACTGAAATTTACACTTTCCAAAAATACAATAACAAAGTTAGGCTTACTATTAGAAGGAAGATAGAGGATAGCAGGATTGTAATAATATGACTTCTTTGTAACTATCCAACATATATTCAGCCATTTCTTATGACCGGTGAATCGGCCCAAACCACCGGGTGTATTTCATAACACAGGAATCCAATCAATAGTCGATTATTTCACAAAAAAAAATGAACTGATTTATCTTCTTTGATTTGCCCTAACCATTGTTCTAAATTAATCCTGTGCTAAACAACTTAACAAATTGCATTACATGGTTTGTCAATAAGCGCTAAGCATTTTCTAGCCATGATATTCAATAGAAGTTTATAATTCCATTAATTAAATCTCTATTAGAAATTCCATATTCAACTTTTGTATAAAACTATATTTATGATTAATTAATATCGGAACTAAATCAAATCCATTCCGTAGTTTCTTCACATTAAGTAAATCACAATTCATCATTTGAGTTATTGGTCAAAAGTTGTATTTGTTTATTTATTTATTTGAACACAAATATTGGTACAAAGGGGAACCGAATACATATGTGCCACACAAGTCACTTTATTTGTATGTAGGCTGTGCTACTGTCTGGGTGACCAGACCGAGACAGGTGGTTTACTTATGGACACACACACGGAGCCTTCGACTTAAAGGTCTAATCCACAAGGCAGTGGAGCAACGTAAGGAGATGCAGTTACATGGTAGCCAGGGACCAACGATTGTTTCATACGCCATCTGTTCCTTCAAGATCCTGGAACCAATGTGTACTATTGGTTTGGAATCAGGGTTTCCCAACTCTCCTAGGTGGATCCTTCATGTCCACTAACCCTGTTTTGGCGACAGAAATTTGCTTTTCATCCTCTCAATTTCGTAAACAATACCCCCAGCGCGAAAAGGTATTGAGTAGGACTTCCCTGTCAGTGCCTTTATACACGTGACCATGTAAGAACAGTTCGAGAAGGAGAGCAAACTCACCCATCTCTCTCGGCTGAACCAGAACATTTGGGGGAAAGCATATCTTTTGCCCAGGTTCGAATCGGGGACCTTCTGTGTGTAAAACAAACATGATAACCACTACATCATAGAAACGACATTTGGTTTGTTCTTTTTTTTTCCTTCAAAAATTCACATACAAGTTGTTTATATACATAAATTCAATTGTAATATTATTTCTTTAACATGTTTTCTATTCACAGATATCTCCAACTAGATACTAAAAAAATCAATAGTTACTAAGTATAGTTACCCTATTTCTATTATTTAATATGATTTACACATATAGAAACATAATTGAAAATCGGATCAAATTTTAATCATTACAAAATATTTCTTTATATGAACCTCCATTTTTTTTTTATAAAAAAAAAAGTTTGATTAATCTAAGTTAAATGATATGAAGAATCATAATTAATTATTGAACATTGAATACTTCAAATGTAAAACTAGAAAAATGACAAGCATAGAAATTTTTCAAGTCGAAAAATAATAACCAAAAAATCAAAAAACAATCAATTATTGATCATTCAATAAACAATTTGCATAGAAACAAAAAAAAAAGAAAAAAATAATTGTAAATTTCGAATTGTTCATGTTGATTATAAAAAAAAAAGGAAAAAACAAAACACAACTAATCATGTGAATTAATATTTATTCTCATATTAGGCAAATAATGATGATGATGATGGCAAGCAACAGTTTTTTTTTCTCTTTTCTTCTTTGGCTTCCATTCCATCAGTTAGTCAGTAACAACAATGTTGGACTTTATATGTGAGTATATTACAGTTCAAGTTGTCATGCCATATTGGCTTCCATTTGTTGTTGTTTTTTTTTTACTAGAAGACGAAGAAACAAACATTCGATATGAATATAATAAAGTGATCTATATTTGTTTGTTTGTTTGTTTATTGTTGGTAATATTTTGTTTATTGAATTTGTTCAATATTGCTCAAAAAAAAGAAAAAAAAAGTTTTTTTTTTCTTAGTTATTCAATGTTATTAATGAACAAACAAGAAATATTAACTGATATGCATTATTATTATTATTGATTTTCTCCTTGTGATATATATATTTATTTAAGTGAATTTTCGCAATGGCTGAGGGTAGGGAGAGTTAGCTGTCCCTCTCGAAAAACTCTCACATGGTCACGTGTATACAATCACTGCTAGGGAAGTTATACTCACTGCCTTCTGACGGCGGGGATGTTGTTTACGAAATTGAGAGGATGTAAAGCGAATGTCAAAGTTGGTAGTTATGAACGATCCGCCTAGGGAGGTGGGAAAACCCTGATACCATATCAATGGTATACATGGACTCTAGGACCCTGAAGGAACAAATGGCATATGAACCAATTGTGGGTAACCGGTTACCATGAAACTACATCTCCTTACATTGCTCCACTGCATTGTGGATTAGACCTTTAGGTCTGAGTGTGGCCCTCTAAGAAAGCCATCTGCTTCGATCTAGGCACCTGGGCAGTATCACAACCCACACACAAATTTAGTGACTTGTGTTGCGCATATGTATTCGGTTCCCCTTTGTACCAATATTTATGTGTTCAAATAAATAAATATTCTTGCTATGCAATAAACATCACGAACTGACTTCAGTTAGATAAATTAGAAAACATTGAACAGCTGTTTCATTCTAGTATGAGGAGACGTTTCAGTAGTGTAAGGACTTCATAAATTCTGCATTTTTGAATCATTTACAATCGATCAGAAATTTTCGACAAACCTATACGACCTTTTAAAGAAACCAATGACAAAAACTATCCACTTCTTGATCTTCAGATATGCTCAAAGACAATACTTTGATATATAGTCTTACCTTTCAAGCATTAACAGCACACTATAAAAACACTAGCTTGTACGGTTGTATTCGATTGAGTAATCTACACGAAATAGCGGTAAAATCCCGGCAAGATGATTCTTTCAATGTTTGTCTAAACAAAGTCAGTAAAAAGCACTCAACTTTCAACTGTATTGTATCCGTGCTCCTACTGCTTACACTTGATAACAAAAAAAATTGCAATTTCACGGGACACAGAAGACTGATGTGAAAGATTGATTAACCTATCAAAGAACATCCCCAAAAACAAGTCATTAGACCAAACTATGCTCATTTACATACGCTTTAGAAAGGTGAATAAATTTTGTTGAAAGGGTAATACACTTGATAGGCAGTCATCAAGGGACGAACTTCTTTTTAGAAATGAACTGACTTAAAGATGATGATGCATACTTGCAAAAAAAACCAGGAATTCCCTGGGTTACTCTAAAGTCTTTCACATCTGTCTAAATAGTTACGTTTGCCCACTGTAGCAACATACTATAAACACCGAATATCTTTAGCGATTGTTTCTACTGATTCAGATCGAATACGCTCTAGCAGTGAAATATTTTAGTGTTTACATCGATTGGTCACCGAGTAATGTTTGTTTAATTATTTAGTGTTGGTGAAATTTCATTTATCAAATTATGATGTGACAACCAGTCTGATTGACTCAAAATCACGTGGAAAACGTCTTCATGTTAGGTGGTTGGAAATTGTCAGTAAGAGACGCTAGACTTATATTTCGTGATAGATGGAACCTTTGGAAGACTTACGCTTCCCAGTGGTTTGAACCTGTGTCATCAAGCTTCACGGACTCAGTCAGTCAGTCAGTTACAACGTTGGACCAGGCACATATGTGCATCGGTCCAAGTTGCCAAACCGCATTAGCACAGCAAGATTCATAGAAGCAATCAACTCACTGTAATATATAAAGGAAAGACTGTGTATGAGGATATAGTACAGGAAGAAAAAAATTAGTACGTAGAAAGATATGAAGAAATTTTCATCTCATAGTTTAAAGGAAGACAGAGAGTGTATACACCTACGCTATTGTGATCGATCCTGAGCTATGTCACCCAGCGTCTCCAACCATTGGTTACGATAATCACGCGGACCCCATCTAAGTAGTCTGCATCTACTAACATGTCTCAAACTAGAACTTAGTGACTTCAAGCACTGATGCCACGTCTTGGTTTATCCGCCACTAGCTTTCTCCCATACATCCCCAGCACCAGTTAGCATTGCGTGTCGTGGTAATCGGTGTTCAGGGATAGGTAACACGTGGCCCAACCATCTCAGCCGATGAAGATTCACAATCTCATCAGCTAACTGAGACATCAACACTGAGTAATTAGGGTCGCTATTAGCTTCAATCCTCAAGAAAATCGGTGCTAAATAACATGCAAGTTGAATCCCAAATTTTTTCTTAACTACCTCTAAGCACATAAAATATCTTAAAATTGCTCCTCTCGAGAGTAACATAAATTATATTTACACAAAGGTGTATTACTCTCAGTATAACTCATGACAGCAATGAATTTATGACAAACAGATATAGTATAGGGGGTTGTAGAGATCATTATGTTTTTGATTGAGATCATGAACCGATTGATTTAAGACCACCGTCGAAAGCACTGAACGGCCGTTTCGTCCTATTGTCGGACTCCTCACCAGTGCACATCCACGATCTCAATCAAAAACAGATATAGAACAAGTCAATTTCATAAATATCGGATCAGAAGAAGATTGAATACCATATCAAAATATGTATAAGTTTCTTTTCCAAACAAAATTTCTTTATAACAGAAATAAAAAGGAAATAAGAAACAAAAGATAAAAAGAGTATAGAATTATGATGATATATCAATAGTAAAGTATCGAATAGTTGTATCATCTGATGCTGTACACAAGAATGGTTCAATTTTATCATTATTATTATTATCATTATTGTCCATAGATTTACAAAATGGTGGTAGAGTTAAATAAAGAATCATTGCTTTATGACCCCACCATATTTTTAAGGGAATTTTTTCTGTTAATAAACCAGATGAGGATTTTCCTGTTAATCCAGTGATACCACACCATGCAACTATGGAACCTTTAGTAGTAGCTGTGAAAAATATAGGTTTATATCGACTCCAACATAATGATGTAATACCGATAGGTTGCTGTTAAATGAGAAATAAATATAAACAAGTATTCATTGAATAGTATCAATCAAATAAGTAGAATGTTTAGTTTATTATACTATAAGTATGTGTATTGATCTACTTTTAAGAAATTTTATCATCAAGTAAACAATGCCATGATAAGTCAGAAGAGATTTTGAACGAACTGTGGCGGGTAAATCGATTGTTCATTAAGTCAAGGTCACTCCTAATGTTAAAACACTCACCAAGTGTCAACACTCCCTCTCGAAATTCTCTCACATGACTATGTGCAAACAACCACTGCCAGGGAAGTCTGACTCACTGTCTTCTCGTGGCGAGAGTGTGGTTTACGACATTGAGAGGACGAAAAGCGAATGTCCGGTGCTTTAACCAGGTTGGTGGATATGGAGGAGTCACCTAGGGGAGTTGGAAAACCCTGATTCTAAACCAATGGTGCACATGGACTCTAAGATCCTGAAAGAACAAATGGTGTATGAACCAACCGTTGATCACCGGCTACCATGGGACTGAATTTCTTTACGTTGCTCCATTACCTTTTGAATTAGACCTTCAGGTCAAAGGCTCGGGGTGTGGCTCCCTAAGAAAACCACCCGCTTCGGTTTGGGTAGTTCTGTTTGAAAAAAATTCTACGATAAATGATTCTTCCAGTTAAGGAAATTACTCTCACTTGTATAAAAAAAAGTGAAAGAAAGTTACAGCAGTTCCGTCACTGGCTTCTATCCTGAGTAATGTCTGGCAACCTCTCAGGTCATTGTGTTGCACCCTCTCTGGGACTCAAAAGAAAGAGTCGAGAAGGTCCAACAGAACCCAGTCCTGTGAAATATTCTTCCATACCACGAGACTATGTCATACACGGACCACCTCTTCGCCTTTTACAACCAGTCCCATCATCGGCTAATAATATACGATGTGGGATTCGCTGAGACGGCATTCATAGTACATATCTAAGCCACTGGAGGCGGTGTTTCAAGATGGTGACATCCATTAAATTGTCGTCACTGTCCCGGACACATGGTCCGGTAACTCCACGTTACCAACATGGTGTTGTCACTGGATGTCAGCAACCTTCCAGAGACAAAGACAATAAAACACAGGGAGTTGCCTAACATCCTCAACTTAGAAATGCCAGGCTTAATGAGCTTAGAGTAAGACTGTTCTCATCAACACGTTGTACATCCGATCTTTTATAGCTAGACCAGAATCACGAAAGTGACAAAGATGATCCAGATTGACATAAGCCTCTCTGGCTTCCACTATATATGTAAATTGATTTCATCGCTCACGTAACCATCAGCAGTTACATAGTTACACCCAAATACACGAACTTCTCGATCACTTCTATATATATGCTCACTACCAAAAGTGAGAGTGGCTACACAGTCCTGCCAGTCTCGTAAAAGTATTTCGCACTTAGAAGGTACGAGGCATATGTCACACCTACACACAATAGTTTCCAACTGATTAAGTGCGGATTGCATAGCTTAGATATCATAGAACAGTAAGACAACATCCGCATACGTAATAGACAAGGTTGAGTGGGGTCACATAGGTTAACGGAGTAGATTCATGAAGTACCAAGAGAACTCATTCACCATATAGACAATGATGCAACTAAATATGAACCATACTAAAAAACTCAAGAATTTCATAATATGTATCACGTGATGTGGTTAGTCTAAACTAATGACCATAAGTCGAAAATCACTAGGATTATCCTTTTTCTCTAAGTAGATTGAACTTTTCTTAATTTTCCAATAATCAAAATTTTAACTCATAAACAATGGTGAGTTATTGAAAGAGTTAAGCATTAACATACTCCTAGTTGAATTTTAGAAAATCTTGATTTGAAACCAACACTACAATAAGAAATAACCTACCGCATCATCTTCATCTATGTATGTCCATTTTTGACGAACACGAATAGTATGAGCATCACAAATTCCAAGTACACCAGTAATAGAGCCAAAAGCAAACAATGGATGTCTATAATCAAGATAAATAAATAATATATTAGTAAATAAAAGGAAAATTAAAATGTATTAAGAATAATTCAGGATAGAATGCATTCTGCCACATATCAGATATCGATACCAGTGGATAAATGTACAAATTCATTTCGAACATATTCACATTATATGATAATAAAATGAAGCCGGTAGGTTTTGGTTTGGGTTGTCTGATATAAGCATTATCCTTCATACAAATAATGTAGCTTAGAGGTGAGTACATCCATCTACAATCAATAGGTAAGTCAGTCAGTCAGTAACAACGTAGAACTTTGTACGTACGTATATCACTTCGAGTTGCCACACCACATTAGCACCGAGATTCAGTTATCGATTCAAATCCCGTAGTGGTAGAGGTAGTGAAAGTATAAGTAGTAATCGGGAACATTAGGGTTTGATGATGTTATTTAAGGAGTATAATCCAGTGGAATAAATTTGGAAAGAAAATAAAAGACATGAAGAATACAGAAGATTATAGTTTGAGAGATGTATTAGTTAATGAATAAACATGAGTGTAATTTTAATTTATATAAAGTTCAACAAAAAAATCTTCCACCATGATAACTGACATATTTTCAATTTCTACTTAGTAACAGGTAATTATTCCTTAGATGAACTTAAACGATCATTCATGTAACTCCGAATTTCAAAGTTTAATATGTACTGTATAATAACAATGATGTATTGGTTGTTTGAATCTTCTGATTGAGGTTTAGGACATCCTGTACAAAATGCCTCGATATTACCATTAAGTCATAAACATTTTAAGCATAGATGGATAGTGGCTAGTAATGGAATCCAGGACGCGTGTTTCGTCCTATTTGGGACTCGTCAGCTGGATGTACCTGCATCCCACAGTTGATGTACATTTTGAGACACAAACCGAGTACCGTTTGCTTGGTGACGAGTCCCAGATGGGACGAAACGTACATTCTGAATTCAACTCCTAACCATCATTTCATCTCTGTTTAAAAATGATGATACTTTTTTACTGAATCCATAATCTTAAAATTTGTAATCGAGTTCAAGAAACTGATGACTATATGACCTCTCAAACCTATCAGGAATTATTAAATGATACGAAGCCTATTTTGTACCATATTATTTATATAAAGTCATATGATACCATCTGATCTTCGCAAAACGAAGT
Source organism: Schistosoma spindalis (assembly GCA_946903255.1). Classification (NCBI taxonomy): domain Eukaryota; kingdom Metazoa; phylum Platyhelminthes; class Trematoda; order Strigeidida; family Schistosomatidae; genus Schistosoma; species Schistosoma spindalis. The sequence goes on along the minus strand of OX336419.1, from coordinate 16,547,327 downwards.
AGATGATACGGAACACGAATCAGAGATTTATTGGTTGAAAGCCAACTAGTTTCATTCCGTACATGTATTTAAAGCAAGATTATATACTTATATCTTGGATTGAGTAGGTAGCGAGATATTAGCTGACTACTATCTCATTGACTTTGAATAAAACTATAGATAGATTGATATACTCAGATGCTTACACATGATATACAGAAAAATGACTGTGATTTGTATAATCATAACCTTTTATTCTCTGTGAATTGTGTTTATACAGTTTTGGTATATTGACGTCTTGTTTAGAATTAATTACTCAATCGGTCCTACGTTGCAGCTGACTGACTGACAAATATATTTGCGGTTAATATGAATAGTATAAGAGTATTAGACTAAAGACTTACGTCCAAGAACAGTTTAATGCTTCAACGGATCCATCATCACCTGTTTTAATGATATCTAAAACCTATACAATAAATAGATTCATTAATAATAAACAAAATTCTAATTTCTATTAAAAGGTTATAGTAAAAACTAACCCTTACATATACATAAACATAGTTCAACTTATTCTCATTCAATATAGCAAGATAACACCAAGAATAACGAGATCTAACCAATAGTAGAACATTGGGATTCATAGTTTAATGATAGTTTTATCAGTATAGAGTTGTGCAGACTGTCGAGTTTAAATTGATATCATGAATGAATCAATGTTAGACCAACATTGAAAACTTGGAAGCACTGAACAACCATTTCATTCTAGTATGGAACTCCTCAGTAGTAAGCATCTACGATCCTGCATGAAGTTCTGAGTTCAAGTCCTGCGTGCGGGATTGTAGGTGCTTACTGCTGAAGTCTCATACTAGAGCAAAATGGCCGTCCAGTGCTACCAAGGTTTTCAATAATGGTCTAGATTAGATTGAATCATTAATTCAATCATTAAAATTAGTACAATCTCTACAAACTCCATTCTGATCATAATTTCTTTATGCAATAATTTATCTAGTTTGTCTGACCTTCACTTTCTCAGCTGTAAAGTCATCGCAAGTAAATGTGTAATCAGATTGTTGATCGAAGTGTATTGCGTCAATACATTACGTGATTCTGATAAAGCTTGTCTTTTCTTCATTGTATGATCTAAATTTATCAAAGAGATAAGAGATGATGCTTTGAAACAGATATATACTGATTGATCAATAAACCTGAAGTGTTTACTTACTGTTAGAAATAAAGTAATATATTTGTAATATCCCAATGAGTAGAAAAATTAGATTTTCTGACGTTTCGTAACTTAGTGTAAGTCACTTCTTCAGAGAATAGATAACCAAATTAACACTAATCCAAGTTTAAATAGTACTATTTATTCGAAATTATCAAATCAAATCTTGGTAATGATACCCATGTTTACTTAGTGGTTATGTCACATGTTATCAACGTAGTCTTTTTGCCTTCTCTTGCTTATCGGGGCATAACAGATCGATTTTGAGTCATATCACTTACAGTCTCCAGCCAATGGTTTCGATAATCACGCGGACACCAAACAAGTAGTCTGCATCTACTAACATATCTCTGACCAGAAGCTAGTTACTTTATGGCTTGATGCCACGTTTTGGTTTGGACGCCCCTAACTTTCTTCCAACCGTCCCCAACACTAGTTAGTATTGCGCGTCGTGGTAATCGGTGTTCAGGCATACGTAACACGTGGCTCAACCATCTCAGTCTACAAAGATTTACAACCTCATCAAGTATTATCTATTATTTATTTTAACACATAGATATTGGTACAAGGAGGCACCAAATACATATGCGCCACACGAATCTCAATTGATTTGTGTGAGGGCTGTGATACTGACCAGGTGCCCAAACCGAAACAGGTGGTTTTCTTAGGGGGCCACACCCCGAGCCTTCGACCTGAACGTCTGACCCACAAGGCAGTGGAGCATCGTGAGGAGATGCAATCCCATGGTAGCCGGTGACCAACAATTGGTTCATACGCCATTTGTTCCCGCAGGATACTGGAGCTAGCCCATGTGCACCATTGGTTTGGGATCCAGTTAAAGCGCCGGACATTCGCTTTTCGTCCTCTCATTTTCGTAAACAACACCCCCGCCACGTGAAGGCAGTGAGTAGGACTTCCCTGGCAGAGGCTATATAGGCGTGGCCATGTGAGAGCATTTCGAGAGGGAGAGTGGACTCTCCCCACTCTCGGTCGTATCAGGGCATTTGAGGGCACCTCATCAACTGATTTACCATCATTCCCTAATACCCTTTGTCTAACTTCACTATTACTTACCCGGTGATCCTAACAGATACGAGCAATATTTCTAAGACATCTGTGGTCAAATACTAGTAGCTTACGTGTGAGTATCTTCTACTCTTAATGACCACGTTTCCCAGCCATAAAGTTAAACAGAACGAACTGTCGCACAGTATACTCGTCCCATAATCTTCATATATTTAAATAAAATAAATATTAACCATAAATCTCCAAACATTAAAGATACATACAATATACATTCAAGAATTTATTCAAATGATCATGTTCACCTACTTTAAACCGTAATTCACCATCAAATTTAACAGAAATAGGACATATAAATCCATTTCCAGTAATTAATAATAAATCATGATTTAAGTTCTCATTTGTACCAGATTGATTTTTTAATGATTGTAATGAAATCATTTGATAAACTTCTAAATGTAGACCGCATTGATTAGATAAAGAAGAATATTTATCGAATAATTTAATAGAACCAATTAATGTTATTGTTTTTATATCCCATACACGTAAATCACCATTTCGATGAAGTACTGCTAATTTTGGATTTTTAGTATTTGCAGAACTTGGTAGAATGATTCCATCTAATGCAGCTTGATCAAGATCTAGAAAAATGTAATTGTATGAGAAATACTTTGAATATATATATATATATATATATATATATATATATATATATATATATATATATATATATATATATATATATATATATATATATATATAACGTAATGATACCGCTAATTAGAGAATTGTAACTTATTGACCAGATCAATGACGCATAAACCTGTACGAGCAGTCTAGAGTCTGTATCGGTCCTTCTTCTTGCCTAGCCCTGCCTGTTGAATCCAGAACACCAATCTCAGCCTTCTTGAAATGAATCATGTATTTCAAACATACTGGATGTCCCCAAATGCCCTGGTACAGCCGAGAGTGGAGAGAGTCAGCTCTTCCTCTCGAAATGCTCTCACATGTCCACGCTTATAAAGCCACTGCCAGGGAAGTCATACTCACTCTCTTCAAGGGTGTTGTTAACGAAATTGAAAGGGCGAAAAGCGAATGTCTGGTGCTTTAATCAGGTTGGTGGATATGAAAAATTTCACCTAGGGGAGTTAGAAAACTCTGATTCAAAACCAATGGTGCACATGTGCTCCAGGATCCCGAGGGAACGAATGGCGTATGAACCTATTGTTGGTCACCGGCTACCATGAGACTGTATCTAGTAACGTTGCTCCACTGCCTTGTGGATCAGAACCTCTGGGTCGAAGGCTCCAGGTGTGGCCCCCTAAACGAACCATCTACTTCGGTCTGCGCACCCAGGCAGCATCACATCCCACACAAAGTGACTTGTGTGGCGCATATGTATTCGGTGCCCCTTTGTACTAACATTTGTGTTCAAGTAAACAAATAAATAAATAAATAAACATACTGGGTTTATATACACACCAAACAGACCACATCGCTCCACAAAAAAAAAACAACATTTGTTGAGGGTAGTCGACACCATCTTATCTCTCAACATAGTGCACGCACTGTCGAGTCACCTAGACTAGTGGCCACATGGCAAATTGGTCAATAGCATTCGATCTGCACTAAGGACTTGACACACATGACATTGATCACCAGTGATCAATCAATCGTGATGATCAGAGTTTAAACATGTGTGTCAGAATGAACGGTAGTGTTCTACTGAACCTACGCAATGATGGTTTGGGGTAAATCGTCTATTTGTGTATATTGATGAATCGATTTTGGTGGGTCACCGTGTCAAACAATATCTGCCTGTGATCAAAATTGGTGCTCAATAGAATTTAACGGTTGTCCGAGCAAAGTTACAGAAAACGGTTGGTAATATTCGTTCGCCAGACTGAAAAACTAAAACACATGTAAGAAGTTGTAGACAAGCTTTTAGATAAGCAAGGAGGAAATTGAGCTGATCCTACTATACTGACTAGGTGAGACCGAATGAATAACATTTGGATTCCATATATGGGTTTTGGAGATGCAATATATGTTAGTGATAAGAGACCGGACAGTCTGAAGCTTGCCGTCCGATATAGCGTAAGGTTGGAATATTGAGAGCTCTAATTTTTACTTTGGAAAGCAGTTTTATAAGATCAGGCTAACACTTAGTGGACTCGAACCCCTATCAGTGGTGCGGCGTGAAAAGGTGGAAATCATTGGAGCAGAGTTGATATCTAGGATAGTAGGAATGCTAAGACGTAAGGAAGGGATTCCATAACAAACAATGGAATATTGAGTGTGATATAATGTATAGGAAGATGTTAGTTCCCGTCTGCTCACATCTTAGGAGGATATTTAGTGAGGGATCTGAAAAGGAAAGAGGACCAGTGGTGGTCTTGGTGACCTGTGAGAGTGGCCGTAGAGACAAACGGATAACTGATCGCGGCTGGTCGCTTATGACCTTCATACATCTTGATGTGAAAGCATCATTTTCCCAAGCACCCATTGCCGATGACGGAGGCAGGTGGAAGAAGATACTGTCCCAGTCCAAGATCGATCTTTACTAACCACCGATAAGGTGAAGTAGAATCGACAAAGATGCTGACAAAAACTTGCCATCACCATCACACCTCGCTGTAGCCTTAAGCACGACCTTGCCTTCGGATCTCATGTTGGAGCTTTTGGTCTTATATTATCCCGACCGACCTGTCTGGGATGGGAGTACCGAAAGGAATAAATGTTCCAACCCGTACAATACATTCGGTTCATCATGCTATCCAATCCCGATCACTACGTCAAAGTAGCAGTGTGATTAGTCAGCTAGTGAGCTTTACAGTATGAAAAAAAGTTTTACCAATTATTTTAAACTTGATACAGAAAACTGAATTTAAAAACATTATTAAACCTAATGTAGATGTCATTTTAAGAGAGAAAAACATACCAAACGTATACGCCATTGATATACACTTCCCCTGATTGTCTGATATGCTAGAACTTACAGCCCAGTAATTAACATGACTATGTTCATCACCGGCTAAGAGTAGAGCAGGCTTTGACAGTTTATTGTTCATATTTGGTACAGCATTTGAAGGTGATATCCACCATTTAATCCATAATAAATCATTCACAGTTTCTGTTCTTAATAATTTCCATTCTTTTGAATTCTCTTCTATCAATGGTCTTAACCAAATACGAATATTTCCAGCCATATCACCAGTACATAAATAATCACCATTTGGACTGAAACTAACACAATTCACAGAATCATCATGACCTACATTATTGGTGAATAAATATATACACAAAAAGAATAACGATAAGAATGAGAATAAGAACCAAGGTAACATAATTACTAGTTAAGAAAAACTCAAGAGTAGAATAGTTATTAATGGGTAAATACAATTATATGAATTGCGGTCGAGTACTGGTCTCTCACAAGACTGCATTATTGAATAAAGCGCCCCCCCCCACAAAATGATTTGAAATCAAACATAAAATCACTATCTAGATGAAAAAATTTCTTATCTAGTGAAATAACATGCTTATAATGCCGAATATGAACAGAATAAATAAGATAAAATGTCATGGACAATTGGAGGAAATTAGTTTGTAGGTCACTCACTATCCGATCTATTAAGTCTTGATGGTCAAGCCTAATTCTTAGGTATTGTATCAACTTCGGACATGTGTCGTGAATGTTAAGCCACCACTTATCTTGATGTACAGTGGTGACTGATAGGAATATGTTGCAAGGAGATTATGGACGGAAAGGTGCGAACGTGAGATTAGTTTATGAAGTCACTGACCAACGGACTAAGTAGGATTAGGAAGTGAAAACTTTTTAATCATAGTCCGCGTCAATGTACTCTTTATCTTTGCATATTTCTTGAATTCTAGTATTGTACCATTTATTTCGCTTTACAACATTAATGACAATTAGTTGGAGAGGTTAGGTGACATGGATCAACATCGATCACAATAGCACAAATCCATGCACTCTTTATTTTCTTCTAAACCTTGGATTTTCAAGTTGTTATTTACATTTTAATCCTGAGAATTTTTTTCTTTTTCGAACCACATTCTGTCCCTAATCCGTTTTACTTTCTTAATCACTTGTTACACCTGTTAACCTAGGTCCATAATAGGCTGTAGATCAGGATTCTCCAACCAACTCTGTCCTGGGCCCCCGTTTCCAGTTGTTTTCACGTGCTGTTAATTATTTTTGTTGTCCATCTGCGGTTCCTATTGCAATGTGTTCTTTGGTCTGTCTCTTCTCCTTTAGCCTTCAGGAATCCAGGTTACAACTTGCCTTGTGATGTAGTTTGATGATTTCCACAATGTATGTCCCATCCACCTAGTCTTCTAATTTCCTCTTAAACTGAAAAGTAATTTGTTCTCTCCCACAGTAGATTGTTGCTGATGGTGTCTAACCAACGGATCTGGGGTATATTGCGTGGACAGACATTTACAAATACCTTTTTGATGATGATTGTGGTAGTTCTCAAAGTTTCAACTACGTACAATAGAATTAACTTGACGTTTGTATTAAAAAACCACTTCCATTACCATTGGTATTTCAACAACATCGGTATTCATCTTGATGACCTTTTTATCTCACTGCTCTGATGTAATGTGGCAACTTGGCTCGATCAATATATATACCCGGTTTTGCGTTGACCATGATTGTTTTATTTATTTTTATTTTTATTTTAACACATAAGTATAGGTACAGGGAGGCACCAAATACATATGCGCCACACATATCTCAATTGATTTGTGTGAGGGCTGTGATACTGCCCGGGTGCCCAAACCGAAGCAGGTGGTTTTCTTAGGGGGCCACACCCCGAGCCTTTGACCTGAACGTCTGACCCACAAGGCAGTGGAGCATCGTGAGGAGATGCAGTCCCATGGTAGCCGGTGACCAACGATTGGTTCATACGCCATTTGTTCCCGCAGGATACTGGAGCTAGCCCATGTGCACCATTGGTTTGGGGTCCGGTTAAAGCGCCAGACATTCGCTTTTCGTCCTCTCATTTTTGTAAACAACACCCCCGCCACGAGAAGGCAGTGAGTAGGACTTCCCTGGCAGAGAGTGTATACGCATGGCCATGTGAGAGCATTTCGAGAGGGAGAGCGGACTCTCCCCACTCTCAGCCGTACCAGGGCCATGATTGTAACTGATTTAAGATCGATTGGTTAGATAATAAGTGACTCAACCACTATTTGTTTATTTTATTTATTAAAACACACACATTGGTTCAAGGAGGCACCAAATAGATATGAGCCACATAAGTCATTCGATTTGTGTGAGGGCTGGATACTGCCCGGGTGGCCAAACCGAAGCAGGTCGTTTTCTTAGGGGGTCACATCCGAAGCTTTCGACCTAAAGGTCTGATCCACAAGGCAGTGGAGCAATGCAAAGAGATGCAGTCCCATAGTAACTGGTGACCAATAATTGATTCATACGCCATTTATTCCCTCAAGATCCTGGAGCACATGTACACCGTTGGTTTGGAATCAGGGTTTCCCAACACCTCTAGGTGTACCCTCCATATCCACCAACCCCGACATTCGCTTTTTATTCTCTCAATTTAGTAAACAACACCTCCACCACGAGAAGGCATTGACTAAGATTTCCCTGGCAGTGGTTGTATGCACGTGGCCATATGAGAGCATTTCGAGAGGGGGGGGGTGACTCTCCTCAATCTCGGACGTACTATTAATCCACCCTAATACACAACATGTTTTGTACTTAACCATATTTAACAGAGTTAGATCTAATTAATAATATTTGTAAACATCTACTGATTGTTAATTTAGGATCAAATGTTGACTGCTAACAGACTTTACAGAACAAAAATAACCATTCATAAATAGTAGTACTACTGACGATAATAACATTAATAATAATAATAATAATAATAATAATAATAAAACTCAACCTTGACAAATAAATTCAATTTCACCAGTTTCTGCATTCCATATTATAGCAATATGATCTTGTCCACCGGATGCAAGAAATTTACCAGTACTATCAAAATCTAAACAGAAGACGCTTTCTGAAATAATGAAAATAATCATTAATTAGAAAATAGTTGTATATATATATCAAAAATTCAAGGTAATAATCAGATGTCATTTTTAACAAACTTGTATGATAATTAACTATTCATGGGTTTCTTTTGAGATTCTAATCGGAATTTACCACTTTTTTTTGAGATAAACAAGTTGATTGCTGGAAAAAAAGACCTTCACTTCCCATTATTACAAATCTTCTAAAGTTGAGAAATATCAGCTGATGGGATAATTTTCCAGTGACTTAAAAGATGATGCATTGTACACTAAATGAGTTTTGAAATTTTTAAATCTACCATTGAAATTAATCGACCCCGATCGTTGTTGCTACCTTGACGTGGTGGTCGGGCTTGCCATTCGTGATAAAACAACTGAGCTATAATGGCTGGAACAACTGTTCCTCAAGGTCCTACCATGCCAGACAGGTCGCTTGAAGAGCGGTAAGACTAAAAGCAACAAATCCAAGGTCCGAAGGCGAAGTCGTACTGCTGACTGTACAGAAGTGTGACAAGTTGATTGATGGAAAAAAGACCTTCACTTCCCATTATTACAAATCTTCTAAAGTTAAGAAATACCAGCTGATGGAATAATTTTCCAGTGATTTAAAAGATGATGCATTGTACACTAAATGAGTTTTGAAATTTTCAAATCTACTTTTGAAATTAATCGACAGGGCTATTGATACTACTTATACTAACAAAATCACAGTAGGTTGAAGTAGAGTTCGAACATAGGGTTCATTGAGTAAAAGCTAGGTAGATTAGTCAATAAAATATCCACCTCCTGTGTATTGTCTGGTGAAGGAACGTGTCGTATCCCCATAAACGTGCAATTGGTCTGTAACTTTTTGTTGAATATCTACCCTAGCTTTTAGTGATGATAACTAGTGAAAAATAACCTACAAAAGTTGAGTAAAACTAGAAATTAAATGGTCGAAGGTAGTCGGACCTTGGACTAGATAGACATGATATTTTTCACTACATAATGATCAACTAGACATACACATCACAGTTTTATTGAAGGTCAGTTGCAGTCCGGATAGCTCAGCGTTAAGGCTCCAGACAGTGAATATGGGCGCCGTGGGTTTTAATCCTTTGGAGGGGTACCAATTACCTCAAGATTATAGGTACGCCTTGCTAACAAGTGCTGAATAGCATGAGACCTATACCCAGGATTTCCTGCCGACCACCTTCGGCCGTCTAATAGCCAGACATGGTTTGCACGATGTCAGGTCACTCAGATTAGTGGCTACATTGCAACTCTATCGACAGAATTCAGACAAAGATGACATTCACCACTCAACAATCAACCAATGTGGAATAAAACTATATAGAAAAACTAAATGGAAAACTGTTATATCGAAGTAAAAATCATGACGTGTCAGTACATCAGAGATTTTATATACATAATTTGTTAAAAGAAATCGATGCGTAATAAACTCATCAAAAAGTCAAAAAATGCGGATAGTTGTTTCTTTATAGTTCATCATTCTACATAAGTGCTTAAACAGATCGCATCAGTACATGATGATTATCTTCAAAGAACCACACGTAAATTCATACAACTAAATTTCTTATGCATCTATCGGGATTGTATATAACCGTATTGGATTTGCCCATACGAAATCGACAGTTCAATGTTAAACTATGTAGATTGCAAATTCATTCAATCGACGAGATCTACTTTAAAATCTTATTCCATTCATATTGATTAAGTGTTTGATTGTGCTTCTAAAATGCAGAATTTCGATCAGCAAAATTCAACCTTGATGTAGTTGTATCTAGTCATGCTTGATGGTTAACTAGATTACAGTGAATACCCAACTACACTACGAGATTAATAGCCTAATAACAGGGAAATAGCTGAACTTCCAATGGAGAGAGACGTTGGTCATCATGAGCTATTACAAACGATGTAAACCGTAAGAAATTGGAATACATAACGATTAATCTGTATACTAAGTTATCAGTTTAATTAAGTCTACAGTAGTAGGATGATGGTTATTGAAGACTAGGTGGTGTTCCAGTACTCTACACTTAATCTATGAGCATAACGTTAAATAGAATAGTATAATATAATAGGATAAAACACTGAACCTTGAAGTAAAACAGTCAGTTGGATACTAGTAACGCAGCTGAAGTTTCTGGTAGATTTTGAAAGATTAACGGTGCATTTTCTCAGTCACTGAGGGATAGACTTGTTACTTAAGTAATCGGATTAGCCATCATTTCATTTTTTGTCTATTAGAAACTGAAAGTGCTGAATTTCTGATCGAATCCAGGACACGATGACAAGATAGATTAATGTGCTAATGAGGTATGGCAACATGGACCGATGCATATGTGCCTGGTCGTATGTTGTAGACCGACTAACAATATAATGCTAATTTCAAGATACAATCCTGTCTTCTGAGAAACTTGCATTACTCGAAGGTATTATTTGACACTAATAACCTTTTAAACATTTAATTAAAACGATTTCGTCTATTTATTGAATCAAAACCTAGTAACTTCAAGTTCACAGAGAATTGTGCGCTTCCTAACTTGATAATCATCGACTGAGGGAAATCTCTTCGTAGTAAATTTTAATTTATCACACAAATCCATTGACTACTTGCGACAGTCTTATCTATCCATTGTATTGTGACTATTTTACTATTATGATCTTCAAAAAACTAATTACTAGAAATGGGTAAATCGTTGTGTGAGATTACAACACACCGACCCATTTTTCTGTCATAAACAGTTAAACCAGAAGTTAGTATACAGTCCATCGGCACACAAACGCATATCGGACAGAATAACACAATTTACCATTAATTATCCGAACAAACCTTTATGGCCTGAGAGCAATTTGAATGTATCATCTTGAATAGGTGAAAAATACTGTACAACATCCATACCATTGTCCACCACTTCAACATCTATAAATTGATATATAAAAAAACAAAACACTATTATAGTGGAATTAAATTTATACTATCTTTATTTGTTTCTGACTTGTAAACGACTCCATAATAGGGTTTTTTAATACTGAACAAGTTCCACTGGCCAAATCTCGATGTGCTTCGATATGAAGGAACACTATACCCGCAATAATATCCCAAAATATATTAAGTTTAAATACTGCTTAACAATACCCAACTCCTATTAAGGGAATCGATGCTCCACATTATTTTTATCAAAGACGTCATAAAGATAATCTGTTTCAGTCTAACACCTATTACGGTCTTCTGACGCATGGCCACCAGTTAAACCAGCGCAATGTTAATGGACTAACACCAATCGGAAATTGTTTTCATCTTTGTGATCTGGCCTCAGGTATACATAAGTGGCACTAGTAAGTATTCATTGTAAGAAAATCGTGTAGAATCGAAAGCTCACTAGCAGTAATCAGTGTTATGAACAATTCAGTTTACAGACCTATGAAGCTACCTCACACCAACCTAGCCATTCGCGCTCCACTACCAAAAATGGTTTGCCGGGAGGATATCGTGCTTACATTCGAAAACCTGGTCTGCGCTGCTCACTTATGGGTCGACAGTGACCCTTCAAATCGCAAATGGCCGTCAGCATGTATAGACTAATGGTGTGTACTAAATATCTTAAGCATTCCTTTTTCGACTGATGTAAAGTATTAGAGCTCACGACAGAAGCGTGACACGAAAATGTAACGACAAGTGTCTGTCTACGGATTATCTTCAGTTGAGCCATATCTAGTTAGCGTAATAGACTTGACAAATAAATCGTTAAGAAATATAGGATGGCCGCTAAATGAACTCAAACTCGCTTGAGCTATCTAACATACCAAAGTTAGCCTGTCATGTAACAATCGGACTAGTCTGGATGGAGTTAGAAGACTGACATCCGGCAAGTCAATCAGGTACCATGAATCAAATAACGGTCAAGACCAACCACATGGTTGAATTTCCGTTGGAGGAACTGGTTACGAGTGTACAGACGCATACTGTTGGTTCTCAACACTAGTCCGATAAGGCATCATCTGGAGCATCGTCCCTCCAGCGCAGAGAATATCAAGAGGCGGTCGAGGACTAGCATTCTGTTTCCGGAAGCAAACGTATAGCCGCAGACCTAGCATCACTTTGGAGGCAACCACGCACAAGTCGACCCGTGACTCACCTCTCAGACTCGTCCTCGATACGGTAAATAAAAAATTGTCCAGCAAGTCAGGGAAGGCATATCACCACAGCAATTACTACCTTACAGGGTTCAAGTAAACAAACCGGACACTCGAACCCAATCGAAGAGCATAAGGACAAACTACTTACAGGATAGCTAACAGCCCGTTACTTCTGGTCAAAAGGCCTCTATACTACGATGGAGCTTTCATGCTTGAAATCGAAGCAAAGGGACACAACACATGGCTTCTCGTAGCACTGGGCCGATAGCACAGCTGAAAAAACCACTCACCGTTAGTCGATTCACCATCCGAGCTATTCACAGACTGATTCTCATCTTCAATCCAATCCACATCTCCATCCACAAATTCAACGTCATCCGGTTCACTAGCCTACAGAACAAATGTCGGGATATGACTTTCCTACAGATGTCATAATCAAAACTTAGTTTTCTAACTAATAAACACTCATTCAATGACATGTCTAATGCCCACATTAATATAATAGAAGACATCAATGTGGAAAGAATTTATTTGATCTCCCACAAAGGTACAAGGGCTTCACAACGATTACTTCACTTGCTCCTTTCCCTCATTTTCCTTCGTTTGCGCTTCAGTCTCCTCATCCTCTTTTTTCGCCACTTATCACGCATCTAGGAACGGAATAAATCAACGAATGACACAACTTACCACGCCACGACCAATAAGTTACGCCAAGACTATCTTTATCTCGACCACGTTCAAACACACTAAAGTTTCAAGGTACAATAATTTAAGATTATGGTTCAAATAACAAGGCTAAACGAATCTCATTAATGCTAACACAAAAATGTTTGGGATAAGAGCAGTGTAATCTTTTTATTCAATTCTCGCAGAGCACAAACGTAAACATCATTTATCCGTGTGAGTGGTGTGAGAATAACATCTTGAGTAATTTTCAGTACCTTCCGACTAATACAAATGTAAAAACTTTTATTTGAATAATTTACGGGAAGCGAGATCCTTGCCTGTCTCGGTAGCGAGTTTCAGAATTGACGGATTTTGAAAAATAAGGCGTTGACACGTATTTTCACTAGCCCTTTAGTGTAATATCCCGAAATAAATGTCTGTGTAGTGCTAAATAAATCCTCGAAATAAATATTTCTGTGTGTCTTTAACGTTGGATCTGACCTTACTAGTTTAACTGGATCAAGGCACTTGGTCACGTATACGCACCAAGTCACGAGTATTACGCCATGCTATACATCGATTGCAAATATTAACCAGTTTAAATAAACGCTTATCGACTTATCAGTAGCTTTCCAAATATATCTGATTTAACCGGGTTGGTATCCTATGATATTAAGGGCTATACGAGTAAAGGTGTTGTCCATTCTCATTATGTGGGCGTAAGATATTATTGAGTAATATGCATCCTCTTTACGGAACAAGAAAATTGAGGACGATATGATACAACAGTCGGAGGCTTATAATCCCTTTAGCCGAACAAGGGCTTTTATTTATTTCCCAGTCCAATTACCTGTTTTAACACTTTCCTCTGAACTCGTCTAGGGAAGATTATATCTTTTTCAAGCTAAATGTGACAACTGCAACGAGTGGTATCACAGCGTGTTCACTGGACTCACACCAGCTGCATATAAAAGGTGCCGCAAGCCACTTTCATGTTGGTTGTTGAAAGTGTGCATCTACAAAGTCCCTGCTGATTCTTGATGCGACTGAGCTGCTGAACATAGCTAGAAGGGTGCTCTCAGATATACAGCCGCCAGTACATGAGCAGCCTTCAGTTTTCGTGGAAATGGCGAGCGTTATTAAAAGTTCAGCCTTGAATTTGAATGAAACTATCAAGGTGGGCCTCAATGACGAAGCGGATAGCAACCACACAGATGTAGACATGGTTAGAAGAAAAAGGAAAAAACACAATTGAAATAAAGAAATTATCGGCAGCACTAAGATATGGTTTCAGCTCAGGATGATGTGATCAAGAGGCATAACAAAGTCAGCGACTGGCATACAGTTGTACCCAGAAAAAGAAAGTCAAGGAAACAGAGTGAAATCTTCACGTCTGACGCCAAACCGGACTGCTGGGATGAGATTTCAGGGGACAAACCTCCACAGCTTGTAAACACGGACCTCACTGACAGGTCAGTCATTTTTCATAAGTTAGGCGAATCTTCCGAAGCTGATCAAACGATTAGATTTGAACACGATCTAAGCCACATTTCCTCCTTGTTAAGTAAGCTACGTCCGGAAGTAGTAGCAGGAGTAGGCATCTATAATCTTTGTAGAATAAAACAAATAGTGGGTTCTGAAATTACGCAGAAGGCTGCCTGTTAAAAGTTACCTCAACTTCTATAGGAGAAAGAAAACGACTACTAGAAAACTCACGCAGATTGACCGCAACCAGAATACACGTCTGTCAGGATCTTAGCCTGGTTGATCGTATTAAGAGTCGATCGGCCCCAGTAGAAATAAATGAGCTCCGCTGGAAATGTGAAAAACCTCATAATTACAGGTTTTCTAATTGTAAATATTTGGAGCAAAGCGATCTTCAAAGCACTCTGGGTTGTGAGGAAAAGCTCCTCACAGAACTAAGGGTGTGCTATAAAAATGTTTTCAGTCTACAGAATAAAATGGCGAAGCTCAAAACAGCGAACACATAAAACTCTGGTGTCATTGACATCTCAGAAACATGGGTAACGTCAGAAGTGTATGATAGTGAAATTCATCTGTTTGGTTTCTTACCTAGTAAGGCTGACAGACTGAAACTTAAGGGTGGTGGGATTATCCTGAACACGAAAAATATCTTGACCATACGACTTGTCAGTTCACTGACACACAAGTCAGTGACATGTGAGACGGTGAGTTGCAGACCGAAATGTAAAGGGCAAAATGCTGGATTCGTTGTAGTATACGTAAATGACTTCATCCTAAGCAAATTTAAACCCTTGGGTACCAAGGAAACTGTATATTTGATTAAAAAACATCAATGGAAGAAGCATGGACTCACTTTTGTAAGTTACAGAGTCAAACAACCCAACCATTTATACCCTGAACAGTCCCAAAGAAGTAGAAGCACGGACATCCCTGGATAGACCGGGATATTGAAAGTTTACCAATACAAAGGAAGAAGTGCTGGAACATCGCTATCAAATTTGGCACAGAAAGTAAGATTCAACGCTTCAGGTTGGTACGAAATAAGTGTATTATTACAATCAGGGAAACACAGCGAATATATGAAAAGCCTGTGGCCTATTCCGCAGTAAGTCAGCCTAAAAATTATTCCCGTGCATAAATCACAGAACTAGGACGCAGCATTGGATTTTCAACCTAATTACGGAAGGGAGTATATCTCAAATACCAAAGGAAGATCAGAACAAAAAAAGAGGCTATGGCAGTTTATTTTGGGGCTTTTTTTCACTCAGAAACCTATTCTAGACAAAGAACATGACCCCTAAACTCAATAAACCGTCTGCTCACTGTAGACTTCGATCGGGACGATGTACTTAAGGCTCTTATTACTTCAGATACGGAAACACCTACAGTACTGGGTGTGCTACACCCTAACATCTTGAGACAAATTGCGCAATATATTCCTTCTCCACTGACTATGATATTCGATATGTCACTTGGCCAAGGTCAGTTGCCTATGGACCGAAAGGATGCAATCGTGACTCCAATACATTGAACAGAATCAAGACAACCTTCATCAAACTACAGACCTGTCAACCTCATTAGTGTCATAGTTAAAATACTGAGAAGAATAATCAAAAGACCATAATGACGGTCGTGGAAACCAACGATTCGTCAAACAGTAAGATCTCAGAAAGTGTTTATCTTGCACAACAAATCTCCTTACGGCAAAGAGCAATGGATAGAGACCCTAGATAGCAGAAAATCAGTGAATGTTGTTTGCGTAAACTTCAGCAAAGTATATGACAAAGTGCCAACAAACAGACTGTTATTGAAACGAGATATTGACGTTGTTGAACCTCTTCTAAAATGGTGTATAGGTCTTCTCCAGATTGGATCATACTCAAACATTTAAAAACTTTGGAATAGTACGAGGATTAGGGTATGTAAAACTTTAAAGAGGTTATAGGAAACGTCTCCTTTATTTCTGTTCCCTTATTTCTCCCTTTCCTTCCTTAAACTCAATTCAATATTCTTCTCAGTTACACAGAACCTGATTTATTATTATTCCCTTTTTCAAACGTGGCAAATATAATGCTAACATTATTGAAACCTGTGTGTTATTGCATCATTAAAGAAACCCAAAATGGTTTCTTCACAACACTTATATACCCATAAGATGTTTGTGAATAATAGTAATAATAATAATAATGACAATCCTGGTTTCTAGATTTCCTTCACAGGAGATATTCTGGAACTTCAATGAATGATTTACGGCAGTATTTTTCAGTTCTGGGCAAGGGTTTCATTGTGTGCCAGTTGATAAATGATCGGTTACCTGAGTTGATATGTTTCACGAGGAGATGAAGCAAGATCTTGAGCGGACGGTTACATGAGTGTCCCCAGTAAGTAGTGTGTCCTGAGAAAGTAGTTTGGTAGCATCATTGCCGAATACTTACGGAACGTTTTATTTTATGCAACCATTTTTCCGTGTGATTCTCATGAGAAAACCAAGCACATATCACTGGTGGCCATAAGATAAAGACATCTATTCAACACATAGAGTAAGGGACTACTCATGGTGCGTTCAAACCTGGTCTTAAATAAATAAATTTTACAGATTACAAGCCCTGTTTTGATGGTAGTTACTTGTTAGCTTGATCATAAGACAAAATGCCACCAATGCTTGATATTACACACTTTAAGAAATATCAAAACGATTTGTAGATATCTCACTACAATTTATATAACACTGGCACTGGTTCCCTATTCTCCCACACTAACTTAATAAATGATGAAGCAAACTCAAAATGTATTGTCCAGTTAGAGGTAAGTTGACGCAGTCATGCAAAAGCCAATAAGGCCAATTTACTGTAGTTCTTGACCGTGTATGCCCCAAGATATCTCATAGTACCCAGGATCATCTTATTCACAAAAATACGCTCCAGTTACTTTCCTTTTCCTATGGCATAACGATTATGAATCATAAGTGATAGCAATAATCATAATTTAGCCTCGAATAACAATGCTAACAATTACAGTCTATGAAATGTCACCACCTTTGTTTCGAAAAAACACGCAGGAAATCCCTCCAAAGCATTTCATTAGGCGTTATTAACATTTTAAAATAAATAATATATTTGTAATATCCTGATGAGTAGAAAATTAGATTTTCTAACGTTTCGTGATTTAGTGTAAGTCACATCTTCAGAGAATAAATAACCAAATTAAAATTAATCCAAGTTTAAATAGTATTTATTTATAATAATCAACCCAATGTTCAATTTATTCGAAGTTATTATCATTTATTTGTTTTTTACCTATTTCGCATTCTAATCTTTACTCAGGTCTCTCTTAACCACACTTCATGTCCTTCAGTCATCGTCATCTGAGCTTTTATTTTTCGACCTTGGTTAAGGAATCACCACTGATTACTCGATCTGACAATTGCATGTTGCTGGATAACTGACAATATGGCAGTATTTGACTCAACTCAAGATCATGGTGTGGTCCAGTGTATGTTTATTAATCTTCAGCTTTCTGTTTAAAAATGGAGATAGCGATTTGTGTATTAGAACACTGTATTCAACACTATTTTAAAACCACATAATCCTATACCATCTCCATTTAAACAGTTCCATCCATGTCTACGCTTGTTTACTTTAACCTATTTAGAATGCTTGAAAAGTACCTTAATAAAAGAAAATTAGAGTAAGTGGTCATGCTTCCACTTTTTCCGCACAAATGACTCAATTTCAGCAGGCATGAACATTGTCTGCTATGCTCCTCGTCCTTTCTTTTTCTTACCCTCTTTTTCAGTTTCAAGATATGCCACAGAAAACGCATATGGAACGGGTGACTCCGTCCTGCGCCGTAATTAATGCCTCACATGTTTCAGAGGGATATAAAGTCACTGCTCATAGAAGCTCCCAAATTTACGTAGATTTACTCCCAACTATCAGTTGCACATCGCAACGCAACCTCTAAAAAGCGCTCCAACTGTCCTATTGATAATACGGGTCTTACTAATATCATTTGCATTCATATGTGAGAAGTATTATCCCAAAAACCTGATGATTAATGTATCTTATAAAGTATCAAACTAACTGAGTATCCCAATACAATGAAGACTGTATCTTCCATACAATTTGATCTTGCCTGTAAACTGGCATGCCTCATGTAACAAACTGTTTTTTGAGAATAAATTATTATTATTGAAAGTTTACTGGAATCTCTACAGGTAGATATCTAACCTCGTCTGGCTGATTATATTATTGGTAACTATTCGTTTTGTTGTTTAGCACGTTATTTTGTGCTAGAGGATCCTTTGACTGTATAGCACATGCTGTACCGTTTGGGATGTTTTGTACATTTGATATAATGTGTTTTCTTACTTTAACTAGAACCGTTTAGATTGAGCACAGAATTTGTGTTTTGATATAGTTTTGTACGAGTCGCTCAAAAACGCTTTGCACGCTATACAGAAGAACGTAGGTTGACCTAACTGAATAAACTTTATTTCGTTAGTTCTGCATTCAAACTGAATATTGATATTTCGATCGTTACAAGGTGCTGAGGCTTTCAGTGCTCGAAATCCATACCAGACAGAAAGGCAACAATGGTGAACGCCTGGATATTCATCCACTCAGTCGGACGGCATGCATCAGCTTCACAAACGTGGTCATTCTGTATATTCTGTCTTTACTAACATCAAATATATTATTCTCTCTTTAGACCGACTGTGTTCTTTAAAAGCGCTAGACGTCATATTGCTGATTCTTACGATACGACAGGTCAGGACAGATAGTGGTGGGACTAGCGCGTAAGATCCCATAGGTTAGGTAGTCACATCATGACAAATCTACAGTTCAAGGATTATGTCTATCATTATAGCAGAACTAATAACTAACCTAGACCATGTTTTCAAAGGAATATATTATCATTTCACCCGTCCATTACGAATATGGAATATTTTCCAGTTGCCAGTATTGGATCATGGGTGTCTTCGAAGCGTTCATACAGTTGATGACTTCAATGTTAGACGCAGAGCACTATGTGATTACGAGAAATTGGTTGAATATATAAGGAATCTCCATAAACTGAAGTGGCTGAAACATGCGCTATGTATCTTTAACCATCCCTAACTTGACGGGTGACTTTATCTGACGAAAAAGCAGCAGATTGGAAGGAAGCTAAAGACGAGCATATTAAGAAGTTATTCCAATCCATGAATTCATTGGCAGCTAGACTAAGCCATGTGGGTAGGTGCATATTACTTGGTAAGAATTCATATGACTATCATAACCAATGGTTAATGATTTTGGGTGGTCCGATTAAAACTCATTTGTAGTGGCACTGATGTATTTAATACTGTTACCGCTCCTACCAAACTGTGTCTCATAAATCGTTGGCGTGAAATTTTCCATCAAACTTTTTGCCAGTAAGCCAGGTTTCACGGGAATCCATTGCGCCTAAACGCCTACCATTTATCAACTCTCTGAATTCAGCATTTGTCGTGCAATACTATCTTAAACTTGTTTCTGTACTATTCATGTGAGACCGATAATTCTAAGGTATTTTGGTTTTAGACGAATCGCTTTACGAGAAGTACCACCTACAAACAAAAAGAGTTCACAGACCGTTTTCTGTAAGCTTTTACGGAAGCAGTATATGGTCTTCTAGACGGCGCAGTTTTACTAAATTTGGTCAAATCTTTTTATCCATTTCGTCCTCAGAGGTGGTTGGTTAGACACTGAACTGTAGATAATCTTTATCGACCTCATCAACAAACCTATGAAGAAGGGATAGGATGAATCATATGTGATCCATTTCCAGATATCTGGAAATGTTTGTCTGATATCATCAATTCTGACCATCTTGTGTGAAGAATGAAGTTTTTCATATCAGGGTTTAAAGGAGACAGTAACCCTATTCTGAGAATTGAATTTAACAAGGTAATTTTAAGAAAACAAAGTACAGGAGGCGTCTCATGACGTGCTTGATGCCTAAATTAATTAATTTGGGTCTCTTTGAAGTCTATATCACCGGTTAGCATGTTGACTTTCCTGCTATTTTCTACTTTCAATATGAACCAGCCTACATTTCTTGTATGAGTACTAACAAGTCTATTGAGAAACTCACCTACAGATCAAGAACTACTCAGTTTTATTCTAATGTTTAAGAACCTTTTCTTAGAGAGCAACCATGTTATTGTAACCCCAGTTCTCGTGCTCGTGTGAGAACAATTAAGCATGGTGAAATAAAAAATGGTAGTTGTTAAACTATTAGGTCAATCAAAACAACCACTAAGACAGATATCATGTGATTAAAAGGATACTAACACAAAACTGAAGCCATCGGTAAAAATAAATTATAGCAACTTTATCTCAAACAATAAATAAAAATCATATACAGAAGTGAAGAGACTCAAAAGAGCAACTTCAAACGAAGTGCGAAATAAAAGTTTGTTGGCGTATAAAATCCATACTGGAAGGATTTTCTCTTTCATGGACATATACGTATAGATAAAGAGTCCTACATCTCTGTCAAATTACTTGTAACAGATCGATGAGGTGGATGAAAGGTTATGAGTATCAGTCCTTCTTTGAGGCATATAGACAAGTAAGAAGGGGAAGACTCAGCTTAAGAATCTTTTATATACACAGCGATTAAGAGTTACAATTACGCCTGGAAACACAATCAATCCAGTGTGAGTCTTAATTAGTGATCAGGTGCAAGCCAGCAAGAACCCAATATCTCCCCGCCACAGTTGCCATCTTGTCAAAACTCTCATCAAAAAACCTCACATACCCCTAAAACGAATCTACCTCCATGACATTGAGTGGCTTATTTCGAGGTAGGCATTCCGTGTTTGAGGTATATGGGGTTGTTTGGACGTGTGTAAGTTTCCATAAATTCGTAGTATTTGCGTAAATAAGTGGTATGTTGACTCCTTAAAACCCACAAAGTCTCTTTAAATCATATCGAATGTGTCATCGTTCATTTTAGTGTATACGGTGCATTTATTTTGTGTAGTGGTCCATTTGAAGGCTACCACTATATATCCTTCTTTCTAGACAGTATTAGATTCCAGAATTAATGTAATGTCTGCAAATACAATGTCCGGCTCTGTTGATTAAGTCTACAATGACCAAAATGTTTCAGTTGGTGTATTTATTTATTTGGACACATAAATATTGGTACAGGGGGGCACCAAATATATATGCGCCAAACAAAACAATGATAATTTGAAGAGAAGGAGAAAAGAAAAAAAAAGTAATGAACGTGGGGAATTATACAAATAAAAGAGAGAGGGAACAATGGTGGGGGAAACGGAAAGGTACAATCAGAAGAGATCTTTCAGTTAAGGAAGATACAACCACTTTTTATGAAGAAAGTAAAAGAAGGTTACAGCACGATCGCCACTGGCTTCTATTCTGAACAATATCTGATAACGTCTCTAGCCACTGCGTTACACCGTCTTTCGGACCCCAACCAGGGAGTCGTGAAGGACCAACAGAAGCTAGCCCTTTGCAGCTTTCTTTCATACCACGACACCATGTCATATACTGACCACCTCTCCGCTTTTTCCAACCAGTCCCAGAGTCGGCAAATAATGCACGACGAGGAATTCTCTGGGACGACATTCGTAGAACATGTCCAAGCCACCGAAGTCGGTGTTTCAAGATGGTGACACCAATTTCATTATCGTCTCTGTGACCGAACACTCGATGCCGAACCTCTGCATTACTGACATGGTGTTGCCACTGGATGCCAGCAATCCTTCGGAGACAGCGATGATCGAGCACAGAGAGTCGTCTAACATCCTCAACCCAGAGAGGCCAGGTTTCACAAGCATAGAGCAAAACTGCTCTCACCGTCGCGTTGTAGATCCGACCTTTTACAGCCAGACTAACATCACGAAGGCGTCAAAGATGGCCCAGATTGGCATAAGCCACTCTGGCTTTCACTATACGTGCATTGATCTCATCACTCACACCACCACCAGCACTTATGCAGCTACCTAGATACACGAACTTCTCGACTACTTCAATCTGCTCACCATCCAGAGTGAGTACAGGATTAGAATCCTGCCAGTCTTGTAGAAGAACTTTGCACTTCGAAGGTGCAAAGCACATACCATACCTCCGGACATTGATTGCCAACTGATTAAGTGCGGATTGCATGGCTTGGGCATTTTCGCACAGTAAGACAATATCATCCGCATACTCAAGGTCGAGAAGTCTTTCTCCAGGCAACAGATCCACACCACCGTTACTTACATCCGTCAGAGCTGTTTCCAGAATGTCATCGATGGCAAAGTTGAAGAGGAATGGTGAGATTGGGCAACCCTGCCTAACCCCACTGCTCGAATGGAATAGTGGAGAAAGGTGATTGTATGCCCTCACTCTGCCTGAGGTGTTTGTGTATAGGGCTTTTAGGATGTTAATAAACTTCTCAGGCACACCCTTCTTCAATAGACAATCCCAGAGAACAGTTCTGTCCAACGAATCGAAGGCAGCCCTGATGTCAAGAAACACTACAATTGTTGGCCTTTGATAAGTATGGCGGTGTTCTAACACTTGGCGGAGGGTGAAGATATGATCAATACATCCTCGACCAGAACGAAACCCAGCCTGCGCCTCGCGAGTCAATCCTTCTCGGGTTCTGAACAATCTACAAAGTATGATGGAAGCCAATAGCTTGGACGCAATCGGAAGTAGACTTATCCCCCGATAGTTGTTACAGGAACAACGTGAACCCTTTTTAAAGATAGGGACAACTATCGACTCATTCCATGACGTTGGTACACTCTCTAGTTCCCAGATCTTTGTAAACAACGTCGTCAGTCCCTTAGTCAAAAAGTCACCACCATCTTTAAAAAGAGCCGGAGGTAAGTCGTCTGGGCCCGGTGATTTGTAGCGTTTCAAGAGTTGGAGTTCCTCGCGGACTTCCGCCTCATTTGGTGGATCAGTCGTCACCGGCCACGGAGGGCAGGACAGTCTGACCGATGTTGCCGGAGCAGCAAGCCAGTTGAACTGCCCTTCGAAAAATTCTGTCCATCGTCCAAGACGTCGATGGATGTTAGTGATTGGCGTTCCGTCATCCTCGCAGATTGTTTCGCTCACACCAGACTTCTTGCTGCCAGTGGCTCGGATGAGTTGGAAGAGCTTCCGGTAATTACCAGATGCAGCAGCTTCTTCCAACTCACTGGCCAATGGTATCTTGTCGATCAGTTAAGTAGTCCTGTCTATGTTTATCCTAGAATTATGTAAGCTGGGCTTCTAGCAAACTTTTCTATACGTCCTTGAGACAGTCTTAACTGCCAAGAGACTGGGAAGACGCGACAATCAGTCCATTCTATAAATCAGAGGGTAGAGACTCAGTAACTATCGACCCATTAGTCTGTAGCGTGGTGTCGAGTTGAGCTGGACTATGAACACCGCTACCAGACTACTTGCCAATAGACCAATAAGATTCCGGTAGGCCAAAAATCAGAAGGCAGATGATGGCTGTAGTCGAGATATATTTGTTGGCAATCTCGTGGTATCGGAAGAATACCGAGATCGTGCCAAAGGAGTACAGGTGCGATCGGCAAGAAAAGATACGTGCGTAGTTGAAAACCGCGTAGAAGCAATGGAATACAATGGAAGACTAAAATGGCTGTTATTAGCACAGTTAAACAAACGAGCACAGTAAAACAGTCACTGGTACAATTGGTTATAATAATAATTGTTTTCATCGAACCAATCGCGTTCTGTTGACAAAAGTAGGTCACTACAGGAGCCCCTCGCTAGAAAGGGTTTACACTTTCGATAGTTAGCGGTATGATTCGTGGGATTGATCGGCAGAAGTGCGGTTGTAGAACGGAGGAAATTGGCGGAACAGGAAGTGATCGTTGATCCTCGAGTTGCCAACGAAGGTCTTTTGCGAAGAACGGTACCAGGAGAAGTGTGCTGTATTTGTTGGTCGAATAAGCATACCACACCAGAGTGGTTTGTATACAGGATCTGGTGATTTTGTTCGTAGGGATGTGAACCAGAAAACGCTGCAGACGTAGGACGAAACCACGTTGAGCCAAGAAACCGGACGCGACCATAACGACCAAGCGTATGCCAGGCGAATTCGAGACCAGATAATCGACTGAGTGCGTTGACCAGAGCGTGGGTGGCCAAACCAGCTTTCGCCAAGGTTGACTGAAGTCGACGTTATCAAATGGACGATGGTCGGAGGCGTGGGCTCAGGATACAGAAAAAAATCAAAAAAAGAAAAGTGTAGCATGCGTGTAGTATAGGAATAATCCTACACCGTATCCATTATTGACTGTGCGGTTAGTCGCGAAAGCGTACGGGTAATCGTACTCGGCGACCGGAACGTGAGACGGTAGTCTCGTTCGTGCTTCGTGAGCCTGCGATCTCATCCGAGGTCAAGGGCGGCGTGGTCTGCCGATCTGGACGTGAGACGGAAGTCTCGTCCGTAAATGGTGCAGATGACGCGTGCTGTTGACCGAGACGTGAGAACGAGGTCTCTGACATATCTAGCGTGGGATCCGAGGTAGACGTAGAGATCGCGCTAGAAGGTTTGATAGGTCTAGCATTGAGACGATCAATGTTGACGATCTCGACGCGGCCGTGTCGATCAACCTTGAAGGTCTTTTCGTGACGAGAGATCACGTGAAAAGGGCCTTCGTAAGGCTGATACAAAGGTTTGCGTACCGAATCTACTCGTATGAAAACATGTGAACAGGTAGATAACTCTCGAGGGAGAGCGACCTGTCGATGTTGTATTCGAGTTGACACCGGAGACAGCGTTCGCATAAATGCAGACAGTCGATGGACGTAGTCTGATTTACCGAAATCATTACTGCTCCGTGGTGTGAAGAATTCCCCAGGCAGACGCAATGTCGTGCCGTATACAAGTTCAGCGGCGGAACATTGAATATCTGCCTTCAAACTCGTTCTGATGCCTAAGAGAACGAGCGGTAAGGTTTCGTACCAATTGTCGTTTTCGTGTGCTCGGAGAGCACTTTTAAGTTGGCGATGAAACCGTTCGACTAAACCATTCGATGCTGGATGGTAGGCGGTGGTGCGTATGCGCTCCGTACCAAGCAGCCGGGTCAGTGAGGAGAATAATGCGGACTCAAATTGTTGTCCTCGGTCAGTCGTGACAGTCGAGGGACAACCGTACAATGCTATCCATCGTTCTACGAAGCGGTGAGCAACTGTCTCCGCCGTGATAGACGTGATGGGAATAGCTTCGGGCCATCTTGTAAAACGGTCAATGCACGTGAGTATGTGATCATACCCATGCGATGGTGGCAATGGTCCTACAATGTCTATATGAACGTGATCAAAGCGAGCATCAGGCGTAGCGAACGTGCCAATGGGGGCAGCTACGTGCCTGTGCACTTTTGATCGTTGACACTGTGAGCATTGTTTTACCCACATACGAACATCTTTATTCATGGACGGCCAGACGTATCGTGCAGCGATGAGACGTAATGTGGCTGCGATACCTGGATGAGACAATCCATGAAGGGCATCGAAGACGAGACGGCGATAGGTAGAGGGTACGATGGGTCGAGGAAGACCGGTAGAAATATCACATAGGATAGTACCTGAGCTAGTAGCGAGGAGTACTTCCTGACACTGAAGGAACGAAGATTGTACAGACAGGATCGTTTGCTTGCGCGGTGGCCATAGCAGGAAGATCGAGCACCTGTAAAGTAACTGCATTCGTCTGGATACGTGAAAGAGCATCGGCAACATAGTTCGACTCGCCTTTAATGTGACGAAGGTCTGTCGTGAACTGTGAGATATAGTCCAAATGTCTGCACTCTCGTGGTGAGTAGCGGTCAGACTTGGTATGCAGGGCATACGTTAAGGGCTTATGGTCGGTGAATAAGATGAATTGACGTCCTTCTACTGCGTGCCGGAAATGTTTGATGGCGCAGTAGGCTGCAAGCAGCTCGCGACCAAAAGCGCTATATCTCGTCTCCGTGTGAGTAAGGCGTCGTGAGAAAAATTCGAGGGGTTGCCAACTACCGGAGATATTCTGTTGCATGACGGCTCCTATAGCGAAGTCTGATGCATCAACCGCTATACTAAGCGTGGCTGATGGGTCAGGATGAGCGAGGAGTGTAACTTGAGCGAGAGCCGTTTTGGTCTCTGAGAATGCAGTACGTGCGGTATCGTTCAATTCTAATTTGCGTGGATTACCGCGTAGTAAATCGGTTAATGGTCGTAACCGTTCTGCCGCGTGAGGGATAAAACGTCGGTAGAAGTTAACCAAACCGAGAAAAGTCTTCAGTTCCTTGATTGAGGACGGCACGTTGTACTCCTTGATTGCTCGAATTTTGTCCCCGCAAGGCAGAATACCCTCTCGTCTGATGTGACCCAGAACTATTATTTCTGATTTACCCAATTCGCATTTCTTTGGGTTGACTACTATTCCATTATCCGAAAGACGTTGGAATAATAGCGTAAGGTGTCGATAATGTTCATCTACGTTTGATGATGCGATCAGCAGGTCATCAATATAGACGTGAACAAAATCCAAGTCTCGTACTATGTTATCGATAAACCTTTGGAAAGTTTGAGCAGCATTCCGTAATCCAAATGGCATTCGTAGGAACTCAAACAGACCGAACGGAGTCGTGATAGCAGTTTTTTTTGATGTCTGTTTTTTTTTTTTTTTTTTTTTTTTTTTTTTTTTTTTTTTTTTTTTTTTTTTTTTTTTTTTTTTTTTTTTTTTTTTTTTTTTTTTTTTTTTTTTTTTTTTTTTTTTTTTTTTTTTTTTTTTTTTTTTTTTTTTTTTTTTTTTTTTTTTTTTTTTTTTTTTTTTTTTTTTTTTTTTTTTTTTTTTTTTTTTTTTTTTTTTTTTTTTTTTTTTTTTTTTTTTTTTTTTTTTTTTTTTTTTTTTTTTTTTTTTTTTTTTTTTTTTTTTTTTTTTTTTTTTTTTTTTTTTTTTTTTTTTTTTTTTTTTTTTTTTTTTTTTTTTTTTTTTTTTTTTTTTTTTTTTTTTTTTTTTTAATTACCAAAAGCGTCTGGCTTTTTTTTTTTTTTTTTTTTTTTTTTTTTTTTTTTTTTTTTTTTTTTTTTTTTTTTTTTTTTTTTTTTTTTTTTTTTTTTTTTTTTTTTTTTTTTTTTTTTTTTTTTTTTTTTTTTTTTTTTTTTTTTTTGACAGACGAACATCTTTATTCATGGACGGCCAGACGTATCGTGCAGCGATGAGACGTAATGTGGCTGCGATACCTGGATGAGACAATCCATGAAGGGCATCGAAGACGAGACGGCGATAGGTAGAGGGTACGATGGGTCGAGGAAGACCGGTAGAAATATCACATAGGATAGTACCTGAGCTAGTAGCGAGGGGTACTTCCTGACACTGAAGGAACGAAGATTTTTTTTTTTTTGTACAGACAGGATCGTTTGCTTGCGCGGTGGCCATAGCAGGAAGATCGAGCACCGGTAAGTAACTGCATTCGTCTGGATACGTGAAAGAGCATCGGCAACATAGTTCGACTCGCCTTTAATGTGACGAAGGTCTGTCGTGAACTGTGAGATATAGTCCAAATGTCTGCACTCTCGTGGTGAGTAGCGGTCAGACTTGGTATGCAGGGCATACGTTAAGGGCTTATGGTCGGTGAATAAATGAATTGACGTCCTTCTACTGCGTGCCGGAAATGTTTGATGGCGCAGTAGGCTGCAAGCAGCTCGCGACCAAAAGCGCTATATCTCGTCTCCGTGGGAGTAAGGCGTCGTGAGAAAAATTCAAGCGGTTGCCAACTACCGGAGATATTCTGTTGCATAACGGCTCCTATAGCGAAATCTGATGCATCAACCGCTATACTAAGCGTGGCTGATGGGTCAGGATGAGCGAGAAGTGTAACTTGAGCGAGAGCCGTTTTGGTCTCTGAGAATGCAGTACGTGCGGTATCGTTCAATTCTAATTTGCGTGGATTACCGCGTAGTAAATCGGTTAATGGTCGTAACCGTTCTGCCGCGTGAGGGATAAAACGTCGGTAGAAGTTAACCAAACCGAGAAAAGTCTTCAGTTCCTTGATTGAGGACGGCACGTTGTACTCCTTGATTGCTCGAATTTTGTCCCCGCAAGGCAGAATACCCTCTTGTCTGATGATCTGACCCAGAAATATTATTTCTGATTTACCCAACTCACATTTCTCGGGGTTGACTACTATTCCATTATCCGAAAGACGTTGGAATAATAGCGTAAGGTGTCGATAATGTTCATCTACGTTTGATGATGCGATCAGCAGGTCATCAATATAGACGTGAACAAAATCCAAGTCTCGTACTATGTTATCGATAAACCTTTGGAAAGTTTGAGCAGCATTCCGTAATCCAAATGGCATTCGTAGGAACTCAAACAGACCGAACGGAGTCGTGATAGCAGTTTTTTTGATGTCTTCAAGAGCGACTGGGATCTGGTGATATGCTCGTACCAGATCGATTTTAGAAAAGATAGTCGTGCCCTTGAGCGATGCCGTGATGTCGTGTATGTGGGGGATGGGGTAGCTATCAAAGCGCGTAACTACGTTTAATGCTCTTTTTTTTTTTTTTTTTTTTCAACTAACCCCATCCTTTTTGCGCACCATGTGTAAAGGTGAGGCCCAAGGACTGTGAGAAGGACGAATAATACCGGCAGATAGCAAATTGTCAAACTCACGTTTAGCGAAGGCTAATTTGTCCGGTGCCAGTCGGCGTGGTCTTGCTGTGACTGGTGGTCCGCGGGTGACTATGTGGTGTACCACACGATTGGTCACCGATGAAATCTCCTCGAGTGGTTTAGTTATTCTGGGGAATTTCTCGAATAAAGCGTGGAATTTATCGTCACGCGAATAAAAAGTGCCGAGGATTCGGTACGCGTTTGTGTGAGCTTTAAAGCCCATGAATTTACTGTTCGACGAAGTATCGATTAGCTGCAGCCTACGTGAATCGACTAGCAATTCATAGTGCTGTAGGAAATCAATACCTAGTATGGCTGTGGGAACATTAGCAATGATGAACGTCCACAGATACCGTCGTCGGTTGCCCAGGTTGACCGCGAGTTGTCGTGTACCGTAGGTAGGAATGGCTGAGCCATTTGCAGCGCGTAGTCGAAGCATTGTAGCTTGTGACTTGATGCTACCTCGTGGTACGACAGAAACTTGGGCACCTGTATCCACTAGGTACCTAGCGTTTGTGCGATAATCGTGCACGTAAAATAAACGGCCAACCTGGGGGGCAGGGCCGGCGAGTACGGCCGCTTTTACTCGCCGGCTTTGGAGTTTCCCGCCTTGTATGAGCACGGGGCTCGACAACGGCGGGCACCAGATCCGAAGGATCGATGAAACCAGCACCAACCTGCACTCGCTTCCGAAGCCGCCTTTTGGCGTGGCTTGGAAGATGCCCTCGTTGGGCGAGTGTTGACGGCTTTTCGAGAGCGTGAGCGGACTCGAGGGACGTAGGGTTGGGGTACGTTACAACGATCTCGAAAACTAAGACGTGTGTGAATACACCCTTCCCTGTCACCTTGAGCCGAGGAGTGGCTGCCGTCGATATCGACTTTCGGACGCGACGTTGAGGCAACTACGTAGTTGTCTCGGTTGCCAGTCCTAGCTAGAATTTTGTCTGCTGTGAGGGCTACCTGTTTCAGTGGTGCGTCCTCGAGCAGGGCCGTAACTGTAGGTTGGATAAATGCTGGTAGAGATTCGAGCCACAGTTCTTTAACAATATCAGAATCGGCTGCCGTGGGTCCTGCAAGAGATTGCAGGCGCGTGAGGTGGTGGCTCGGTTTAGCATCACCCAGGGGGTGACATGCTAATAACGTCCTCAATCGTTCCTCCCTCGATGGGAGGAAATGCCTGAGGATCGCCTCCTTGAGACGATCGTAAACATTGGGCACATTGGAATTTAGGACAACCTCACGGACAGCTACCAAATGGTCTCCCGGTAAACATTCGAGAGCGTAAGTGTACTTCTGCCGTTGGCTTGTAATATGACGGGTCTCAAATTGAGACTCTATAGCAGCAAACCAAACTTCGGGATCGTGAGGAATAAAAGATACAGGTCGAAAGTGTATAACCTGTACGTCAGAGTCTATTACGTTAATACTATTCTTATCGTTATCCGTCATGTCAAATATATTATATATTAAAAATTAATATGAAAATATATGACAGACGTGGATAGATAAGCGATAGACTCACCAAAATTGACTTCTTTGGAAGGTTTGGTTGCGATTGCCAAGTGGTCGTAGATGTAGGTTCACCAGTTGCAGAAGATTTGACCGAAGTTGAGGCGTGTTCCAAAATTTGGCTCACCAAATGTAGCGTGGTGTCGAGTTGAGCTGGACTATGAACACCGCTACCAGACTACTTGCCAATAGACCAATAAGATTCCGGTAGGCCAAAAATCAGAAGGCAGATGATGGCTGTAGTCGGATATATTTGTTGGCAATCTCGTGGTATCGGAAGAATACCGAGATCGTGCCAAAGGAGTACAGGTGCGATCGGCAAGAAAAGATACGTGCGTAGTTGAAAACCGCGTAGAAGCAATGGAATACAATGGAAGACTAAAATGGCTGTTATTAGCACAGTTAAACAAACGAGCACAGTAAAACAGTCACTGGTACAATTGGTTATAATAATAATTGTTTTCATCGAACCAATCGCGTTCTGTTGACAAAAGTAGGTCACTACAAGTCTAACCAGTGTAGTCAAATTAGTAAAAAAAGATCATTCGGATGGCTTTCTCAAATTATGTGATAGAAAATGATTTTTTTAGTCATGAAACAACATAGTTTAGGAAAAGCCTTAACAGGGTGATCTAATACTGACCTACCATAAAGTAAATGATCTTTGTATATATATGTCTTTTCCTCCCATCTGAAACTGATCATGTGAAAGAACACCCAAGAAAGCTCAAAAACCAAGACCAAACAGTTCCCATTTGAAGTTTCGTTTCTTGCACCGAGTAGTAAATTACTGCAATTCACTACCAAAACACGTAAAATCAGAACCTGACGATATATTCAGAGCAATATTGGACCTTAAGCGTGTCTCAAATTGCATGGACCGATAAAGGTCGACTGACCACCCATCCTTACTACTGAAGATATAACTGATATGTATACCACTGATTAAAAATATCTTATTTTATGAGGTAAGCATTACGCTTTATTCTATACATTGTGTCTCTTTGCTGTAAATGGCATGACTCGGTGCAACGTTCAAGGACACGATTCATAATACAAGACAGTTCCTGAAGTGGTAAGATGAAAGTCCTTAATTGTCTGATTATTCTCAATATAAACCATCTCCTCTCAGGTTTCTGTTACCGAATTACTGCTATTGCTTGGTGTGCCTAGTTACCAAATCATACAATCTGGAGTTCTTTGTTTTGCCTGTATTAACTCTGATAATGCTATTTATTCATTAATTGCCCCTTTTTATCAACCTCACGGTTCCGTCTCATAACCCCTTCAACCCATCTGGTCTATATAAAACTTCCTTCATTTAACTGTATAATTCCTTAATACGTATTTTGTTCTGTTAATTATTTTTACGTCCATTTTCATAATAACCAGTGATTATGACTTCGCCTTGTAGTACATTTCCATCAGTGACAATTTTGGTTTTCATTTAATTATCAGCATCTATGATTGAAAAAACTGTTTGCAACAGATATTTGTTTTTAATCTGAATAAAATTGCAGCGAAAGTGTAGGGCGGTGTGTTTGTATATTGGCAAACGGTTTCCACTAGCAGTATGTACTGTAGCTGGTTTTGATGCGACTTTCCAATTGCTGCCATTCATAGGATGAGACGAAGGTAAAACCCATCCTAATACTCGTTTGCTCAGGTTATTGTTTCCGTGACACCTGTTTTTGACAGTGGTTCGGCCCTTATGGTTCAAAACCAGTGCTTAGGACCACTATTCAAACCATTTCTATTGAAACAGTTGGATTGATCTTGGCGATAGGCTTCTTTGCCATACCTACCATAACAATAGCTGACAGAAAACTCATTTCATCCACCCCACCTAGCCGTATAACAACTCTCATCCAAAATGACATCTTTCAAAAGTATGTATTGTCAATCGAAAGTGAAATGTCTGGATGCAGAAGTTTAAGAAGATCGAAGAGAAGAGAACAGGAACAGAGAGTAATTGGTGTGGAAACGTAGGAATAGTCATGTTTGAGACAATCGATTGACATTTTTCAAATGAAATATTTACTGTACGGTCCTCAGAGATTCTGTAATTTGGATTTTAAACACATTTGATTGTGCGCACTTATGTTCCCGCTCACTACAATACCACATAGTTCTGAGAAATTTCGTCTTCTTATTAGATTATCTAAATTTATCAAAGTGAGATTAACTGCTTTAAACTGTTTATCTTATGAAACTAGAAGATGGAATTTACTCAACTGATCAATATTAATTCATACACTTTTCATCCTTAAATATTCGGGATGTAATCCAACGACCAAAGCACAAAAATATGAAAAATGTATCTTTTCAATAAGTGACTACAAGTAAAAACATTTTTTATATCCTAAATTTGTAAACAGTTCACTGTAATCAAGGGAAACAAATGAGATGATTGTCGTTAAACTCACTAGAATAATACAAATGAGATCAATAAATTGAAAAACTTTACTGGGTATCTTGGAAATATTGTTGATTAAAAGGTATAGATAACAATGATTAGGTTTATTTAAACTCACATTCTATATGATGAATACAACAATAACAATTCATCAGTAATGGATTGTGGAGATTGTTTGGGGTTTTATCGTGAACATTAACCAATTATGTACTCAACCGTTTTGTCCTGTTATGGGACACCTCAGCGGTGCACATCCACGATTTCGGATGTGGGACATCCGATTCCACACGAAAGTTTAATCTCTACAACACTGAGTCAGTATACAACGGTGCTAATGTCTAGCTTCAGTCAATCCACAATGACATACCACCATCTTCCATTGTCTTCCATGAGTAACTACCTCACACCTGATGAGACTGTATTCAAATCTATTCTGAAAGCAGTCAAGCACAAAAACGACACAGTCAAAATGGCTCTCCACACAAAATATATGTTAACGAATAAAATGTCAGTCACTTTACTGGTAACTAGTTGAACCAACATGATACAAGAAAAAAGAGTAAATTCTAATTACTCTTAAGCAATAAAGTTGGAATACAACAATTTCACAATAAGCTTGAAAAATAGACAAGGAATTCAGGAGACGAAAATAAGTGGAAATATCGAAATGAAAGTATAGACTAAAGGGATAAATCATTAGTTTCAACAAAGGAAATATCATTCGTCTGAATGATGAAATACATCTGTGAACTATATAAACAAGGATGAATGGTGGCTAGCATTGGAATCCAGGACTCGCATTTCGTGTCATTATGGGACTCGTGAACTAGATGTACCTGCATCTCAGAGTTGATGTTCACTGTGGGACTGGAACCCAGTACGTTCGCATTAAACACCAATACTTTACCCACTTAGCTACTGAGTCCTGATAGCCTCCTGCTTGTTTAGTGGGGTGAGGTTTAAATTCATTTGGTATTATTTGCTTGTATCTTCCCATTCATAATTAGGACTGCAATTAATCAGCCTCTCATTGAAATATGTGCATCCTGTGCTGCAATATCGAAGTAATCCACACAGGATGCATAAATGCCAATAAGAGAGAGTGATTAATTTTAGTCCTAAACATCAATCGGAAGATACAAGCAAACAATACCAAGTGAATCGCACCTCTAAGCTAGTTACAGCTATTAAGTATTATGATGCAGTACACATAAATTAACTCACTAAAAGAACGAACTGATGACACTAATTATTATATAAACGTCAATTTATTTAAATGTAATAAACAATATAAGTAAAATGTATGAAGTGAAGTTTAAATTCACTTGGTGTTGTTTACTTGTATCTTCTGATTGATGTTCAAGACTCAGTAGCCATATGGATAACGTGATGCCATTTGAAGCGAACGATACTGAATTCGAGTCCATGAATAAACATCCTCGCTGACGAATCCCAAATAGGACGAAACGTACGTCTTGGATTTCACTACTAGTCACCATCAATCTTTACTTATAATAATAATAATACTTATAACTTAATGTATTATCCAAGTGGTTCGCACAGGATGCACATCTACCAATAAGAAAGATTGATCAATTTCAGCATTAAACATCAATAGGAAGATACAAGCAAACAAAATCAAATGAATTTAAATATTATTGATTTTTGAATATCATATAAAAAATAAAAATCAATATTTAAATTGAGTGACCTTCAAGTATTAATCAATAAAATTATCCCATTCAAATATATATATATATATATATATATATATATATATATATATATATACAATTTTTGTGTTTGTGTGCGCATGTGCGTGCGTGCATGTGTGTGTGTGCTAAATTCATAATAACCATGACAACAACAACAAATCAAAAAAGATTAAAACAACAATTCATTATAAAATTTTATATTATTTTATTATTATTAAATGATATTTATTTATATAAATATTTATATATAAATATTCCAATGACATCATTAAAATTAAGAAAACTATTTAATTTACCAATTTATATGAAAGAATTAAAATTAATACAATTTTCTAATTGGACAAGTGATTGGTCAAATGAACTAAGTTGGGAATATTTAAAAATGTCAAATTATGAATTACCATTATATATTAAAGAAGGATATTGGATACCGAATTCATTTGAGTAAGTAAATTTGTTTGTTTGTTTGTTTGTTGTTGATTCATTCATTCATTTTGTATATCTCAATCAGCTTCGTATGCCTGAACACCGATTACCACGACGGGCAATACTAACCGGTATTAGGGATGATTGGAAGAAAGTTAGGGGCGGCCAAACCAAAACGTGGCATCAGTGCTTGAAATCACTAACTTCTGGTCTGAGCCATGTTGGTAGATGCAGACTACTTGGTTGGTGTCCGCGTGACTATCGTAACCAATGGTTGGAGACTCTCGGTGACATGGCTCAGAATCGATCACAATGGCGTTGGTGTATACACTCTCTGTCTTCCTTTAAACTAAGAGATTACAATTACTTCATATCTTTCTTTCTACCAACTAATTCTTTCTTCCTGTACTATCTCCTTATACACAATCTTTCTTCTACATATTACCACCACTGAATTAACTACTTCTATGAATCCGGCGTTGATCTTGTTGTGCTGATGAGGTGTGGCAACTTGGACTGATGCATATATTTGCCTGGTCGTACGTTGAAGCTGACTGACTGACTATCTTAATCATGTGAGATTTGAGTAGTAAACTGAGATTTAATCTCTAATTAGATCGGACAAATGACAAATGATCCTAATTATTGTTGTCATAGAGTCAACATCATTAGTTCTAATCTGTGATCAGTTGATATGTACACGCACTGAACAAGGTGATCATTAAAATCTTATGAACAAATATCAAAATGATTAGAAGACAGTGGGGTGTGGTGTTTCTGTTGATATTGTAGTATTTTGTGTGCAATGCTCTTGTATTGACATGTTACATACGGATTCTGTGACTGTTATGTGTGATAGTGCATTTGCTCACAATCATTTAGTCGAGCATTCAGTCATTCAATTATGTTTATGCCCCAAATGTGATGAAACTTTAGTGGCCATATATCTGACTCCAGTTAGATCATTTCTGACTTTTATTGAAAGTTAGATATGGCCAATCCTCGTATGTAATCATCGATTTAAACCACATTGGTGAATAACGGGATTAAATAAGTGAAATACGAGAATGAAGTTTAAATGAGTATATTTCATACAGTCTATGATCTGAACAGAAAATCGGAGAAACGAAGTGAAATGACACGCAGTGGAGAAGACGTGTGAGACAACTCGATTTAACCAAGCGTTAATCAATATTTATAGCCAGATAAAAATAGGTTACAGACATGTGATGAATAGGATAAGAAGTGAACATGTATACGCTTACATAAAAACAGTCAAAGTTGATAAGCGAATAATTAATAAGATCAGAACGTGACTCAAGAAGAATGAATAGATTGACCTGTCCAGAAGCGAGAAGAAGTTGTGTAGCCTTAACACAGTAACCGACACTACAAGGTATTTAGGGTTTTCTCTTTTGTTTTTATACAAGTTTTATCTAATATCATAGTAGAAATGGTTTGTGGTAGTGATTTACGGAAAATATAAATTAAACTAAGTAATAGTGAGTAACTGTATCAAGTTCTACGATGATAGGAGACAAATAGAAACAAGAAAGTTGAGCATTAAAAGTAGAAATTATCACCCGAAAAAAAATGTTCAGTGAGTATACAGGAAACGAAGATAAACTGTTATGAATGCTATAAAAGTACAACAACAATAATACGTGGATTAAATTTCACAGATCTATATACATACTAAAAATTATCATACAACGATGATTAACAATGATATAAGTTACTTGATATTAGTGAGTAGTAGAACTAACACACATGGATGAAAACAGAATCAACAGCAGGAACTGCTTCACTCGTGACCTCAGTCAGTCAGTCAGCTTCAACGTACGACCAGGCAAATATATGCATCAGTCCAAGTTGCCACACCTCATCAGCACAACAAGATCAACGCCGGATTCATAGAAGTAGTTAATTCAGTGGTGGTAATATGTAGAAGAAAGATTGTGTATAAGGAGATAGTACAGGAAGAAAGAATTAGTTGGTAGAAAGAAAGATATGAAGTAATTGTAATCTCTTAGTTTAAAGGAAGACAGAGAGTGTATACACCAACGCCATTGTGATCGATTCTGAGCCATGTCACCGAGAGTCTCCAACCATTGGTTACGATAGTCACGCGGACACCAACCAAGTAGTCTGCATCTACCAACATGGCTCAGACCAGAAGTTAGTGATTTCAAGCACTGATGCCACGTTTTGGTTTGGCCGCCCCTAACTTTCTTCCAATTATCCCCAAAACCGGTTAACATTGCTTACTTACATACTCCTGTTACTCCTCGTGAAGGAGCATAGGCCGCTCACCAGCATTCTCCATTCAACCCTGTCCTGGGCATTCCTTTCCAGCTCTTTCCAGTTGTCATTCATCCATTTCACGTCTGCTTCTATTTCCCGACGTAATGTGTTCTTTGGCCTTCCTCTTTTCCTCTTCCCTTCAGGATTCCAAGTTATCGCTTGTCTCGTAATGCAGTTTGATGATTTCCTCAATGTATGTCCTATCCATTTCCATCGTCTTTTCCTAATTTCCTCTTCAGCTGGAAG
Source organism: Schistosoma spindalis (assembly GCA_946903255.1). Lineage (NCBI taxonomy): Eukaryota > Metazoa > Platyhelminthes > Trematoda > Strigeidida > Schistosomatidae > Schistosoma > Schistosoma spindalis. The sequence goes on along the minus strand of OX336419.1, from coordinate 16,509,457 downwards.
CTGGTTGGTTCTCTCCCACAAAAGGCTGTTGCTGATGGTATCCGGCCAATAGATGTTGAGTATCTGGCGTAGACAGCTATTGATAAATACTTGTACCTTCTTGATGGTGGTTGTTGTAGTTCTCCAAGTTTTAGCTCCATACAGTAGAACTGCCTTGACGTTGGAGTTGAAGATTCTGACTTTGATATTGGTTGAAAGTTGTTTTGAGTTCCAAATGTTCTTCAATTGAAGGAATGCTGTCCTTGCTTTGCCAATCCTTGCATTTACGTCTGCGTCTGATCCTCCCTGTTCATCGACGATGCTTCTCAGGTATGTGAAGGATTTTACATTTTCCAGAGTGTTGCCATCAAGAGTGATTGGACTGCTGTTCTCCGTGTTGTATTTGAGGACCTTGGTTTTCCCTTTGTGTATGTTGATGCCTACTGATGCAGAGACTGCTGCTATGCTGGCTGTCTTTATCTGCATTTGTTCGTGTGTATGCGATAGGAGGGCTAGGTCATCTGCGAAGTCCAAATAATCCATTTGGTTCTGAGCTATCGATTGTATGCCATGTTTTCCCTCAGATGTCGAGGTCTTCATAATCCAGTCGACCACCAGATGAAAGAGGAAGGGAGAGAGTAGACAGCCTTGTCTGACTCCTGTCCTTACTTGGAATCTATATGTCGGCTGTCCTCCATGCACTACTGATATATATTGTGGGCCGCCGAGTAGAGGGCAGTGAATTTCGATCGGATCAAGGACGCGTAAAACACGTGCGAGCGACCTAGAGTTCTGATTGGCCCTGCTTTCCGCCTAGCCCAGCCAGTTAAGTCCAGAACGCCAATCTCAGCCTCTGCAATACGAATCTTATATTTCAAACATACTGAGTTTATATACCAATCAAAGTACTCTGCCCATCTGTTCCGCTGTTGTTGAATCTCAGTGATTGGTCTTCTTTGTCTTTGACTGGTCTCTCTGGTTTACTATATTTCCCTGCTAGTTTCTTCGTTGTATCGTAAAGCTGTCCCATATTTCGTTCTCTTGCAGCTTTTTCCGCCGTCTTTGCTAGTTCTTCCACATATTTCTGTTTGTCGGCTCTAATGCTCTTCTTTACTTGCTTGTTTGCTTCTATGTATTCAGCTTGTGCTTGGACTTTCTCTGCTCGTGTTTGGCTGTTGTTAATTGTTGTCTTCTTGCTCTTCCTTTCTTTGCACATCGTGCTAATCGGTGTTCAGGCATACGTAACACGTGGCTCAGCCATCTCAGTCTATGAAGATTTACAACCTTATCAACTGATTTACCATCATTCCCTAATACCCTTTGTCTAACTTCACTATTACTTACCCGGTGATCCTAGCAGATACGAGCAATATTTCTAAGACAATATGGTCAAACACTAGTAGCTTACGAGTATCTTCAACTCTTAATGGTCACGTTTTGCAGCCGTAAACTTGAACAGAACGAACTGCTGCACAGTATACTCGGCGGAGATCTCGCCTTCGCCATAGGTGGCATAAGTTGACAAAAGCTAAACGAGCTTTCTGAATCCTTGAAGGCATTATCACTAAATCTCGGCTTTTCATTAAAATTTTAGAAAATCAACTCGAATTTATCTTTTTATTAGTAATCACAGTAATACAGTGATTGAATGATGAGTTCAATATTATGTAGCTTGGTGCCATTGTACACTGATTATAAGTTTCATTTGAATAAATCTTTATAAAAAAACCACCTAACTGTTATAAAATGTGGTTTTGTGCCCTTAATTCTTTGTTTTTCACTCCGTCGCCAATTGTTATAACATGTGCCTTGTGCCCCTATTAATATATAACGTAATGATATCGCCAATTAGAGAGCAATGAATTATCGATCGGACCCATGAAGCATAAAACACGTACGAACAGTCTAGAGCTCTCATCGGTCCTGTTTCCTGCCCAGCCCAGCCAGTGAAGTCCAGAACACCAATCTCAGCCTCTGCGATATAAATCATGTATTTCAAACACACTTGGATTTTATACAAACCAAACAGACCGCATCATACCATCTAATAGGAAACAACATTTGTACAAGAATTAGCCAAATGTGGCTGTGAATGTGGGAGATAGTAATTGATAGATTGGGCATAACTCAAGAGTCGTAAATCGTATCATAATAGTTCATAGGTCAAAATAAAGCTTATGATAAGAGGAACACGAATATGAATAGTTTAATTACATAACAATTATACAATAAGAAATATATGCATAGTATTAAACTATAACTAGTTCTAAACAGTTACCATTGATTATTCTCATTCGAATAATAATACTAACTTACCAACTTATTCACTTCATATTAGGATAAATATTATTTTTATTATAAATTTATATTGATATATTATATTAGAACAATTTGTACACCAGAAGCAACTCATAAAAGTTTTATTGATATAATCTATGAATTTACACAAGAAGATTATGAGAAAAGTGATTCTATTTCAATAAGAAATTTATTTACTCGTACTGGGAAATATTATGATAGAGGATATTTAATTATCCTTTCATTTCTAATCAATATATGTCAATGTTTACGTAAACGTGTAAGTCTATTATGGATCAATTTTATTGTTTGTTTATATTGTATTCTATTGTATAACTTAAGTATAGTCTATAGGGAAGTTTAATCTTTAAGGTAAAATAGAATAGATACATATTATTAAATATCTCCTTGATACAGAACATCAGGTCGATACTCTATAATCATTCAAGGTGATTAGTAAGCAGACAGACTTCAGTCCTTTAAAGTTTGCTGAAGCCGTTGTTATCAAACGTCGTAAACTTGATTTATGTGTTCAAAAGGAGATGGTTATTAATCATTCCTTACCTTGGTGACTAATATTCCTTCGTTGTATCTTAATATATATTCTTTTTCTTTAAACTCTTTCTTGCATTTATCACATCATTTAATTTTATTCAAACTATTCTCCAAATTGATAAACTTATTTTATCATCTGAACTCTACCCACTTTATTCCTATTAATGTTTAGTTGTTTTTAGCCATTTGAACTGTTGTCAAACCATCCGATCAACGTGGGTGGTAGAAAACCAGGGTCATCGATAGCGAAACATATAATTGAAACGAGGCACAAAATTGATATTAATACAGCTTTTAAAACGTTGTATAAAAATTGTCAAGGACGAATTCTTAAGTTTATAGAAGCCTTGGCTATTCGTAAATTTAAGCCCCCTTTATGTATACAAAAACAATTTGTCGTAACCTTGAATTTACCTTGGTAATCCTTGAGTCATTCTATGGCCTAGGATAATGTGACAATTTCTTATCCTTTCTCTCCCCTTTGTTATTTTTGTTTGTACTTTAACTTTCATGTAATTGACCTTTATTAATTTTCATATAAAATGCCCTGACAAGTATATGTGTGACCAGATTGTTCGAAATGTATAGCGCAAATACATCACATTTTTCAGATCAACTCCGTCTTCTCATTGTTCTATCGAAACAATCAATGTTGTAGAATGTTCTTTTACATAAGGTATATATATTTACAATATTCACTGTCGCTCGATTTCTTGGATTAGTTGAAGTTAGACATTAACACCATTGGATGCCAGCCGGTTCAGTGGTCTAGTTGGTTGAGCGCCTGGAGCGGGACTGATAGGTCCTGAGTTTGAATTCCGCGGGGCGGGGTCGTGGGTGCGCACTGCTGAGGAGTCCCGCAATAGGGCGAAACGGTCATCCAGTGTTCCCAGGCTTTCCATGGTGGTCTAGCTTCAATTGACTAACGATCTCAATTACTGAAATATTCAGTTTATTCAATTTCTTTACACCTTTGCTATACTACACTAATATGTCTTTAATATAACTTCCAACTAAATCCTCTCATGTAAGTCATTTAAACCCATAATGTAATTATGAAAATGAAAGTATAGTTCGTAGCTGGATCATCTAGCCTAATTAGTCGGCTACTAATGTTTAAAACTAGTTTTTAATTTAGGTTTTCCTCTATAAAATCACGTTAAAATTCAAACAAACCACTTTATTAGCAAAAGTTCACCACTGCATCCACTTATTTATAAAGGGGTTTTCGTCACAGATTGAGGTCAGCTGATATATCATGGAAAAAGAAGGACCACTGTGAAATTATTTCGTCCTAGTACAGAAATTATGGGCAGTGTATAACCAGAAATCTTCTAACACTTATTGGTCAACAGATCACTCACTGCCTGAGTAACCTAAAGGTCCTGGGGTACTATCTACGCTAGGGTCATCGATGTTCACTGTTGATAAGACTCATACTAGAAAATAATGAAGGTAATATCATGAACCAAAATTCAGGTGCGAAATTACAGAATGTCTTCTTGACATAAGAAAAACACACATTAAATAATCTATTCGCCCATCTTCCATCGTTGTCCTATACATTCTTCATGATTCTTCATATTATATTTTTATTCCAAATCCTTTCTGTTTCCCTTCCGGTTCTCTTTAATTCAATCTTTTCCATCCTCTTGTAGTGACCTACTTTTATCAGGAGAACGCGATTGGTGTAATGGAAACAATTATTATTATAATCAATTGTATCAGTGATTGTTTTATTGTACTTGTTTGTTTAACTGTACTAAAGACATTCTTTCTTCCGTTGATTGTGACCTTGCACGAACTTACGTTTGCTCAGTAGTTCCACTTGTACTCCTTTGACACGATCTCGGTATTATTTCGAAACCATGAGATCGCAAACAAATACATCTCGACTACAGCCATCAACTGCCTTCTGATATTTGGCCTACGGAGGGATCTAACCTGTTAACTGGCACGTAGTCTTCTTGTAGTGGTGATCATAGTCAAACGTGACTTGACGTCACACTAAACTCTTTTGTCAAGCATTCCACCGCTGACCGGTGTTACATACTACTTATATCTGTTAACATAAGTAACATACACCACAATATCACAGGTAATCTTAATTTGTAACGATAATTGCCTATATTTTCAACTTATTTTTACAGACTATTTCATCAAACTATTCATATTTATTTATCTACTATTCTAGCATACGAATTTACATTGTCCAAATCCTTGTGCTAAACCAAATGTCTGTCATGATGATATGAATAGTAACGGTTTGTGTATGATAATATCAAATGATGAACTTTTGAATAGTATACCAATGAATATACGAAACAGACTGGGATCAGTCTATGCTTATGATTATGAATGTGTATGTATAGATGATTACACTTTCAATCATACATTAAAGAAGTGTGTACCAATCAGAAAACATTGTGATCCTTCAATGTGAGTTTTTTGTTTTCTTGTTCATTATCTCTGTATAGCTTTATATGCTTGTTTTTTGTGTATAATTTTATGTCACAACTAAGATACATCATTGATCTTGTATATTATTATTATCAATTAAATGTTATCAGGATGGGGATTTGTGGAGATAGTAGTAATTTTAATGGTTGAATTCATGAGTCAATCTAAGCTAGACCATCACTGACAACGTGGAAGCACAGGACGGCTGTTTCGTCCTAGTATAGGACTCTTCACCAGTGCACATCCACAAACCTGCATGCGGCTAAGTGGTCTAGAGTTTAAGCATACATGTACGAAACTGAAGGTCCTGGCTTTGAACCCCGCTTGAGGTATCATGGGTGCGTACAGCTGGAGAGTCTTATACTAGGACGGGACGGCCGTCTAGTGCTTCTAGGTTTTCAATGGTGGTCTAGCCTTAACTGACTCATGAATTCAACTATTAAAATTAAATGTTAATTAGAATCAAACTAATGCCACAGTCTCTGTTGATATATTTCTGATTGGTTTTGTACTATTTTGTATACATCAGTAAGGCATATCAACAATTTTTAGAGTTGATTGTCTCTTAGAGAATTCAATGTTGAAGACGATGATTCAAGTAATGACCTATTCAGATTATGATTTTATTCCCGAGTGACTTAAATAATGTTAAAGTAACTTGTTTATTAAGTGGCTATTAGGATAATGTTGTTGAATGTATCCTGATTTCGAAGAGATATCATAGGTGATTCACTTGCTTACGACTTCTTTGAATCAAACAATTATTAAAGTTAATTATAGTAGATAATGACACGATTACTCAATATGTTCCATATATTAATGGCATATAAATTATTGAGTTTGTTCTTAACATGAATGTAAATTACCTCCTCTCAATTATATTGAATTGCATACATTTGTGCATGGTTACAGAATAGGAAAATTGTATTAAAGTTAGTATTTGGAGTCGTCAATAATTCCTTAGGAATGTTTTGAGAAGCCATTAAAAATGATGGTAATATTTGGGTCAATCATTCTTCTCTAATAACGTCAAATAGAAATTTAGAAAATCGCTGATTACGTATTCTTTGAGATGATGGGGAAGATTTGTAGCTCGGATGGATGATTTTGATGGAGTTTTGTTCTCTGAGCTGGATGGTTTAGTCGTGGAGCTGTCATCATTCTTCTGAGCGGCATCATCAGCACAAACTTCTATCTGAGGTTGTATGTATTCTTTATTCTAATTGAACAATTTCTGAATTAACTAACGATTGTGATATTTTTCTCAGAGGTGTCGAAAAATCCCATGGTGACGTATAATCCTATAAACGAACTTGTTTTTCGTACGCAAACTAAATTTTTAAACAAATCTTTCATTTTGATCGAGATCATGAACTGATTGATGTCAGACAGTCATTGAAAACATTAATCGCTTCATGATCTCAATTAAAAACTAAATAATCTTCACAACTCCATACTGATAAAGCTTTCATTGTTCTTCCTACTGTATGTTTTCTGATCAAGGTTTTTCTGTGGATGAGGAAGAGGTTAAACTATTGTTGTTTAAGTGTTTAAGAAAAAGACACATTGAATAGTACTAATACACACAATAGCTTAAATAACTCAATATTGTGTAAAACTATCACCAGCCTAATACACATTTACTTTTGTCCAAAATCATACCGTCTTTTTAAATTAGCGTACAGTAATAAAGTAGCCAAATATGATTGTCTAATGATCATCAATAACCGGTGAAATATGTATTTGATTATTGATTGAAATTTTATGAAAATTTACAATCAATCCCTTGGGTTAATCAATTCTAGGCGGCCTGGTTGAATATCTGGGCTACCTGTTCATGTTATCTGGATATTTCAACAGGTTATCTGTTTTCTGGTTTGTTTTAACACATCATTATGCCTATTAGTCCCATAACCTATTCAGGTGCGTTTGTGAAAAGTTTACAACATTTCGCTGTACAAGTTACAGAAGGTCCCGATTAGGCATATCGTGGTTGCTGACAATATGCATCGAAAAGGATTTACATTATTCAAATGTCGATTCCTGAACTGCTAAAATCTAACTAACGATCACCCAATATTTATTACAAAGGTCGATCGAGAAATTAGGAAAGGAAACTTGTTGAAATACTTTATGTTGAGAATTCTATATTGTACCGGAAATATAACTCTGTTTTATGTTATAGTCCGTTTTAATTATAACGTACACTTACTACGGTCTACAAAATCCACAATACAAATGAGTTGCCATCAGCTGTTATATCGAATAAAATGTATACAAATCATAAGTGGGTGAGACTATAACTTATGGACGACCTTTAAGCGACTCAAGACTGACCTTGAGGGTGTCCACTTAAAATCTAGGATCAACTATGGATTATAAACCTGTGTGAGGAATTATAATTATGATTTACAGTTGGTATTTAAGGTTAAGAATTAGATTTCGAGTTTTCATCACGAACTGATATCAGCTATAATGCCAAAACTCATTTTAACCAAATGGATAAGTGTATTTCGCTCCAAAATCCAAGACCTCTTTTTCTTTTACCTGATTGGTTCGTTCATAAATTATAGTCTCGCCCATAAGTGTATATAGATCTATCCTTCTGATTCTAATAAGAGCAGATAGACAGACCCTAAGACTAGTCAGATGTATAACTTGCTCTCTCTAGTAGCACACTTTGTTTAATCTTAAGATTATAAGTGAGTTCAAACAACTTATATGTCCATACTTGTTCAGCCTACTAAACTGACCGATAATATCGAATGAAGAATGGACAGAATTACAAGTTGGTTAACTTTGATCATTCTCTTGATCGTTAAATAATATCGTACTGATCTTGTAGGTTCTCCAGTTAATGTCATTTCATGAAGAAAGATTGTTTATATAAAGATCAGAGTCATGATTAAACGAACCATGAACGAAGCTATGAAACTATGTAACATTTCATTTGCATATATTTTATTTAATGTATCCATATTCATTTAACTGTTATTGTTATTTCAATGGTTAAGATCATGAGACTGATAGGTCCTGGGTTCGAATCTCGCAAGGGGCGAGATTGTGGATGCGCACTACTGAGGATTCCCGCAATGGGACGAAATGGCCATCCAGTGCTTTCAGGTTTTCCATGATGGTTTAACTTCAAATGACTCATGATCTTAACCATTGAAATTACTATGATATCCATAAAACCCTTCTGATATTATTATTATGTTTGTTTCCAGTTGTCTAAATAATGGAGAATGTGAATATCTACCAGAAGAAGAACGAATTATTCCTAATATTGAATTTATTTGTAAATGTCCACCTGCATGGAAAGGATTATCATGTGAAGTAATGTAAACATTCATGTTACATTGATTTTATAAACATTCTATTAACAAATCCCAAATATAAATTGTTCTTGAAATAGGATTGCTACAGCATGTAACGTGTGGAAATCCTCAGTAGTGAGTGTTAGCAATCCTACTAGGAGTCAAACACAAGAACTACATAGCTTATGGAGAGCTTCTAACCTTCAAACCACCGAATTTATCAGGCGCCTGAGAAGAGGTCTCAATATCTTGGGTACACTTTCAGATGGGGGTAGAGATTATGCTTCTTAGTATTCACTGCTTGTTTAGCTAAGATCATTAAGTAATGCAAAAACCACAGAGTCAACAATCTTCATAATGCCTTATACTACTAAATGAAAATTATTCTCATAAAATATTTAACTTATTTTTTTAGGAACCAAGAAATCCTTGTTTAGAAACACATAGACTATGTGGACAACATTCTTGTTTTCGTGATCCAACTAATTTAAAACTTGGTTATCGATGTCAATGTCCAATTGGATTTAAAGCAATCAGTACAACTAATCCACAATGTATTAATATAAATGAATGTTTAGAATATACAAATGATGATATTTGTTTAAATGGTGGAATTTGTATTGATAAAGAACCATATTCAATTATTGAACATGGTGGAACAGAAGTAACCTATGGATTTCAGTAAGCTGAAATATTAATTATTTAAATTCACTTGGTATTGTTTGTTTGAATCTTCCCATTGTTATTTAGGACTACAATTGATCAGTCTCTTATCAGCATATATGCATACTGTGCGTATTGCCTCGATATAGCTTTAATTCACGAGCATTATATATAAAGATGGATAGTGGTTAGCAATGGAATCCAGGACACACGTTTCGCCCTATTTGGGACTCGTCAGGTAGATGTACCTGCATCTCAAAGTTGCTGTTCATTCTGGGACTCGAACTCAACTCTGATAAGTACATAACAGCAACAACTCGCCAAGTATAATTATTGGTTAATCAGTTACAAAAGTGCTGACAAAGCCAATTTTCTAGTTATAACACTTATAATTTTCTTAAAAGGGATCTCTACTGAAAAACAATATGTATTTAGAGGGGAAGGAAGGTTGAATGAAACCTTTTGATCTTGTGTTTTGATCAATTACATTCAACTCCTAGTATTATTATTACTATAGCGATTATACAACACTTTAACATTCATTTTTTTCTAAATAGTTCTATTATTAGACAAAAACAATTTACATTTAAATCCTTTGATTCTCCCGTTTCATTCTTTGCATCACTATAATTCAGTACATAGTAGGACTGGATTTCTAATCAAACCTAGAAATTCATCCTTGAGCACTTAATTCTTTCTGTCAATAAGTCAATCGAAAACATGGGTATTTCCTTTGAAATCTGTGAGTAATCATAAATAGGCCAGAAATATAATCCAGAAACTTCAGCTGTCAAGGAGAGCATCACCTTTAGGCTATTGAGTATTGAACGAGTTTTGTTTACTCATTGTTGAGGAGTCTCATACTAGAATGACACAGATATCTAATATTTACTGGCTTTCGAAGGTATTCTCATTGTTGTCGGTCGGTAATGACAACCATCTATGAATTGAATTGAACTGTATAAAACTCCTTATCTAAACTATGATTTATTACATTTATAAGGTGTATATGTCAAAATGGTTATTCTGGACAACGTTGTGAACGTAGGCCACCGCCATTGGAATGGACTATATGGTCTGCATGGACAGATTGTTCAGTCAAATGTGGTATTGGTGTGCATAAACGTTTTCGTAATTGTTCGTTACCTAATCGTTGTATTGGATCATATGTACAAATTAGTAAATGTCAGGGTCACATATTATTTTGTGAAAATGAAGAGATTAATGAATTAATTCAATCAGGATCAAAAATCATAAAAAGTGTAAGTAAAAATTCTGTTATTTATTTGTATGAGTTAGTGTATTCTCAATTGTCTGATTTACTATTTCATTAATTGATGGACTAACTCATAAACTGAATGATCAATAGTCAAACGGATAGACTGATTGATTGACTGACAGTCAATCAATCAATCAAACATAACCAATTTAGAACCTGATACAAATGTATATCGGTCCAAATCTCCACACTAGATTAGTATATCATAATAAAGTTATCAAGACAAAATCCCAGAATGGTAAAAGTTTCAATAGTATCAGTACAGTTTATAAAGATTAGGTATAGAAAGAAAAAAAAGTATATGGATATTTTGGGGCTCAAATTCTAATGGAAGACAAAGATTGAATGCATTTGTGTTACTGAGTATGATTCTAAGCTATGTCATAACTGCCATCAATTAGTCACTGAGCAAATCATCAGAGCCTGTTTAATTTTATTGCTAAATTTCAGTCTGTAGTTGATGTCCCCTTCCCTTCACGCAATATTTGCAAATATATCCTCTCAACAGAAAAGATACATTAATAACTATGAGTGATATGACCGGGATTAGAAAGTAAAATTACATTTAATAGTTGAATTCATGAGTCAATTGAAGCTAGACCACCATAGAAGACTTGGAAACACTGGACGACCATTTCGTCCTAGCAGTACACATCCACTATCCCATTCGTGGGATTCTAACCCAGGACCTATCGGTCCTATGCACGAACGCTTAACCTCTAGACCAATGAACCGGAATCTAACGGTGTTAATGTCCAACTTCAACCAATTCACTAAATTACATTTCTTCTACTCATTGTGATACTTGATCAACATTATTTCCGTTTTTTTTAATTCAACATAATGGTTATTCAGAGTAATATTTGTTTTGTTTTTCGATTATGATAATTTATTCAGTATAATATTAATTTATTTCAATGTGAAGTTGATTCAAGATACGATATTCTTGTATTAAATCAACATCAACTAGGCTCAGTATGACATGCAGCATGTGAATTTGTTAGAACTTTGGGTATTTTTCATAGATGTGATTTCGTCCTTCTAATTAATAATCGAAATGGGTGTATAAATCAATATATCAATGAATGTCATTTTGACTAGGGTTTTCGTCGTGTTTTAGGGCTAATAAATCTTCATTTGTATCAGTCTGGATGTTCGTGTTTCGTGTCGTGGGGAAATGTAGTGGTTTTTCGTTTTACAAGCATAACAGATAAGCCATTTCAACATAACAATTAGCAAAAACCAGTCATAACAACTGGCGACGCATGCATAACATTTAGTAGTTCATGCATTCCTGAATATTTACCATATGTATATATATATATATATATATATATATATATATATCACTTTGCACCTCAATTATAGATAAAATTATCAACAGTAGTTAGTATGGCAGCTGACGTTCCTGCAGTGTTCAGTGAGATATAATCATTTATTTTCGGATTGTAGCTCATTTAGCTTTGCTAAACATTTCATACTGAATGAATAGAATTCAACCAGTTTCTGTTTAACTATTAGCCTAAATGATTCAGTTTTGTGAGACACTGTATATCACGATTCCTAAATTCATAACATCACTGAAAGTGTTTTTCTATCAACTTATTTACTGTATCCATTTTACACAATCAATAGCTGAAAGAAATCCCTACGTTGCAAACCTTTGGTCAAGATTAAATATATGTCTACATAAGCCATCATATATGTACACATATATTATTGTTATTATTTCTATTCGCATGTTACGTGATTATACGATTAAAACACCATGCTACAGTCCACCCCTCATCTCATGGTGTAATTGTCGCAAGACAACCTGGGGTAATACACATTTATGCCACACTCTAAGTTGATTGTAACTGACTGACCATAGTTTCCTCAATACATGACTGAGATAAACTGTTGTGATTTAATTAAGTGAGTTATACTCGCTTTCATTGAAATGATGAACTGATCAATGTTATTTCACCAATGAATAGTGGTAAAACTCAACAACCTTCAAAGTCCTGTATGTACAGTACTGATAAAATTGTCTTGGTCAAATACGATTTTTTTTATTACACCCAATCTCCTTATTTTTAGGAAAATTTTGGGGAGGCCACCATAGAAACTTTTGGGGAAATGACACAAAAGCCCCAAAATTTCCCGAGATCTCGGGAAATTCTCCAAAATTTTAGGAACCATAGGACATAGGAGAAAACCCCAAATTTTCCTTAAGATAGGGAGATTAAGCAGTAAAGAATTCTTGGCAAAAAATATTTGAAGAATTTGAACAAATTTCTGTTTCGTAAGCGCTTAACAAGTCAATATTCTCAACATATATAAACACGTTCTTCAACTGTTGTTATTACCTATTCATTTTCATTCATAAATGATTACAAACAGTCTAACCACGTATAATACCTCATTGATAGTAAAGTATATTTGAATTCAATATTCTATATGAATTCTATATTTATCACCTCCCATTTCTTTTATAGTTTCATAATAGTTCTATATACAATAGGTTGTAAACATTCAGTTTAATTGAAGAAATTCCATTATTTATCAGGCATAATCAATTAGCTAAAACAAATGTAAATCAGGGTAATTTCTGGCAATAAATAAAAGTGTGGCTAAAAGTGTAGTGTAAAAATGCACTTCCGAAAGTGATTACTGTTGTGACTTTAAGTTGAACTAGTTATCACGTAATTTATTCACCAATCGAAATACAGATTATTCCCTTTTGTACTGTATTAAACCAATGACCTTCTAGCGGTCTGATCAGCCTAGTGTCTTTATTGGTCCTTTGCTCGCCTAGTCCATCCAGTTGAGTCCAGAATACCAACAATAGCTTCCACTATGAGAATCATTTATTTCAGACATTCTGGGTATATATATATATATCAACCAATCAGACCGAAACGCACCATAAAATAGGAAATAACATTTATACACATGTGGTGTTTGAATGAACTAATGACTCCTTTGTACTTGTTGAATGCCTGATTTCGAATTCTAAATACAATACATTCGTTAGTGATTATGTAGTACTTCTTGATTCAACTGCGTTATTTCTGGGATTATTAGTTCTTACCATAATTCAAATACTTCTAATTATCATATTGGCGTCGCGATGGGGCCTGCGATGGAACAGTTAGATATTCATTCAACTTCTGGAGCTTTAGAGGACTATTTGGAAAGGTTTGAAATCTGGAGCATGACCAAGAAAGATGATGAGAATATTAATATTGTGGCACATTTTCTCACATTCATTGGAAAAGAAGCATATATTTTATTAAAAATTTTGGCTTTACCGGAAAAGCCCATTTCTCTTCCTTATACAACTCTCAAGGAACTACTGCTGGACTATGTTAAGTATACAAATACCGAATGCGTTAAAGGGAGATTTCGTAAAACGATTCATGAGGACATAAAAAATTCCACTACATTACGTCACCCCATCCCAGTGCATACTCAAGGTTATGCAGATAATTCATTGAGGAGTTGCAATGCAGTTGACGAGGATAGGCACAAGTTTGGTCAATGTTTGTGCTGTGGCAGGTTCCACTCTTTTAATTCATGTAAATTTCGTAATTCTAAGTGCTTTAAATGTGGTGATGTTGGACATATTCAGTCAGTTTGTGATATTACTGTTCATCTTGCTGCAACCGATATTAAGTCTTGTAATTCTGATTATATTAAGTTGAGTATTTATAATGATCATTCATCTTTATCAATGATTTCAAAAGACAATTTAGAGTCGTATAGCAGTTCAGAGTTAAATGAAACTCAGAATCCTTCCAAGACAACAACTCCTAATCAATCAACCTATCAGATTTCTCATGTTATTGTACCAGATATGATTTTTCCTAATGATTCACATATTTCTAATGAAATTTTTTGTACAAATCTGGTGAAAATATTTCGGATGAACCTAATCATGATCGAAAATCTGATGTAGTTTTGATTGATGCTGATTTTTCTAATGATCCTTTACTCTGCAATGACATTCTTAATAAATTTGAGGAAACTATTTCAGAAGAATCAAATCTTGATGTCATATCAAATATTATTTGTCCTCATGATGCATTTGTTTCTTGTGAGAAACTTGTTCAATGCGAAGCACGAGTATTAAATGAGTTAAATGAGTTTGATTACAATTCAGATAATTCCATATCAACTGTTGCTTGTCCTTATTATAAATTCACTTCCAATGTTTACTCTAGTCAAATTGAGAAAGATGTTTTAAATGAAGTCACATTATTCATAACTTGGGGATATGAAGATCCGACATTATTTTGTGGGGGAGGATAGTCAATGGTTCATATCCTAGGTAGTAGTAGTTTCAGTATTCAACCGGCATGGTGATTGTTCACAATCCCCGAAATCAAATAATACAGAGTCTTTATCCAATACATTGTCGGACAGACACAGTATGAACTTGAGAAGAAGACGTACAATTGATTACAGACACTTAGACTCTAATTTAAGCTGTGATGGATATGGTGTTTGAATGAACTAATGACTCCTTTGTAATTGTTGAATGCCTGATTTCGAATTCTAAATACAATACATTCGTTAGTGGTTATGTAGTCCTTCTTGATTCAATTTCGTTATTTCTGGGATTATTAGTTCTTACCATAATTCAGATACTTCTAATTATCATAACACAATAAAGCCAAAATGTGGCTGTGAACGTGGGAGACTGTAATCAATAAACTGGGTATAACTTAAGAACAGTAAATCATATCATAATAGTCTATTGGTCAAAATAAAGCTAATAATAAGAGGAATATAGATATATATAATCGAATTACTGAATAGTTATACCATAAGAATATATAGATAATATTAGTCCATCAATAGATCTCAGAAGTTACTGGTAAGTTAATCTTCGCTAGGATATAACAATCACGATTTAAATGACAAATAACATACAATAAAAAGAATGATTACTGATTACATAATACTCATATGAATCTACTTTATTTCTTAGTGGGATACAGAATGGTATCTTCATGAAAATTATTCATTAAACGATACACATTATTGGAGTAATTTACATATTAATCAGACAAAGTTTTATTCAACACATCTCCATGTTCCCAATATGATTGGTATTGTGTTAGAATGGATTACAACTATACAATTAACTTATCAATGGACAATAACAGAATTAATAATATTTTATACAATTATAATGATGATATTAATCTCACCAATATATCTAATAATTTTTTGTTTTATTAAATTAATCCAATATGTATTACATAGAAATAGAATTAGGTGTTGATGGAGTTTTGTTCGCTGAACTGGATGATTTGATCGTGGATAGAAGTCTATTTGAAGTTTGTACTGATGATGTCGTTCCGATGAACGATGAAAGCTCCACGATCAAACCATCCAGCTCAGAGAACAATACTCCATCAAAATCATTCACCTGAGCTACAAATCTTTTCCACCATCTCAGAATTAGGTGTAATTGTAAAACTATGTAATCGATTGTAATTCTATTATAAATGAATTCTTATTCAATCACTTCCTAATTTCATGTAAATTTTTGTTATTGTCTAGATATTTGTTTGTAGAAAATTGAATAAATCTATGACATTGCAGTTTCATTGTTCTTCTTCTGAGAAGAAATAAAGTAGATATTTATCGGTCTAACTAACATTTATGTTGGACTATCTATTGAATAAGACTGACCGACTAACTAACTACAACTTACCATAGCGAGACTTCAATTTATGGACGAGCCAATCAGAGGCGTTTTAGAGATTTCAAGGTCATGGCACCAACTTTGTTGCTTAATACTAACGTACGATCGGTTCACATGGAATTTTGTACAAAACGTGATAATTGAGCAGTTATAAAAAATAAAACGGCGGGACTATAATTTGTGGACGAACCAATCAGGTATAAGGTAACAGATCTCGGGTTTTGGCACAAAAGCCTTTCATCCATTTGGCTAAATAGATTTCCGGCATTATAGCTGATGTCATTTCGTGATGAAAACCCCATATATAATTCCTAACTAAGATAAATTATGATGATTATCGTGAACTGGATAATAAAAGCACCAGTAACACTGGCTGAAACCAGGTACTACAATATATACGGATGATTGGAGAGCGTACACACTCCTACGTAGACTTGGTTATGTGCATCGTGTCGTTATCCACAAGTAGCATTTTGTGTACTCAACGTTTGGAGTGCACACAAACAATATTGAAGCTATGTGGTCGAGGCTAAAAGTTTTTGAAACTTTATCATGGCTCCAGATGCCGACTATTCTGTAGCCATATGGATGATTTCCTCTATTGCATGCATTACGATTTCAGTACCTATAAACCTCTTTCTAACATTGACAAGTTTTTGAACCATGTATAAGAAGTGCACCCACTTTATTTCTTTGGTTTTGTATAATATATTTTTACTCCATACTGACTGTTTGCTGGTTGATTAATATTTATCAAGGTCACTTAAGATTCGTTCAAAGGTCGTCCATAAGCTAGAATCTCACTACTTACTGTTATTTGTAAAACTCAGTAATTACATATGACGTATATTGAAGCCAGTAACGTCTCACTCCACCCAAGTAATCCGCTCAGCATGTGTATATCAAAACAAAAACGGATCAGTAATAGTCCTCATTATAAACAACAGAAATTTGCAAACGCTTATCAATACCTCCATGTTCACTGAATAGTTTAGTGGTTATCTCCTCGGCCCGCAATTTGACTCCATTATGAAGGAACAATAAATGAACTATGAACACAAATTCTCCGTTTGATTTCTCATATTTTATTTGGGCGAACTTCGTTTTAGAAAACTCTTCAAACTTTCGTTCGTGCTGCAACTCGGAATACTTTTTCTATCTCTTCTATTCATTTTTCTCTTCGTTTAGTAATAGTCCTACATTCAATTGTTTATGTATACTACTTATATCTGTTCGTATAAGTAGCGTACAACACAGTTTTACAAGTGAGATTATTCAAATTGGTCGATACAGTGAAAGGTATTTTTAAACACATGTAAGATAAAAAATTATGACTAAAATATGGTGATCATCAAATCGTATTTAAGTTATTCACAAACCACTTTTCAAGAAAGGATGTGTTTGCTTGAACTTATAGACCGGTTATCGTGATGTCAATCCTAATATATCATACCTTTACCACTCTGAATATCTATTAAGAACAGCTGCTGCACCCGTTTGTTGTGGGTCAAAGATTGAGGGAACTTTCGATACTAACGCTAACCAGCTGATAATTATCTGAACAGCTGATAATTATCTGAATTATCTAACAGTGACAGTTGCATATGGGACAACCGTAACGGCTGTATAATATGCTATAACATCGTAACATTAGTGCTTAGTTTAAGTAAGCTAAATCTATCTTTGTAAATCAGTTCTTAATACTTCTCATCATATACTTCTAACCTTAACATTATGATAGGCTTGATCAACTACCATCGTATTAACGCTGCCCGATGAACGTAATAGACTGTGATCAATCCTTTAAGGTTGTCGTTAGAATCAATGTGAGACAAGCATTGACATTATCGCTTTTAATAAAAATAATATCATCTAACCCTCACTATTTAAACACTTTTACAATGTTGATACGATTTTCGTCAGAAAATCTTGATTATGAAAAGAAAGTGAAGGCGTAACGAAAAAAATATGCAAGAAATATCTCCAAAGCATTTCATGAGGAAGAATTGCGATTTATTTTTTTTCCACTATTTCGCACCTAAACTTTAGTTAGGTCTCTCTTAACCACACTTCATGACCTTCGGTCATCGTCATCTGAGCTCTCATTATTCGATCTTGGTTAAGGAATCAACTTTGATTGCTCGATCTTACTATTGCAAGTCGCCGTGCAACTGACAACAAGGTAGTTTGACTCAACTCAAGTTCACAGTGTGGTCCTTGTTGAGATTATTTTTATTGACTCTCAGGTGCCTAATGTTTTTGCTGTTAGGCACGTTATCTTATGTTAGAGAAACCTTTGACTGTATAACACAGGCTGTACCGTTGAAGATATTTGTAAATCTGATATAATGTGTTTTCTTTATTTAACTAGAACCGTTTAAATTAAACACGGGGTTATAGATTAACACGACTCATTCAAAAACGCTTCGCACACTATACAGAAGAACATAGATTGATCTAACTTTGTTTCGTTAGTTTTGCATTCAGACTGAATGCTGAGATTTCAGTCATTACAGAGGTTCGAAAGGCGTAACTAACTACACATGAGCATTCAAAAGTGTAAAATCAGAAGTAGAATTATTTGTCAGACTCGTAGACATACACACACTGTTTACAAAGCGATGTCTATAATTGGTTATGGTTATGATGTAAGGTGCAAAATATATAAAGGAAAGAACTCCCAAACAGTTTTATATGTTTTAAGATACTTCCAAAAATGTGTTATCTTCTTTTGTTCTGAACCTAGTTTTGAATATACACAGATTCTTCTGAATGTAATCATCGTATGGTATGTCTTATTAGGATATCATCTAAGCTGTGCAGTAACTGAGTTCGTATACTCAAACTATATTCAGTATAATGAGCTTATTTGTATAGATTAACTGTTTGGCTCGTTCTGGTTAAATACTTCTGAAATGCTTCAGTTAAACATCACAACTTCGAAGTCCTAGTGTTTTACAGCTTCTCAGACTGTCCCTTGCTAAAGAGATGACATTTATTTCAATGCAGACAAGATCTTACCAAGTAGAATTATATTTTAATAAAGGCAGAAAAGAAATATATGGTCAGAGTATAAATTCAGGCCGCTATACATGAAAACCATATGAAATCAGATGATTAATCTTGACCCTCACAATTCATGGCAAATGCTCTAACGTTCAACGATGTGTCATCCTACGAAGGGATTCATTCATTATGGCAGACGATTTAGCTAAGTTCCAATCTTAATTCGCCTCAATCACAGGTTCATTACTTATGTTTCCATTCTGAATTCATTTTCATCGTAACTAGGAGTGATCATCCTGTTTCATCTTATATAGCTTCTAAAAGCACGCAACATCTTAGATTCTCTGTTGTAACAGACTTACATACAAAATAACCATCTGTTTCGACCATGATTAAGTTCCAAAATGTGTCAAAGTGTCATAGATTTACTCAGAGCTAAATTTAAGGACAAAATTCAAGATATAACGATTTGTTTAAATGCGTCACATTCTTAAATTATTAAGGCAACAGTTTTATGACAATTACAAAAAGATGTCGAAGGCCACATTATGGAATAACATATTATCAGGTTAGTTGTATTGAATCTAATAGTAGTAGTCAGTTGAGTTTTCATGTCAAGATAGTCGTTTCAAGTCGAATCAAGCCACTTCATTCGGGAAATACTTTCAGCAAAACATACATAACCAATTAATTGGTTACTTAAGTTTTGTTCCTTGTTTTGTGGTTATAAAAATACTAACAAATATTTCGAGTTCTCGGTTCAAATAAATTGACATTTTTGCACAACATTTTGGTATGTGATCATCTTACGTATCAAATTTTTACATGGAATCTTATTTTTTCTAGTTGGTACTTCGAAATACCAAATCAAGTTATTCAGCTTGTCATTACACTAACTCATTAAAAATGTTTTCATCTGTAGACTTAATTCAGCACTTCCATGCTATTTACTGGTTTGTAGTACGTAAAACTGTACACTTTGAGCTGCATATTCTGTGCTTCAAAGGGCTACAAAAGTATGATAGCGTTTCAATTAATTTTGCTAAATCTTGGGAACTGTCTTTGTAAGGCTGATTAAGAATGAGTGTTGTTTAGGCACGGTCTTGTGAGTAAATATTAATATTTACCATACTTTTAGTGTAGAAGTAACGGACATCGGTAAAGTAACAATCTGAATATCACTGTCGAGAATAAGCCGTGAACATTCCAGTTTACATGACCTACATTAATATTGTCGATCCTAGTTCTGTTGATTTCGTCGCATCTGACTTATTCGATATCTTGAGTGCATTATTTTGGATAACAGCTTCTGAAGCAGATGTTCATAGCTTACTGTTTGTATCCGTAATCTCTCAGGTAAATGGATTCTAATCTGTGATCAAGATGATGGTTCAGTGATCCTCCTTGCTTACATAAACAATGAATAACATGAACTAGTTTAGACCTCCTAGGACTAGAAATTGTTACATATTGTTGGCTTTTGACCAATTTATAATACTGCATTGCTTCTACACTTAAGAGCTTCTAGACAGACCACCAAAGCGAAATTTTTATCGTTTCCTCAGCGTTCTTTTTTTCCTATTTCATTTGGCCGTTTTTAGATAATGTCACTTAAACGCATATATAAGGACAGACTCGGATTTTTTATACCTCAGGTTTACAAGTTTGTTGTTGGAAACTCACGATTCTTAACGTAAGACGACGCTACTTTTGCCCGATTCATTCCTTAAAACCATTAAATAATGGAACTAACTAACCTCCCCAAAGGCGATTTGGTTATTACAAATCTGACACCCCCCTTTTTCAATATCTGCCCTGCCTATTAGGTTTCATTTTGTAGCTATTCGAAGTTTGCGGAAAGTAACATTTATATTGCAGAAAACTAGTGGTATTTGAAGTAATTGAGGAACTAGCATTTCATAGAACTACCCAGTACGAACTGTGACAGTTACGACTAGAATTCAACTGAAGATAAAATACACGACAAGCTCGCTCAGATACATTATATATTGAAATTAAAGTATACACATCTATCATTATTTGTGTACAAAGTTTGCAACATTTTGCCCGTCTAAGAAAACCGGTTTATTATGATTTATGTGCTAATTATAAAAATTTGTCCCTTCTCAAAGTGGTACTTGCTTTAGCTCTAGCTCTGACATCGTGAAATGGTTTACAAGAATTTTTACTTACTAAGTATTCAATTTTTGCTGTTATTTTAGAAAATGTATGTATACAAAGAATCACACAGACATTAAACATTATTTAAGATAGGATTTATTATGCCTATCACATTTAGTCATGTGTGTTAAATGCTTAAGTGACTTGTATCCGAATGCGGTGACGCATAACAAAATATAAAGACTAGCAATATTGATTTACTTGACCTAATACATAAATAAAAATGTTTATGAACTCACTACCTTTAACGCGAGTGACTTATGGTCAGATTCGTATAAGTTGGTTTGAGGATTGTTTAACGTCAACAAGTCAATAACTTACTGTGTAAACACATTTACGAAATCACACAAATACGCACTCTTTTTTAAAATGTAACTATACGTTACAGATAATTGGTGGAAGTCGATTTCACGTTCTACTCACTTCATAATCAATTAAGTCATTGTTTGTTACATCAGTATTATTGGCATTTGTATTGTTCCTTTTGTTAGAAGTCGATGATCTGTTTAGAATACTTGGTCGAAAATTATCAGGCTTTTGAGAGTTTTGTTCTCTGAGTTGGATGGTTTGGCCGTGGAACTTTCATCGTTCTTCTGAACGACATCATCATCACAAACTTCAGATAGAAGTGAAGTGTTCGAATTTCTTCATATGCGTTTCACAGCTTGTTGTGTACATCTCGATGTTGATTGGTTCTTATTAACCTTAAATTTGTTATTGTTTCCTCCCTTGTTTTGGTTGTATCTCCCATTGGTCTGATTCTTGTTCCTATATTTGTGCATAATTTTCTTGATTGGTTGATAAATTGGATCGACTTTTATGTGTTTTTTGATTGCCAATTGAATCAAGTGCCAGGCTTCTAAAAATCCTCTAGTGTTTTTGGAATTTCCTTTGTCCAAGATTTCCACCTTTTTCCAATCGAATGTGTCTCCGCAGTTGTCCACGTGTATTGATATAAGTGAGGAAATATCATGACGTTTGACTGCTAATTGATGTTCATTTAGGCTATGGTGAAGGGGGCGTCTGCTTTGTCCGATGTAGTGTTTGTCGCAGTTGACACAATTTATTTTGTAGATGATATTTGATTTATCTTCTTTTATTATTTCATCCTTTGGTTTTCATAGGATTTATTGTAGTGATTTTGTCGGTTTGTGTGCCACACCTATCCCGAAGGTTTCTAGCAGTCTCGTTGCGACTTCTGATATCCCACTTATGTGTGGTAGGGTGTTCCTTTTGTTGATTTTTGTGCTTGACTTGGGTTCTGATACTCCATGTGGTTGGTATTTTTCGATGAAGTTGATTGGGTAGCCGTTCTTTTGAAATACATCTTTCGAGTATTTCTATTCCTTTCTTCGTGCTGTCAGTGTGCTGCAGTGTATCATCGCCCTCTTGAATAAAGTGTGTACGCAGTTGATTTTATGTGCTCTTGGGTTGTTGCTATTGTAGTTAAGAATTTGATCTGTATGGGTCGGTTTCCTATATACTTGAGCTTCTAGTTTTCCTGTGTCGGTTCTAGTGATTAATATATCCAAGGATGATAGTTTATTATGTGACTCCAATTTCATTGTGAACTTGATGTCATCAAAGACGTTGTTAATCAGCTTGTAAGTGTTTTCCAGCTCGTTATTTTTGACGATGACGAATTTGTCGTCCACACAGCGAATCAAAATTTGTGACTTGATCACTGGTAATATCGCGGCTTCTAGTATTTGCATCACTGCTTTTGCGATCAGTCCTGATATTGATGACCCAGTTGGTGTCCCTTTCGTTTGTTCGTGGATTTTGTTGTTGAATTGAAAGTATGTTGTTAGGAATGAGTCGATTAGTTCTAGTAGACTTTGAATTTGAAGCTTTGTGTACTTTGTGAAATTTGTTTCGTTGGCGAGGAGCAGGGATATAGTTTCTTTTGCTAACCTTGGTTCAATTGAGGTGAATAGTGCTGTTACATCGAAGGATATCATCAGGTCGTCGTTGTTGATTTGAATGTCCTTAATTTGGTCCAGGAATTGTGTAGGGGATTTAATGGAGTGGTTGGATGAATCGACTAAATGTTCCAGTATTCGTCAAATTTCCTTTGACAAATTGTATGGTGGCGTTCCGGATGTAGTAGAATGTTTGGTTTGTGTATTTTTGATCTGCGGTAGAATCGAGGGAGTACTGGTCCATTGGATTTCATTCTTCATTGGTCTTGTTTTGTTATTTCTCCTGCTTTGACTAGCTTGTTTAGTCTAATTTTTCTACGGGATTTATATCCATCAGTTTGTATGTGTTCTTATCTTCAAGTAGTTCTTCGGCTTTTTTGATGTATTCCTCCTTGTTCATAATTACTGTTGTGCGTCCTTTGTCCGCTTGAACTATGACAATATCCTTTCTACTTCTAAGTTCCTTCAAAGCTTTTTGTTCTTGTGGGGTCAGTTGGTTGTTTTTCTTCACCAGTTGCGTTAGCGGTACTATAGTTTGCCTTATTTCTTGATGTGTTTCTTGACTGATTCCAGAAGTTCTGAGTGATGACTCTAGTGATGCGAAGAACTCTTGTTTTGAGGCGTCGCTTGTGTTGTAGTTTAATCCTTTTTGGAGTAGGCGTTCTTCCGTGTTTGTTAGTGGTTGTTTTGATAGATTGATCACGCAGTTGTTTGTGTTTTCTTCCTTGTGTGGTTTTGAGATCTTGATTAGTTTCTTCTTTGTCCTCTGTGTCGTTTGCATGATATCTAGATGGCTGTTGTCAAGATTTCGAAATGTTCTAACGTGAGTGTGCAATGGGAGACACAACCAAAACAAGGAAGGAAACAATAACAAATTTAAGGTTAATAAGAACCAATCAACATCGAGGTGTACACAACAAGCTGTGAAACGTATATGAAGAAATTCGAACACTTCACTTCTATCTGAAGTTTGTGATGATGATGTTGTTCAGAAGAAAGATGAAAGTTCCACAGCCAAACCATCCAACTCAGAGAACAAAACTCCATCAAAATCATCCACCTGAGCTACAAATCTTCTCCTCCATCTCATAATCAGGCTTTATTTCTTAACTGGTATCTAACTATTCATTTCTTTCTTCTAGAAATATATATTTTAATAAATATGGCAGAAAGACGATAGATCTGATCCAATTAACAACTTATCGTGATAAAATATTATTCAAAGTAGTTACTTACTTACTTACTTACTTACGCCTGTTACTCCCAATGGAGCATAGGCCGCCGACCAGCATTCTCCAACCCACTCTGTCCTGGGCCTTCTTTTCTTGTTCCATCCAATTCTTGTTCATTTTTCTCATATCTATCTCTATTTCCCGGCGTAATGTATTCTTTGGTCTTCCTCTCCTCCTTCGACCTTGAGGATTCCATATGAGGGCTTGTCTTGTGATGCAGTTCGGTGCTTTCCTCAATGTGTGTCCTATCCACTTCCAGCGCTTCTTCCTGATTTCTTCCTCCACTGGGATCTGATTTGTTCTCTCCCACAGTAGGTTGTTGCTTATAGTGTCCGGCCAGCGGATCTGAAGTATTTTGCGTAGACAACTGTTAATAAACACCTGTATCTTTTGGACGATGGATTTCGTAGTTTTCCAGGTTTCCGCGCCATACAGTAGAACTGTCTTGACATTTGTATTGAAAATTCTGACTTTATTCAAAGTAGTTAGCAATAACAATTTTGATCAGTTTAAAGAAGCTAAGTACCATTGATCAAATTTCTTGAAATAATACTAATTAAGAATAATTTCAGGGCAAAAATGACATCATGTTTTTAAAGCAAAGATATTTATTATAACAGCTAATTTTCTTTTTATTCATTTAGTAAAACCACTTGTGTTAAGTTCGAAACTTGTTTTTTATCGATTTTTCATTTCCACATTGTGAGATATTATAATAACTTTAGTTTCCCCACTTGCGTGAAGGGTTTCAAATCTTTGTATTATCTTGTCTGAGTATGTTAACATATATCCACCTCAACAAATTAGCTTGATATTTCTTTAAATAAGAATTCAGAGTGTTTCATGACGTCTATAATTAGCTACAACTTTGCTTTCTAGATTAATAATGTGTAAACTGATCTTGATTTTAAATGGGTATTAACAGTAAATCATTTCAAATGTTGTTTTAGATTCTCAATTAGAAAAATATGGTTTAATCCCTGAAGAAGTTTACAAAAATACAACTTTAAGCACTGATTCATTTCAAACTCTTCAAGTAATATTCAATATTGTAAATGAGAACAGAATTAAATAAAGTCCTTCAAATTATCACCGGAAAATTCATGTGAGCATGATCAACATACATCTATAGATAATGCATTATTGAAGCCAAATTCAGATTATGCAAAAAAATGTAAGTTAATCAGTCATATTTCACTTGGTGTTGTTTTACTTGTATCTTCCCATTGTTATTTGGGACTGCGATTGATAAGTCTCATGTTAACATATGTGCATCCTGTGCAGATTGCCTCTATATAGCCTTAAGTCACAAGCTTTTTAAGCAAAAGTGGGTAGTGAGTAGCAGTGAAATCCATAACGCACGTTTCGTCCTATTCGGAGCTTGTTATTTGGATGTACCTGCATCCCAGAGTTGCACATATACCAACAAGAGACTGATCAGTTGCAATCCTAAATAAAAATGGGACGATACGAGTAAAACAACACCAAGTGAATTTAAACTTCACCCCATTGCACAAGGAGGTGGCTATCAGGAGTCAGTAGCTAAGTGAATAACGCGATGCGGTTTGAAGCGAACGGTAATGAGTTCGAGTCCCGGAGTGAATATCAACTCTGGGATGCAGGTACATTCATCTGACGAGTCCCAAATAGCACGAGGCGCGCGTCTAGCCACTATCCATCTTTGCTTAAGGAGTCAGTCATATTTCTTTATAAAACGCATATTTTGAAAATGTTGTGTAATCATTAGGGGGGGGTCAGGATTTTAACATGATCGACAGCATATACATCGAAACATTTTTGTTACACTATAATAACTAGTTTTGTTAGATTAATTTATACCTATATCATTCTCTTATCTTATTCAAGAGTAATTAAGACAGAAATAAATAAATCAGTAATGAGTTATCTATTATAACCTTATCCACTCACGCATAATTCTGATTCAGTTATTAAGATAAACGTACAATTCACCCGAACTTGATTAATACAATAACAGACTGAAAATAAGAACTACACAAACTAAACATATCAATAATTTTATGAACTTCAGAACATTTTGTATCCATAATGAAAACATTTTGTGGTTTTATCAATTAGAGATCATATCGTGATGATAGTGAGAATGATAATGATAATGATTACTGCAAAATTTACCATCATTGCAAACGTTTTTATTTTATAGGTGAGGAGTAACCAAATCATAATATATGTCATTAGGCCACAAAGTTGTTGACCCTTGGTTTAAACCATGTCAGTAGTTGAAGAAGTCCTAGTCAGCATTGTGACCATTGGTTAGCAAGACATAAAACCAATCAGAATGGCTAAGATCCATTTATTCTTTATCTTTTCTAAAGTGTTAGAATTTAACCACATTTCATTCCTTTTATGAACCATGTTCTATAAACTAAGCATTTTCTTTCTTAATCGTATACACTAATGTTGGTTAGTTTTCTTTTCACTACACTTCTTATCAATTTAATCTATCGGCGTTAATTATAAAGTATGTTCAAGCTTGAACTGCAGTATATTTGTAATGACTCCATTTTCATTAATGACTAACTTCTTAGTGTTATACGTTTACATTATAAACGCTACGGGCGACTATAACTTCCATAACATATTAATAAAACTGTTAGTAATGTGACATGCTTTTTTTTAAAAGGTAACCAACCTGTCAGGTCATAAAAATCAATAACGACGATAAGGAAGAAGCATCCAATGTATATCACAATATCACAGTATTACAATTACATCACTACTAAGAGAATTAATATTGCTAGTAATATTACAAGACATTAGACTACACATCGGATTATCAACAGTTTAATCTTGTCATAAAATAATGATATAACTTATGAAAGTAAACTCGGTAGAGTCTTTCTATGGCTTGCAAATTAAGGATGGAAGAATCTTTAGATATTCAATATATACTCTGGTAGATAAGAATAAACTAATTCATGTAGACAGGAAATGACTTATAAAACACATGAATCTAATAAATTATAGGATGTCTTTTTATCAATAAACACACATATCAGAAGGGGTTTTGTGGATGTTGTAGTGATTTCAATGATTAAGATCATGAGTCAATTGAAGCTAGACCACCATGGAAAACTCCGAAGCGCTGGACTGCCGTTTTGTTCTAGTGTGGGGCTCCTCAGCAGTGCGCATCCACAACCTCGCCCCCTGCGAGATTCAAACCCAGGGCCTACTGGTTTCGCGCGCGAGTGTTTAACCACTAGACCACTGAGCCGGCCGGCATCCAACGGTGTTAATGTCGAACTTTAATCAATCCACAAATATCACATACAACTGTTTAATGCTACCTGATTTTCATCAATTCTCAAAAATGATTTAAATTTACCCATTGTTATAATTCTTTCTCTTACGGTTATAACCCAGCTTTCCCTATTGCTTAGTATTCACGGACACAGATTCACTCGACAAGGCCCCAAATCAGAACACGGTTGAGCAGGAGGGAGATTATATTCCAAATAACAAGGTTAGATGGAAGTAAGAAGCACAATAGGAAAAACGTCAGTATATTTATGGTTTTTACATGAGAAGATTCCAGAGTATTCTCCAAGCATCGGCTAGCGCTGATTGGATAAGAATCAGCCAATCAGCGTGCGCCAACACAAGCGTGCAATGAGCATGATTTAATCCATCAAGTCACCAAACATTTGATTTAACGTAAAGAGATTCTGATTATATATGTATTGCCTTCGTTTCATAAACTCCTTCCTTTCATAACTATGGATCTAAAATGAATGTAATAAACTCCTGATCATAACTTAATATATTATTCTTTGAAAAAACATCCAGGTGACACTATGATTTGTGTACGACATTTGAGCGACGCTAGACTGATCTTAAGATTGTCCACCTAATAACTAGGATCAAATGAGGGTTATAAAACAGTAGGAGGAATTAGAATGATAACTTACAGTTGATGATTAAGGTTAGGAATTAGATTTCGTGTTTTCATCACGAATTGACATCAGCTATAATGCCAAAACTCAATTGATCCAAATGGATGAATGAATTTCGCGCCAAAATTCAAGACATGTTATCTTAAATCTGATTGGTTTGTCCATAAATCCAATCTGTTTATAAACGTATATTTTATCATATATTTAATTTTACGGTTTTAAAAATAAACACGTTAGAGATTATTATCTAAATGGCAACAGTTCATGAGGATAACTAACTTAAGTATGATAATTGACTTGAGGTGATTCCGATGTAAAGTTTTGATTGTAATAGTTAAGATCATTAACACTCATGTTGTAGTCGAATAATGACAATGCTTAGAAATTATCAGTGTAAAGTCGAAAACCAGTTAGTATTCACATTAATTAATTTATACAACCAATTCAAAATTACTCATCAGTACACGTGTTTTCATCTCATTTCATTCACTGATTCCGCATACTTCAAATTGCATATAATCGAGAACTTACTTACTTACTTACTTTCGTTTGTTACTCCTCGTGAAGAAGCATAGGCCGCTTACCAGCATTCTCCATCCAACCCTGTCCTGGGCAATTCTTTCCAGCCTCAAACTCTCCTAGAGTTACAGCTGGTCCCAAGTTCGGATAAAGGAGGGGGGTTGGGCATGGGGTTAGCGTCCTCATCCCGTAGAAAACTAACTCGCTAAAAAAACGCTAACCAGAAAAAACAACTCATAACCGAGAACAGTGGTCAATTTTTGTCAAGTTCCACGATACTAACAGATATTTCGATAGGTTCCAATCAATACTAAGCATATGATACCAAATCACATCATATTGACTATTACTACTAGTATTCAGTGATCAACTAGTTTATAAATTATATTTTTTTAAATTATGAAATACATAAGTTAACTGGATTAGATTTATTAGAATTCCAACTCTCATCATCATAAGGTTTAGGCTAGAAACCTATATTTTATTGGAACTCAATTATATGTGCTTTAGCATATAATCCTGTTCATCAGATCTTCATATTACAACTCTTTAACCAATCAATATTTTGAGTAATAAAAAAGTACCTTATCATGATTGTTTATGACTATCTATTGTGGACCATGGGGTGGCTACTCTAATTTCTACCGACTGACCAACTTCAGATATCCCAGTACGACCCCAATACCGTTCCCCAATCTCAAATATATCAGAACACAAACCGTTAGATGAAAATTGTTTATGGAGTCAGGAGAAGAATAAGAATAAGAATAAGAATTTACAGACAAATGCATATTTATACAGTTAAGACTACCGTGAATATTGACCAATAGGAAAATGACACCATTTCACGTTCAAGAATAGTATTAGGCTTAACAGGATAATTTTTGGGATATTTTTCTGAATATCCCAACACTATCTTCACCAAATAATATTTCTAATGTTAGATGTTATATTTTTTTACCTGTCAGTTGTAAACATCGATAGGAAATTTAGAGTGTAGTTCTTTCTAATCATATTTTTATCACTCAACATTTCAGAATAAATGAAAAAACTATTTCAATTATTGAGTGCATGAATCGATTAAAGCTAGACCACCATGGAAAACCTGGAAGCACTGGATGGCCGTTTCACTAAGTATGGGATCCCCAAGCAGTGCCCACCAACGACCCTGCGTCGCGGGATTCAAACCCAGGACCTACTGGTCTCACGCGCGAGCGCTTGACCACTAGACGACTAAGCCGGTCGGCATCCAACGGTGTTAATGTCTAACTTCAACTAATCTACGAAATTGAACATATCCACCATTGTCATCAGTGAGTTACTATCTCACAACTGACCCGGTTGAACTCCACTGATTACTGCTTCTCACTAGAACTCCAGGATATCCATCTTGAAGCCAGTCACTAGTGAGCATATGTCGATTAGTACCAGAAGGGGTTTTGTGGAGATTTTAGTAATTTCAATTGTTGTGTTCATGAGTCAAATGAAGTTAGACCACCATGGAAAACCTGTTTATATTTATTTTTCCCTTTCTAATAGGTACTCCGAAAGAATATTTAAAACGTTTCATATTTCCTATACTTTTGCCTGCTATGGAAGCAATGCTTGAACAAGCAAAACGAAGTCGTTGTTTTGAGGTATTGTCGTTTTACATATAATTTTTACATAGTTCCCTAAAATTGATATGTAATTTTTTTCTACACATTTTAGTCTACTGAAATTAGCTAATAAGTAGCTTATGTAATAAGCGCATCGGTTTCTATCGAGTGTTTTAATAAATGATAACAATTATATATTTTTCAAACAGATTCAAATATTAATTTGGTAGATATTTATGACAAGGAAGAATTTATGTCTTCTAAGAAGATATTTGAAATCATAATTCATGTCCAAACGTCATGGAACTGAAAAAGTATTATCCATTGACTTTTGAGCGTATCCAAAACATCGTAAACGATTGAAAATATGACTTTTGAGCTTCTCGCAGAGTACGTTACCTTTAGACCGCTTATTCGGTATCTAATAGTTTCCAGTTTAAACTTTAGTCATATTGTGATATAACTTTATGATTATCTAATATCATCAGTAATGAATGACTTACTTCTAATATCGTTGAATTTCATAGTCATGGCATATTTTCTATGAGTTATTAGACACATAATTGGTGATTGTCGAAATGTATATTTCTTCATCTAGAATGAATTGTAATGCTAGTCACTCAAATTTCACTGGTTACGTATTTCCAAACTTTTCTAATATTTAAATAAGAAACTTGATTTTAACTAGATATGAAATTCACTAAGAAACCTAGATAAAGGTCTTGGGAATGAAGCACGGAAGATATTCTTAGACGATAACATAAACAAGAAACTAGAATCCAGTTATAATATGTTGACTGAAATGGGATAACTCAATAATTGTGTATTTCATGGGTAGAACTGACCTACTAACATGATGTTAACTGATGTGACTTTTAAGAGGAGACGCTGAAGTAGTTAATATATTTTGTTGCTTTGAGTAGATGAGATGTTGTAATGCAACTGTTATAACTTTTGACCTGTGTGCTCTGTCAATGTATAACGTAACAATACTACCAATTAGAGAACAATGAACTATCGATCGGACCAGTGGCGCATAAAACGCGATGCGAGCGGTCTAGAGTCCTGATTGGTCCTGCTTTCCGCCTAGCCCAGCCAGTATAGTCCAGAACAGCCTCTGCAATATGAATCATTTATTTCAAACTGCCAGGTTTGAAGCGGTTACGAGTTTTCTTAGACCGCGAACGGAACAAAACTTAGTGACCAAAAACCAATAAACTAGTTATTCTGATGTGTCCCAGCCTTGCTAACTAGAGAAAGAGCTCCAAGCTTGGAATGGGGAAGTATATTCCATTGTTCTTATCGGGATATAGCCGTAACAAATCATACAATACAATGTATATAGTGTGGAAACACATGTGTGACAAAAAATATTCCATAAACAAATAATCCTAACTTATATATCCATTACTTCCTCTCATTTGATAATCTATTTACAATAAGTTTGTTCTTATTTTGTTTAACTTTTCATTGACGTGAAATGATTCAAGTATTACTTGCGTATAACAACACTTTTACGATTAGTTTCGATTATGGTCAATTTTTGGTTAAGCCCTTTTATTAATGTGTTTAACAGACAATGTTCTTCGAACAGTAATAATTCGTCTATTTCTTTATATTATTATGATCACTATTATATCTGTATAAACGAGTATGCTAGATCACATGTAATAGCTTACTCACATCTCTCTCTCCCCCCGAACTAGATCGCTTAAATATTACTCAATGAATCATTCACTTTCCTATGTATGTGCTCGAATCCTATTAATTGCCTTTGCCTTACCTCGTTTCCCCGTGATTCGATTCACCTGTGTATTCGCTCACTCACATACCATAGCATCTCTGCTCCAAATTTACTCGTTGTACTTATTACTTTGT
Organism: Schistosoma spindalis; assembly: GCA_946903255.1. Taxonomy (NCBI): domain Eukaryota; kingdom Metazoa; phylum Platyhelminthes; class Trematoda; order Strigeidida; family Schistosomatidae; genus Schistosoma; species Schistosoma spindalis. The sequence continues at coordinate 16,476,937 of OX336419.1, read as the reverse complement.
TATCTATGCTATCCATTAATGAATTGTAGTTGCCGCTTCTTATTGCCATCTGAGTTTATACACTGTTAGGATTTTGTTATGTCCCGATAATTTTTAGGATCCGTTTACGGACCAATACTATGAGCATATTTTTATCGTAAAATTGTTAAATAACTAGACTGTTCATATTCATGTGCCTCTTATTATAAGCTTTATTTTGACCTATGAACTATTATTATACGATTCTCCATTCTCGAGTTATGCCCTGTCTATTAATCACTACCTCCCACATTCACAACCACATTTGGCCAAATCCTGTACAAATGTTGTTTTCATATTTTATGGTACGGTGTGGTCTGTCTAGTTGGTATATAAACCTGGTATACTTAAAATAAATGACTCATATCGCAGAGGATCGGATTGGTGTTCTGAACTTAAAACAGATAAGGCTAGGCCGGAAGCAGGACCGATGTGTACTCTAGACTGCTCTCAGGGGTTTTATGCGTCACTGGATCTGATCGATAATTCACTGCTCTCTAATTGGTGGTATCATTTGGTTATACAATAAACAGGTCACATAGGCCACAAGATATAACAGATTTATATACAATAAGGGTTATCAAAGAAATTAATACCTAAGTCACTATATTATTCACATTTTATTATTAATTATTGATACTTTAAATTTTAATAATGAACAATTGAAAGTTTAATTCAATCATTATTTAAGTTGTTTTCTGATTGGTTCATTAATTTATTTTTACTGCTATTTGATTGGATTATCAAGGTCACTAATCAACTCACCTTTATAGGTCACTAGATTTAAATTATTTGCTTTATATATCTTGTATTTAAATGTACTTTGTAATACTTTAACAATTTTCATACTTTTAAAAAGTATATGTGGCTGTAAATACAAAAAAATGATTTACAATAATTTCTGAATGGGTTTTGTGGAGATTGTAATAATTTCAATGGTTAAGATCATGAATCAATTGAAGCTAGACCACCATGAAAAACCTGGAAGTACTGGACGGACGTTTTGTCCTATTGTGGGACTTCTCAGCAGTGTGCACCCATGACCTCGCCCCCTGCGAGATTCAAACCCAAGACCTACTGGTTTCACGCGCAAGCACTTAATCACTAGACCACTGAGCCGGCATCCGACGGTGTTAATGTCTAACTTCAACTAATCCACGAAATTGATCGACACATGTTGGTCTAGCTTCAACTAACTCATGATCTTAACCATTGAAATTACAATAATTTCTATTTATATGAATAAAAATATATTCAATATAAATAAAGATAAATGTTGGTTAGCAAATAGAATCCATGACGCATATTTCGTTCTATTTGGGACTCATCAGCTAGATACTCTTGCATTCCTTGAGTTGATGTTCACTGTAGGACTCGAATCTAGTCATTATCTTATGCAATGGGATGAAGTGTATATCCATTTTGTATTGTTTGTTTAAATCTTCCCATTGATGTCTCTTGTTGACATATATGTACATCCTGTGTGAATTCCCTCAATCTACCCTTCAGTTAATAGCTTAATTTTATAGAAATCTTAAGATAATTAAAAGATATTAAACAAAAAATCCATTAGCTTTTATTCTTCTAATCATAAGAAAATAACTCATTCCACCCATTTTAATGTCTTCATTATTATAGAATACATTTTAATGCTTAGATATATGATAAAATCATTCATCTCTTTTGTAAGTATCTCTATAATAGAACTTTCAATATGAATGATTGTGTTTTATTGTCTGAATTTAGTAAGAAGATAACTTTTTTTAAAGTTATGTATAACAATGGATAATATAGTGTTGTGACTTTAAGTCACGTACTTTATTCGTCAATCGAAATACAACTTATTCACTCTTATACTGTACTATGCTATGTTTGAAGCGATTATGAGTTCACTTAGTCTGCGAACGGAACAAAGACTTGCGACCAAAGACCAATAAACCAGCTCTTCTATTGAGTATCAGCCCCGCTAACTAGAGAAAGAAGTCGAAGTCCGAACGGGGAAGTATATTCCACAAAAAGCCAGAAGCACGAGTGATAACAACAAACACAAATCAAAACGTATATGTACAGCACAAAACTGTCCTTAGGAAGGGTTACAAAATAGCATACTGAAAGACACAATGGACCAATAGCGTTTAAGATTCTCCCAAATGGGAAATACGACATGAAGGTGAAGAGAGCACTTTTGGCGCGAAAACAAAAAAATTCAAATTTTCAAAATAAAATTACAAACTAAGGTTTTTTTTCCAAGTGAGTTCTGGGAATCTAACGTCCCCAACACTAAACCAATAATGTTTGACCTGTATGATCTGTCTAGCGTCCTTATTGGTCTTTTTCACGGCTAGCCCGTTCAGTTGAGTCCACAACACCAATAACATCTCCCACTATGAGAATCATTTATTTCAAACATACTTGGTTTATATACCAGCCAAACAGTCTGCATCGAACCATAAAATAGGAAATGACATTTGTATAAGATCAAGCCAAAAAGTGGCTGTGAATGTGGGAAACCGTAATCAATAAACTGGGTATAACTTAAGAATAGTAAACCGTATCATAATAGTCTATAGGTTAAATGAAAGCTTATAATAAGAGGAATATAGATATACATAATCTAATTACTGAATAGTTATACCATAAGAATATATAGATAATATTAGTCCATCAATAGATCTCAGACTTTACTTGTAATGTAATCTTCACTAGGATATAACACATAGAATAAGCAATTGATTTGACTTACTGATTTACGATGTTTTGATATAAATGATAATATGTAATAAATTTATGTAACCTACCTCATGTTATTGGAATAGTTAATATATAGAAACAATGAATAATGTAAGTTTTAATCATTGATTAAGTACAGATAAAAATAGTAATTACAATAATCTCACTGGTTGAAATCATGAGTCAATTAAAGCTAGACAACCATAGAAAACCTGGAAGCACTGGACGGCAGTTTCGTCCCAGTGTGGGACTCACCAGCGGTGCGCATCCACGATCTCACCACCGCGAGATCCGAACCCAGGACCTATCACAGCCTCGCGCCAGTTGCTTAACAAACTAGACCACTGAGCCGGCCGGCATCAAACGGTGTTAATGTTTGACTTCAACCAATAATCACTGTGATCAATTAGAAATAAGCATGAATCGATTTTACCTTTGTAACAACTTCTATCAATCTGTTATTGATAATGCAAAATTTGTAACTATACCTGTTATCAATTAAACTATATTCAACAAATTTCTCAAGTAGGAACACTATGATGAAAGGTTGTTCATTTATTTCATTGTTTGTATTTTCCTTAAGAAAAAAGCATTTCTTATAACTGTGAGACTATAATTTATGGATGATCTTTGAGCAACGCTAAAATGACTTTGAGAGTATCCTTCTACCTAATAGGTTTAGATGAAGGTTATATATTACTGTTGGGAATTAGAATTAGAATTTACAGTTGAACATTAGCGTTAGGCATTAAATTCAATGTTTTCATCATGAATTGACATTAGTTATAATGCCAAAATGGATTTCAACCAAATGAATAAAAATCCAAGATCTGTTATCTTAAATCTGATTAGTTCGTCCATAAATTATAGTCTCATCTTTGTAACTCACAGAACAATTTATAGTGAAGTTCCCACTGATTGCTTCACTGTTAATAGATAAAGTCAAAACGTAGTTAATACTATCGCAGGCAAATAAATAGAATAAATTATTCATTGATTAATTGCTTTGGGGAAAAGGGAATTGTCGTATATACATATATATGTGTCTTGTTTCCAGTTTCTTAGTGTAGCCTAATAATTTTACTACTTATAGTAAGTGCGCTATCAAATGAAATGGTTTAACTTGAGTTTCGTAGTTAGTAATTTCAAAACAAATGAAAGATGGTCAAGTAATATCATGGACTGACTGGAGTTACACTTCCACACAATAGGATGCCGGCTTAATGGTCTAGATGTTAAGCATTCACGTTCGAAGCCGAAGGTTCTGAGTTGAATTCTTAATTTCGGGATCATGGATGAATAAAGCTGAGGAACCTCAAATTCAGTCAGTCAGTCAGTTACAACGTAGTACCAGGGACATACATGCATCAGTCCAAGTTGCCACACCTCATTAGTACAACAAGATGAACACTGGATTCATAGAAGTAGTTAACTCAATGGTGTAACATATAAAGTAAAAATTTTATATAAGGATATAGTACAGGAAGAAAGAATTATTTCGTAGAAAGAAAGATATGAAATAATTTTAATCTTGTAGTTTAAGGGAAATCAGGGAGTGTATACACCGACGCCATTGTGATCGATTTTGAACCATGTCACTCAGAGTTTCCAACCATTGGTTACGATAGTCACGCGGGCTCTAACCAAGTGGTGTGCATCTACCATCATCACTCAGACTAGAAGTTAGTGACTTTATGAACTGATGCCACGTTTTGGTTTGATCGCCACTGACATTTTTCCAACCATGCCCAACACTAGTCAGCATTGCGCGTCGTGGTAATCGATGTTCAGACATACGCAAGACGTGGCCCAACCATCTCAGCCGATGAATATTCACAACCTCATAAAGTGATTTACCATCATTCCCGAATACCCTGTGTAAGTAAGTAAGTATGTAAGTAAGTAAGTAAATACAAGTAAATCATGATTAATATGATTTTAGTGAAATTTCTAAAGATCTCCACAAAACCCCTTTTAATAAAAATCATCTGCTCACTGGTGACTGACTTCAAGAGGCATTTCCCGAAGTTCTAGTAAAAGCCGTTACCAGTGTAGTTCAAGCAGGTTTGTTGTGAGATATCAGTTCACTGAAGACACTGATGCATGGTAGCGCAATTTCATGGATTATTTAAAGCTAGATATTAACAACTTTGGATGCCGACCGGCTCACTGGTCTAATAGTTAAACGCTTGCGCGCAAGATTGATATGCCCTGTGTCCGAATCCCGCCGACGGGGGTCGGGATCGTAAATGCGCACTACTCAGGACTTCCATATTAGGACGAAGCAACCGTCCAGTGCTACCAAGTTTTCTATGGTGATCTAACTTCAATTGACTTATGATTTCAATTAGTTTAATATGATTCTATCATTTGCAGATTAGGTAACATTAAACACTATTAAATAAAATAGAAAGGATATGCTTTGATCACATGAAGTAATTCTGTCGTAAGAAAAAACAAACAAAAACAAACAAAAACAAAATGAATAAAAATTTATATTGAACATTTATAATTTCACCTTTAAATAGAAAGTCAGTCGTATCAAATTAGATAATAAATAATCTTAACATGAATTGTGTATGATGATTGGTTGATAAGAGAAATGACCTTTAAATTATTGATTATCTTTTTTATTTATTGAGCAGGAAAAAAAGAATATATATATATATATATATATATATATATATATATATATATATATATATATATATATATATATATGAAATGATTAACATTTTCAGATATTTTAATAGTTGAATCTACTTAGAAGTACTGGACGACTGTTTCATCATAGTATGAGACTTCTCAACAGTGCACATCCACGATCCTTTATATGGGACTCGAAACCAAGATCTTCAGTTCTGTGCACATGAATGCTTAACCATTAGATTACTGATATGGTATCCAATAGTAATAATGTCTAACTTCAATCGATCCAAAATCTTTTACAACCATTCATTTATTATTTGAAATGGATAACTATCTCTACCCGATAAAGATATATTTACTCATTGCACAAGCAGGTGGCTATCAGGACTCAGTAGCTAAGTGGATAAAGCGAACGGTACTGGGGTTGAGTCCTGGAGTGAACATCAGCTCTAGGATGCAGGTACATCCAAATGACGAGTCCCAATTAGGGTGAAATGCACGTCCTGGATTCCACTACTATCCACTATCCATTTTTTATCCTATAAAAAGTATAGTTCTATGATAATTAACGTAATCTTATAAATAGGTATTAATTTATATCAACTAAGTAAATAATACTAGCCTTCACATTGGAAAGTATGATTGAATGTTGATTATAATAACTAAGTAATAGGTTGACATATAAATACCATAAACGTTACTTAACCGATATAAACTACCTTTATGATATTTTTGTACTTCAGATTATACGCCTGTGAAAATTAATAAAGTTAAAATCAAATTCTATTAGTTTTTATTTGACTATTAACTTATTAATTAAGTTAAAACATTAATTTTAATAGTTGAGATCATGATTCAATTAAAGCTAAACCACTATGAAAAACTTGGAAGCATTGGACAGCCATTTCGTCTTAGTGTGAGACTCCTCAGCAGTACACATCGACGATCCTGCCTCGTGAGATTCAAACCTAGAACCTATTGGTCTCGCGAGCGAACGCTTAACCTCTAAGCCATTAACTTGGCATGTAATTGTGTTAATGTCTCACTTCAACTAATCTACGAAATTGAACAGCACATTCAGTGTTCAGTGAATTACTATCTCACAACAGACCTGGTTGAACTCCACTGATTACTGTTTCTCACTAGAACTCTAGGAAATACCTTTTAAAATCAGTCACTAGTGAGCATATACTGATTAATGTTAGAAGGTGATTTTGTGGATATGATAATCATTTCAATAACTGAGATCATTGAGTCAACAGAATATAAACCACTGGACAACATTAATATTCCATAATGAATATAATTATAATGCATATTCTGTTCAATGTTCCAACAAATTGTACTATAAATAGTTGAAATCATGAGTCAATTGGAGCTAGACCACCATGAAAAACCAGAAAGTATTGTACGGCCGTTTCATTCTAGTATAAAACTATTCAGTAGTACACATTCACGATCACATACGTGGGAATCGAACGTGTTTGCTCACAAGATCAAAATTCCTCAGTTCATGTCCCACTTGCAAGATGGAATGGCCGTTCAATGCTTCCAGGTTTTCAATAGTGGTTGAACTTCAATTCATTCATGATTTCAACTATTGAAGTTACTAAAATTTTCACAAAACTCCTTCTGATAAAATTGTTCTATGTTCAATGTATATCTTTGATCTTTCAATTGTTTCTTTTTTTTCCTCCTCAATATTTCAATTAAACACATATTTGTATGACTTTATTTTAAAATTTTAAGAAAAAACGTTTCGGATTCAATGGATTGGATTTTTTAACATTTTATTTATATAAAAATAATCTATACATAAAAGAAGATTATGATCGTAAAAATGTACAACACATATTAAATATACCATGGGTTATTGAAGAATTGAAAAAGCATCCACGTAAACCATTACCACTTAGTTTACAATGGACAGATGAAGAAGCAGCAATTAAATTACAATCATATTGGAGAGGTTATTTGGTGAGTAACTTTTAAATAATTATCAGAATAGGTTAAAGTTAGATATTCACACCGTTGGATACCGGCTGGCTCAATGGTTTAATGGTTAAGCGTTCAGGCATGAGATTAACAGGTTTTGGGTTTGAATCTCGCCGAGATAGGGACGGGATCATGGATGCGCACCGCTGAGGAATCCTCATACTAGGATGAATTGGTCGTCCAGTGCTTTCAGGTTTTCCGTGGTGATCTAGCTTTAATTGACTCATGATTTAAACTATTGAAACTTTTAAATAATTATTAAGTAGTTGCTAGCAATAGGATCTAGAGCATAGGTTTTGTCTCATTTAGGATATCCAACTGATGAATTATAAATTGTACGAAACAAATGTCTTGAATTCCACTATTAACTATTATCTTATTTTACATAGAAATTTTTAAGTGAATAATAATGTGGAGATCATCTGCACAAGATGACCATATACAAAAAGATGACTGATCAGTTGTAGTTTTTTAACATTAACAATTGGAAAATACAAACTTTTACAAAGATAAATTTACTTTAATTGAATATTTCAACTTAAAAAGGAATAGGGGTTTGTGGAGATGGTAGTAATTTTAGTAGTTAAATTCATGAGTCAATCTAAACTAGACTTCCATTGAAAACCTGGAAGTACTGGATGGTTGTTCCGTCCTAGGATGATACTGGTCAGTAGAGTATATCCATGATCGTGCACGTCGGACTCGAACGCGTTTGCTCACGAAATCGAAGGTCCTCGGTTCGAGTCCCACTTGCAGGACGGTATGGCCGTCCAATGCTTCCACGTTTTAAATGGTGGTCAAGCTTAGATCAACTCATAAATTCAACTATTAAACTTCCGTACTATGAAGTGAAATGAAAAACTAGAGAGCATGTTAAACATTTGTTTTATCATTTAGTTTTTCCTTCAAACTTTTCAATATTTTATACAACATTACAACTTGAAACATGACTTAACTTTGAAAATATTTAAGTCTTCTATTGAATACGTTATTACTCAAACCAAAATCCTAGATTACTATTTAATTGTTTAATTCTTCTACTGTATAATATACCTTGGACACTACATTACTCTTGACTATTCGTAAATCGAACAAGAATTTCAAAAGGGATAATATGTATTCCAATAAACTTAAACAACGAAGTTAATTAGTTATATAATATACCCACAGTAAAACTCATTAATGTTAGCAGTGGCGACATGCCTTACAATGTCCTAATGACAATGGCCCTTGAGAATACTGAGAAGCAACCACCAGTATGAATGAAATCGGCTAAACAGCAAACCAATTTTGTGCATGAACAGTCAGTAAAACTTGCCAAAGCAATGCCGAATCATCCACAATACCAATGGCGAACCTCCAACCTCATATGAGACCTTCAGCACTACATAGCCATATAGTCATATATATAACAAAGAAGTTACAGTATTATAAAGATTAGAGTATATACAAGATCTTGCATAACTATCTTTCAACAACTTCTTGATTTATCCAATAGGGTTGTTTAATTAATCAGTTATAATGAATGGTTCAGTCAGTCAGTCAGTCAGCTGCAACGTAGGACCGGGCACATACATGCATCGGTTCAAGTTGCCATACCGCAATAGCACAGCAAGATGAACACAGAATTCATAGAACTAGTTAATTCAATGGTGGCAATATATGAAAGAAAGATTGCATATAAGGAGATAGTATAGGAAAAAAGAATTATTTCGTAGAAAGAAATATATGAAGCGATTTTAATCTCATAGTTTAGGAAAAACCGACCATCGGTTATGATAGTCACGCGGACCCTAACCAAGTAGTCTGCATCTACCATCATCACTCAGACTACAAGTTAGTGACTTCAAGCACTGATGAAACGTTTTGGTTTGGCCACCCCTAACTTTCTTCCGACCGTCCCCAACACCAGTCAGTATTGTGTGTCGTGGTAATCGTTGTTCAGGCATACGCAACACGTGGCTCAACCATCTCAGTCGATGAAGATCTACAACCTCATCAACTGATTTACCATCATTCCGTAATACTTTTCGTCTAACCTCACTATTACTTACCCGATGATCTCAGCAGATGTGAGCAATATTTACAAGGCATCTGTGATCAAATACTTGTAGCTTATGAGTATCTTCTACTCATAAAGGCCATGTTTCGCAGCCGTATAGTAGAACGGAACGAACCACCGCACAGTGTACTCGTCCCTTAATTGATAGACGGATATCTTGCCTTAGCCATAGGTGACGTAAGTTGGCAAAGGCCAAACGAGCTTTTCGAATTCCTGCTGATAATTGTATTCAATAGTCAGAGTTCCCTCTATCTTGCTAACATAATTAATGGTTGATATTTCCCTTTTTAATTCAATTAATTTTGGATTTATTGTCTCACTTGAAACTATGGTAACTACAGAAGTCAAAAGCTTTCGTTCTAGTATATGACTCTTCAACAGTGAATACTCAATATCAAATTAAACAATCTTTACAATTTCATCATCTTATTAAGAATTGCCTTCTCTCTAGTGAATAATTTTTCAAAGAATCTTACGAAGGTTTATTGAGAAGTTGCGATAGGTAAAGTTCAGGCATGTTAAGAGAGATAGTTACCATCTATGGATTGATTGATGATTGGATAATATAACGAAAAGAATCTAATAAGAACTGTAGAGCATAAAGTTTGAACACATTATCTCAAGACTGATGTGTTCACTAAGAGCCAAAAAGAGAATTGTTTGAATTGTGACTATACACTGCTTTCAAGTTAGAATGACATCTTTCATGGTTTAGGAATAGTTTGGAAGAAAGCTAGAGGCAGCCAAACAAAAACATGGCACAAATAAATGAAGTCACTGACAAGTGAACTGAACCATGTTGGTAGGTGTAGACTATTTGGTTAAGATCCGCGAGATGATAGCAACTGATGGTTAGAGACCTTGAATGACATGGTTCAAAATCGTTTGCAATGATGTAGGTGCATCCCCTCCTTGTGTTCTCTAAAATTATAATCTTCTGAATTCTTCATGTCCCTTTCCTTTTTTTTCTTTCCAAATTTATTTCACTGGATTATACTCCTTGAATAACATCTTCAAACCCTAATCTTTCTGATTACTGCTTATACTTTTACTACCTCTATCACTATGTGATTTGAATCGACAATTGTATCTGTGTGTTGATGTGGTATGGCAACGAGAACTGATGTATGTACGTACGAAGTTTGTCACATTGTTGCTGACTGACCAACTGAGTTAAAATGACACAACTACTCAATGCTACATAGTTTCTATTTGCTGTGTTATCGATGGTTCAATTGTAAATATAATAAAGATTGAAATTTGCTAACATATTTACACATTTTTAATCATGTTATTGATTTAAAATCGGTGAACATAAAGTACACGAACGACCTTGACCTGCTTTTTAGCCGAACCGACAGCAGCTTTTTAACTATGAAACGTTTTAGGATGAAGTTATAATAGATAAACAGGTTGAACATGAATGATAAACTTCTATATGTGAATTATTATTATGGTTATTTTCATTATATTAGTTATGATAGAAGAAGGCTTTGTGGTAAAAGTATAATTAAAATAACCCATAGTGTCATTGAATAAGAAAAAGAGAAATCAGCGAAGAAAATTTTCTTTTCGACGAAATCATTTACTTAAGCTGTACATTCGTATATATAGTTATGATCCGGTCAAATTCTCCATAGAGACCGTTCAAAAAGACTCAACTGAAAAAACTGAACAGATGCTAGTTAAAATCTTAAAGAAAATGAAAGATGAGTCTATTATCAACTGTGACCTCTATGAACACCTTAAACCATCGGGTTCCGTTATACCGAGACTATATGGGCTCCCAAAAGTTCATAAGAATACTGTCCCACTACGTCCTATACTTGATATGAACAACTCTTCTTATCACTTGATCGCTAAATGGTTAGTTGACATTTTAAAACCTGTTAGAAATCATATCAATAAATACAATTGTCTTGATTCCTTTGAATTTGTCGACTCAATTAGAAATATAAACGTAACCGGTAAAAAAATGTTCTCATTAGACGTCACTTCTCTGTTCACAAATGTTCCTCTCACAGAAACAATTTGCTTTTTGTGTGACTATATTGAAAACAATAATCTTGATATGTGTATCCCAAAACATCATCTTAAAGAATTACTTCTACGATGTACGCTCAACGTGCCATTTAGATTTAATGATGTTTTCTATAGACAAGTAGATGGAGTTACAATGGGCTCTCCATTGAGTCCTCTCTTGGCTGATTGCTTCATGGCTAATCTAGAAAATTCGGTACTTCGCCCAATAATTGAGAGATTTCATTTATATAAGAGATATATGGATGATACTTTTATTATTTGTGAAGAAGACATGAACCTAACTGAAATTTTGAAAAGTTTCAATAATTGTCACCCCTCAATTGAATTCACTTTAGAAGCAGAAGCAAACCATGAATTTCACTTTCTTGATGTCCGATTAAAAAGAAAGCCCGATGGTTTTTTACAGCGATCTATATACAGAAAACCTACTTGGAATGGGCAGTACACTAATTTCCATAGCTGGGTCCCATTGAGTAGAAAGAGGAACTTAATTCATTCTTTATCCTCTAGGATCAAGAGAATCTGTTCCATTGACACAATAGATGAAGAACTAATTCAACTTCGACAAACTCTCATAAGAAATGGTTATCCACCTAGATTCGTCGATAGTAACTTAACACCTAGAATTCATCATGAGAAAGTATCAACAGTACAGAAGAAAACCTTGTTTATGAATATGGAATTTAAAGGAGACACAGCTGCTGAAATCTTAAATAAACGGATTTCAAAATCATTGAATAAAACTTTCTACACAGCCAAGCTCCGAATTGTTTTCTCAAGCCGACCTACCATTCCTGGATGTGTTAAAGATAAACTTTCGCTTTGGGCCACATCAATGTGTATTTATAAATTTACGTGCTCATGTGGGGCTCGTTATATAGGCCGAACAAAGCGATCGCTGTCCAAACGCATCTCAGAACACTATCCGGCTTGGCTTTTAAAAGGAGAACCTAAGACAATCACTAGTTCTATACAAGAGCATTTAATCAATTTAGGACACACCGCTCCCAAGTATTCTTCCTTTAAAATGATCTACAGAGTCAAAAGAATTGGATCGAAGGGGTGTCGAATCAATATATTATGCACTGCTGAGGCATTGGCAATTCACGAACTCAAGCCCGAACTTTGCGTGCAGAAACGATTTGTTTTACCTCTCATCCTTCCTTGGCCCTAATTCCCTTATTGGGTATGTTTCTGATTTTTTTGTTTTTTCTGCACTTTTATTTGATTATTATCGAATTTCTTAAAATTACTATTTTGCATTTTAAACCCTAATCAACTATTATTATTATTCAAGTTTTCATGATTATTATTCAGTTTATTATGATGACCTTTATGTTTGTCGCCTTTCTTCATATTTGTCAATTGGACTATTATCAGACCTATAAACGATTTTCTTCCTTACCCCTTGATTAGTACGTAACTCCATTTGTTATTTTCCTCGAATCCATTTTGGTGATGCAATTTCTTCTATCCTCCAATAGACATACATTTTCCATATCTAACTATATATATATACGAATGTACAGCTTAAGTAAATGATTTCGTCGAAAAGAAAATTTTCTTTGCTGATTTCTCTTTTTCTTATTTAAAAGTATAATTTAGGAACAAATCAATCATAATTGAGAATAAGACTTTTAGATCTTTATGAGAAATTCAAGCATCATGTAAAAGGAGCAATAGAAATACAAAATGGACGACTTATCAATCAGTCAGGAAACACAATTAGCAATACAAAGCAATGAAATAACAGTGGAATAATAGCTTTGATCTGAATAATTAACCGTCACAAGTCAAATCATCCCTTGTGATAAAAAAAGGGGGGGTACGATCACACATATATCTACATAATAGAACTTGTGCTAGTGTTGTGAGTTAAGTTTATAATCCCACAGAGCTTTTATGACCAGATGATATCATTTGTGATATCTAAAGCTTAGAGTTATGTATTAAGAATTAGTCTGCATCAGTAAGCCTCAGTATACGCAAAGGAAAAAGCAAGATCCTAAAATACAACAAGGAGAACACCAACCCAATCACACTTGATGGCAATAGTCTAAAAGATATGGAATACTTCACGTACCTGGAAAGCATCATTAATGAACAAGGAGGATCGGATGCAGACGTAAAGGTGAGGATTAGTAAAGCAAGGGCCGTATTCTTACAATTGAAGAACATGTAGAACTCAAAACAACTGTCCACCAATATCGAAGTGAGATTCTTTAATACGAACGTCAAAACAGTCCTACTATACGGAGCTGAAACTACTACATATCTCATCAAAGGGTACAAGTATTTATTAATGGTCGTTTACTCAAGAAACTCAATATCAGTTGGTCGACTACCATCAGCAGCAGTCTACTGAGAGAAAGGACAGACCAGCTTCCATCTGAAGAGGAAATCAGGAAAAGATGTTGGAAGTGGATAGGACATACGTTGAGGAAATCACCAAACTGCATCACGAGGCAAGCGCTAACTTGGAATCCTGGATGGAAACGGAAAAGAGGAAGGCTGAAGAACAAACCACGTCGGGAAATGAAAGCAGATATGAAAAAGATGAACAGCAAGTGAAAACGACTGGAAAGGATTGTCCAGGACAGAGTTGAATGGAGAATGCTGGTTGTCGGCCTATGCTCCTCCACGAGGAGTAACAGGCTTAAGTAAGTAATTAAGAGTCAAACTGGAGTTTCGAATTAGGTTTACAAATTAGGGTTAGGGTTAATAATAAATATATTTTGTTATATCCCAATGAATAGAAAAATTATATTTCTGACGTTTCGTGATTTGATGTAAGCTACTTCTTCTCAGTAAATAAAAGCAAATGCCTTTTTGTACAATATAACAAATAGATTATATAGTTGAATTCATCGGTCATTTAAAGCTAGACCACCATAGGAAACTTGAAATTACTGGACGGCTGTTTCTTCCTAGTATAGGACTCCTCTGCAGTGCGCGTCCATGATGCCGCCTCGCAAGATTCGAACCTAGAACCAATCAGTCTCGTGCGCGAACACTTAACCATTAGATCACTGAGCTGGCTGGCATCCAACAGTATTATTGTTTAACTTCAACCAGTCCACGAAATTGTCCCACCATCCACCATTATCATCAGTGAGTTACTATCTCACAACAGACCTGGTTGAACTCCGTTGATCACTGCTTCTCAATAAATATAATCAACTGAATGGAATATGTTATGATTTTATTTTTAAAGAGCTAATAACTAAACGTCAAGAATACATTGAAAGTGTAACATAGGAGTAATTCTTCTAGATGATGCTATGAAATATTGATATATCATGGTTACTGTTTGTTTTTTTTTTGTTTTTTTTTCTGTAAATTAAATATTGATTGAGGAAGAAATGGTATTCAAGGATATTGTTTATCATTCAATGCATATTAACTTTAGATATAAGAAATAAAAAAGTGTTTTGTCTACTGTATATCATTGATCAGTGGTTAAAACTGTTTTTTATTATGATAGTGCATAATATAATCTTCATTTGTAATCTTGGCTTCTTTATCCTATTAAACTAGATCAATCTCTATATAGTGGTTATACTAATGTTATTTATATCATTTACAATAGTTATGAGGATCTTGAATGAAAAAGAGTTCATTATTGTATTTCATTCAATCTGTTATAAATGGAATGAATAATGTGACATTATTACTTGTGAGACTATCATATGAAGGATTATTATTATTATTATTATTATTATTATTATTATTATTATTACTTTCGTATATATGGTAAATGCTTAGGCTAATCTGTGTTATTTTTATAACCGCCTATTTCTAAACTTTCATTTGACCTACAAAACGTTGTCACATGTTTGATTGTCCCAGATTTCTTACTGATTAATTATTCCAGCATCATTCTGGTTTTGTATCATTTATGACTGGGTTATATACATATCATGATTCCTTAATTATGTTGCTGTATGGTCAGATATTTTACACATATTATTGTATGAGTTTTTGTGTTATGATTGAATTAACTACAATAGAGAATTGATTTGCTTTTTACACTCATTTTCTAATTGGTTACTAGGTTGGAAGAAGCCCCAAGAATTAGTAAACGTTAAGGTTTTGACTATTATTTACTGTTGAATGTCTCCATCGCTATTTAGAAAGTCATCGATCCTACTTACAATATAGGTGAACAAATAGATAAACATTACGGGCTGATCACAATGGACCTGATGGAGCAATTTGTTCCTCCTGACGCAACACAATCGAGATCGATCTTGAAATGTCTATTATGTGTTTATACAGGGAAAAGAACGTCATTTAAAGGCAGAATTACACATTAAACCTAGTTTATTGTTTGAATATTCCGTCTATAATATGATAAATAAAAGTTGCTTCTTTGTTTCAAAATAACCACATATGAAAGTCATCCCATTCTGGATGGAATAAATAGTAAATATTGTTTTGTCAAAATACTTGGTTCTAATGGCATTAACCCCTTTAAAAATAACTACGGTCTCATTTACTAGATCATAGCATTATATTAATTATAATTTATCTCCTATGATTCTTTTGTTAGTTTTCACAGACCTTTCTTAGTTACTCTTTATTGATGATATAGGCTTAGTGTTCAGACACTTTTATATTGCTTATATTCACAGATCGCCTATAAATGATCATTTTATGGGAGTTCAGATCTCATGAAAATCATTTTCAAATAAATAATCTTGATTCAATGACGTAATAATTAAAACACTCAGTTTTTAACAGTGTTCTGCTCCGATAAACATAATGAATGGTAACTTTTGCGATCCATTTATGGACCAATACTATGAGTATATTTTTATCATATAATTCTTAAGTAAATAAACTATTCATATTCATGTCCCCCTTATTATGAGCTTTATTTTAACCTATGAACTATTGTTATACGATTTTCCATTCTCGAATTATGCCATGTCTATTAATCACTACCTCCCACATTCACAACCACATTTGGCCAAATCCTGTACAAATGCTGTTTTCATATTTTATGGTACGGTGTGGTCTGTCTAGTTGGTATATAAACCTGGTATACTTAAAATAAATGATTCATATCGCAGAGGATCGGATTGGTGTTCTGGACTTAACTGGCTGGGCTAGGCAGGAAGGAAGCAGAACTGGTAAAGATTCTAGACTCGTATGGGTTTACGCGTTATTGGTCCGGTTGATAATTCACTGCTCTTTAATTGGCGATATCATTACGTTATCCATTAACAGGGCACTCAGGTCACAAGTTATAAAAAACATATAAGTCATAGGTTTGTACTCTGTTTCATCTATGGCAGTCTGAGTAATTAGGTGATATCACTATCTTTCATAATTAAGTATACTTCAAATTTAAGTGAATAAACTCATATAGATTAGTATCAGAAGGGGGATTTTGTGGATATTATAATAATTTCAATAGTTGGGATCATGAGTCAACTGAAGCTAGGCCACCATTGAAAACCTGGAAGCACCAGACAACCGTTTCGTCCTGTTATGCGCACTGCTGAGGAGTCCCACAATAGGACAAAACGTCCGTCTAGTACTTCTAGGATTTCCATGGTGGTCTAGCTTCAATTGACTCATGATCTCAACTCTTGAAATTGATATAGATTATGTCAAATTGAAATCAAACAGAGGCCAATATTTCGAATTAGTAGCAGGAAGATTTTAGATTTATTATTCACCATTACTTTATTTAAACTAATAATCAATTTATACTAAGTTGTTGATAATTGGTAACTATTTGTATTGTTGTTCAGGCTGTTGATAAAGGTTTTTCTTTATAATACTTCAGATGTGTTTTACTGATGAAATCGAATTACCATAAAACATAGGTCCAGCGATACCTGCAATCAAATAGTATTGACATCAATTTATTTATATTTTATCACCTTGCTTTCACATTCTTCGATAATACTATTAAAATGTGGGAAAAATTGAATTGAACTGATTCATTTGTAGTGTATGTTGCTCATGTTTGCAGATATAAGTGGTATGCAACACCTTTCAAATGTGAAATGTCTGCTAGCATAAGGTTCAGAATATTGAAATGAGCAGAAGAGGGAAGGAAACTGTTGTGACTTTAAGTTCGGCTAGTTATTATGTAATTTATTCGCCAATCGAAATGTCACTTGTTCACTCTTGTACAGTACTAAACCAATGACGTCCAACTGATCTGATCAGTATAGGGTATTATTGGTCCTTTGTTCGCCTAGCCCGTCCAGTTCAGTCCACAATACCAATAACTATGCGAATCATTTATTTCAGACATACTTGGTTTATATACCAGTCAAACAGACTGCATCGCACCATAAATTAGGAAATAACATTTATACACTATAAAGCCAAAATGTGGCTATGAACGTGGGAGACTGTAATCAATAAACTGAACATAACTCACGAACAGTAAATCATCTCATAATAATCTTTAAGTCAAAATGAAGCTTATAATAAGGGGAATATAGATATACATAATCTAACTACTTGGTTAGTGTCCGTGTGACTGTCGTAACCAACGGTTGAAGACTCTGTGTGACATGGCTCAGAATCGACCACGTTGGGTTAGGTGTATGCATTCTTTGTCTTCCCTTAAACCATTTGATTAAAATTATACCTTTCTTCCTTATACACATTCCTTCCTTTATGCATGACTATCATTGAAGTGACTAACTCTATGAATTTGGTTCTCTTCTTGTTGTGTTAATGAGGTATGGTAACTTGGTCCGATGCATATATGTACCTGGTGTTACGTTGCAGCTGACTGACTGACTTTCTGTTGATTTCTCATACATCTAATATATTTGTATATTCATTGTTTTGAAATTTCGACTAATCATTTATTTATTCTAACATAAACAACATTCGAGTTTATCAGTTTGACCTTCATTGGAAAATGGTCATATAAATTTTGGTGAGATCATAATTTATGCACGACCTTTGAGTAATACTAATATAACCTTGAAATGTCCACCTACCGACTAAAGTTAGATGAAAGTTATATATTAGTATGAGGAATTAAGATTAGGATTTACAATTGAACGTTTGGATTAGAAATTACAATCAATGTTTTCATCACGAACTGACATCAACTATTATGCTAAAATGGTATTTAAACAAATGGATGAATAAATCACGCGCCAAAATCTAGCATCTGTTATCTTAAATCTGATTGGCTTATCCATAATTTATAATCTCACCTGAATTTTATGACCTTGAGACGGAAGTGTTCAGTCATTGGTTTAAACTTCTATCATCGTCACGTGGCATCAATGTGAATAGTAACCATTCTAGTAAATGAATTAAAATGTCAATTTGTTAGCATTCGATAAATAAATGGATAAGCGTATCTTGTTAATTCTATTGTCATCGATACCTGATGATGACATTAAAAAAAAGTGGCGAGACTCTAATTTAAGGACGAGCCAATCAGAAGCGTTTGACCCGTTCCAAGGTCACGGAGCCAAGTTTAACACCTGATGCTCACATATGATCGGTTTACAGCGGATTTTAGAGAAGAGGTGATTATTGGGAGGCTACAAGGGATAGGATTGCTAAAAAGTTCTTGTACGTGAGACTGCGGTTATCAAATGACCGCAGTAAAGTGTGCAAACCACCGTGGAGAGATTATATTTCGTTGTCTTTCATGTTGGAGGAGAAAGTCTGCTAGAACGGGGACTTTCTTTGCTCGATTGCTACTGAAACTGAATCAGATTATGATAATAGTTGCAAATTGGGTAATAAACACACCAGTAACACCGGCTGCGGCGTTTGCAGTTGATTATGAAACTTCAGCAGTCCAGTGGTATGAGTACTGCCGTGACATATGTGCAACTAAAATAACACTTGTACACCAATCATTCGGAGGAGTAGGACGTATCGTGCAGACAGATGAAACGGCAGTGAGAAAGCGAAAATACAACAGGGGACGTAGTATAAAGTAGGATTGGGTAAGTAGCATTTCCGTAAATATACTCGACAGGTACTTGGGATTCATGACTTTCTATACCGTATGCAATATGATTTCAAAACATCTGAAACTTTAGCAAACCTTGATAAGTTTTTAAATCATGTAAAAGAAGCATATTCACTGTAATCCATTAGTTTCTTCTAATATATTTCTACGTTATACTAGCTGTCTTCTGATTGGCTATTATTCTCAAGGTCACTTAAAATTCGTTCAAAGGTCGTCCCTGAATTAGAGTCTCGCCAAAAAAGTTTTTGAGATGGTGGAGAAGATTTGTAGCTGAGGTGGATGATTTTGATGGAGTTTTTTTCTCTGAGCTGGATGGTTTGGTCATAAAGCTTTCATCATTATTCTGAATGACTTCTATCTAAAGTTTGTGCTGATAATGTCGTTCCGAAGAACGATGAAAGCTCCACGACTAAACTATCCAGCTCAGAGAAAAAAATTCCATCAAAAGTGTTTTCTCTACCTTAAATCGTTGGTGAGATTATGATTTATGGACGAGTTTTGAGCGACTCTGTAGTAACCTTGAGAATGTTTATCTGCTCACTAGGGCTGAATGAGGATTATAAATCAATGTGAGGAATTAGAATTATGGTATACAGTTGATGGTTAGAGTTAAGAATTAGATTTAAGGTTTTCATCAGGAATTGATATCAGCTAAAATACCAGAATGCTATTTAGCCAAATGGATGAATGAAATTTGCGCCAAAGTTCAAGACCTATTAACCTAAATCTGATTGATTCGTCTATTAATTATAATCTCGCCAAATCGATTTTTTTAGTGACCAGTTTATATGTGTATATTCGACTAATAATAGGTGACAGATTTGAATCCCGTCCCACTTACGTTGGTTTGAAAATATGTGGCTGAACGTTGAAAACATAAATGCAGACTTAGTGATTACAGTTTATGTGGTGGCTAGAGACACTACTTGTCCGTTTAAAACGATGTAGTTAGACTGTGGTTTAAGCTTATGTGACTTATTAGTGAACTAATCGAACCATTAAATCACTGTTTGATTTAAACAAAATGGTATTCAGTATAGTTGTTCCGTTATACTACCACATTAAGGTTTATCTCCCGAGCTTATAGAATTTCTTAACGGATTTCAAATGAGAAATCCTACATTTCTACTTACTTTTTATGAACACTATTCGGATTGGAGAAACACAATTATTAGTACGAATAATCGTTAATATTAATGGCCAATGAAAACTAAAGATTAAGTAATTAACAGGATTGCTCATAATTGTTTGGCACATAAATAGCAGTTAATACGAATTGGTAACAACTGAACAAGAACCGTAGGATTCATAGAGTACTTATGTATATTTGAAGCTTTTTTCTTCTAGTTTGAAATATCTCATGTGAATACACAATCTACAATCATATTGTGGTATGTGCTACTCATATCAACAGATATAAGTAGTATGTATCACAAATCGAAATTGAAATGCCTGACGGCAGAACGTTAAGAAGACCGAAGAGAAGAGAACGAGAACAGATAATGATTGCTGTGGAAACGAAAGAACAATGAAGTCTGAGACGATTGATTAACATTTTGCGCAAATGGTGTATTTACTGCATAGTTCTCAGATTTTACTAAGTTGTTCTGTAATTTTGTATTCAAATATATTTGATTGTCCCATCTGTGTTCTCGTTCACTACAATATGACTAACTCGGAATCATTTGTACCTGAAGAGTGAATATACAAACTGATGATTTTAAGACTATATTCTTTACTATATGTGCTGAGGTTAGACAAAGCGTGCTACGTAAAGATGGCAAGATAGTTGATATAACTATGAATCACTATTGACTCAGCTTTCTGGGACATTTATTGCGTATATACAACCACCACCTACCTTGGCTTGCAATATAAGCTTGTATTTGAGTAAATCAGAGGGATTCTAGGAAGATGTTGAGTGATATTTCTCACAATTGTTCGTAGTGATTCAAATGTATTGAATGTTCGTCTTCTCTTCGGTCTTATATCCCAAAATTATCTAAGATTTTATATCATGAATTCATTCCTACTTCACAAATCATAAAGTTTATGCCAAATTTTTTCCATTACAATTTATAGTGTCATTACTGATTACTATAGTATTTCTATTGATATCTTCTCCTTATTGTACTGATTAGATAATGGTAACTTGATTCAATGCATACATTTACCAGATTGTATGTTACTTATAATGGGCTGATTGAACTACTCGATGATTTCAGTTATTTTTAAAATCATCTATGTGAGTTTATGCGAACAGAATTCTATTTTTAATCACAATTCATTTTAATGATTAAGATCATGAGTCAGTTGAAGCTAGACCACCATGGAAAACCTGGAAGCACTGGACGGCCGTTTCGTCCTATTATGGGATTCCTCAGCAGTGCGCATCCACGACCTCGCCCCCTGCGAGATTCGAACCCAGGACCTACTGGTTTCGCGCGCGAGCACTTAAACACTAGACCACTGAGCCGGCATCCGACGGTGTTAATGTCTAACTTCAACTAATCCACGAAATTGAGCGATACATCCACCATTGTCTTCAGTGAGTTACTATCCCACAACAGACCTGGTTGAACTCCACTGGTCACTATTTCTCACTAGAACTCCAGGATCTAGCTTCAACTGACTCATGATCTTAATCATTGAAATTATTACAATCTCCACAAAACCCCTTCTGATAACAATTCATTTTACTTCATTCTTATACTTATAGATAAGAAAAATTCCAGAAGTTTGTGAACTTCGACAATGGCAAATGGAATGGAGAAAATATAATCGATTGAAAGCTAACCAATTGGAGTAACTTAATATTAAAGACAAAAATTTCCCAAAGTTTTTTCACAAAAAAGAAAAACAAACAAAATACCCAGTTACAACGTCGAGTTGATAATTTGTAATCAGTTCTTAATTCATTTATGACCAGTTTTTTTAAAAAAAAATACTGTGAAAAATGCTAACTTCGTTCTAGATATCCCAATCGCCTGGTTCATATACAAATACACATGTTTCCTATACGCTGAATCTTACTTGCTATGAGATTAAAGAGACTGGAATGAATAAAAGCCATAATCATCTTTATCCAGTAGTATGCATTATTTAGCATCTCTCAACCACTGCTTAACCCTGAGATAGCATGTAAGCACAATCATGTATGATGTTTTTTTTTTATTTATTTGAACACGTAGATATTGGTACAAGGAGGCACCAAATACATATGCGTCACACAGATCTCATTTGATTTGTATGAGAGCTGTAATACTGCCCGGGTGCCCAAACCGAAGCAGATAGTTTTCTTAGGAGGCCACACTCCGAGCCTTTCACTTAAAGGTCTGACCCATAACGCAGTGGAGCATCGTGAGGAGATGCAGTCATATGGTAGCCGGTGACCAAAGATTGGTTCATACGCCATTTGTTCCTTCAGGATACTGGAGCTAGC
This sequence comes from Schistosoma spindalis, assembly GCA_946903255.1. Lineage (NCBI taxonomy): Eukaryota > Metazoa > Platyhelminthes > Trematoda > Strigeidida > Schistosomatidae > Schistosoma > Schistosoma spindalis. Next base: position 16,454,023 of record OX336419.1, on the reverse strand, counting down.
CCATGTGCACCATTGGTTTGGGATCCGGTTAAAGCGACGGACATTCGCTTTTCATCCTTTCATTTTCGTAAACAACAACCCCGCCACGAGAAGGCAGTGAGTAGGACTTCCCTGGCAGAGGCTGTATACGCGTGGCCGTGCGAGAGCATTTCGAGAGGGAGGGCGGCCATACCAGGGCATTTAGGGGTGTATCATGCATTAATTTACCTAGTCCATTACGTTCATTCATCATAGTCATAAATATTTGCTCTTAAATGTTTTCGAAAGCTTTGGGCGTTGCGACTCAATAAGCAAACTACACAAAAATCAATTTACACAATGGTACATGTGACTTTATGGAAAAAAGACTTCATTCAGCTTAACACAAAAGAACATGGGACTGTAAAGAAGCTCAGTATTAGAAGAGAAATAATTCCCCATAAAAAATGTGCACACTACAGTAGTAATGTATAATGAAGCCTAAATTAAGGAGTTTAATAAGCTAGTTCATAAGCTTTCTTTAATGAGATAAATCTCTACTATCTTACTAAAATAAAAAACAATCCACGATAACAAAACTCTCATTTTACCTCAATTGGTACTGTCAAGAATCTGACAAAATGTGACATGATTTGTAAAATATGATATCACATACAACTTCAGATTATTATCAATCAGCTTCCTGAGATGCTATTTTATTAAGTTGCAAACAAATATCAGTCCCGTTTAGTGGTTGTATTGGTAGCATTTTAAATGCGCTAGATAGTATAGATATACAGTTGACCTTTATCATACTAAATCTCTCTTCTTAGTTCCTCGGAAAAAAGAAAAGAGTTTACATCGAAATAAATATGTCTAACATGTGACATCGAATCAACAAATTCTATCCTCAGAGTTCAGTCCCATTCAATCCGAGGCCCAATTAATCATGACTTCAACATTCGTAGGTATCGGAAGCTTATTTTCATTTACGCAGTATGGTTATGATTGGACCATGGTTCAGCACATACATAATAATATAGTTTTAAAGTCTCTAATCAACTAATTCAAACATAAAAACTGATTTACTTTAAAATAAGACGAGTTGTTTTTACACTACAGTAAAAAGGCAATACACTTTCATATTCCGATATTCATTGAAATCGTCGAGTAGAGCAGAACAATCATTCAATGCTAGACAATATTTATTTACTTAAATACATAAAGATTGGTAGCAGGAGGCACAAATACACATGCGCCACATAAATCATGTGATTTATGTGAGGTCTTGGGCACTGCTCGGGTTCCCAAAACAAACCAGGTCGTTTACTTAAGGGGCCACACCCAGAGACTTTGACCTAAAGGTCCAATCCACAAGGCAGTGGAGCAACGCAAGGAGATACAGTCCCATGGTATCCGGTCAAAAACAATTGGTTCATACGCCATTTCTTCCTTCAGGATACTGGAGCCCATGTGCATCATTGGTTTGGAATCAAGGTTTTCCAACTACCCTAGGTGGATCCTCCGTGTCCACCAACCCGGTTAAAGTGCCGCACATTCGCTTTTCGTTCTCTCAATTTCATAAACATTACCGGTGCAGCAAGACGGCAGTGATTAGAATTTCCCTGGCTGTGGTTGTATGCACGTGGCCATGTGAGAGCATTTCGAATGGAAGAGCTGACTCTCTCCCCACTCTCGGCCGTTTTATTCGATTTCGGCATTTATAAATTCTATTTATTGTTTGATAAAAAAAAAGAAAACGACCAAAGAAGTATTTATGTAAACTGTTCATAAAAATACAGCAAATTAAAATATATTCGTCTAACTTTAAAAGTTATAGCTTCAGATACTTTCAATAAAACAAACTATGAACATCAGTTTGTAGGTATCATTACCAAGATTTAATTTGATAATTTCGAATAAATTGAGCATTGGATAGATTGTTATGAATAAAGTAATCTATTTGTAATATCCCAATGAGTAGATAAATTAGTTTTTCTGACGTTTCGTGACTTAGTGTAAGTCACTTCTTCAGAGATTAAATAACCAAATTAAAACTAATCCAAGTTTAAATAGTACAACGGAACTATTTAAACGGTACTATTTAAACTTGGATTAGTTTTAATTTGGTTATTTATTCTCTGAAGAAGTGACTTACACTCAGTCACGAAACGTCAGAAAATCTAATTTTTCTACTCATTGGGATATTACAAATAGATTACTTTATTTAAAACCATGAACAGTTTTGAGATTGAACCTGTTCAATGTATTTTCTATGGTAAATAATGTGTCGTCTATCTATTATTATTAACATCGTCATCAAGAATTGATACTTTAGTTCAGCAAAGTTAACTTGATACACATGTGATTATCATGAATACTACACGTTAGATCCTATAAAATTATACTATACTACGATCATAGCCAACTATAAAAATGACCTCGTAAGATTTTGTTATTAACCAATAAGAATACATAGAAAGTTTTCTAAGTTTGATACTGTATTGGTTTCAGTGACTGATATCTGTTTTCTATGTCTGAACTTTGATATTGGTTGGTGAAATCTGTAAATCCATGTTTATTATGTCAAATAAAGATCATCAAATGAAGAAGAGAATTGATCACAAATAGGTAATCAAGTATTGTCAATTCTTTGGTTCAATTTAAACCAAAACTATTGGAACTATTCACCGATAGGATAGTATTTAGATTTGATAATTCCATTGATAAATTTAATAATACACTAGATAATCTCAAATGATTCTAACTGGAAAATCAGCTATATCCTTTATGCTGCCTATTATGGGATAAATACTTCAGTAACAACGTGGAACTTTGTACGTACCTACATCAGTTCGAGTTGCTATACCACATTAGCACAGAGATTCAGTTATCGATTCAAATCCCATAGTGGTAGATGTGGTGAAAGTATAAGTAGTGATAGAGAACATTAGGGTTTCATGATGTTATTTAAGGAGTATAGTCCAGTGGAATAGATTTGGAAAGAAAATAAAGGACATGAAGAATTCAGAAGATTAGAGTTTGAGAGAACACAGAGAGTGGATGCACCTGCACCATTGCAAACGATTTTGAGCCATGTCATTCAAAGTCTCTAACCATCGGTTGCTATCATCTCGCGGTCCCCAACCAAGTAGTCTACACCTACCAACATGGTTCAGTTCACTTGTTAGTGACTTTATGGATTTGTGACATGTTTCGGTCTGGCGGGATAAATACTTGATCGAATAAGATTCCAATGACATGAACTCTAAGGCATTAGAAGTATTACTCAAATAACTGTTTGAAGATTGATTAATCTATCAACTGGATTATATCTAATCACCAATGTTATTCTACTATATCATTTTTTGCGTTATTATTTTATAGATAATGTCATTATTTTACTACATAGAAAATAATCTAGTTTCCTGGTTAATGATGTTGCTTTTGATTACAAATCAATCAAGTGCTTATGTTAATAATTCAGTCCTGTGATGAGCCATTACTCTCATTCACACTTCGTATCACTGTAAATTTGTCGTTTTGTTTTCATTTTAACAGTTATGATCAGAAAGAGATTTTGTCGATATTATAGTAATTTCAATCGTTGAGATCATGATGGTCTGACTTCAATTGACAAATGATTTCAACTATTCAAGTTATAAATTTGTTTACCAAATTACTAGATCTCTTCTCGATAAAATTCAAAAAGATCACATTTTATGAAAAATCAAGACGTGACTAGTATGTTATTAATAATTTATTGATCCAATCATGGTCAATCTCTATGTCAGAAGGGGTTTTGTGGATATTATAGTAATTTAAATAGTTGAGATCGTAAGTCAATTGAAGCTAAACCACCATGGAAAACCTGGAAGCACTGGACAGCAGTTTCGTCCAATTGTGAGACTCCTCAGCAGTACACATCCATGATCCTGCCTCACGAGATTCGAACTTAGGACCTATTAGTCTATATTCTTTCATCTGAATCAATTAAGTATGATGTAAATGTATACGCATAATTTGTATACATGATCATTCAATTTTGGGCATAAAACTTCTTAAGAACCATTCTTAATGTCTTTTTTTTACATTTGAATAGCTGATGGAGTCAAACATTAAGCAATGTGTGTATATTGTGACCTTAACAAACTAACGAAGATAATAATAGAGTGACTAGCCTGAAAAATGAGTATATCACTTGATAAATTATCTGTGATTACTTTCAATAGCTGATTGAATAACTCAATATGTCTGTATATTGTTCAACTTATCTTTTCTTTTTTCTCACTGTTGCTAGAAGTGGTAATGTATTTCTGAAGATTTTGATTTGTACCATAAATGTGATGTTCTATTATTTTTAACAGATAATCAGTTTATAAAAAGAGGTTTTTCTGGTTAATATTTATTTTCAGAAGGGGTTTTGTGGAGATTTTTGTCATTTCAATAGTTGAAATCATGAGTCAATTGAAGCTAGAACACCATGAAAACCCTGGAAGCACTGGATATGTCGCTCAGCTTCGTGGATTGGTTGAATTTAGAAATTAACACCGTCGGATGCCGGCCGACTCAGTGGTCTAATGGTTAAGCGCTCGCATGCGATACGGATAGGTCCTGAGTTCGAATCTCGCCAAGATGGGGGCGGGACAATGGATGCGAAGTTCCATACTACGACGAAACTGCCGTCCAGTGCTTCCAGGTTTTCCATGGTGGTCTAGCTTCAATCGACTCATGATTTCAGCTATTGTAATATTTATTTACTCATAACATATAAATCATGATACAACAGGGAGTTAAACAATGTTTATACGGTTGATCGGTCATTGAGTAGCAACCAATGTCATGTATGTCAAGTCCTTTTTAGTGTTGATAGAGTACTATGGATCAGGTAGCAATGCGGCTACTACTCTCATTGACTCAACATCACATGCACTATGTTAGGATGTAAGGTGGCATTCGGAAGTAGTTGCTAGGATACCTCAGGAAAAGAATTCGCACTTTTTTAGCACTCGTCAGCTAGACGTTCCATTAATCTTGAGAGAATTTATACTTCTTGGTGGGTTCGACGCCATATCACAGATGTCTAATCGTAAACACATCTAAATCCTACAGGAATCTAGTTGCTACACGGATAGCTCAGTGATGCGTCTGAATAAGAAGCTGTATGACACGAGATCGAATCCACCGGGGTACACCGGGCCCCTGGATATCATGGAGTACATTCTGCTGACATATGTCAACCAGCACAAAACCTAGATCCACATTGGGCTATCGATTACTTCCGGTTACCACCTAAAATCAAATGTTTTACAAATAAAAATGACAAGTAATATGGAGAAATAGAAGGGTTGTACAATTCATAAAAAAAAAAAACGATAAAATCCATTTAAAGTTTTTGTGTCGGTGAGAATAAATAGATCCTCTCGTTAAGTTTATTTGAGACCCACGGAATTGAACCGTAAGACAGATCGATTATATTGATCTAGTCCTAGTGTCGATTGCTTGCCTAGACTGTCCATTTAGGACCAATGACACAATAAATGTGAGATGACAGCCGATAATAAAACTAGACGACCATTGGTTAAGAATGCAATTTTCCACGCTCACTCACTCGACAGCTAGAACCGAATAAAACTTAGCAAGCAGACAGCTCATTACACAGTTGGAACTTATGAATCATTAATACAGCAATATATATAGAACAAAATCCTGAATACACATCAACAGAATTAAGAAACTACAATATAGCCATAACTGTTCCATAAGTGAAAGAGAACTGAATGATAGGTCCTTAATAAATTGACAATAATATAGGCAAAGTAGTATACATAACATTAGCCCATGTATCAAGCGAAGGCCTGCAAGTAGGACAATACAACAATATAACAGTTTAAGTATTTAATAATTATACAATAAAAATATAAAAGGTAACTTGAACTAGGACTGTATTGATAGTTCGTTTTGGCTTAAGATTTTTCCCCACAAACAACAAAAATGATTTTTCCAACTAATGAAATTCCTTCTTTTATCTATTCAAGAATGTACATGAAAACTACAGCAAAATCATTAGTAATTTTTTTTTATTTTGAGCGACGTCTGTTAAAATCTTGAGAACCATTGAGTTGAATGATCTCTAGAATCCTAGTTAGGAAGTTGTGACAAATTGACAGATACCAATCTTATACAGCTATAATTTATAAAACGAAGCCTTGTTTTGTACAAACCCTATGATATGAGAAAACAATAGTGGAATTTTAGATCTGGAATCGAACTCTTCAATACAAACAGTTAAACTAGAAGAGTTGAAAAACCCCTTATATCAAATCAGTGGTATAATTAAGATCCTGAGAAAAAGAACCTACCAGCTATAAGTCAGTCAGTAACAACGTGGAACTTCGTACGTACCTACATCAGTTCGAGTTGCCATACCACATTAGCACAGAGATTCAGTTATCGATTCAAATCCCATAGTGGTAGATGTGGTGAAAGTATAAGTAGTGATAGGGAACATTAGGGTTTGATGATGTTATTCAACGAGTATAATCCAGTGGAATAGATTTGGAAAGAAAATAAAGGACATGAAGAATTCAGAAGATTAGAGTTTGAGAGAACACAGAGAGTGGATGCACCTGCGCCATTGCAAACGATTTTGAACCATGTCATTCAAAGTCTCTAACCATCGGTTGCTATCATCTCGCGGTCCCCAACCAGGTAGTCTACACCTACCAACATGGTTCAGTCCACTTGTCAGTGACTTCATGGATTTGTGACATGTTTTTATTTGGCCGCTTCTAGCTTTCTTCCAACCTATTCCTACACCATAAATATCGCACATCGGGGCAGTCGGGCATGCGTAACACATTTCCCAGCCATCTCAACTGATTAAGTTTCACTACTTTATCAACTGATTTGCCATCCTTACCTTGTACCTGTTTCCTAACAACTGAGTTACTTACTCGGTGGTCCCAGGATATACGAGGAATGTTTTGAAGACACCTATGATCAAATACTAGTAACCTACGAATATCCTCTACACTTGCTGGCCATGTTTCACTGCCATAAATTAGGACGGAACGAACTGCTGAACAGTAAACTCGTACTTTGGTTGATAGACGGATATCTCGCCTACGCCACAAATGACGCAAGTTGGCAAAAGCTAGTTGAGCCTTCTGTATCCGTGCTGAGATTTCGTCACACACCAGACCACAAGGGCTGATGAGACTTCCAAGATAAGTGAAGCGGTCGACACGCTCAACTACTTTACTCCGTATCAACCAGCTATAGGACTGTGTCACCTCGCATCACATCACTCCCATGTGGGTTAGCCTCTTAGACCAACGGCTCAGGCATTGATTTTCTTAAGAAGAACACCAGTCCCGATATGAGCATTTAAGTAATATCTCAGTTAACAAATAAATATAACAACAAATACTGTGAGAAATAACATGCAATAAAAAAATGAACTTATCGATCAAAATTTATGCTCTCAATTTAAAAGTACATTCAATGCCCTCAGAAACTATTTACATCTATCCATAAGTCAACAAAATATTCATTACTGAATGAAATTACTAAATCAGACTACATTCACATATACGCCGTCCGAAATTGGATTTGATTAAAATATCTGAAAACTATTGATTATTATTAGAAGAGATTTTGTGGAGGTTTAAGTCATTTCAATAGTTAAAATCATGAGTCAATTGAAGCCGTTCACTGCTTCCAGTTTTTCCATGTTGGCCTAGATTCAATTGATTCATGATTTCAACTATTGAGATAATCCCAAAATAACTTATTTAAACTTTGAATATAGCAAATAATTCATAATTAATTAGTTATAAACTAGATAACCTGCAATACTATTAGATGTATGAAAACATTTGTTGTCACATTCTAGTTACCCCACATCATGGAACATGAATCCCTTTTAAACCATTTAAAAAGAACAAAAAAAACAGAACAAATGACCATAATGCTTAAGGAACAATAATTTTAGCTCAATGATATCACTTTTACACCAACCTAGATGGAATGATTTAATGAACGATACAAAAATGATCATACAGCTTTTCCAATCAACATAATAAGACTAAACAATATATATATATATATATATATATATATATATATATATATATATATATATATATATATATATATATAGACAACAAAGTGTCAATACGGATAAAGTAGAAGTGTATATATGTAAATATCATTACTTTTATTAAATGCATCTATATCAAAGTGACATAGAATACAATGTGAAAATGAGAAGAAAAACAAAACACAATATTCTTGTAAGCAAACATCTATGAAAATATGAATGTATATCCATGTATATATATATGCACACTATCAAACGGATACACTTCATCAATATGTATGCATAGATATTAATATAAATGAAGAAATCACAGAATGGATATATATATATCATTGAATGACATAACAGTATTAATCATAACTCTAATTAAATAGAAGTAGCAACAGTCTCCTCCTCCGCCCCCTCCTATTTATGTTTGATACTTTTATTCTTTCATTGATAAGAAAATGTATGTTAATGGCTGTGTGTAGTAGTTGTGAAAAGTGAAATGAAACAGACAGTGATTATTATATATATGTAAGGATGTAAAACAAACAACAACACTGACAATAATAATAATAATAATAATAATAATAATAATAATGAGGTTATGTAAAAACAGATACAAGCCGATTACACGTAGAGAAAGAGAGAGCGAGAGGGAAATGCAATACAAAATAAATGATGATAATGATGATGATGATGAGTTAAAACAATACTACATCGACTGGATTGAATAGAATAGTAAATCAGTATATTTCTGTATTCTACAGTATAAAAAAAAACAAGAAACAAATTCTACATATCCTGTTAAAACACACTTCTATTAACACTTTCAAATTTGTGCCTGCAGTTAATAGTTTCTTTCAGTTCAATCCAACTAATAACATATACTACTTATATGTTAGGTAGTATAAATTAGTAAGTAGTACAACAAATATTTACTAATTAATTTAAAAATTGAAAACAAATTTCAATGTAAAGTAGACTAGTTCTTAACGTTAGTCGTACATTTCATAATGCGTGACTATACGTGTGTGTGTGTGTCTGTATGCCGTATATATATATATATATATATATATATATATATATATATATATATATATATATATATATATATATATATATATATATATATATATATATATATATATATATATATGAGTGCACAATATCTCATTATGTTAATGATCTACAATACACTTGTCTATGCGAGCCTGTTAGCAAATAAGTAATAGAAATAATGATAATAATGAGGAGGGGGGGAGAACAACAACAGATTTTGTAATCAGAACCTGATTGTAAAATCCAAACTTGAACAATCACCAAGCCTATCAATAGAAATAATATATAAAGTAATTTTATATTTAATCTTTCTGTATGAAAAATAAGTTAAACGCACATGTATGTCTGTAGCTCTATAGTGTGTGTATGTATGTGTTAATAAAATACAAACACACACACACACATGATCAAACATACAGAAGCAAGCAGATATGTATGTATGTATGTGTGTTTGTTTGTAACACTATCACTTGTTGGGTTATATTCTCATTGTTTGATTTTTTTTCTTCAAAAACTTTCTATACTTCAACATCATTCATCGGTGATGATGATGATGATGAACTAGTTGGTCGTAGTGTTGTTGAACTTGATCCTGACGGAGATGGTAAATATTCATTTACTGCAACTACCAATTGATTAGGAAGTAGACCACGTTTATAAAGACCATCCGTAAGTAGACGATAAAATAGAATTTGTGCATTTGGCGGTAAAATGTAGATTTTTGGTAATAGAGAAACAGGACTATGAGTTCTGAGACAAGAATATAATTTTAAAAAAATAAATAAAAAAACTATGAACGATGAAATAAACGAAGAGGATTAAGGTTAATAATTTATGCAAAATAAATATGAATCCCATTACATATGTGATATATATAAGAGATAGTGTTCTCTGGGATAAACGACTTTACTTGTGAAACATTCCTTCTTTTTTCTTTATGATAATGTTGCCCTAAAGAACAATGAAAGCTTTACAACTAAACAATCTATCTAGCTCAGAAAACACATAACATCTTCAATGTTCCTATCTCAAAGATTCTTTAAAATGTTAAACCACTAATGGTATATGTTTCAGTTTTCTGAAATGAAAGTCATTCCTTGGTCACTTTATAATTTGACTAATTTTTGATTGATCTAATGTATGTCCGATGATCGATCGCGTTTTTTTAGTGAATAATGAAATTATATAGATTGATGATAATAGGTTTACATGATAATTTGATCAAGTAAACAAGTAACGAATATCTGATCCATTAGGTTTCGACATGATTTCTAGTATTTGGTTACCTACAGACTGTTTCCAACGCCATTTAATTTATTGATCAATTTGAGGTTAACCAGGTCAGTGATATTATGAACACACTAAATTGAATGAAGCTGAGTATGAACCTACGAACTATTAGATGAAAAATGAATACCTTAACTAGTAAGTTACTTTTTCATACACATAATGAATAGATTATCATAAACTAAATGAAAGTTATCAGTGAAATCAGTGGTCTATATACACATTTTCGTGGTTCCATAATTATTATATACAATTGACTTTTCAAATTGGAACATTTGAATATAGTTGACAGAATACTTTCGAGTAATTCATCATCAAGTTAGCATACATTCATTTCAAATCCTAACAGTACTTCTTCTTTTTCAACCAATCAAATACTCGATTTGTGTAACATATTTAAATCTTCTAAGGACCCAGTAGTTTCTGCAAAATTACAGATACTTTAGTATGACCCTTTATCTTATTCCAATTGGAACGTACGAATGATTTCTATAGAAATATACATACCATCAACCCTCGTATATTACCATTTACTTAAATCACATTAGTGAATAATGGAATTAAATAAGTCAAATACGAGAATAAATTTTGAATATGTATATTTCACACAATCATTGACCTGAACAGTTGATCACAGAAACAAAGTAAAAAATGCGAAGAGGAGAGAGCAAAACGAAACAAATCAGATAAAGTATATAAGCCATTATTTACTAAATCAAGTTAAGTCAATAATAATATATGACGGTTGATGGTATGTATATTTCGATAGTAATCATTTGTACAATAAATAAACGGTTACTAAACTGGTGAGCCTTATGTTGTCTCATCTAAATAGAGTCAGATAAAAGTGAATTAAAATACTCAACTGTCTTTGACTAGTAAAAAATTACTTATTTATGAATGAAAACATCTATATCCTCAATCATTTATTCAATAAATTTTGTTTCCTCACTATGAATATTTACCTTGAATTAGTCAATTATATTCATATATACACTGATTGCATATTCACTCATTATTAACTCTTAGAAACTATACTGTACAACAACATTATAACAGATTAATTTCAATTATTAAATTAATTATAAGGTCATTATAAAAACCAATTTTCAATATATGATACCTAACTATGTATATATACATGTGTTCATATAAATTATAATATCCATGTGTAAAAGTACACTAATTAAAAAAAAGTATATTTTTTGTTGTTGTCGGGTCGAGACTATAATTTATGAACAATATTTGAGTGACACTAAAATAAGTGACCTTGGAGAGTGTGCACTTAATAAACAGGATCAAATGAGGATAATAAACCTGTGTGAAGAATTGAAATTATGATTTACTTATTTATTTGAACACATAAATATTGGTACAATGGGGCACCAAATACAAATGCACCACACAAAATCTTATTTGTGTGTGAGCTGTGATACTCCCCGGGTGTTCAGACCGAAGCAGGTGGTTTACTTAGGGGGCCACACTCCGAGCCTTCGACCTAAAGGTCTGACCCACAACGCAGTAGAGCATGGTAAGGAGATACAGTCCCATGGAAGCCGGTGACCAACGATTGGTTCATACGCCATTTGTTCCTTCAGGATACTGGAGCCCATGTGCACCATTGGTTTGGGATCCGCTTATAGCGTCGGACATTCGCTTTTCGTCCTCTCATTTTGTAGACAACACCCCCATCACGAGAAGGCATTGAGTATGACTTCCCTGGTAGAGGCTGTATACGCGTGGCCATGTGAGAGCATTTCGAGAGGGGGCCGGGCCCACCCCACTCCCGGCCATACCAGGGCATTTGGGGGCCACGGGCATTTGGGAGGATAATAAACCTGTGTGAGTAATTGAAATTATGATTTACAGTTGATGGATAAGGGTTAAGAATTAGATTTACGGTTTTATATCCTGAAATGACATAAGGTATAATGCCAGATACATATTTTGCCAAATGGATGAATGAATTTCGCGCGGAAATTCGAGACCTGTTATCTTATACCTGATTTGTTCATCCATAAATTATAGTCTCACCGTTGTTAGTTTATGATTTTCAATATTGTATTTCAATTAGTCTCCAATGAGAGTTCCCTTGAATGGATGTACTCTATATAGTATATGGCTACAAGTGGATTATAATTATTTTTTTTAAAAAAGTAATCTGTTTTAAACTCTAGTTTCTATGAAAACATCAACAGTGGGAATCCAGTTGAAAAGTTCGAACTACAAGATGAATTATGCAGTCTGAATGTCAGTACTATACAATATACCTACAAAACGAAATCAGATATACTTGCCCCATAAATAACCATGTGTAACCGATTGTGGAAAATGTCCGCTTTACATCTCAAAATAGTCTTTTGTAGTGGATACGAAGTAAACGCTATCCAGGGTACTTGTAAAATTCTGAATTCAAACTAATAGTGTGCATAGGATCAAGGATTTTGAATAAGCAAATGATCTGACATTGTTCTACTACTTTGTGGATTAGACCCTAAGGTAAACCACCTAGTTTGTCCTGACTGTTTTTGCAGTATCCCAGTCAGTACACACAAATATGATGATGATAATGATTAGTGAAGAAAATGTTGTCCTATCATTGGAATATAAATCATAAAGACAATAAAAGTGTGTGCACATACGTACACATATGCTTAGAAACATGAAACAACTTACCGAACAAATGAATTATAATAAAATAATACAAATGTTCCAATTATTAATTGACAATCAAAACGATCAACTACACCACCGTGTCCAGGGAATAAATCACCAAAATCTTTAATTTTAAATGCTCTCTTAAAACCGCTAGCGAAGAATCCACCAAATGGTCCAACAACTGATGTATATATACTGATAATTAAACAATGTTGTAAGAATGGATACCAAGTGATTTGACGTATTGGAAGAAAGAGCTATACATATACATACATATTTAGATAAATATGCAGGCGGGAGAAAAAGAAAAGCAAGAAAAAAACACAGTACTAAAAACTATCCGAATGAAATATTAAAAAAAATAAATACATCAACAAGAAATCATTTGAATTTGCATACAAATAGAGCAAATGTTATGCCTTCATATATTTAGGACATTTCAAAGGTGTGATGTATGCACAGTTGGTTACATGGAGTTCAATCCAAAATGTTCAGGTTTCCTGGGAAGCCAGTAACTATTAGACGACTGCTACTGAAGTGAACGAGAACATAGATCGGACAATCAAATATATTTGAATACAAAATTACAGAACAACTTAGTAAAATCTGAGAATCATAAAGTAAATACTTCATTTGTACAAAATGTTAATCAATCGTTTCAGACTTCATTGTTCTTTCATTTCCACAGCAATCATTATCTGTTCTCGTTCTCTTTTCTTCGATCTTCTTAACGTTCTGTCGTCAGGTATTTCAATTTCGATTGGTGATACATACAACTTATATCTGTTGATATCAGTAGCATACACCACACTACTACTACTACTTATATTGAATCGAAATCCATAAGAGATCGACACTTTCAACAATCCAATTTAGTGTAACCATTATTATTGAATATCATCGGAATCATGTGCTTGACTAAAATAGATATAGTTGAAATTTGGTAGTTAATATTTCTTGTTAGCACATCATTTCAAAACTAACCATTAGTGAGGAAATTTGAAAAAAAAAGATAAACCTTGACAGTAGTCGTAATCATGACGCAATATTCGGGTTTGTATATCACGAAAACTGAGTTGAGTTGGTAGCGTCTAGTATTGTCATACCGACATTGGTTATTCTGACTTTTGGACAGAACAATTAATCTGTTCTTTTTAACACATTATCTATACATATTTTGACCTTGCCAATTATTCACTTATAATCGTTTTTATAAGAGCACATGTGTGTGTACGTTAGTCATATACTTTCTTCATCACAGGTCTTTAGTTTTATTTTCTGTCGAAGTATACGAAGTGGATCACACTTGATGAAATCGAGTTGACATATTTCCCTTCTTTATCTTTCAAAATGAATGTATGAAGTGTACACTTCCGAAACACTTGTATTCAACTTTTTATAACTCCATTGTCATTGGAGGGACTTGTAAGCAGAGTACATACAATGTCAGTAGGATATATATTTCACAAACATCACTATTATGCGATCATTTTGGAATCCAACAACGGTCTACAAAAATCTATACTGGTTGGAGCATTCATTTCATTAGGTCTTACCATACCATCCAGGTTTGTTAAAGTTAAGATGAAAAATTACAAGCTTATGACCCGATGAGGAAGTAGTAAGATGTTTTTTCTTGTACAACTAGCATCTGTGGCGATGCTGCCTATTCTGTAACGTTGGATGGAGACTAAAAATAGTCGACTTAAAAATAGTACATCTCACTAACAACTGATGAATAAGATTCCTCATAGCTAACAAAATATTGGAACATCATACATTAGTGATCATCAATATAAAATAGGGAACTTACTAAATACTTTGGTAAATCATAAATCTGTGCTATAAACACAGGATTTCTAGTACAATTCATTGTTAAAGAACCTTTTGTATCATCCCATTCAATTGGACATACGAAATAATCATATTTTAATAAAATATAAGATAGTAATATACTGAATAATATAGTAGATAGACCACCACCAATAAAACCTTCCCATGTTTTTTTTGGTGATAATTTAATAAGTGGTGTTTTCCCATAGAAAAATCCAAATACATATGCCATAACATCATTGCATATAACTAGACAAACTGGTAAAAGAAACCTATAAGATAATATGAAGAAAAAGAATTAATGTATAGAAAGACAAAGGATAAAACTATACATTATTTGATGAAACGAATCTGTTTTAATAGTTGAAATCATGAGTCAATTGAAGCTAGACCACCAAAGAAAATCTGGAAGCACTGGATGGCCGTTTTGTCTTAGTATGGGACTCCTCAGCGGTGCGCATCCACGATCCCGCCCCCCCGCGAGATTCGAACCCAGAACCTATTGGTCTCGCGCCAGGCGCTTAACCAACTAGACCACTGAGCCGGCTGGCATCCAACGTTGTTAATGTCTAACTTCAACCAATTCACGAAATCGAGCGACATATCCAGTGCTTTCAGGTTTTCCATGGTGGTCTAGTTTCAATTGACTCATGATTTCAACTATTGAAATTACTAAAATCTCCACTCGACGTGCGATATTTTCTGGTGTAGGAGTAGGTTGGAAGAAAGCTAGAAGCGGCCAGAACAAAACATGGCACAAATCCATAACGTCACTGACAAGTGGACTGAGTCATAATGGTAGATGTAGACTACCTGGTTGGGGACCGCGAGATGATAGAAACCGATGGTTTGAGACCTTGAATGACATGGCTCAAAATCGTTTGCAATGGCGCAGGTGCATCCACTCTTTGCGTTTTCTCAAACTCTAATCTTCTGAATTCTTCATGTCCTTTATTTTCTTTCCCAATATACTCCACTGGACTATACTCCTTAAATAACATCATGAAACCCTAATGTTCCCTATCACTACCCCTATAACTACGGGATTTGAATCGATAACTGAATCTCTGTGCTAATGTGGTATGGCAACTCGAACTGATGTACGTACGTACGAAGTTCCACGTTGTTACTGACTGACTGAAAATCTCCACAAAACCCCTTCTCATAATCTGTTTTAATTCATTTTTTATATTGGTTATGTTGAAGCTGACAAATCTCAGATGGGACAAAATGTACGTTATAGATTCTACTATTAGCAACCATTCCTCTCTACATATAATTTAAGATAGAAGTTACTAGAGTTTTAAGAGGAATTGTTTATTTATAAAAAAAGACAATGATAAATAGCTTGTAGCGAAGTGAATAAGCTAAGAAAAACACTTCAAATTTTAACCATAATTCCTAAGTCTAACTCTTAATCTTAATCTAAAGACTTCGAAGGTTTATGTAACTAATTTAGTTAGCGTTTTTTAGCAAGTTAGTTTTCTACCGGATTGGGGTCGCTTACTCCATGCTCAACCGTCTTTCTTCACCTGGGCTTGAGACCTGCAATAAATCTAGAAGAGCTACATGCGGAGCTGAATCTTGAAGAACTACCACAATCAAGTAATGTAACTAATCATTACTTACTTACGCCTGTTACTCCTCGTGAAGGAGCATAGGCCGCTCACCAGCATTCTCCATCCAACCCTGTCCTGGGCAATCCTTTCAAGCTCTTTCCAGTTCTTACTCCGCCTGTAACTCTTCCAGAGTTACTGCCGGTCCCAAGCCCGGGTAAAGGAGGAGGGTTGGGCATGGGGTTAGCGTCCCCATCCCGTAGAAACCTAACTCGCTAAAAAACGCTAACCAGAAAAATAACTAATCATTCGTTGATATTAAATTGAATTCTGAATGGTCAAAAACTGGTTTTACACTCTAAAGATCATTTTGGGGATTATTAAAGGTTGTCAGTAAAACATACTTCAATCAAATAAATAAAACATGAAGAGATCATACTTATCACTAAGCTTAAATTGTTCACCGAGTATCGATAACCAGTATCATGTAGTTCGAATCATTAATGTTGATTGAATTCTATCGATATTATATTTATAAACAATGATCAGTCAGAGTGAATAAATCAATCTTACAAGAGCGGTCAGTGAATAATTCTGAGGTTATATATTAAAATACAACGTAAAGATAATAAACCAGCTAAGGTGGTTGAGACATGTAGTATGTATATCTAACTACTGGTTATCTCAACATCCAATGTTGACCGGAGTATGGGTAGATTGGAAAAGAACTAGGAGTAGCTAAACCAAAACATGGCATTACTTCATGAAATTATTGACTGTTGGTTTGATCCATATGTTGATAAATGCAAACTACCAATGGATAAAGATGTTGAGTGTATGTATCGGAATCGAATGGAATAAAGTAGATGTATCCACTATTTGTATTCCCCTAGAAATTTCAGTTATAAAATTACATTATAATTTATCTCAAGAACTAACTTTTCCATCTCGAATCATCTTTACCCAAGAATTTCTTTACTACTGCTTATACTGACATTACTACTTCTACTATTCAGGTACTTATTTACTCTGATAATTTCAATCTTGTGCTGACGTGATGTGACATCTTGCACCAATGCACAAGTATGTCCCAAGTTCTATGATATTTATGACTGATGACTGACTAAAATGTTGTAAGTATTACCTCAATTTATCGACGACAAACACTGGAAAGTACATTAGTCATCAGATTTCCATAATAAACTATCGTTAATCAATAGCTTAAACATTTGATTTTTATTCAGCAAAATTACAAGTTTGAATCACTACGAATTACTAAATAAATAATCAAACAAACAACACTTAGGCAAACTTCATCATGTTAGATAAAAAGCAAATGTACATAGTGTTGGATTATTCAGATGAATTAAAACTGATTATCAAATTACACAGATTACTTCCTATCAATAAAATTTTGCCTGATCAGTAAGGGATTACTAACTAAATAGGATCAATGTAATTAAAAACTAAGTAGAATTTTTGATTATTATAATTATTTATTTGGTCACATGAATATTGGTACAAAGGGAACCGGATACATATGCACCATGCAAGTCACTTTATTGGTGTGTGGGCAATGATACTACACGGGTTCCCAAAACAAACTAGGTAGTTTAATTAAAAGGCCATACCCTGAGACTTTGAACTAAAGGTCTAATCCACAACGCAGTGGTGCATCGTAAGGAGATACAGTCCCATGGTAGCCGGTCACAAACAATTCTTTCATAGGCCATTTGTTCCCTCAGGATCCTGGAGTCCATGCGCACCATTGATTTGGAATCAGGGATTTCCAACACTCCTAGGTGGATCCTCCATACCAATCAAACCGGTTAAAGTGTCGGACATTTGCTTTTCGTCCTCTCAATTTCGTAGACAACACCACCGCGAGAAGGCAGTGAGTATAACTTCCCTGACAGTGGTTGAATGCACGTGGCCATGTGAGAGCATTTCGATAGGGAGAGTTGACTCCCCCACCCTCGGCCGTACAAGGGCATTTGTAAAATTCAGTTTTTATAATTTCCTTATTAACTGTACAATGAGATAGACGTTTATTTATCAAAATCAATGCAAAAGCTCACCCCAGTTATGTGGCCAGAGCTCAACATAATGAACTACTCACCAAGAATATACCGAAAAATGAAGTTGACAAAATTTCAGGAAAAAAAACCATCATTTGCCGACAGAATTATCAATCCATGTGAAGCGAGAATTGATAATGATGATGATAGCGCTGTGAAAAGACGATCATCAAAGCTTCACAATTGAATCATTTAGTCCACAACAAAAACATAACACACAACCAAATAAACTGAACAATCATCAAAAAACAAATAATAGTGTAGTATTTTCATAGTTGATATCACGAACTAATCTTAGTTAGGTCACTATTGAAAACCTGGAAGCACTAGGCGGCCTTTTCATCCCAGTATGGGACTCCTCGGCAATATGTATCCATGACCACGCGCGCGGGAACCGAACCCGAGACTAGTGAAGCAGTTCAATACACGTCATTTCGCTTTCTACCATGTGTTTACTTATTTTTTGATGAAAGTTATAAACAAAAGTCGGATGACTTTTATTTTTACTATTCTTATCATCAGTAAATAATCAACATCAAAAAAGAACAACAACGATCTTTTGACAGTTCCATGTCATATGACCATTCAGTAAAAACATATCAACTGAATTTAAAAATACAACTCTCAATAGTATTCTTTCCATTAAAAATACCTTTAGATATTATTATTATTATTGCTATCACAGTTGGGGAAACAATCCTCAAAAGCCAATTGATCATGGTTAATTATTACTCAGTGATCAAATAATTTTGACTGTATATCAGTCCTATTGGAATTCAATTACTGATCGAATAGATGAGTGTTAATGTTACAAATTGTAAAGCTAAATAAAGAGGATTTGAATCTTATAGAAAGTATCAATTGGATCGAAAATTACAGACAATCTATGTTAACGAATATCAAATAGTACAAGATCTAAGGTATAACACTTTTTTTTGTCGATCATCTCCAACTATATGGCTGTAAAATTTTGTAGTTTTGATAGAATTCTATCGATCGACTTGACATTTAACTATTAATTAATATTGAGATACACTTTGAGCTTTACAGTTACTAAGGTTAGTTACAGTTAGAATAGATTAGTTGTAAAATCTTTGATCATGATGTTACAATGAAAACAATTCCAGCTTAGTTATCAAATGTTTAGATTTTAACTACTACATCAAGGGGTTCGGACTGTGATCGCAAATAATTCGGTTCAGGCAATGGTATTTAAAATGAGAAAATATTTTAATTTCTACAATTGGATCACAGATTCGAATCCTACTACATCAATACCATAGTTAGAGGAAACTGACGACTCTTGACTAGATGGTCAATTAAAAAGGTTCTTTTCAGCTTCTCTATACATATCTAAGAAACAGCAAACTTGGTACTACCGAAACAATGATTCAAATAATGAAATGATTACTCCAATCCGGGGAAAATTTATGTGTGCATACACTACATTCTATATGGAATTACTTACAGAACCATCAGGATCCAAACGCAAAAGTAATTCCTCTAAACCATCAAGTCGGAATCAAATGGTATCTCAATTTTAATGAAATTGTGAGATAATGCGCGACCGTCATCCACTAATTAATAATCGAACCATATTTAACTCTAAAAATTACAGTTTTCCCATTTAACTCTAAGTGATCACAATTGAATTTACGATTATGCAACTTACATAAATATTTTGTGTAGATCTGTATAATTTGAGGCTAATTTTCATCTTAAATAGATATTAACTAGAAATTTATTGAGAACTACTAATTAGTGAGTAATGGTATGGACTAACTTTCGTACTTCACTGCTGAGGATTCCCTAAAGTATACACCGGTTGCCTTCCCATGGCAGTAGTGTTGTGTTCGAAACTAAGAGAGCGAAAAGCAAATGTCCGATACTGCAACCGAGTTAATGGATATGGAGAATCCACCTGAGAAAGTTGAGAAACTCTAATTAGGAACCAATAGTCTACATGACCTTCAGGATCCTGAGGGGAGAAATGGTGTATGAACCTATGGTTGATCACCGGCTACCATGAGACTTTATCTCCTAACGTTGCTCCACTGTCTTCTAGATTAGGTTTCTAAGTCAAAAGCTCGAAGACCGGCTACCTAAGAAAACCACCCGCTTCGGTTTGGGCACTTGAATAGTATCGCAGATCACAAACAACTTCAGTAATTTGTGCAGTGCATACATATTTTGTTTCCTCTTTATATCAATATTTATTTGTTCAAATAATAATAATAATAAAAGTAGGACGAAGCCAGTCATTAATAATTAACTTGGCAGGCACTTGTGTTAGCTCAAGTTGTCATATTGTATCATAAGGATGAGATGAAATTAACAAGATCAGTAGCTAAATAATCGAAACAATGTAACAGCAACGATAATGATAACAAGAAAATATTGAAAAAGTGATTGAAAAAGACAGAGTAAAAGTGTATATATGAAGGAATTTTGGAACTCAACATCCAGAGGGACATAAAGAGAGAAAACATCTGCCCAATCATGACCAATTCTAAGGTACGCCATCCCATATCTTTAGCCACTGATTAAAATTATTTCGTAGACTACAACCAAATGGTAGTTCAAATCTATCAACATGATTTAGACCATTGGTCAGTAACTTTGTAGACTGATCCCATGCTTTGGTTTGGCCTCCCCTACCTTTATACCAGCTTATCCTTACACTAGCTAACATTTCTCACCAAGGTAGGTTGGGAATAAATGACACGTGTACTGTATCAGTGTCATTACCAGGTAGGGCTACGTTATTTGCGTATACTGATGACTGCACCTCCTAGTGTGAGCGTTGAGGAGATCCATAAAAGGAACGAATTGAGCGAAGAAATTTCTTTTCAATTGTTTAGTAGCGTTACAGAATTTTCCGGAAACACAAAGTCATTTAAAATACTATAAAAACCCTAGATTTTCTGTACATAAACGAACCATTTTGGAGTAAAGCGTTTCTTCCATATTTCGCGCCATTTCTCTCGTGTTCAAGTCACTGAGTAGATTTAGATGGGAGGTTACTGGAAGACCTTATGAACCGAAACTACCGTTCAATTAGAAAACTTATCAGTGAGATCGATCGGTGAAAAGCTAGGAGAAAAAAAATTCCAGTGGAATATCTACAATTTAGTATAAATATAAAAGGAGATAATGGGAAACCCACAGAAACACCATTTGAGTTTAACAGTTCTAATGACGATTAACAATTAACTCTGACTGAACCTAATGGTACGTGGTACATAACTTTGTTTTCAACGAACAAAAAATAAACAAATCAATGTGTTATTTTTAACTTACCAAATTAAACCATTGAAAATATTTTCAATACAGAAATAAGACGATGTAACGAAAATAAGCAATGTAACATGAGTCCATCCAAACTATAATTCGTACAAAAACAAAATAAAAGCATAATTTTGCAACGAACGAACAAACAAATTAAGATTACGAGCTGATCTTCATGAGACAATTATGAAAAACCAGATAGCGCTGAACAACCGTTTCATCCTGGTATGAAGCTCCCTCTTAGAAGTACGTATCAATGCTCTTACCAAAGGGAATCGGACCCAACATTTCCAGATTTTTCGGCAAGCGTTTTAATCTTTGTACCAATAGACCGATGCTCTTAATACTGAGAATTTTTGTATGCTCATTAAAGACTAATTTCGAGAGGTAATTCCCGCGATTCTAATGAGAAGCCGTACCCGGTAGAAGTTCAATCATGTCAAGTGTGCGGCAGTTACTCATCGATAGCATTAGATGACTGGGTAATATTCCGAATTGATTTGGGTTAGAAATGTACATCATTGGGTGACGACTCAATAGTCCAAAGTTTAAGGGCTAAACATGAGACCTAGAGACCCTAGATCTGATCTGTTGAGTCCCACACCAGGACGAAATATCTGTAGATAGCTTCCTTCTTTCCAATGGCTATATAACTGTGGTCGATTCGTGATCTCAGTAATATCCAACAATCTCCACAAGCCTCCTATACTGACAAAAAAATAAACAAATATAGTCATATTCAACAATGAATGCACTATCAAAATGCCTGAAAGACATATATTGAGCTTGCTACAACAATTTGATAAGAACTTATGGTTCGATCTCGTATGTGAATTACAAAAAAGACACTTGTGTCTCAGGGCGAAAGAATATATATATATATATATATATATATATATATATATATATATATATATATATATAATAAAAAACAGGAGGTGAAAGGCTACACACCTCCAACGAATTTTTTTAATGGGAGTGGAAAACAGAGAGAAATAGTCAGGTAGAGGAAGATATGAAACATTACCAATGGAATCCTAACTCAATCAGTTATGACGTATAACCCTACTGATCTTCCTAATTAAGTTGAGGTAACAAAGAAGTAGTATCTTCACTAGCTTTTACAGAAATTAACATAGCTTAACACTAAGAAGACATTCAAGTTATATTATTTACTTATTCTAAGGAGAGAGAGAAAGAAGCAGTTCCAGTTTAAGAAATTATGGGATAACAATTGATATGGTTTTACAGGAGACTATAAACTTTTAAGGAAAATAATGCTACACTGATAAAATCAAATTATACCATTTGCATTTTTGCAATTCGTTTGGGTCTTTTTTCTACAGAAATCACGACATTTATTCGAAGGCGTTTTATTGAAATTAGTTTAATTTATTGATCTTATTCGTTACATATTGATCTCAGTTGGGGTATCATTTAAAAGTGGAGAGCGTTGGATAACTAATTCGTTCTAGTGTAGCGTGTGTTACTTATACGGAGAGATATAAGTAGTATGTATCAAGATTTGAAGTAGGATTCTTACTGATAGAAAAGGAACATGAGGAGAACATGAAGAAATAGTAATAGGAATGGGAGAATAATAGAGCTTGTAAGAGACAAATCAAGGAAGATGTGCAAATGACGTATTCAATGTATTGTTTTTATATTTTACAGATGTAATGTGTGAGTTTGCTTAATAAATTAAACTGGTTTACCCTATCCGAATCTTCGTTCATTACACTAGTATGGAACTATATTAATAGTACATATTGATGAATTTGACAAGAATTGAATTCAATAATCTCAGTTCTTCCAGCAAACGCTTAATCATTAAAGCAACTAGGTCAGTATCTAATAGAACAAGACCGATTTCAAGCAATTTGTGATCGTTCAATAACATTGGTAACAGCTATTCAACACTCAATAGGTATAAACTTCACTAGTCACAACTTCTCATTAGAACTTTTAAAAAATCTTGAAGTAAGCCCCCCAAATGCCCTGGTACGGTCGAGAGTGGGGAGAGTCCGCTCTCCCTTTCGAAATGCTCTCACATGGCCAAGCGTATATAGCTTCTGTCAGGGTAGTCCTGCTCACTGCCTTCTCGTAACACCGGTATTGTTTACGAAAATGAGAGGATGAAAAGCGAATGTCCGGCGCCTTAACCGGATCCCAAACCAATGGTGCACATGGGCTAGCTCCAGTATCCTGAAGGAACAAATGGCCTATGAACCAAATGTTGGTCACCGGCTACCATGGGACTGTATCTCCTTACGATGCACCACTGCGTTGTGGGTCAGACCTTTAAGTGAAAGGCTCGGAGTGTGGCCCCCTAAGAAAACTATCTGCTTCGGTTTGGACACCCGGGTGGTATCACAGCCCTCACACATATCAAGTGAGATCTGTGTGGTGCATATGTATTTGGTGTCTCCTTGTACCAATATCTATGTGTTAAAATAATAATTATTGTACTTTACAGTACAATGAATTCTTCAGAATCATTAAGATGTTGGTGTTGAATTTTAGTTCCGTTTTTGAATCCTGTCTCTCTCACTGAAATGATATTAGTTGTAACCAACATTTACAGGAGTAGTTAAAACCTCTCATGTGTATCTAGGATGCCGCATTTGGAGAATTTCGATATATATATATATATATATATATATATATATATATATATATATATATATATATATATATATTGCATTGCTAAGACTTTAAACCAGAACATCCATCTCGTTAAACGATAGGGTTCCTCCTCATATAATAGTTGCCAACCTCTTCACTGGATATACAGTTGGTTACAGTTTTAATTAATAATAAATAATCACATTCGCTAAATAGGTTGGTTGATAGCTATTGTGACGCAGTGTAACTACATAACTTGTGAATAAATAGGATCTCAAAAAACCAAAACGAGAAAACCGTTTAGTGTTATTCGCTGATGATCTATAGTTTTATGAAAATGAAATCATGTACCGATCTAAGTTAGGTCATCATTGAAAACCCGAAAGAACTGGACGGTCGATTAGTCCTAATGTGGAACTCCTCAACAACATGTATCCATAATCCTATACGCGGGAATCGTCCTCAGGAACTTCAGTCATCGCGAGAACGCCATCCAGTGTTCTCAGTTCTTAAAATAGTGGTCTAATTTAGATCGGCTCATGATCCCAAAGAAATTTACAACCTCATACAAAACTTTTTCCATAATAATCAATGATACCTTATGATTAACTCTACCTTTACATAAGACATGTTAAACTTCCATAAAATTATGTAGAGAACAAAAACAGAAAATGAGACTAAACAGATTGACCGCATTAGCTTAAATGGAAAATAACAATATATGAAAGAGACTTTTCAATAATGACTGAAGATTTAAACTTGAAAGGGGTAACGTTATAAAAATGGGTGGATATAGTTGTTTTGCTCTGATTTGGAATTCTTTAGCAACAGCGGGCACTTACGACATTCCGCCAAGATTTGAAGTTACTACCTTCAGGTTTCACAGAAAAAAATGTGAATATATGTGATTTTTAATTCATTTACTAGATACAGATTCGTGTAATTGGTTTCGAGTTACATTTTAAGTGTAATGGTTAGTGTTAATATAGATTTATCGAGACCGAAAAAGGTCAAGCAGGGTTAGGAACTGTGAGTCTTAGTAAACAAAACGTCAAACGTTTTGATCACTGAAAATCGCTATTTCAGTTTTAGACTATGGTTTTATATTTCCATCTCAGGTTTCAATATAGCACAACTGTCACACTAATTACTGTCTGTGAATAAATAAATACAATAAATAAACGATACATTAGTAGATTGATATTTACTTACCAAAGTAAACTGTTTAATATAATGCCTTTTAACTAAACTTAGAACAAATGCAACAATCCCAGCACAATACAATGAAAATGAAATAAACTGATGATGAGTTATCCATGGTTGTAGAAAATCCTAATCGATCAAAAAAAGCAAAAACAAAAACAAGAACATAGAATAAACAACAAAATAGAAACGGTTGTACGTCTCTACTTGTGTGTATATATTTATCCTATTAGAAAAATCTACGCATACACAAGCAGGTGTGTATGTGTTGTCTCAAATGATTTCAGTCATTTTTCTCATTTTTTTTATTAATATAAGGTTGCGTAGATTGTTGAGTTTCACGGAAACCATGATCCGATCAATGTTAAACTACCATTGAAAACCTCAAAGCATTGAACAGCCGTTTCGTTCTAGTATGGGACTCCCCAGCAAGTGCGCATTTACGACCCGCATGCGAGAATCGAACAAATGACCTTCTGTTTTTGTGCATGAACGATTAAACTTTAAACCACTGAGTCGGCATTCAACGGTGTTAATGCCTAACTTCAATCAATCCATGATACAGTGCGATCATCTTCCATTGTCTTCGGTGGGTAACTGCCTCACACCTGACACTGTTTAAATCCACTGGTCACGGCTGTTCATAAGGACTCCGAGAATTCTCTGTTGAAGCTAGTCACTAGTGAGTATATGATAATTATCAGTATAGGGTTGTGGAGATTTTTATTTAATAAGTGAGTTTCAGGATAACAGTGTGACTTTTTTTATAACAAAAAACTCATCTTAAGAGTCTATAGTTGTGTTAAAATTGTCTGATAAGTACATGTATCAATAGTGTAGAGAAATCCGACATACTCGATGACAAAAGAAAGTACAGAATCACAGTAAACTATAAGGCTTGACACGAAAATATTTCTTTTTTAATTATAAATACACTTCAAATGGAAGCGCTCATTCATAGAATGAAGTTTGTAAAATACTAATATTTCGTTTTATCCCTAGATTATTCTATAAACCATAAGCTTTCGTTTGATTCACTGCCATACCCTTTTGCGTTCCAAATTTATTGTAATTTAAACGTAGCCTTTGTTACTGAATTTTCCTACCGTAATTCCCAGTTTTGGACATAATTGTATTTTTCCTAATCTGAATCGGAACCAGATCGGAGTGCGAATCGGAATTGGGAATAAACTGAGTAGTGTTTCAGTCGGCCTGTCTTCTCTCGCGCGCGCTTGTCAACCAATCAGGTGATATAATCGTTTTCGTCTCTCTACACAAGGCAGTTAGTCTCAATTCAAACTCACGCGATTCTAGCCTCAAGGTTAAACCACATAGCCTATCATATCAAGGTCTTAATCTAGATTGAGACAAGTTATCTTCTGTATATTAGTGGGTAGACAAATCAAGGACGTAACAACTACAGACGTCTCCATACATTTTCATCGTACCTAACGGTAGAGCGTATCGAACATTCTTTTAAGGAGTAGAACTTGAAATATGTCAGTTAATATTTCTTTAAACTTATATTTTTACGCTTTAACAATAGCAAACACAGACACTGAAACCATGATGACTTTATCGAATATAAAGCACATACAATTGGATTACACTTTCCTTCCACCTCTCGTTTACGAAAAAGCGTTTAGTTCAAAATGCTGTCTAAATTGTGAATAACCCTAACCTTAAACTCAACAATCAATGACTGATAACCTCATCACACATACGTGAGTAGAGGAGTATCAACAAAGTACTTGTGACCGTCTTGATGTAATCTACTTTATTTAATGGTCCAAATTCATATTTATAAAATAGGTTAAAGGAAATTTATAAACAGTATTGTCGATCAAAGATGTAATTTATCTATCATGTACAAGATGAATTACTTTACTCTGTGCTACACAATATGTTGCTTGTCTGATAACAAAAGTAACAAAAAAAGGAACTGGATAGATCGAATTTTCAACATATGATTAAATGCCTGAGAATTGATTAATTTATCCGATAAGCTGTAGTTCATATTAGTTCAGAACAATTTTAAACGATAATCCATAAAAACCTGAGATAATTTACGTCATAAAATCTAAAAAAATCTGTGACATCATCTGATTTACTGTAAGGTATTTCCTATCTTTTTAAGTATAAAGTTTTGGCACAATTCATGGATATGGAGGATCCACCGAGAGAAGTTGGAAAACAATGATTCCAAATCAATGGTGTACATGGGTTTACAGTATCCTGAGCGAACATACCGTGTATAAACCCATTGTTGGTCATAGGCTACCATGGGACTGTACCGCCTTACGTTGCTCCACTACCTTGTGAATTGACGAACCAACTTATGAACCTAACTGATAATGGATTGATTAGTCATAAGAACTATTATTCTGAAAATGATCTGGTGTGAAGATATAAAGTAACTATTAAGAATAAAATCTGTACTATATGAATAATTTAATTTTACGGTTCTACGAGGAATGAAACAATATGAAACAGCTTACATCAGAAATCGGACTTAAACTGACGAAAAGCATGGAGGAATAAATATTTGTTTCATATCGGCTTAGAACTGCCTTAATAGTGTGAACAACTATAACTGTGGCTGAGATTAAATCTGTGACTTTCAGATTTCGAGGTGAGCATGTTATCGCTGAATTAGTAAATTATTAGTGTATATTACCACAGTATAGTATGATGGTCATCCAACATTCCAGTTCAAATATCACAATTAAACTCTAATCTACCAGTCATGAACTTCTTCGAAATTACCTATTAGTTGACTGAATCTAAAGAATTTTTAGATTGTTTTCATCATTAAAGACTAACTGCATCTGGAAAACCAGTGTTTAACCTATAACGTTTCGATCACTGGTCTAAATAATTTATAATCAGCTAAGGTCCAGATAGCTCATTGGTATTACCTCACACTGTGAAACTAGGTTACCTAAGTCCCGATCCCGCATAGAAGAATCATTCGCTGCGAAGTTGCGAGTATGATTTGTTAATGATTGTTAGCTAGTACAAAATCTAGGATTTCCTACTGACTAACTACCATCAACCGCCTTACACACTCAAATTCCGTCTGTAATAAGGATTATAATAAAAACGGGTTAATCTCCACAAGCAAACAAACAGAAAGTAGGAAAGTTGAACAGTTTACTTAATCATTCTACATATTGACAAGTCATAATGTGTAAACACGTACATAATAATACTACTATCACTACTACTTTTGAATCAATGGCCTGAAAACTTACTTCTTTAGCTAAAAGTAATCGAAATCGAGCGATTAAACTTTCACCAAATAAGTAATAATTTGATGTAAACAAAAAATACCATGATAATAATCGAAACCAAGGTAAATCATGCGATCGATAAACCAAGTAACCAATATTGATAATTTCATAGAAGCAAGCCAATTGAATAGCTAAAACCTATATTTATGTAGCAAAATAAAGTAAAGTAAAGTAGTATAATAACAGAATTTGTTGAATTTATTGTACAAAACAATTGGAATAGTTAATTTACAAACAGTAAATATTGTGAATTTGAACCTTATCGGGAAACTACTACTAATTCGAACATCTAAACAATAGTTGTATCATACTTAACCATTCAAGATGGTTACGAGTGTTGTTAGAGATATAGGAGTGGTTGCTACTTGCCCACTACATTTACTATGTAAGAAAATTTCATCTTAAGAGATTTGAACTCTAAAGTAGGTTAGGGTTAGGAGTTAATCTCAAGGATCTGGGAGTGTGACCATAGGGCTGAAGGAACAATAGCTTGAGGTGAGTCACACATACACGATCCTTATGCGGGGAGCTTTGATCTGTTAATTTTGTGCCCTATAGACGTTATAACCACTGACAGAAATCTGTTGGGTTGATGCTGGTTGTATTAGGGAAACACTTTACTGCTGTCGCATCACTGTACAGCCGGGATTACGACATAAACCTTGAAATGTACGTTTAATGCTCAGTAGCCAACTTGGTTAATATGGTAAGACCTAGAAGAACAGGTTCTAGAGAGTATATCTTTATAAGATCATTATGATATCCAAGCCCATGTTTGTATTTATGTCATCTTTTTAGCTTATCTGCTTATGTCTATTATAATATTAATCATGAATAAAAATTTTAAATTTCCTAATATTAAAATAATCAACATATCAAGTTACTAGTTTTGGTGGATAGAACTTAAACATTGGATGACTTTCATTCAAAATGAAGCAAGATCCAATGATATCTGACGTGTAGTCTACGTACGTAATGTAAGAACAAGCCAAGTCCAGATGGTATATGTGTATTAAATTATAGAGAACACAGATTATTTATGAAATATATACACTTAGTCCTCAATCCTTGATTTGCATCTATTATGTATTCCAAAACACAAGGTGATTGTAGGCTGTCTTTTATAGCTTCCCTTCTAGTCTCAAAAGTAATCCGAACTCATCATGCTTTAGGCTTCCTGAGACTCCTATCTTCGGCTGTTGACAGTAGTAACTCCCATGCGACGCTTCGCTGCATACTACTTAGAAGCAATCTTGTGAGTAGGGTCTACTACACTAATACTTACTATTAACAAAACCCACTACTGATTGTATAATACCAAATTAGATTGAAAAGGATGGATGAAATTTCGGCTCGATATACTACTTAATCCTATCCAGATTGATTTCATTTAAATCCACATAGAAAACAATGATCATTTTCTAACCTGATTAAAATGGATAATGTAACCAAATCCAAACATATGAAAACAGAGACACAACAATAAACAATGGATACATCTAATATTTTATAGCCTATTTTTCTTTGATAAAATTAATCTGTCACATGATACTATTAATAAAGCCTTATTTATTGAAATTTGTGTATGTGTATCGAAGTTACAGAAGTAGAGATAATCACAAGTTATCTTTTCACATCATAACCGATAATTATTGAAGGTGGGGAGAACATAAACTTGTACACAATTGAGATAGTAATAAATAAACAGCTTCTTGAGATAAGACTGAGTAGCCAAGTAACACTACAATCTGGAGGTTAAATTTTGTTATGAACTCAGGAGGTCACAAACAGCGTAGAAACGGCACATTTGTGCATCGGTTCAAGCAGCCACATTGTATCGGCACAGAGAGATAAATTATGATAAATACCAGAGTAATTAGTATAGTAGTAACAGTGTACCAATAGTAGCAGAAAATATTAAGCATATACCAGAGAGAAACAGATGTTTACATGCAATAGAAAATATACAACAATGTTAAAACCTAAGGGAGAGACATGGTTGGCATGGTAGGACCAAAGAAACGAATGTTTTAATCAATATGTTTCGACTGAATGATTACGACATGCAAGCCTGACCACTAACATAAAAGTAGCAACCATCGTTGGATGTATAATGGACCGTTTACAACTGCAAGATTCATTGAAAATCAAAAAGTGCCAGATAGTTGTTGAACTATTGATAGTAATAATTCTTCGAAGTTATGTATAACAATTGACTTTGTGAAGAGGCTTCAACTTAGAATGAAAACAACTGCAGACTGTTTCCATGATATATCAACTGAATTCATTTCATAAATAAAATTACCTTCAATTTAAGCAATCTGCAAAAACTTCCTTTCGTAAAATATTAATTATAGTGAAAATGAGGAAATGAGTGTCAATAATTTAATATAACTAATTTTTATTCATCATCGCGCACGCGCGACTCAGACCTAGGACCTTCGGTCTCGTGCGTGAACACTTATCTACAAGACCACTGAGCTGGTATCCAACAGACAATGGATGAAGGGTTGCGTAAGATCATGGATCGATTGGGGCTAGACATTAACAATGTTAGATGCCGACTCAGTGATCTAGAGGTCGAGCGTTCGCGCGCGAGACCGAAGGCCTTAGGTTCGAGTCCCGCATGCATGATCGTGTATGTGCACTGTTAAGCAGTTCCATACTAAGACGAAACGGCCATCCAGTGCTTCCAAGTTTTCAATGGTGTTCTAGCTTAGATCGACTCATGAATTCAACTATCGAAAAAAGAATTACCACAATCTCCATAAATCCCTATTCTGATAATTCCTATTCATTTATTCCTATTTCATTATCGATGATCACCTGTCTAATTGTTTAAAAACTAAAAATGAATAGATCAAACAGGGATCAGATCATAGAATTATATTATGTTGAAATTAATGTAGCCCCCCCCCATATTGATACAATAGTCTAACAGTGAGATATTAATTAATTGATTGAAGGATAAGCGACCTGATTTCCTTCAATCATCTATAATATTTTATCAAATTTATGTTATATTCATAGTCATTCTAGTAAATAAAACAAAATAACTACATATCTGGTTAGTATCTCATCTTTTATTTCGATTCATTTAGGGTGGATGAGGTGAAGGGGGTACCTACAGCAATGTTACAGTGTCGTGAGTAGTTATTATTTAACTATACTATACATTATATCATTAAGTTCATACACTAATTAATAGTTTATTTATTAATTTTGACAGTTGAAAATTTCATCAAATTAAATCATTTAAAACTTTCTCTATAATATACACCTTTACACATATACAGCCATAGTAACAACTAATCCACAGGATAATTATCTAAGTACAAATTAATCGATAAAGTACAAGCAACCATTTGATTGATCAAAGTTGAATACAATACAAACTTATCTCATAATTTAATAAGCAAAAAAAGGTGGATTCACACTTGACAAAGCTCGTTTAAATGTATTATTATTATAACAAGAATAAATTCTAGTTTAGACAAGTGTATAATAAAGGGATGAGTTTTCAAACAAAGACAACTGATACAAATTCTCAATTCATTCTTAACCAATCGATACGGTGATGAGGGGAAAAAATGGGACAATTACAAGTGTATAGTTTAAATAATGATAAATAATCATTTGTATCAGAAGAGGTTTTATGAAGATTGTAATAATTTCAATAGTTGAGATCATGAGTCAAGTGAAGCTAGACCACCATGGAAAACCTGGAAGCACTGGATGACCGTTTCGTCCTATTGTGGAAAACCTCCTCCCCCAAATGCCCTGGTACGTCCGAGAGTGGGGCGATTCCGCTCTCCCTTTCGAAATGCTCTCATATGGCCACGAGTATATAGTCTCTGCCAGGGAAGTCCTACTCACTGCCTTCTCGTGGCGGTGTTGTTTATGAAATTGAGAGGACGAAAATCGAATGTTCGGCACTTTAACCGGTTTGGTGGGTATGGAGGATTCACCTAGGAGTGTCGGAAATCCTTGACTCCAAACCAATGATGCACATTGGCTCCAGTATCCTGGGGAACAAATGGCGTATGAACCAATTGTTGGGCACTGGCTACCATATGATTGCATCTCCTTACGTTGCTCCACTTGTGGATCAGACCTTCAGATCAAAGGCTCCGGGTGTGGCCCCCTAAGAAAACCATCTGCTTCGGTTTGGGCACCCGGGCAGTATTACAGCTCTCACAAAAATCAAATGAGATTTGTGTAGCGCATATGTATCTGATGCCCCCCTTGTACCAATATCTGTGTTCAAATAAAAAATACTCCTCATTTAACAAAAGTATCAACAAAATTTATGTTGATTAAAGTTATTTACTAGTTAGTCATGTCTGTTATATACAACGAAAACTATATATATATATATATATATATATATATATATATATATATATATATATATATATATATATATATATATATATATATAATTGTATAATTACGTAGTCAGATTATGATATATTTATAATCCCTTTATCGTGAGTTTTTGATTAACCCATTAACTACTATCCTATGATTTGCTGTTCTTCATTAGTTGCTTGTTTATTATTCACAGTCTCCCTTACAGCCACTTTTTGTCTTGATCATGTATAATTGTCATTTTTCATTTTATGGTGTGATGTAGTCAGGTCTTTGTGTATAAACTACGTATATGTGAAATATATTATTCGTCTAGTGGAGACTAATTGCTATTACCTGGACCTAATGATCAGTACAGGGAGAGAAGCCACTAATGACTTAGCACTGAATAAAAGCTACTAGTGCCGGTTGTCATGTCATTGGTTAGATCAGATACGAAGTTATAGAAATTGATATTCTGATTGGTGGTTTTGTCATGTGATATTAGTGGGCGGCCGTAAGTCAGAACAATCTGTAAATTTCTTTCCCAAAAAAATATCACGATCCAAAGAGAGTTTTGAGAGACCTCATATTGTGTATGGTTAGGTTTAGAGTTTTAATTACAAACTGACAGTAGCTACAATGTTAAAAATTTCTGACTGGGGATAAATGTTGTCAAGTCACTTAAGTGGATCATAGTAATTACGGTCATGTTTTCATTTATTTAATCACTTAATCGTAGATATTTTGGAGGTGTGACTTTTACTGAGTTGTAATTTTTTTACCATCATGACTAACTATACTACACTTGACATGTCTGTAATATGAAGTGGTATTTTTGTCAAAGAAAACTACATGGATGAATGAATTCCGAGTAAACATAAAAGAGATTTTACATGATTATCTTGTCTAGAATACTCCATGAAAAATCTGGAAAACGACTGATTATACTCTGTTTACTTTGATTAAGCAATTATCAAATCAATAACTGATTTCAGCTTGTTTTCGAGAAACTTCTAGGATCTTAAGGTTACACATGATTCCATATATATCATTTTAAAATGAATCTACTTCCATACCTCCTGTCTTATGCTTTTATCTGGCCTTAAGATTGAAAGACTTGTGAACCGGGAGGTAGTTAGAAAGCTGATATATAAGAATTCAAGAAAAAGACACATCCAAAGCTAAATTTGAATTAGTCAATTCTTTAAACACTATTGAGTTAACAGTTGGAACACTTGGCAACCAACTAGTTGGTTGGCGACTCAAGCTATCATTCAACTATTTCAGCTTGATCAACCGATTATTAGTATCATTAGTTCTTACACAGACAAGCAATGTTACTCAAAGCCAAGTATATACATTTGAAATCGGTCAACGAAAAAAGAGGAGTGATTAGTCAGTGAGTCAAACGCAACCTGGCACATATGCATCGGTTCAAGTTCCCATACCACATTAGCACAGCGACATAAAATTATTTTTAAGACAAATCCCAGAACAGTAAGAGTAGTAAAAGTATCAACATTGGTAGAAAAGACTAGGTATAGAAAGAAGAAAGATATATAAAGAGAGATTTCGCGACCGGAGTTCTAAGGGAAGATGAAGAGTAAACGCATTTTAACTATTGAGAACGATGTTGAGCCATGTTTTTGAAAGCCTCTAATCATCTGTTGCGATAATCAACATAGACCCTAACCAGGTAGTCTACACACCTATTAACGTAGCTCAGTTCATTAACCTGTGAATTCATGAACTCATACAACATTTTGGTTTAGCAGTCTCCAGATTTATTTCAATAGTTTAATGTTGGTTTAGTGGTTAAGGCGTTCGACTTTCAGTCACTAAGTTTTGGATACAAACTCCACTCTATCTACTTGACTTTGGGCAACCAGATAGCACCATTAACATTCATACTGATGTACTTGGGTTATACATATATTCTTTGGAATTTACCTACTTGGATAAAAAAAATCCATCGTTTATTTCAATGATAGTTTCCTTATGGACTTAATTAAGATAAAATAGACGATAAGTAATTATTTACTAATGCTAAGAAGTTGACAAACTCTGATAAATCGTTTAATGGTAACGAAAAGATAAATAAATAACTCGTTATATACAACACTTACCATAAGTACTAATGCCAACGGACCCAGATAAATAAGAAGTGTAAATCCTGAAATTAATAGTAGTCCTGTGAATAATCGTACAGTCCAATTAACCCAACGTGGTGGGAGAAATTTATTTAAGAAATCAATTATTGGTGGTACATGACTTGTACCTTGATGTAATTTTTCAGTAGCTTCAAAATCTGGTTTGATTGGATCAATTGGTTCATCATCGTCATCATCATCGCTTGTTTGTTTCTTATTGTTTAATACATCATCTTGTGTATCGATATTGATAATATTAGAAGTAGTCGAAGAAGTAGTAATATTAGTTGGTTCTACAACATCCCCCTGATGAAGAATGGAAAAAAAAACAGAGAAACGGAGAAAATGACTAAATCACAGCCCTGTAATACTACTTCTAGTTACATACTATACTGTTAAGGTAATGGAAACTTTACTAAATAGCAAGGTTAGTTAGTTTTATCATAAGTGGTGTAGAGCCTGTCACAAATGTGGATTGATACAAGTTATCATACAACGTGATAGAACGATGAGATAAATTCAACAAGATGAAATGCGAAAGGATCCAAATTATTAGAATAATTAAGCATTGGAAGTATAACTTGAAAAGACAATGAAAAGCTATGAACAAACAAATACTGAAACTCAAGATTTGAAGAAAGATTAGTGAGCTACTGTGACTGATTTCGAGCTATGTCAATCAACATCTTTAACCAATGATTACGAATAGCACATGGAACCCAACCAATTAGTTTGCATCTATAGACAAAGTTCAGACCAACAGTCAGTGACTTAATGGACCGAAGTTACGTTTCGGTTCAGAGGAATATTTAAGAAAGAATGAATTCAAAATATCATTATTAATTAATAATCTATTTCATGCAAACATCTACGAATCTTTATTATTTCAAAGACTTTAATGTATGAAGTTTATATTAACCTTATACAGTTCTGAACAATGGCCAGAAACTTAACAGACAGTTGTGATTTCTTACTCCAAACACTAATAAACGTTTTCCAAACAACTTTCATTCAAATCAACATAACAAGTCAGAGCAAGATGTGTGATGGGAAATGAATCACATAACGACTAAATTGAGTCATTTACTCCAGGTTAGTAATACAGTCATAAAAGTACTTATATTTCTTTAAAAACATGTTCAGATTTGCTTATTTGATGATTACACTGTATGACAATAATGTTTGGAAGATAGCTATCACTAAGTACGAGATATAGAGTCTGATGTTAGGTTTTAGTCTTTTAGGCTGAGTAATTTGTGACTTGAAAGGTATTGTATTTAAGAAAACACAGAAGATATAAGTATGACAAAGATTGTCACTAAGTTACCCATTTATCTGTGAGGGACCTAAAGGAGAAAATGATACAGGTGTTGTTCTGACCATCAGGGAGTGTAACATTAGAACTCAAGGAACAACCGCTTGAAATCGATCACACACGGCCTTTACATGAGTACGTGGCATGTTAGTTCTGTACTTTAAAGAACTTACTACTAGCAACGAAAACGCACGAGGCAAGATGAGGTGTGCTATTTTGAAGACCAACCGGTTGTTAAGAGACAATTGTCTGTGCGAATGCTAGTTGCATAAGCAGGACACCCTACACCCGTCATATTACTGTACAGTCAGGGGCAAAACTTTGCTCTCAAAAGTCAGGTTTGTAACGCTTAGTCGTATCGCTCAGCAATCAATCTAACTGTCACGGTAGGACCTAGAAAAACGAGCGCTTCAGTCAGAGCAGCACGACTAAGTAATCGTGACAGACAATTCCAAGCATCACATCAAGGCTGCAGCAACAGGTGGAATATAATTATTTAGGAGTACTCATCATGAACTAATAATGTTGGTCTTGTAATAGGCTTTAAAACAAATCGATAAATGTACGACACCAGATGATATTGCCAATATTTCTATAAATAATTCGCTACATTTAAATTATTAATGTGGACGATTAATAGATGTGTGCAGAGGTTTATATAAGTCGCAAGTTATCTATTTATTTTTATTTATTTGTACACATAGATATTGGTACAGGGGGCACCAAATATATATGCGCCACATGTAGCAAGTAACATTGTCTTTACCTTACGTAAACCACTAATGAAAAAAATCGTGTTTTTTTATTTTACACAATAAAATGACATTCGAATTCTTGAAAAGTCCCATGACAGAGTCAGCTTAAATATTCGCTAGATGATGACGGTGACCATTAGAAAAACCTCTAGTAAACTAAGATAATTTAGCGAAGAAACTTTCCATTTAGACAATGTTATTTACTATAGCTATGAATTCATATTTCTAGTTAACTTGCAAACACACGCCTATAATAGAATAGATGGATATTGGATCATTTAAACGTAACCACAAGTGCCTTCAAGTATCAGAAACAATTTTATATTAATTTCAATTATTAAGATCATGAGTCAGTTGAAGCTAGACCACCATAGAAAACCTGGAAGCACTGGACGGCCGTTTCGTCCTATTATGGGACTTCTCAGCAGTGCGCATCCACTGGTGGTTTAGCTTCAACTGACTCATGATCTTAATCATTGAAATTACTACAATCTCCACAAAACCCCTTCTGATAATTTTATATTAATCCAAGGGGTACTTCGGAGCGACAAAGTGAAAAGTGTTCTATATTTCTAATGGAAGAAAAGACAATGATTAAAACTAAATCATTTTTGACACCTAGTATAATCTATACTAATTTGAGAGCAGGTGTAGGATTATACGTAGAATTATGATCATATAAAATAGGGACAACGTTTTATTATGCTTGATTTAGAAAATATGGGACAAAAATGCCTTATTTATTTGTTTATTTTTTTTGCACACATAAACATTGGTACAAGGGGGCACCAAGGAGATATGCACCACACAATAAAAATGAAGCCATTGGCAATTATCACTGATTTGTATGAGGCTGTGATACTGCCCGGGTGCCCAGACCGAAACAGGTAGTTTTCCGGGGATTCCACACCCTGAGCCTTCGACCTGAAGGTCTAATTCACAAGGCAGTGGAGCAACGTAAGGAAATAGTACCATGGTGGCCGGTGACTAATAACAGGTTAATACGCCATTCGTCCCTTCAGGATTCTGGAGCCCACGTGCATCATTGGGTTTGGTGATAAGAAACCCATATTCAATATATTAATTTAACAATCTTATACATTAAACTTCTTAATCTTACAAAGATCATAGCGAATAGCATCCCAACCAAAGCATATCAGGAAATGTCTGACCTAAACACGTACTTAGCATAAAGTTACCTAGACGATTAACTTTAATGCATAACACAATTTGTAATGAACATTAGTTTTTATTTCCCCTATTTCACAGACAATAATAAAATCTAGTAAAGTTTATGGGCAAAAAACATTGTACAGTAAGTTTATATGTTTACGAAGTGGTAAATATATCGCTAATATTCTTATCTAGATGGAACTTACTGTTCTTTGTCGTACAATTTGATCGTCGTCACTCATTTTATAATCAGAAATGTATCAGTAACAACGGTTAAAATCCAGATTGAGAACGGTACCCAAACAGAATAAAATATGCTGTAAATAGCTGTGAGAAAGGACCTAAAAAAGAAATGGGAATATCTTAAAGCGCATAAGACAATCAAGAACCTCAGTGGAGTGAGGAATTAAATGAAAATGTTAGCATCCATTAATACAAATTTGTATCCAATTTGAAACTGGTATACCCCAGAAACTACAAAAACCCGATCTCTACTAAGGGTAGAAGTTCAAAATGAACTGTCAAGTTGTACAGTCAGTTATATTGAAAGTAGAAACTAGGACAAATGTGAGTTGGCTCAGGTTATTATATCACATTACCGCGAGATGAAGATAACACGAGCTAGAAACTTAGTAGCAACAACAAGAACCAGGAATTAGTCTTGAGAGTATGGTTTAGAAAGACAGATTAGAAACATAAGTATGACAGGATACTGGGATTCAAAATCGATAAGAAGATAAAGAGTAAATGCATGAAACTAATTTAAGCAATGTTAAGCAATCTCCGACTAACTATTATGAGCCTAATCCTTTGGTGTTCAATATACTTCTGAACTCAGACTAATCGGATTAATCATAACGGTCTTATTTACCACTGGTAGTTAAAGCACAACAAATTGACATAATTTTGATATGGTTTGAAAAAATAACGAGTACCCAATCAACCAATAAAGGGGAAATAAAGTCGAAAAAGGAGGAAATAAAAGGGACGAAAGAGTAAACAAAA
This sequence comes from Schistosoma spindalis, assembly GCA_946903255.1. Taxonomy (NCBI): domain Eukaryota; kingdom Metazoa; phylum Platyhelminthes; class Trematoda; order Strigeidida; family Schistosomatidae; genus Schistosoma; species Schistosoma spindalis. The sequence goes on along the minus strand of OX336419.1, from coordinate 16,414,345 downwards.
GGGAAATGTTGCTTTTTTGCCTTCACGTCGGTTATTTAGGGGAAATGTAGATTTTTCCAACTTACGTCGTGTACTTGGGGGATATTTATCTACAACTATACGTAACGTTTGGCATTTGAGTATGCCGCACCCCGTACTTATGTTTTCATAAACGTCGACGAAATAGCGCACCGCTTAATAAAGAAACAAAACTACTGTCATAAACACAATTAAAGAAATACGGACACAATTATAATTGTGGAGGACAACAAATTCTTCACCATGTAGAGTTGATTAAAAAGAACTTACGGAAATAAAACAACAAAGAAAATATGCACCCATGTAAAAATTTTCACACATTTATTCAGTACCGAGGAATGCCAAAAGCTGACTAAATTGACATACTGTTTTAAATAGTAGCAATCTCAAACGGTAGTCCGTTTAACTACCTACCTATGAGACATATAACCAGATAGAAAACAACATTCACAGATCGAACTGACATACTAACGTAAAATAACTTACACCGACCAACAACAAGCTTTTAATAAAGATGTGAGCAACCAAAAGATTGGTGAACAGTGATCTCAAATAGTCAAGAGTTTTAAAATTTATTTTGATCTTAAACTGATTGAAGACAAGTTACTTTCGTTTGATGTAAGGTGGTTTTAATGTATTGTTGTAGTACTTGGCATACAACCATTAAATGTTTTAACTTTGCCCAGAGCTGTGGAAAAAAGAGACGAATTGTACTTACCAATTTTAAAACATTAGCACAACTCCTTATTTCTCTCGCGACTGTTGGACAATCCGACGCCAACCTTTAAATACCTCTGGGCAACTTAAACACCTAACAACAAACGCCAAGGTCAGTAAGAACGAAATGATTAAGCCGCCAATAACCTCATAGATAACAATGATATATTAAAAACAACTTTTAATGACATATAATTTGCCAATAGGTGTAATCCCGCAACTACTCTATTAAACTCAAAACACATAGCTTCCTCCTCCGTAAGTCTAGAAAGCTGTGCGAAGAAAAAATTGTTAAGGAATCCATAGAATATCCTAAACGCCTGTATTCCTATATAAACCAAAGGACAAAAAGAAGAGGAATTATTCCTGCACTATGGGGAGACAGTACTGCCGCATCATCAGTGTAAGATGACTTTAGTAAGGCTCAAGTGCTCTCAAACTACTTTAGCAATGTATATACCATAGAAGCACCCTTCCCGTCAGCGCATACAAACCCCCCCCCCCACACATACACTGGATAGCGTGACCATAAATGAACTCGATGTCTTTGATCTGCTAAATAAGCTTGACATAGGTAAATCCATGGGGCCCGATGAATTGCATCCTAGGCTACTAAAGGAATTATCTAACTTCGTTGCGAACCCTTTAAGTATATGCTTTAAACTATCCGTTACGCAGGGTCGTTTACCAAAAGACTGGAAGAACGCCATAGTAAGTCCTGTCTTCAAAACAGGTACAAAACATAAACCTGAGAATTACCGACCCGTTAGCCTAACTAGTGTGGTTGTTAAAATCTTAGAAAAGATTATTCGGAAAGAGCTGTTTAAATACCTCGATGTAAACCGAATCCTCTCGGAGAAACAGTACGGTTTCAGAATGGGTTATTCTTGTCTCACTAACTTATTAGTCACTCGAGAAAGCTGGTGCGCTTTTAAGGACCAAAAGTTACCTGTAGACGTGGCTTACATTGATTTCAGCAAAGCTTTTGACAAGGTTTCACACAACCGGCTGTTATATAAGCTAAAAAATGTCGGAATTGGAGGCAATCTATTGACGTGGATAGAAGACTTCCTTGTTGGGCGCCAACAAAGAGTACAGGTAAACTCAAAATTATCTAGCTGGGAAACTGTGCTTAGTGTAGTGCCCCAGGGTACAGTTTCGGGGCCAGTGCTATTTCTCTTGTATGTAAATGAGCTTCCTCGCTTACTATCATCATCGGTCTTGCTATATGCTGACAATGTCAAGATATGGAGAACGATACGATGTAAGGGTGATAGCTTAGAACTCCAAAATGACCTGAAGAAATTATCCGAATGGTCTGATACATGGCAGCTGCCGATAAATACTTCCAAGTGCGTTGTGATGCATGTCGGTCATCAAGGTTCAGATACATACACGATGAATAACACTGGGCTACCTGTTGTCCAGACACATAATGACTTAGGAGTCATCGTTAGCCAAGATCTGAAGACTACTGCACACTGCCGTGCAATAGCCGCCAAAGCTTTTAGAACTTTATGGTCAATACGTAGGGCTTTTACTCATGTCGACGCTCAAACGTTTTTGACTTTGTATACAGTGTTCGTATGTCCTAAACTTGAGTACTGCATACAAGCGGCTAGCCCCTGTTTAAAAAAAGACAGTGGGCTTTTGGAAGAGGTCCAGAGAACAGCAACTAAGCTGATTCCCGTAATAACGAAGCTTCCGTATGATGCTCGACTGGCCAAGCTAAACCTTTGTCATATCGTAGAAGTAGAGGCGACTTGATTACAATTTTCAAATTGCTTAGTGATAAATTTGCACCTGATATGCCCTCATTTTTCCTGTCTTCCAAAACAGAGAATTTACGAGGACACTCCAAAAAGTTCACAAGCCCAGAACAAATTACTTGTCAGCTGATTATCGACACTCCCACCGAATCATCAACGAGTGGAATTCATTACCTCAACACGTGGTTGAAGCTCCATCCGTAGATTCTTTCAAAAAAAAGTTGGATCAACTGAGAGAACAAAATTGCCAGGACTAACACAGGCCATCAAGCCTCTTGTCCTGTCCAAACTGAAACTGATTTTCTTTGATCTAAGAGTAAAATTCTACAAGCAGTTCTTCTTGGGTCACCGACGGTCCCAATCACAGGTAAACAAGTGTTGGAAAAGTGGTCAGCAACAACAACCTGTCATTGCCGAAAAACGCTGACTGAAAAAAGTTTCATATCAGAAGGTGTTACTGGTTAAAGCGTTGTCAAACTTCAAATACCTGTGGCATCTTCAAGGAGAATCACGAAACCTCATGTTCAGATCTGATATTCTTCGGAAATCACGTACCAAATGCCCGTTCTGACTATCAAACAACAACTATTATGCGTACACGGCATGCTCGCACAATGTGTGAGACTAGGAGGACCAAACAAATAATTACGGCAATCAGAAAACACAACATGAAGATGCTCGCAATAAATGAAATCCATTGAACACAAGCTCGATTGAAGAGGTTACATTTGGGAGAGATGTTGTTGTATTCTGGTCATGAAAAATAAAATGCTCACATACGAAGAGAGAGATAGAAAGAGAGTTGCACTGATTCTATCCAAAGAAACACGAAGAACGCTTATAGGATGGGAATCTCATGGATACAGAATCATCGAAGCATTGTTCAAAACAAAGAAGGAGGGGATCACACTGAATGTTAACCAGTGTTATGCACCAACTAGTGATAGCAATGACAACGATAAAGACCAGCTTTATGAAAGGTTGTAAAGGATTGTGGAGAAGTGTTCACGAAAGGAATTGAACATTTTAACTACCACCTGGTGGTTTAGCAAATGAAACAGATGTTGAAGAAACACTGGACAACTGATAAAAACAGAACTATGAAAAATTCAATACACTCTTCCTTCGAGGTCCCAACAAACTCAACGAATTCAGTTCAACTCTCAACAACAGGCTCCAAGCCTTGCAGGATCTACTGAAGGAAGAAGAAACTATTATGGAGGATAACTGGAAAGTTATCAAAGAATCATTAACTTCAACGTCTCAAAAGGTTCTGGGCATTAGGAAGCATCGTCATAAGGAGTAGATCTCCAAAGCAGCACTGGACAGAATTAAAGAACGGAAGAACAAGATGGCAGCAATTAACAACAGCCGAACAATAGCAGAGGAAGTCAAGACACAAGCACAATACACTGAAGAAAACAATCAAGTGAAGAGGAGCACTAGAGTCGACAAGTAGAAATATGTGGAAGACCTAGCAATCACAGTACAAAAACCAGAAACAGAAGGAAATATCAGATAACTATATAACACAACGAAGAAACTGGTAATGGAATATAGTATACCAGAAAAGCCAGTAAACGAGAAAGAAGGAAAACCAGTTACTGAGGTTCAAGAACAGAAGGACAGATGTGCAGATCACTTTGAACAACACTTGAATACACCAGTCTCGTTGAAAACAATCGAAGAAGAAGTAGCACACATACCATCCGACTGTTTCTGTCTCCCGAACATTTAATGAAATCTGGATGGTCATCAGACAAATGAAGAGTGTGAAATCAGTAGGAACTGACAATATACCATGTCACATGTCGTATGAATCCTTCGTGCATAGACCAAATGGAGACACTACGAATCGTCGTTGAATGGAACTCGTCATTGCGTATCATGTTCCTGTCATTTCACGGTGCGAGTAGGCGAATCTCATGCAACCTTCTACGGCACCGTAGTGTGCCTGAGATGATCGTCAACATCATACGCAATTATTGTGATGAACTACAGTGCAAGGTTCTAAATAGACAATAGCTGACAGATGCATTCGAACTGAAGACCGGTGTCAAACAAGGCCGCTCGGTCCCCTCATTTCTCTTTCTCCTCCACATCTGAGGTGAGGCAGACAGACAATTGTATGCTCAAGATACTCAAAATCCATTGACCGGATACAATCAGCAAAAACCTACTATTGTAGCGAACATATCAACTTCCGTCTGAATAGGAATAGACGTAAGTAACTAAGTAAGTAATAGAAAGATTGAAATCGTAGTTGCAAAAATCGAGTTGTAAATTTGACGTCACAAGAAATAGACAGTTCACAAAATAAGATGACAGTTTGTATGAATTCGGACGTCGGATATGCTGATAAATTATTATCAGGGTCTAGTTGGTCATGATGACAAACCCTCGAACTCTTTACAAGTAGAAATATGTGGAAAACATAGCAACGATAGCACAAAAAGCGAAAACAGAAGGAAATATCAGACAACTATATAACACAACGAAGAAACTAGTAAGGAATTATAGTAAACCGGAATGTCAGTAAACGAGGAAGAAGGAAAACCAATATGACAGAATCAAGGCATATATTTCCCTGTAGGAAACAATCTATTTTTTAGTACTCTGTACCATTTAACGTAACTAATTAATTAGTTGTATTTGAAAACTTTAAGATTGTAGATCACCAACGTAGATGATCTATTTCGAACGATCGGAAGCCTACTCGAGTTAGATGGGAATGGTGTGACGAACGAGTGAGCGTCGAAGTCACATCTCGTGGTCAGCGCCATACTTGGACTACTCCATTGACGTATCAAGGTACTATAGATGCTTTGAAGACCTTACAACACAGAGGACGTTATTACAGAGATATATTAGTTAAAGCGGATACAAGCGAAAGTAAGACCACTGCCACATGGGCCAGTCTGTAGTGACCTACTTTTGTCAACAGAACACGATTGGTTCGATGAAAACAATTATTATTATAACCAATTGTACCAGTGACTGTTTTACTGTGCTCGTTTGTTTAACTGTGCTAATAACAGCCATTTTGGGCTTCCATTGTATTCCATTGCTTTTACGCGGTTTTTGGACTACGCACGTATCTTATCTTGCCGTCCGCAACTGTACTCCTTTGGCACGATCTCGGTATTCTTTCGATACCACGAGATCGCCAACAAATATATACGACTACTACAATCATTTGCCTTCTGATATTTTGGTCTATTGGCAAGTAGTCTGGTAGCGGTGTTCATAGTTCAGCTCAACTCGACACCACGCTACATTTGGTGACCCAAATTTTGGAACACGCCTCAACTTCGGTCAAATCTTCTGCAACTGGTGAACCTACATCTACGACCACTTGGCAATCGCAACCAAACCTTCCAAAGAAGTCAATTTTGGTGAGTCTATCGCTTATCTATCCACGTCTGTCATATATTTTCATATTAATTTTTAATATATATATTTGACATGACGGATAACGATAAGAATAGTATTAATATAATAGACTCCGATGAACGCGTACCGAATCCTCGGAACTTTTTATTCGCGTGACGATAAATTCCACGCCTTATTCGAGAAATTCCCCAGATTAACTAAACCATTCGAGGAGATTTCATCGGTGACCAATCGTGTGGTACACCACATAGTCACCCGCGGACCACCAGTCACGGCAAGACCACGCCGACTGGCACCGGACAAATTAGCTTTCGCTAAACGTGAGTTTGACAATTTACTATCTTCTGGTATTATTCGTCCTTCTCACAGTCCTTGGGCCTCTCCTTTACACATGGTGCGCAAAAAGGATGGGGTTAGTTGGAGACCATGCGGCGACTACCGAGCATTAAACGTAGTTACGCGCTTTGATAGCTACCCCATCCCCCACATACACGACATCACGGCATCGCTCAAGGGCACGACTATCTTTTCTAAAATCGATCTGGTACGAGCATATCACCAGATCCCAGTCGCTCTTGAAGATATCGAAAAAACTGCTACCACGACTCCTTTCGGTCTGTTTGAGTTCCTACGAATGCCATTTGGATTACGGAATGCTGCTCAAACTTTTCAAAGGTTTATCGATAGCATAGTACGAGACTTGGATTTTGTTCACGTCTATATTGATGACCTGCTGATCGCATCATCAAACGTAGATGAACATTATCAACACCTTACGCTATTATTCCAACGTCTTTCGGATAATGGAATAGTAGTCAACCCAGAGAAATGCGAATTGGGTAAATCAGAAATAATATTTCTGGGTCACATCATCAAACAAGAGGGTATTCTGCCTTGCGAGGACAAAGTTCGAGCAATCAAGGAGTACAACGTGCCGTCCTCAATCAAGGAACTGAAGGCTTTTCTCGGTTTGGTTAACTTCTACCGACGTTTTATCCCTCACGCGGCAGAACGGTTACGACCATTAACCGATTTACTACGCGGTAATCCACGCAAATTAGAACTGAACGATACCGCACGTACTGCATTCTCAGAGATCAAAACGGCTCTCGCTGAAGTTACACTTCTCGCTCATCCTGACCCATCAGCCACGCTTAGTATAGCGGTTGATGCATCGGATTTTGCCATAGGAGCCGTCATGCAACAGAATATCTCCGGTAGTTGGCAACCCCTTGAATTTTTCTCACGACGCCTTACTCCCACGGAGACGAGATATAGCGCTTTTGGTCGCGAGCTACTTGCAGCCTACTGCGCCATCAAACATTTCCGGCACGCAGTAGAAGGACGTCAATTCATCTTATTCAGCGACCATAAGCCCTTAACGTATGCCCTGCATACCAAGTCTGACCGCTACTCACCACGAGAGTGCAGACATTTGGACTATATCTCACAGTTCACGACAGACCTTCGTCACATTAAAGGCGAGTCGAACTATGTTGCCGATGCTCTTTCACGTATCCAGACGAATGCAGTTACTTTACCGGTGCTCGATCTTCCTGCTATGGCCGCCGCGCAAGCAAACGATCCTGTCTGTACAGAAGCACCACAATCTTCGTCCCTTCAGTGTCAGGAAGTACCCCTAGCTACTAGCTCAGGTACTATCCTATGTGATACGTCTACCGGTCTTCCTCGACCCATCGTACCCTCTACCTATCGCCGTCTCGTCTTCGATGCCCTTCATGGATTGTCTCATCCAGGTATCGCAGCCACATTACGCCTCATCGCTGCACGATACGTCTGGCCGTCCATGAATAAAGATGTTCGTATGTGGGTAAAGCAATGCCTACAGTGTCAACGATCAAAAGTGCACAGGCACGTAGCTGCCCCCATTGGCACGTTCGCTACGCCTGATGCTCGCTTTGATCACGTTCATATAGACATTGTAGGACCATTGCCACCATCGCATGGGTATGATCACATACTCACGTGCATTGACCGTTTTACAAGATGGCCCGAAGCTATTCCCATCACGTCTATCACGGCGGAGACAGTTGCTCACCGCTTCGTAGAACGATGGATAGCATTGTACGGTTGTCCCTCGACTGTCACGACTGACCGAGGACAACAATTTGAGTCCGCATTATTCTCCTCACTGACCCGGCTGCTTGGTACGGAACGCATACGCACCACCGCCTACCATCCAGCATCGAATGGTTTAGTCGAAAGGTTTCACCGCCAACTTAAAAGTGCTCTTCGAGCACACGAAAACGACAATTGGTACGAAACCTTACCGCTCGTTCTCTTAGGCATCAGAACGAGTTTGAAGGCAGATATCCAATGTTCCGCCGCTGAACTTGTATACGGCACGACATTGCGTCTGCCTGGGGAATTCTTCACACCACGGAGCAGTAATGATTTCGGTAAATCAGACTATGTCCATCGACTGTCTGCATTTATGCGAACGCTGTCTCCGGTGTCAACTCGAATACAACATCGACAGGTCGCTCTCCCTCGAGAGTTATCTACCTGTTCACATGTTTTCATACGAGTAGATTCGGTACGCAAACCTCTACAACAGCCTTACGAAGGCCCTTTTCACGTGATCTCTCGTCACGAAAAGACCTTCAAGGTTGATCGACACGGCCGCGTCGAGATCGTCAGCATTGATCGTCTCAAACCAGCACACGTCGATGACAGTGCCCTACCCAATAACTTGAGACTCAATGCTAGACCTACCACACCTTCTAGCGGGATCTCTACATCTACCTCGGATCCCACGCTAGATACATCAGAGACCTCGTTCTCACGTCCCGGTCAACAGCACGCGTCATCTGCACCATCTACGGACGAGACTTCCGTCTCACGTCCAGATCGGCAGACCACGCCGCCCTTGACCTCGGATGAGATCGCAGGCTCACGAAGCACGAACGAGACCACCGTCTCACGTTCCGGTCGCCGGGTACGATTACCCGTACGCTTTCGCGACTAAACGCACAGTCAATAACATACGGTGTAGGATTATTCCTATACTACACGCATGCTACACTTTTCTTTTTTTGATTTTTTTTTTGTATCCTGAGCCCACGCCTCCGACCATCGTCCATTTGATAACGTCGACTTCAGTCAACTTTGGCGAAAGCTGGTTTGGCCACCCACGCTCTAGTCAACGCACTCAGTCGATTATCTGGTCTCGAATTCGCCTGGCATACGCTTGGTCTTTATGGTCGCTTCCGGTTTCTTGGCTCAACGTGGTTTCGTCCTACGTCTGCAGCGTTTTCTGGTCCACATCCCTACGAACGCAATCTTCAGATTCTGGATACAAACCACTCTGGTGTGGTATGCTAATTCGACCAACAAATTCAGCACACTTCTGGTACCGTTCTGCGCAAAAGACCTTCGTTGGCAACTCGAGGATCAATGATCACTTCCTGTTCCGCCAATTTCCTCCGTCCTACAACCGCAATTCTGCCGATCAGTCCCACGAATCAAACCGCTAACTATCGAAAGTGTAAACCCTTTCTAGCGGGGGGCTCCTGTAGTGACCTACTTTTGTCAACAGAACACGATTGGTTCGATGAAAACAATTATTATTATAACCAATTGTACCAGTGACTGTTTTACTGTGCTCGTTTGTTTAACTGTGCTAATAACAGCCATTTTGGGCTTCCATTGTATTCCATTGCTTTTACGCGGTTTTTGGACTACGCACGTATCTTATCTTGCCGTCCGCAACTGTACTCCTTTGGCACGATCTCGGTATTCTTTCGATACCACGAGATCGCCAACAAATATATACGACTACTACAATCATTTGCCTTCTGATATTTTGGTCTATTGGCAAGTAGTCTGGTAGCGGTGTTCATAGTTCAGCTCAACTCGACACCACGCTACAAGTCCATGGCGTATTATTAACAGATGCGCGTTGGTTGTCCTTGACATTGACGAGAATCGATTAGTTGTTCGATATTGAATGACCCAACTGCCGGATGATTTGGCTAGTGCTCAGTGGAATTTCACTGGCCCTACAAGACACTAAACTAACCAATTTGTTCGACTGTAAACAAATATTTCCACCAGTTATTCTATGTTAGATATTCATCATGCATCTTGAAAAATCAACCTATATACTTAACCCACATCCACGATAAAATTATGGTCAGTGAAATGATACTGAATCCTTGGAAAATCGTTCAGTCACATTTGACATCATTTAACCACAAAAGACTTATCGATAAATATCATGTTGCCATCAATAACTCCACGTTAAAGTTATCAACGTATGAGTGGTTGCACACGAGGTAACGTGATCCTACTGCGCACGTGTAATTCTTTCATTACAATATCAAATATATATGTGTTATTGCGTATTTACTGGAAGCTACATCAACAGATAAACCAAAATAGATTAAACATTTTCGATATTTATCTTAGCTTCAGTGGGATCATGAAACAAAAGCGCGTCCATTTACTTGTTTTTATCAATCCTAACATAGATAAATTTACATAGGCGTGTGCAAAGCTCCTAAGCTATGCCTGAAATGTATTTATTGATCAAACTTTAATTATCCACTTCTTACCAATATATCAAATCATCTTCAATACAACAGCTTGGTTAAATCAGCATTTTTTTCAGGGAAAAGACTTTAAACTTAGATATGGTATCGTCCCAATAATCCAAGCTAAGTAGTGTTTGATTTTATCAAATAATTATCAATGTAGCTTGTGAACAATTTGTTCGAGTTATTACGTAAATGCATTTGAGGATTCGAATACAGAGGGATTGAACAACTCTATTATACAAGTCTCTTTGACTGAAACGCTTCCAGAATAATCAAATAGATAGCCGATTTTGATTGAATGGAATGATACATTGGGTTTGCGTAAAAAACTTTTGTAACGTGTAATCTCTAAAGTAGTTACCAAGAGAAGGATGACATATGACCTGATGCGGATGCTTGATTAAACACCTCATATCCAGTTCATTGATTCAGTAGTGACAGAATTCCTCACCCTTATCACTGTCTGCATTCGTTATACTCAGAACAGAAACTTGGGAGTATTGACCATATACTATTTATTTTGATCAATATTAGTAGTGAAATGAGTAGTACGCTCAATTCTACCTAAAACAGTATGGAGTGAAAGTTGAAATGTACGGTTGAATGTTAGATTGTTGTTTAAATACACTTAAATTATTAAAAATGATAAATTCTACTTTCAACTTAATCAAAATCAAATTGGATGAATATACTAACTACGAAGTATACAGAATTCTCAATTAATTATACCAAATTAATTTACAGAATTAATGTCGTCTTTATACAGGTGGTCAGTAAAAATAAATATAAATAAAATATTTGTAATATCCCAATAGGCAGAGGAATTAAATTTTCCGACGTTTCGTGAGCCCCCCCCCCCAATGTACTGGTACGGCCGAGAGTGGGGAGAGTACGCTCTCCCTCTCGAAATGCTCTCACATGGCCACGCGTATATAACCTCTGCCAGGAAACTTCTACTCACTGCCTTCTCGTAACACCGATATTGTTTACGAAAATGAGAGGATGAAAAGTGAATGTCCGGCGCTCTAACCGGATCCCAAACCAATGGTCACATGGGCTAGCTCCAGTATCCTGAAGGAACAAATGGCGTATGAACCAATCGTTGGTCACCGGTTACCATGGGACTGTATCTCCTTACGATGCTCCACTGCGTTGTGGATCAGACCTTTAGGTCGAAGGCTCGGGGTGTGGCCCTCTAAGAAAACCACCTGTTTCGGTTTGGGCACCCGGGTAGTATCACAGCCCTCACACATATCAAATGAGATCTGTGTGGCGCATATGTATTTGTGCATCCTTGTACCAATATCTATGTGTTAAAATAAAATAATAATAAAATACTTCTTCAGAGAATAAATCATCAAATCAAAATTAATCCAAATTTAAATAGTGCAAAGGAACAAAGCAAAAATATTAGATGCGATCAATCAAAAACAGATCTAACCAAGTCATCAATGTCAATTCATCCCGGTCAAGGTGACTTATATGAAGCATGTTTGTATATTTGTGTGTATGTATTGTAAATGATGGAAAATGTGACATTTGTGGTGAGAAAGGATAGAGTTCAATTTACAAGTACGATAATAGTGTAAAATATGAATGGAATCAGACATGGTTGCTCAGATAGATGGTCCAAGTCGGATGGATAGTAAGGCCTTCTTTTCTATTGACAGTAGTAGGATTAAGCAATATATTTGAAAGACTTCAGCTATTCTCCTTTCTTTGTAGTTGTAAAAGTCATTTTTGTATTATTTTGATATTTTTAATATCGATTTAATAGTTGTTGAAAATGGCATAAACTGCTATTGCCGATTTAATTTGGAGTCTTTCCAGTTCTACGGGATTATTAGATAGCTTCATCGAGTACGTAAGATGTTCTTTGAGTCGAGTCAAGATTTCACGAGATGACTCTACAAAATAAAAGGCATCACAATCTACAAAACTTAGTTTGTAGACACAATTCTGAGTTGACATAAAGGGGATTTTTTCCTTTAAGAGAACCATAGTATTTGTAAGGGTGTTCGTTGTTTTGTAGTATACTTTAATTCTGTGTTGTTTTAAGATTCTTTGGAATTCTTGAGTTGCATCAGCCCCATTGAACCCACCCAACATCGAAGCAGCACTCACGGACATCCCAATTGATGTTGGCCCACCAACAATTGAAGAAATCAGCATGGCTATCAGACAAATCAAGAGTGGCAAAGCAGCAGGACTAGACAGCATTTCAGCAGAGGCACTGAAAGCAGACGTAGCGGCAACTGCAAGGATACTCCAAACTCTCTTCAGAAAGATCTGGGATGAGGAACAGGTACCAAAAGACTGGAAAGAAGGACTTCTAGTCAAAATACCAAAGAAAGGCGATCTCAGCAACTGTGACAACTACAGGGGGAATCACTCTTCTCTCAATACCAGGAAAAGTCTTCAACAGGGTATTGTTAAACAGGATGAAGGACTCCGTAGACGCCCAACTTCGAGACCAACACGCAGGATTCCGTAAGGATAGATCGTGCACAGACCAAATCGCAACTCTACGGATCATTGTGGAACAATCAATTGAATGGAATTCATCACTCTATATCAACTTCATTGACTACGAAAAAGCATTTGATAGCGTGGACAGAACAACCCTATGGAAGCTTCTTCGACACTACGGCGTGCCTCAGAAGATAGTCAATATCATACGGAATTCTTACGATGGAATAAACTGCAAAATCGTTCATGGAGGACAGTTGACAAAGTCGTTCGAAGTAAAGATCGGTGTCAGGCAAGGTTGCTTACTCTCACCCTTCCTCTTTCTCCTGGTGATCGACTGGATCATGAAGACGTCAACATCTGAAGGTAATCGCGGGATACAGTTGACAGATAGGATGCAGTTGGATGATCTAGACATCGCAGATGATCTGGCTCTTCTATCGCATACACAACAACAAATGCAGGGGAAGACAACCAGTGTAGCAGCAGCCTCAGCAGCAATAGGTCTCAACATACACAAAGGAAAAAGCAAGATTCTTCGATACAACACAGCATGTAACAATCCAATCACAATTGACGGAGAAGCTTTGGAAGATGTAAAACCTTTTACATATTTGGGCAGTATCATCGATGAACACGGTGGATCCGATGCAGATGTGAAGGCACGGATTGGCAAAGCAAGAGCAGCATATTTACAACTGAAGAATATCTGGAACTCAAAACAATTGGCAACCAACACCAAAGTCAGAATTTTCAATACAAATGTCAAGACAATTCTACTGTATGGGGCCAAAACCTAGAGAACTACGAAAGCCATCATCCAGAAGATACAAGTGTTTATTAACAGTTGTCTACGCAAAATACTTCAGATCCGTTGGTCGGACACTATTAGCAACAACCTACTGTGGGAGAGAACAAATCAGATCCCAGTGGAGGAAGAAATCAGGAAGAAGCGCTGCAAGTGGATAGGACACACATTGAGGAGAGCACCGAACTGCGTCACGAGACTAGCCCTCACATGGAATCCTGAAAGCCGAAGGAGGAGAGGAAGACTAAAGAACACATTACGCCGAGAAATGGAGCTAGACATGAGAAAAATGAACAAGAATTGGATGGAACTAGAAAAGAAGGCCCAAGACGTAGTGGGTTGGAGAATGCTGGTCGGTGGTGGCCTATGCTCCATTGGGAGTAACAGGCGTAAGTAAGTAAGTAAGTAACCATAGCGGTAAAGTAAAATTACAGTACCAATCCATGATGTTTCATTTGTATTATTATTATTATTATTATTATTATTATTATTATTATTATTATTATTTAGCAGAAACATGCCTCTTTTTATTGCACTTCTAATAATCTTCATAAGAAAATTATTAAATTATAAGATGTTAATTACACGCTTTCGTTCCTTTTGTTTATCCTCTTCAGATGTAATAATCCTGTTTACTCTTTTAAAAAGATTTGGGGCTAGAGAGATTTTTACACTTAATGGATGTGCTGAATTGAAATCAATATAAAGATTTGAATGCGTTGGCTTTCGGTAGATGGCCAGATTTATAACTCCATTTAGATTTAGTTTTAATTAAGCAATTTGAAAATGGTAGTTCATCATATTCATTTCAATTCTCGTTCGTAAATGTGATGTGAGGTGAGAATGTATGAATCAGTTTTAGAAAAAGATCTCAAATGAGTCTTTTTTTATGGCAACAAAAGTATCATCTACGTATCTGAGCCAAATTTGTGGTCTAATATGATTAGTGAAAACATGTGATTCTATGTGTACCATAAACAGGTTGGCTACAATCGGGGACACATGGGATCCCATTGTTACTTCGTTAGTTTGTTTGTATAATGTCCCTTTAAAAATAAATAAGATTGAATTTAAGCAAAATTTTAGGGATTTCACTATTAAACTAATGGTTATAGGGTATCTATCGGATAGAGTATTGTCATTCTCTAGTGTCAGTAAAAATGTCCTACTCGAATGGAATGGATTGAAATTATTCCATGAAATGAATTATTTCGTTTAAACTATTGAAATTGACAATATTATCATACTACAACTTGGGGTTCACAAAACAACACATTTAACTGTATTCTTTTATTTGATACCAGTCTAAGAAAAATTAACAACTTGTGATATATAAGCAAAGATGGATAGTGGCTAGCAGTGGAATCCAGTACTCACGTTTCATCCTATTTGGGACACATCAGATAAATGTACCTGCATTTCATATTAGATGTTCACTCTGAGACTCAGACCCAGTAGCGTTCGCTTCAAACAACATTCCGTTATCCACTCAGCTACTGAGTCCTCATAGTCACCTGACTGTGCGATGGAGTGAAGTTTAAATTCATTTAGTATTGTTTACTTGAATCTTCCCATTGACTGAAATTAAAATTTCAAGATTCATTAGCTAATTGGATAACACGATGTCGTTTGAAGAGAACACTATTGGGTCCGAGTCTCAGAGTGAACATCCATTCTGGGATGCAGGTACATCCAGCTGACGGGTCTCAAATACGATGAAACGCGAGTTTTGGATTCTACTATTGTCAATATCCAACTTTACTTAAAAAGCTTGTGACTTAAGGCTATATCGAAGCAATCCGCTCAGGATGCACATATGCCAACATAAGACTGATCAATTGCAGTCCTTATTAACAATGAGAAGATACAAGTAAAACAACACCAAGTGAATTCAACTTGTGATTTATGTTATAATAAATGAATCAATAATCACATAGTGTAGTGAACGAGAACACAAGTGGGGACAGTCGAATGTATTTCACCACTAAATTACAGGACATCTTAGTAAAATCTGAAAACGATACAGGAAATACTTCATTTACAAAATGTCAATCAATTGTCGTGAATCTGACTGTTCCTTTTGCAATTATTAGTCAATCATCTCAGACTTTACTGTTCTTGCATTTCTATACCAATTGCTTTCTGTTCCCGTTCTTTCTTTCTCGATCTTCTCGACTTTCAGCTACCAGACATTCTATTCCTTACTAGCGTCATATACTACTTATGTCGATATAAGTAGAACATACCACAGTAGAATTAAATAAATTTGGATAGAGTAATTATGAAATACCTACAATCAAAAGAAGTAAATAAGAGTGAAGTTACAATTTTCTGAGTGACCTCATTATAAACTAATAATTTTGAACTAAATAATCTATAATGTCTATTTATTGATATCTCCAAGTTTTATAAATAAACCGGAACCCGGAAAACAGATAGCATTATGTATTCATTAGTTATTCCTATCTATCAATTAAACTTAATGATTAAAGTAACCTTCCTTCATTGACTCGTCATCAATCAATGACTAACAACATAACTGATTCATACTTTTTCTTTACTTTTAATCATGAAACAATGACATATTATCACGATTCAACCGATCTGTTCAACCCATAGTAGACATCGTATAAACGGGTTTTAACTTGACTAAAATGAATAAACTTAAATTGTAAATCTTGAAACGTGTTTTAGAACGATATATGTTAGTCTAAACTGAGATTTTAATCGATGATTTATGATCTTTTGAAATCATTTACTTGCAGTTTTAACCAGCCTTAGGAGCTAAAAAATTTTCATGCTGAAAGCCGTGATACGTCAGAAGCTGAGAGGTTAACGCTTCTTCTGACAACCAGAATAAGAATGAACATAGATACATTGAATATCCGCACAATGTGTGAGACTAGGAAGACCAAACAAATAATTACGGCAATCAGAAAACACAACATGAAGATGCTCGCAATAAATGAAATCCATTGAACACAAGCTCGATTGAAGAGGTTACATTTGAGGGAGATGACGTTGTATTCTGGTCATGAAAAATAAAATGCCCACACACGAAGAGAGAGATAGAGAGAGTTGCACTGATTCTATCCAAAGAAACACGAAGAACACTTATAGGATGGGAATCTCATGGATACAGAATCATCGAAGCATTGTTCAAAACAAAGAAGGAGGGGATCACACTGAATGTTAACCAGTGTTATGCACCAACTAGTGATAGCAATGACAACGATAAAGACCCGCTTTATAATAGGATGTAATCGATCGTAGAGAATTGTTCAGAAAATGGACTTGACCATCTTAATATGAGGTTGGAATGGACAACACTGTATACGAAAATAACATTGAACGACATAGAATGGCAGAGAGGGACAAAAACGGTAGTATTGGTAGATCTATATACGTCTAAATAACTGTGACTAGTGACTAGTACTATATCATGCCCACGTTGTTTATTCTAGCTTCCGAATAGATCAATTAATTTTCCCTTCTTGAGTCACATTTTGACCAAGTTAAATTTTCTCTTATTAACCTTGACTGCTTTTAAATGAGTGTGTGTGTGTGTGTATTGCTTATGCTAATTTATTACGTGTCTATATTAATTTTTGTGTGGCTATAAACATTAAGTCACGCTTTATCGAAAGAAGTTGGCTGATTTACCTTCCCCGCTTCGCCTCTCTTTCCTGCTTCCCATTCCGAATGTCAGTCTAGATAAACGAGTGCTTGAGACAAACTCGTCCAATGCAACCCGGCACAACAACGAGGTTAGCCTATATAATACATGTAGTTAAATGAAAGATTTACGTTTATAGCATATTTAGGCATCCATCCGAATTAGAGTTAGATCAACTAGTCAAAAAAACACAAAGCTACATGAGTTTCGCTGGACCGCACCACAGACAATCAGATAGATCACATTTGCACCAATAAAAAGTAAAGAAGATTGATTTAAGACGTAAGAAAAAAGAGAGTATCTGAGATAGCTTCAGATCACCACCTGGTTATTGGCAGCATAAAACTGAAGCCAAAGAAGCATTGAACAACTGGAGAAATATCAACTAAAACTTCTGATACAACTTTCATTAAAAATGCTAATAAACAGCGAATCCAAGACAGCTATAGGAAACAGAGTTCAGACTTAACAAGATCGGCTGAGAGTAAAGAAAACTGCTATGGTGAACAGATGGAAAGGGATTAAATTAGCATTTACTACAACAATCTAGGATGTGCTGGGCGGCAAGAATCTTACACATAGAGAGCGGAAAATTCGAAATATAAAAAGCAATAAGAGGACTGTTAAGTTCGTTTATTTTCTCTGTATATATTCTCTTCAAATCAAAACGTTTTTCGTATATTGTTTTATACTACTTATTAATATCCAGTAGAGAGTATAATCTAATAAGCACTATGTACATGTGATGCGTTTATTTGACCAGTAATATCTTCAAGTAATTATATATAATTATGACGTTATGATTATGATTATTATTTTCCCTCAAACGCTATAAGACTTATTTCTCAGCTTGTATAGTCGTTGGTATAGTTGACTTGAAAGTTCGCATTGATCTTTAGGAGTGCAATTGATCAGTTTCTTATTGGTATATATGTATACTGTACATAATGCCTCGATATTATCTTAATTCACAAGCATTATAAGCAAAGATGGATAGTGACTAGCAGTGGAATCCAGGACGCATGTTTCATTTCATGAATTGTGGTTCGTATTCAATTTATATTTGTTCATTAATAAAAAAGTGTTCTTTAGATAAATCGTTGTTTTCTGAACTATGGTTTCACATTTATCTCAATTGTGTAGCTTGATGAATCGATAGAACTAACAACAGTAACCTATATCAGCAGAACAATAGCAGAGGAAGTCAAGACACAAGCAGAATACACTGAAGCAAACAATCAAGTGAAGAGGAGCATTAGAATCGACAAGTAGAAATATGTGGAAGACCTAGCAATCACAGTACAAAAACCAGAAACAGAAGGAAATATCAGATAACTATATAACACAACGAAGAAACCGGTAAAGGAATATAGTATACCAGAAATGCCAGTAAACGAGAAGGAAGGAAAACCAGTTACTGAGGTTCAAGAACAGAACGACAGATGTGCAAATCACTTTGAACAACACTTGAATACACCAGTCTCGTTGAAAACAATCGAAGAAGAAGTAGCACACATACCATCCGACTGTTTCTGTCTCCCGAACATTTAATGAAATCCGGATGGTCATCAGACAAATGAAGAGTGTGAAATCAGTAGGATCTGACAATATACCATGTCGCATGTCGTATGAATCAGTCGTGCACAAACCGAATCGTAATACTTCGGATTATCGTTGAACAAAGTAGCACAATATAACTATTAATCTACTCCAAAGGATGAGAGGTTATTCATTACGAAAGATGACAAGGGTTCAGAAGTTGTTCTTTTTAATAAAAACGATCACATTGTCAAAGTGAGTACCATCATAGATGAAAAATTAAAATTTCCAAAAATAACTGACCAGAAAGATCTCAATAATAAAATTGAAAATGAGCTTACGAGATCTTTAAAGAAGATCAGGGACCAACAGACTATTTTGTTGGGTTTATATGAAATGATTAAACCAGTATGAAACAATCTGCTAAGCTTTTATAGATTACCAAAGGCACACAGACCGGGGATCCTATTAAGACCAATGCTAAATATCTGTTACTCTCCTTATCATACAATAGCTAAATCGTTGGAAACCATATTGAAAACTCTACTCGAATGACTTGTAAAACACCGTGTTGTTAATGTATGTAGGACAAGTTATATCGGTCCAGAAATTCACATTTTACATTTTCTTGCTCGCGAACACCTCCCAGTGTGGCTAAGCAAAGGCCAGCTGAAGAAACTGAACAGTTCGATACTGGCCCATTTAATGCAAACTGATCATATTCCCAGTATAAACCAATCATTTTCAATTATTTTTCGGGTCGGTAATTCTTTGTTAACGCTTATCGAAATTAAACTCCTTCAAATGGCTGAAGCAGTAGTCATCCGGAAGAAGAAACCGGAACTATGTGTACAAAAGAATTATCTTCATGCGCTTCGCCTCCCTTGGCCAACCTCAAGACCAATTAACCAATAGTAATGCTACCTATTTCATGACCTAATCAGACTATTGCACTTAACACCTTTCGTTGTCAAATGTAATTGTCTCTGGTATCTTTATTCACAAATCTTTGTATTATTATTATTATTTAATCTCAGAAGAGGTTATTACTGTCATTACAACTGGTTAAACATGATTATTAATCTCCCCAATACATGATCCATTTACTTCGCATTCATACCACCTTATTGTGTTTTACTAGTCACTTTTTACAACACAATATAGTCTTCGACTTAACATTTGATCGGATTGTAATGGCATTATTATTTCTCTCACCCTATCTAACCCATATTTATTCGGATCATGGATCGGCAAATTTTCATTCTACATGAGTCATATCAACATGAACAGTTTTATTCTATATTCTTTTGACAATCCTATAGTTCATATGCTTCAACTTGAAACGATGTAATTTACCCTTAATCTGACCATTTTTCAGATTATTAATTCACACTATAGAATTGTAGAATGTGAAGAGAATTTATCGAAAAGTATAGTCTTTAGAAGATGTTGAGGATCCTCAATGGATTGAAATGGAGAGAAGTTATAAACTGTTGTAACCATTCATGAACGGTTGTCGCTTGAAATTTCGAATCTTCGTAAATCTATTCAGCATCACTGATTACATGCAAAATGGAAGTTGTTTAACAATAACCTGTCAGTCAGTCAGTCAATGATCTGACCTCATTTTCATGACCTTTTCTCTAAATCCATATACACAATGAATTCGTTTCAATCCTGATTCAATTCACATAGGGCATAGCTCGTTTTCAAAAACATATCAATCATACACTAATTTGATAACAAAGGAATACTGTTACATTTGTGTGCGTGCGTGCGTGTGTGTGTGTTTGTGTAATCGATCGAATGAATCGATTTGAACATGCTCGGATGATGACTACTCATGAAAGCTGATTGATTTTATTAGTGACCTTCCAGAAAATGTGGTTATTACACATCAGGGCATAATACTTCGCATATTCGTATAAGATCGGTTTGGATATGGTTGAACAGATAAGTGGAGTAGGGGTTGTGACTCCTCACACAGACTCATGTGTGATACTGTTATGTAAATGGGGCAATCAGTGACAGTTACATACAATCGTGTATTGATGGAAGTTAGACATTAACACAGTTGGATTGGATACTGGTTCACAAGTATTTGTAATCATGTCTTTTCAATGGTTGTGAACTGAAAGAATTTTCCAAATGTCACACAAAAATGCTACGACTGCAACGCACTTCATTTATTTGTAGAAATCAACGTGAAATGAAATCAGTTCATTTCACAATGTCTGTTATTCTTGCCTTAGAAAAGAACCAGTTATATATGAATCCATCTGTGGCAGGTTCTCAACCGATCGTTCATTTAGGTTTGTTCCAAATAGTATGTGCAGGGAGTCTTCTTTTAAAATGTTAGATGAACTTGTCGATCATAAATGTAAAATTGCTCCAAATAGTCTAAACAAGTTGTCATCTGGTTTCTATGTCATCTTGATGTCGATAAACTCGGTGTTTATTTCATCTTACATATGAAAAGTAAGCCCAACTGATGAGTTACAACTGTTGAGAGTCTACAAAATGGAATTAAATTTCTCTTTTATAATTACAAATTATAAAAGTATCATCCAGATTCTGTCCTACAGTTGATCAGTTGTTGCTCAAATAGCTCAGTGATAATGTCTAACACTATAGAACTATGTTACTCGTGTTTGAACCCATCAGAGAGATACACCTTGTACAAGATTCTAAGCACGCTTTGCTGACCAGTGCCAATTAGACACAAAATCTAGGTCCACTGTAACATGATGACAACTTACATTCATGTGACATTCACGTGAGAACAAGGCACACGAAGTGGAATCACTTGAACTAGTGATCGATAAAATTCATTCAGATCTAATGACTTAACACACTTGACATTGGTTACTACACAGCCTAATAATTCATGTAAAAATGTCAATCCTGAAGGAGATCAGTTGTCTCGCGAAAACTTTCCTTGTTCTGTCAGTCAATACTGAAGCCGTACAATATGTGCTGAGAACATACATAGAGCATCAAGTTGTTTGCTATTTCAGATAACTCTTGATGGACAGTGTCCATGTTTTTCTGACAGTTGAGTTCAAACAGTGCATAAGACACATTCATTAGGTTTGTTAAATTTTCAATTGACTAATATCGAAATAGCTGTGTTATTATGACATTTCTGTCTGTCGCTTTTCTTCATATCTGTGTCAATTGGACCATTATCTGACCCATGAATTGTGTTATTCATTACCCCTTGATTAGTACGTTAACCTCATCTGTTATTTATTCTCAAATCCATTTTTGTGATACAATCCTTTCTATCCTCCTATAGACGTATACTGTCTATATCTAACCATATATACGAATGTACAGCTTAAATAAATGATTTCGTCGAAATAGCTGTGTATTGAATAGTGTTCTACATTTTATTCAATCGTCTAGTGATTGTTATACCATTCACAATGATGATATTTGTTGCTATGACTGGTGGTTAAAAGATACACATGCAATGACAACTAGTCTTCTATCTTATCTTATTCATCGTATTAATCATAATAATAATCATCATCGTTTCTACTTGTTTTCTTCCTCACTTTCTATACAAAACATTTCCTTCTCCATTTAGCATTTCGAGAATAAAAACAAAAGTGGAAGTACAAAATCAGTTGGTCTAACCTGTATTAGAGAAGAAAAGAAAAAACGAACGAACGGGCATCTTATGACTCTCGGTCGATAAAATCAGTCAATAGAATTTGTCTGTTTAGCTCGTTTTGATTGTATCTATCGCTTTCGTATATAGATATAGATATGGATATATATGTATGTGTGCATGTATGTATGTATGTTGCTTCAGACAGACAATTATGATAGGCCTTTTTGTTATTTACAGGATACAAATATCAGATAATAAAAGTATTTCACGTACTGAATAAATTGAATTTGTAATGGAATCAATCAACAATCATCATATCAGTGTTGAAATAGACGTCATTAATACCGTTGAATGGTTGCTACACTATCAGGAATTGATTGCGAACTCAGAAATATGTTGAGGATTAGGACGAAACTCTTGGTGGTCTATATGTTAGATTGTCACTACAAGATTTACAGAGAACGGTTTCGATGTCTGGAGGTATCACGTTGTGTGAGTACTGGTAGATAGTCATATCACAATGTAGTAGATAACTATTTTACTTCAGTCGTAAACTACTTGTTGTTTTGAAGTCAAGACACCACATGAACTCGAGTTCAAAATACTTGCTGGATATGATGTTCCCAGACCATGAGGAAATAATTATCCATTACTATCTTGTATTCAACTGATCTTCAAATAATGCTATTCATTATCGACAATAATTTTTATAAATTACCTACCTAAATAATATCAATAACAACCATGTACAATATGTATCCTTAACATGTCAACGAGCATTTTAACTGGTAGGGTTCAGTAGTATCAGGAATGAGTTAGTTTTATTATTATTTATTTTAACACATAGATATTGATACAAGGATGCATCAAATACATATGCGCCACACAGATCTCGTTTGATATGTGTGAGGGCTGTGATACTACCCGGGTGCCCAAACCGAAACAGGTGGTTTTCTTAGAGGGCCGCACCCCGAGCCTTCGACCTAAAGGTCTGATCCACAACGCAGTGGAGCATCGTAAGGAGATGCAGTCCCATGGTAGCCGGTGACCAACGATTGGTTCATACGCCATTTGTTCCTTCAGGATACTGGAGCTAGCCCATGTGACCATTGGTTCGGGATCCGGTTAAAGCGCCGGACATTCGCTTTTCGTCCTCTCATTTTCGTGAACAATACCGGTGTTACGAGAAGGCAGTGAGTAGAAGTTTCCTGGCAGAGGTTATATACGCGTGGCCATGTGAGAGCATTTCGAAAGGGAGTGCGGACTGTCGGCCGTACCAGGGCATTTAGTTTTAATCAATGTTATTAGCTTATGGTTGCGTTACATCATGAACAGACTGAAATCAAAAGAATAAATTCTGAATCGCGGAACTGGAATTTTCAAACTGGACTCATTTTGATGATATAAGTGTTCACTACTACTGCTTTCTCTTTCTATAATTCAACCCAGAAGTCTAGTAAAATACTGGAGTATATGTATCTATTTAAAATACTTATTATCCTAACAGACTTACTTACGCCTGTTACTCCTCGTGGAAGGGCATAGGTCGCCCACCAGCACTCTCCATCCAACTCTGTCCTAAGCAGTCCTTTCTAATTTTTATTCATCCTTTTCATATCTACTTCTATTTCCCGACGTAATGTGTTATTTGGCAGTCCTCTTTTCCGCTTCCCTTCAGGATTCCGAGTTAGGGCTTGCCTTGTGATGCAGTTTGCTGATTTCCTATCTCAACAGAGATTAATTAAAATTCATTCTTGAACATCAACAACGTTAAAACACAAATCTTTATGAATAACAGTGATCCTACTTCAAAGTAATTTACAACTCTTATTATTTCATACGATGAGTTTAATTTATGGAAAAAATAACCTCAACATGATTCATTATTGCAAACATATCTCATTGATACTGTATGATCACTGAATGGTAATTAATATCATGTTATTCTATACCCTGGTACTGATCGAAGTTTATAGTATGCTCACAAGCTCAAGTGATACGACATCGCCATGCATACAACACATACACAACCACTTACATACGCTACTCAAGTTTTCCGTTAAACTAATACCATATCCACAGTCTAGAACTGTGCATTGGTCTATAATTGTCAATAATACAGAAAAGCTTTAGTTGAAATGAAAAAAAATTGGTTGACGTTATATATTAACACCGTCGGATGCCGGCTCAGTAATCTAGTGGTTAAGCGCTCGCGCGCAAGACTGATAGATCCTGAGATCGAGTCTCGTGATGAAAAATATTGGATGCTCACTGTCACTAAGGCGTTCCACAGTAGGATAAAACGTTCATCCAGTGCTTCCAGGTTTTCTATGGTGATCTAGCTTCAATTGACTCATGAATTCATCGATTCAATTGAAAATATAATAGTTTAATCAAAAATTCCTCATTTTTATGTTACGTTATGCACAAGTTTAAACTAGCGACAACGTTGTATGAAATGTCTATGAAAATATACATGAATTAATTTCATCGCTAGTTAAATAGAATGCCTATCGTTATTGTAACAAAAATTAATGAGAGTTATATTATCGAACACAAGTGTAACATTAAACTTTACATAATAATGCTCATCATTAATTATGATAGCCCAGAAAGATATATCATACTTAATTACTTAGTTACGCCTGTTACTCCCAATGGAGCATAGGCCACCACCGACCAGCATTCTCTAACCCACTACGTCCTGCGCCTTCTTTTCTAGTTCTGCTCAATTGTTGTTCATTTTTCTCATGTCTAGCTCCATTTCTCGGCGTAATGTGTTCTCTGGTCTTCCTCTCCTCCTTCGGCTTTCAGGATTCCATGTGAGGGCTAGTCTCGTGACGCAGTTCGGTGCTTTCCTCAATGTGTATCCTATCCACTTGCAGCGCTTCTTCCTGATTTCTTCCTCCACTGGGATCTGATTTGTTCTCTCCTACAGTAGGTTGTTGCTAATAGTGTCCGACCAACGGATCTGAAGTATTTTGCGTAGACAACTGTTAATAAACACTTGTATCTTCTGGATGATGGCTTTCGTAGTTCTCTAGGTTTTGGCCCCATACAGTAGAATTGTCTTCACATTTGTATCGAAAATTCTTATAAATCGATTATCTGAGTTATGATGGTAGATGCAGCCTACTTGGTTGAGGTCCGCGTGATTACCGTAACCAATGATTGGAGACTCTGAGTGACATGGTTCAGAATCGATCACTTTGGCTTAGATGTACACACTCCCTGTCTCCTCTTGAACTATGAGATTAAAATTGTTTTATATCTTTCTTTCTACAAACGAATTCTTTCTTCCCGTACTATGTCGTTATATGCAATTTTACTCTTGTATATTACCACAATTTAATTAACTACTTCTATGAGTCTGCTGTTCATCTTGTTGTGCTAATGAGGTGTGGCAACTTGGACAGATGTATATATATGCCTGGTCGTACGTTGTACTTGAGTGACTGAATAACCTAATATCCCTAAAAGGGGTTTATGAAGATTTTCTGGATTTCATAATTGACATCATTGAGTGATCTCAATTAAACAACCACTTAAAGCTTGTAAGAACTGGATAGCAATATTATCAATTGATGAATATTTAAGGTAGGACTCTAATTTATGGACGAGCCAATCAGAAGCGTCTGAGGAATTTCAAGGTCACGGTGCTAAGTTAGATGCGAGATGCTCACATTCGATCGTTTTACAGCAGATTTTAGAGAAGAGGTGATTGTTGAGCGACTACAACAGATGGGACTATTAAGAAGTTCCTGTGTCTGTGACTGCGGCACTCGAATGACTGCAGCACGATGTGCAGACTACTGTGATGACATTGTATGTCGTTGTACTGTTTGTTGGAGAAAAATATCTGCTCGAACTGGCACTTTATTTGCGCGATCACGGCTCAGGCTAAGACAAATCATGATAATTATGACAAATTGGATCATAAAGTCTCCAGTAACATTAGCTGCGGCTTTTGAAGATATATGAATATTGCCGTGATATATGCGCAATGAAAATGACACAAGTACATGAATCTTTTGGGGGAGTTGGAAAGATAGTGAAAATAGATGAGACAGTAGTTAGAAAGCGAGAATACAACAAAGGACGTTTTATCAAGGAAGATTGGGTAAGTAGCGCTTCAGTGAATATACTTGACAGGTACTTGGATTTTACGATCGTTCAACTCAAAAGGGACATTTTCAAAGAGTGAGAAACCGTAAGGTTACGACACGAATACCAATCATCAAGGAGTACGTTCAACCTGGCACCACGATCTATACCGATGATTGGAAAGCGTATAGATGCCTCTCGAGACTTGGTTTTGTGCATCATGTTGTAGTGCACAAACGTCATTTTGTCGATCCAATGACGGGGATTCATACAAACAATATTGAAGGCATGTGGTCTAGGCTGAAGTATTTTTTAAGACCCTACCACGGCTCCAGAGGACGATTATTATGGTGCCATATGGACGAGTTCCTATACCGCATGCATTATGATTTCAAAACTCCTGAAACTTTATCAAACTTTAACAAGTTCCTCTCCTCTGATTGGCTAATGTTCTCAAGGTCACTTAAACATGCGTTCAAAGGTCGTCCATAAAATAGAGTTTCACCATGTTTAATATGTTTACGATTGGATGGCAGCTCAGTGTTCTAAAAGTTAAATATCTGCGTTCTAGACCAGAGAATTGAGACCTCTATACCAGGGTGATGAATGCACGCCACTCATGAGTGCAATACTAAAATCTAATTGCTGTATAATTCTTTAAGGTCTTCAGTATTTCACTGGTTGAAATTGAAGCTAGCCGACCTTAGAAAGCCTGGAAGCACTGGACGGCCGTTTCGTCCTAGTATGGGACCCCTCAGCAGTGCGCACCCATTATCCCGCCAACGGGGAGATTCGGATCCAAGACCTATCAGTCTCGCGCCAGGCGCTTAACCAAATAGACCACTGAGCCGGCATCAAACGGTGATAACATCTAACTTCAACCAATCCATAAAGTTGCGCCACCGTACACCATTGTCTTCAATGAGTTGATATCTCACAACAGACCTGGTTGAACTTCACTGGTAACGGCTTCAGTATTTATTTAACTAAAATCAGCATGTGATTTTAACTATAAAAATGGACATTTATTTAAGCAATTAATAACTAGTGTAACCGAGGCAAGAAAGTTTCTCTCTTCTTTCTGTACCATAGTATCTATGTTTAACTAGTCTGAAATATATATAGAGATGAAAATAAAGTTCAGATTAGTAAGCCGATGAGTCATCAAACTGAATGAAAACAAAACAGAAACATGTACATTACACACACACACACACACACACACACACACACACACGGGTAATTTGGTTAAACCATTCCTTTATTGCAATGTAGTTTACTTTGTTAGAACATTGAACAAAAAAACAATCCGTATAATGATGTTAGTCCAGTACATTAGTGTAGACTAATCGATAGACATTTAATAAGAATAATGCATATCATTAAATGGAAATCTACAGAAAAACAAATCCACTTAATAAACATTTCAATGATTTTTAAAACAGTTAGTCCCTTTGTATTGCGCTAATATATCACATAATTCTGATAAACTTCGTCTTCTAGATGATTTTTATCAGAAGGCGTTTGTTTTGGAGATTTATGGAAATTTCAATAGTTGAAGTTAGACATTACCACTGTTGGATGCTGACGGTAACGTCCAGGGTTCGAAACTCGCGAGGCGGGAACATGAGTGCGCACTACTGAGGAGTCCCATGCTAGGACGAAACAGACGTTGAGGGCTTCCAGGTTTTCGATAGTGATCTAGCTTCAATTGACTCATGATTTCAACTATTGAAATTTAGATGATTTGTTTATAAAAATTATTGTCGACAATGAATAGCATTATTTGAAGATCAGTTGAATACAAGATTACTTACTTTACTTACTTATGCCTGTTACTCCCAATGGAGCATAGGCCACCACCCACCAGCATTCTCCAACCCACACTGTCCTGGGCCTTCTTTTCTAGTTTCATCCAATTCTTGTTCATTTTTCTCATATCTATCTCCATTTCCCGGCGAAATGTGTTCTCTGGTCTTCCTCTCCTCCTTCGACCTTGAGGATTCCATATGAGGGCTTGTCTTGTGACGCAGTTGGGTGTTTTCCTCAATGTGTGTCCTATCCACTTCCAGTGCTTCTTCCTGATTTCTTCCTCCACTGGGATCTGATTTGTTCTCTCCCACAGTAGGTTGTTGCTTATAGTGTCCGGCCAGCGGATCTGAAGTATTTTGCGTAGACAACTGTTAATAAACACCTGTATCTTTTGGACGATGGATTTCGTAGTTCTCTAGGTTTTGGCCCCATACAGTAGCACTGTCTTCACATTTGTATTGAAAATTCTGACTTTGGTGTTGGTTGCTAATTGTTTTGAGTTCCAGATATTCTTCAGTTGTAAATATGCTGCTCTTGCTTTGCCAATCCGTGCCTTCACATCTGCATCAGATCCACCGTGTTCATCGATGATACTGCCCAAATATGTAAAGGGTTTTACATCTTCCAAAGCTTCTCCGTCAATTGTGATTGGATTGTTACATGCTGTGTTGCATCGAAGAATCTTGCTTTTTCCTTTGTGTATATTGAGACATATTGATGCTGAGGCTGCTGCTACACTGGTTGTCTTCTCCTGCATTTGTTGTTGCGTATGCGATAGAAGAGCCAGATCATCTGCGATGTCTAGATCATTCAACTGCATCCTATCTGTCCACTGTATCCCGCGATTACCTTCAGATGTTGACGTCTTCATGATCCAGTCGATCACCAGGAGAAAGAGAAAGGGTGAGAGTAAGCAACCTTGCCTGACACCGGTCTTTACTTCGAACGACTTTGTCAACTGTCCTCCATGAACGATTTTGCAGTTTAATCCATCATAGGAATTCCGTATGATATTGACTATCTTCTGAGGCACACCGTAGTGTCGAAGAAGCTTCCATAGGGTTGTTCTGTCCACGCTATCAAATGCTTTTTCGTAGTCGATGAAGTTGATATAGAGTGATGAATTCCATTCAATTGATTGTTCCACAATGATCCGTAGAGTTGCGATTTGGTCTGTGCACGATCTATCCTTACGGAATCCTGCCTGTTGGTCGCGAAGTTGTGCGTCTACGGAGTCCTTCATCCTGTTTAACAATACCCTGTTGAAGACTTTTCCTGGTATTGAGAGAAGAGTGATTCCCCTGTAGTTGTCACAGTTGCTGAGATCTCCTTTCTTTGGTATTTTGACTAGAAGTCCTTCTTTCGAGTCTTTTGGTACGACTGAAGTAAAATAGTTATCTACTACATTGTGATAT
Source organism: Schistosoma spindalis (assembly GCA_946903255.1). Lineage (NCBI taxonomy): Eukaryota > Metazoa > Platyhelminthes > Trematoda > Strigeidida > Schistosomatidae > Schistosoma > Schistosoma spindalis. The sequence continues at coordinate 16,384,447 of OX336419.1, read as the reverse complement.
GACTATCTACCAGTACTCACACAACGCGATACCTCCAGACATCGAAACCGTTCTCTGTAAATCTTGTAGTGACAATCTAACATATAGACCACCAAGAGTTTCGTCCTAATCCTCAACATATTTCTGAGTTTGCAATCAATTCCTGATAGTGTAGCAACCATTCAACGGTATTAATGACGTCTATTTCAACACTGATATGATGATTGTTGATTGATTCCATTACAAATTCAATTTATTCTGTACGTGAAATACTTTTATTATCTGATATTTGTATCCTGTAAATAACAAAAAGGCCTATCATAATTGTCTGTCTGAAGCAACATACATACATACATGCACACATACATATATATCCATATCTATATCTATATACAAAAGCGATAGATACAATCAAAACGAGCTAAACAGACAAATTCTATTGACTGATTTTATCGACCGAGAGTCATAAGATGCCCGTTCCTTCGTTTTTTCTTTTCTTCTCTAATACAGGTTAGACCAACTGATTTTGTACTTCCACTTTTGTTTTTATTCTCGAAATGCTAAATGGAGAAGGAAATGTTTTGTATAGAAAGTGAGGAAGAAAACAAGTAGAAACGATGATGATTATTATTATGATTAATACGATGAATAAGATAAGATAGAAGACTAGTTGTCATTGCATGTGTATCTTTTAACCACCAGTCATAGCAACAAATATCATCATTGTGAATGGTATAACAATCACTAGACGATTGAATAAAATGTAGAACACTATTCAATACACAGCTATTTCGACGAAATCATTTATTTAAGCTGTACATTCGTATATATGGTTAGATATAGACAGTATACGTCTATAGGAGGATAGAAAGGATTGTATCACAAAAATGGATTTGAGAATAAATAACAGATGAGGTTAACGTACTAATCAAGGGGTAAGGAATAACACAATTCATGGGTCAGATAATGGTCCAATTGACACAGATATGAAGAAAAGCGACAGACAGAAATGTCATAATAACACAGCTATTTCGAAATTAGTCAATTGAAAATTTAACAAATATAATGAATATGCGGAATATTCATATTGTGATGAATGAACACTGTTGGGCTTATTTATCTAAGAAGAGAATGTGTCTTGTGCAATGTTTGAAGTCAGTCGTCAGGAAAACATGGAATCCGATTTCGAACTGGTTGACACGGTCCATCGAGACTTATCTGAAATATCAAACAAATGGTTGGTCTGTGTGTTCGATTACTTCACTCTCTATCCTTAGGTTGTTAAGTTCTCTCAATAAATTTAAAATATATTGATGTTATAATTGAACTTCCTTCCACGACCTGCTGTTTGAAAGATAAGTCAAGAATTCATTGATGGTAATAAATTTGGAAAATGAAGTGAACATACAATCAGTTGTATATTAATTAAACAAGTATATAGAGTTTTTGTTAAAAGAGTCAATTGCGTATTTGGTGTGACTTTATCCTAAATCATATTAATAAACCATTCACCCTCTAAGTGAAGAGGTGTTCTGGAGATTGTTGAACTTGTCAATGAGGTTCCTGAACAGATTTTATGAAGTTATTTATAGAAAATCAGGAAGTACCAGACATCTGCGATAACGCTCTTCAAAAATGAGCACCAACGACCCCATTAGCACTTGAGTCAATGACCTGTAAACCTAGCTTCAACCACCTTACCTTACTATCACTGTATTTGAATTCGATGGTCTACATTTTTAACTGCAGTCAATTTGTAATATTGAGTGACTATGATCAATTACCATTGATAATGTTTTCCTCATATGTAATATTCTAGTCAAAATCCATTGGTCAATGTTTTCCTGGTGGAGTCGTGGTTAGCTAAATACTTTAACGTCCTGATACGTGAACGAAACAACTATTCATTGTTTCCTAGTTTTCAATGGTTGTCTAATTAAGATCAGCCCGTGACCTATTCTAAGGAAATCTATGTAAATTATTCTACAACATCATTACAGACTAGTCACAATGTAGTTGTCATAGTAAGTTGAACACACATTAAACATGAATGTGAATGAAAGAAAGTAATGTGAAATTTCGAAATAGATAAACTTGTGGAGTGTACTGAATAGATCACCAACATTAACAAGTGTTGATTGAACAGTGAGTTTGGTTTGTATGACATTAAATATACAAAAAGAATGTTTGTGTAAGTTGATTTGATGATGATCTCAACCTTTATACTTATTTTCACGAAACCAATTACATGCTTATACAGATAACATTACTAATAGGTGCGTTTTCACTTCAATATTCCAGTGAATAAAAGGATAGTTTGAGAAGATGGAATCTAGAACCAAACAATGAATAATCTTCAGATCACTTTATTGTAAAGAAATTTAGTGAATTCCCTTACCCCTCCCCCCACCACACTTGAAAATCAACTCCATCATACATAGAGCTGAAAGTCATAAAAAAACAGTCTTTTTCAACATTGGTAATGCCGTGTAAAACGGTTTTAAAAAATCTTTCAAGCAAATATATATTAGTGAATAGAATGATATTTTTTGTCAGGAAAACTTCGTTCACTGTCCAAAGGTTTATTCGTATTACTTACTTAGTTACGCCTGTTACTCCCAATGGAGCATAGGTCGCCTATCAGCATTCTCCAACCCACACTGTCCTGGACCTTCATTTCTAGTTCTATCTAATTTTATTCGTATAATGAAAGTACTGAGTTCGACCTTATATGGATTATTTCGAAGAAGAGTACAACATTAGAATTGACCGATGATAATGAGTTTTCAGTGCAACTTCAGCTAATATCATTTAGTGATTTTTTTTGTTTTCCTGTTGTTGATATTCAGAAATGAATACCGACGCTCTTCTATAGGTATATATGGACTCTGACCAAGTGCCCTGAAGTTACCATTCTTATCATAGATTCATTCCAGTGTCACTATGATGATATATATTGAGGTGGAGGTCAATTACTCTGCGGGGAGAGGGTCCAGAATAATCTGCAACTTATATCTTGGATTCCTGTACTGGCGAAATATCGATTAGTTGTATATTTAAAGTGAAATTTATGCTAGAATAGACGTGATTGAATTTCCTCCCTATTTATAAATAATAATGATTTTATTGTTTGGAAGATTTAGTCAATGGAAATAGTTAGTGTTTGACCTGACGTGGGTTCTTGATTGGGAAAAATCAGTTCTAATGAAGTCATTCAGTTTCACAGTGAAATCTTCTCCATCAATAATTACAATCCAAAGATAGCTGAACCACTAACAGTTTAGTCATGAATCTTATCCAACAACAGTCTTTTAAAGAAGAAAAGATATTTTTGCTAAAACTACACAATATAAATGTCTTGTAGTCAGTATTTCAATTCGAATCCAGGACTTATCAGTCTCACTGGCCTCTAACTTATCATGTGTAATCTGTATGTAATTCATGTGTCCATAAATTGCTTCAAATGAAACAAATGATTATTTTTGTCTTGCATTTCATGTAATTCAATCTTGTATAGATAATCAATTTATAAGAATTTTCAATACAAATGTGAAGGCAGTTCTACTGTATGGGGCCAAAACCTAGAGAACTACGAAAGCCATCATCCAGAAGATACAAGTGTTTATTAACAGTTGTCTACGCAAAATACTTCAGATCCGTTGGTCGGACACTATTAGTAACAACCTACTATGGGAGAGAACAAATCAGATCCCAGTGGAGGAAGAAATCAGGAAGAAGCGCTGCAAGTGGATAGGACACACATCGAGGAGAGCACCGAACTGCGTCACGAGACTAGCCCTCACATGGAATCCTGAAAGCCGAAGGAGGAGAGGAAGACCAGAGAACACATTACGCCGAGAAATGGAGCTAGACATGAGAAAAATGAACAACAATTGAGCAGAACTAGAAAAGAAGGCCCAGGACGTAGTGGGTTGGAGAATGCTGGTCGGTGGTGGCCTATGCTCCATTGGGAGTAACAGGCGTAACTAAGTAATTAAGTATGATATATCTTTCTGGGCTATCATAATTAATGATGAGCATTATTATGTAAAGTTTAATGTTACACTTGTGGTCGATAATATAACTCTCACTAATTTTTGTTACAATAACGATAGGCATTCTATTTAACTAGCGATGAAATTAATTCATGTATATTTTCATAGACATTTCATACAACGTTGTCGCTAGTTTAAACTTGTGCATAACGTAACATAAAAATGAGGAATTTTTGATTAAACTATTATATTTTCAATTGAATCGATGAATTTATGAGTCAATTGAAGCTAGATCACCATAGAAAACCTGGAAGCACTGGATGAACGTTTTATCCTACTGTGGAACGCCTTAGCGACAGTGCGCATCCAATATTTTTCATCACGAGACTCGATCTCAGGATCTATCAGTCTTGCGCGCGAGCGCTTAACCACTAGATTATTGAGCCGGCATCCGACGGTGTTAATATATAACGTCAACCAATTTTTTTTCATTTCAACTAAAGCTTTTCTGTATTATTGACAATTATAGACCAATGCACAGTTCTAGACTGTGGATATGGTATTAGTTTAACGGAAAACTTGAGTAGCGTATGTAAGTGGTTGTGTATGTGTTGTATGCATGGCGATGTCGTATCACTTGAGCTTGTGAGCATACTATAAACTTCGATCAGTACCAGGGTATAGAATAACATGATATTAATTACCATTCAGTGATCATACAGTATCAATGAGATATGTTTGCAATATGGATCATGTTGAGGTTATTTTTTCCATAAATTAAACTCATCGTATGAAATAATAAGAGTTGTAAATTACTTTGAAGTAGGATCACTGTTATTCATAAAGATTTGTGTTTTAACGTTGTTGATGTTCAAGAATGAATTTTAATTAATCTCTGTTGGGATAGGAAATCAGCAAACTGCGTCACAAAGCAAGCCCTAACTCGGAATCCTGAAGGGAAGCGGAAAAGAGGACTGCCAAATAACACATTACGTCGGGAAATAGAAGTAGATATGAAAAGGATGAATAAAAATTAGAAAGGACTGCTTAGGACAGAGTTGGATGGAGAGTGCTGGTGGGCGACCTATGCCCTTCCACGAGGAGTAACAGGCGTAAGTAAGTCTGTTAGGATAATAAGTATTTTAAATAGATACATATACTCCAGTATTTTACTAGACTTCTGGGTTAAATTATAGAAAGAGAAAGCAGTAGTAGTGAACACTTATATCATCAAAATGAGTCCAGTTTGAAAATTCCAGTTCCGCGATTCAGAATTTATTCTTTTGATTTCATTCTGTTCATGATGTAACGCAACCATAAGCTAATAACATTGATTAAAACTAAATGCCCTTGTACGGCCGACAGTCCGCTCTCCCTTTCGAAATGCTCTCACATGGCCACGCGTATATAACCTCTGCCAGGAAACTTCTACTCACTGCCTTCTCGTAACACCGGTATTGTTCACGAAAATGAGAGGACGAAAAGTGAATGTCCGGCGCTGTAACCGGATCCCAAACCAATGGTGCACATGGGCTAGCTCCAGTATCCTGAAGGAACAAATGGCGTATGAACCAATCGTTGGTCACCGGCTACCATGGGACTGCATCTCCTTACGATGTTCCACTGCCTTGTGGATCAGACCTTTAGGTCGAAGGCTCGGGGTGTGGCCCTCTAAGAAAACCACCTGTTTCGGTTTGGGCACCCGGGTAGTATCACAGCCCTCACACATATCAAATGAGATCTGTGTGGCGCATATGTATTTGATGCATCCTTGTATCAATATCTATGTGTTAAAATAAATAATAATAAAACTAACTCATTCCTGATACTACTGAACCCTACCAGTTAAAATACTCGTTGACATGTTAAGGATACATATTGTACATGGTTGTTATTGATATTAATTAGGTAGGTGATTCATAAAAATTATTGTCGATAATGAATAGCATTATTTGAAGATCAGTTGAATACAAGATAGTAATGGATAATTATTTCCTCATGGTCTGGGAACATCATATCCAGCAAGTATTTTGAACTCGAGTTCATGTGGTGTCTTGACTTCAAAACAACAAGTAGTTTACGACTGAAGTAAAATAGTTATCTACTACATTGTGATATGACTATCTACCAGTACTCACACAACGTGATACCTCCAGACATCGAAACCGTTCTCTGTAAATCTTGTAGTGACAATCTAACATATAGACCACCAAGAGTTTCGTCCTAATCCTCAACATATTTCTGAGTTCACAATCAATTCCTGATAGTGCAACAACCATCCAATGGTATTAATGACGTCTATTTCAACACTGATATGATGATTGTTGATTGATTCCATTACAAATTCAATTTATTCAGTACGTGAAATACTTTTATTATCTGATATTTGTATCCTGTAAATAACAAAAAGGCCTATCATAATTGTCTGTCTGAAGCAACATACATACATACATGCACACATACATATATATCCATATCTATATCTATATACGAAAGCGATAGATACAATCAAAACGAGCTAAACAGACAAATTCTATTGACTGATTTTATCGACCGAGAGTCATAAGATGCCCGTTCGTTCGTTTTTTCTTTTCTTCTCTAATACAGGTTAGACCAACTGATTTTGTACTTCCACTTTTGTTTTTATTCTCGAAATGCTAAATGGAGAAGGAAATGTTTTGTATAGAAAGTGAGGAAGAAAACAAGTAGAAACGATGATGATTATTATTATGATTAATACGATGAATAAGATAAGATAGAAGACTAGTTGTCATTGCATGTGTATCTTTTAACCACCAGTCATAGCAACAAATATCATCATTGTGAATGGTATAACAATCACTAGACGATTGAATAAAATGTAGAACACTATTCAATACACAGCTATTTCAACGAAATCATTTATTTAAGCTGTACATTCGTATATATGGTTAGATATAGACAGTATACGTCTATAGGAGGATAGAAAGGATTGTATCACAAAAATGGATTTGAGAATAAATAACAGATGAGGTTAACGTACTAATCAAGGGGTAAGGAATAACACAATTCATGGGTCAGATAATGGTCCAATTGACACAGATATGAAGAAAAGCGACAGACAGAAATGTCATAATAACACAGCTATTTCGATATTAGTCAATTGAAAATTTAACAAACCTAATGAATGTGTCTTATGCACTGTTTGAACTCAACTGTCAGAAAAACATGGACACTGTCCATCAAGAGTTATCTGAAATAGCAAACAACTTGATGCTCTATGTATGTTCTCAGCACATATTGTACGGCTTCAGTATTGACTGACAGAACAAGGAAAGTTTTCGCGAGACAACTGATCTCCTTCAGGATTGACATTTTTACATGAATTATTAGGCTATGTAGTAACCAATGTCAAGTGTGTTAAGTCATTAGATCTGAATGAATTTTATCGATCACTAGTTCAAGTGATTCCACTTCGTGTGCCTTGTTCTCACGTGAATGTCACATGAATGTAAGTTGTCATCATGTTACAGTGGACCTAGATTTTGTGTCTAATTGGCACTGGTCAGCAAAGCGTGCTTAGAATCTTGTACAAGGTGTATCTCTCTGATGGGTTCAAACACGAGTAACATAGTTCTATAGTGTTAGACATTATCACTGAGCTATTTGAGCAACAACTGATCAACTGTAAGACAGAATCTGGATGATACTTTTATAATTTGTAATTATAAAAGAGAAATTTAATTCCATTTTGTAGACTCTCAACAGTTGTAACTCATCAGTTGGGCTTACTTTTCATATGTAAGATGAAATAAACACCGAGTTTATCGACATCAAGATGACATAGAAACCAGATGACAACTTGTTTAGACTATTTGGAGCAATTTTACATTTATGATCGACAAGTTCATCTAACATTTTAAAAGAAGACTCCCTGCACATACTATTTGGAACAAACCTAAATGAACGATCGGTTGAGAACCTGCCACAGATGGATTCATATATAACTGGTTCTTTTCTAAGGCAAGAATAACAGACATTGTGAAATGAACTGATTTCATTTCACGTTGATTTCTACAAATAAATGAAGTGCGTTGCAGTCGTAGCATTTTTGTGTGACATTTGGAAAATTCTTTCAGTTCACAACCATTGAAAAGACATGATTACAAATACTTGTGAACCAGTATCCAATCCAACTGTGTTAATGTCTAACTTCCATCAATACACGATTGCATGTAACTGTCACTGATTGCCCCATTTACATAACAGTATCACACATGAGTCTGTGTGAGGAGTCACAACCCCTACTCCACTTATCTGTTCAACCATATCCAAACCGATCTTATACGAATATGCAAAGTATTATGCCCTGATGTGTAATAACCACATTTTCTGGAAGGTCACTAATAAAATTAATCAGCTTTCATGAGTAGTCATCATCCGAGCATGTTCAAATCGATTCATTCGATCGATTACACAAACACACACACACGCACGCACGCACACAAATGTAACAGTATTCCTTTGTTATCAAATTAGTGTATGATTGATTTGTTTTTGAAAACGAGCTATGCCCTATGTGAATTGAATCAGGATTGAAACGAATTCATTGTGTATATGGATTTAGAGAAAAGGTCATGAAAATGAGGTCAGATCATTGACTGACTGACTGACTGACAGGTTACTGTTAAACAACTTCCATTTTGCTAGTAATCAGTGATACTGAATAGATTTACGAAGATTCGAAATTTCAAGCGACAACCGTTCATGAATGGTTACAACAGTTTATAACTTCTCTCCATTTCAATCGATTGAGGATCCTCAACATCTTCTAAAGACTATACTTTTCGATAAATTCTCTTCACATTCTACAATTCTATAGTGTGAATTAATAATCTGAAAAATGGTCAGATTAAGGGTAAATTACATCGTTTCAAGTTGAAGCATATGAACTATAGGATTGTCAAAAGAATATAGAATAAAACTGTTCATGTTGATATGACTCATGTAGAATGAAAATTTGCCGATCCATGATCCGAATAAATATGGGTTAGATAGGGTGAGAGAAATAATAATGCCATTACAATCCGATCAAATGTTAAGTCGAAGACTATATTGTGTTGTAAAAAGTGACTAGTAAAACACAATAAGGTGGTATGAATGCGAAGTAAATGGATCATGTATAGAGGAGATTAATAATCATGTTTAACCAGTTGTAATGACAGTAATAACCTCTTCTGAGATTAAATAATAATAATAATACAAAGATTTGTGAATAAAGATACCAGAGACAATTACATTTGACAACGAAAGGTGTTAAGTGCAATAGTCTGATTAGGTCATGAAATTGGTAGCATTACTATTGGTTAATTGGTCTTGAGGTTGGCCAAGGGACGCGAAGCGCATGAAGATAATTCTTTTGTACACATAGTTCCGGTTTCTTCTTCCGGATGACTACTGCTTCAGTCATTTGGAGGAGTTTAATTTCGATAAGCGTTAACAAAGAATTACCGACCCGAAAAATAATTGAAAATGATTGGTTTTTCCTGAGAATATGATCAGTTTGCATTAAATGGGTCAGTATCGAACTGTTCAGTTTCTTCAGCTGGCCTTTGCTTAGCCACACTGGGAGGTGTTCGAGAGCACGAGAATGTAAATTCCTGGAACCTTGATCAATATAACCGACTCCAGAGGAGCAGTTGATCTGATAAATGCAAAGTGACGTGATCGTTCCAGGTAATTCATTTTTTAGCCTTGGTGTCACCATTGGGCGTGTAAGAAAGACTATTCGTAGTGCTGCGGCATTGAATTGTTTTTGCACTGTTCTGCGTACTCTCTGAGTTAATATTTCGCTAGCCACATTCCCTCTTAATTGTAGGCGCACGAAAGGGGATTTCGCCTATTCTCACATTCGTGATCATACATTTAATTATAAACTATTTAGGGTAACCGTTCTCCTTAAGAGTATTACACAACGTTGCTAGCTCATCTTCAACTATATCCATAGAACATATAGTGCGTATTCGGTAACTAAGAGTTTTGAACAGGTATGGTTCCTACTGAAGAGAATATGTATATGCTGACCAGTCCAGGTATTTTTTCGGTTTAGGTTGCTTTTAATGAGCCATCCACTCCCTTAGTTAGGAGAACGTCCAAAATGGCTATTCGACCATCACTGGCTTCTTCAGATATAATCTCAATGGCTGGATGCACTTCATTAAACTCCCAAAGAAACTCATGCTGTGATTTATCTTTACACAAGATGGACGTGTCATTCATATATCGACAGTAGAATGTGAATGTTTGAATAATCTTTTTGAGTGGACCATGTTCTAATTTGGCTAGAAATGTCAGCTAGTATAGGGCCCTGTTGTGAACCCAATGCAACACCATCCGTTTGTCTATATATTTCTCCGTTGAACTTGAAATTCACATTCATGGTGCATTTCATTAATAACTCTTTTGCGACATTGATAGGGACTGTAGTTTCAATTTCATTTTAAATCAGCTGTTCACATATATTCCACGGTCTTTATCAGTGTAACATTTGTGAATAATGATGTTACATAATCTTTAGTCTTAAAGTATTTGCATTTATGGTCTTCTCAACATTATTAACACTTTGTTTTTACAAGTTCTTCGCAGAGTTGACTCGATATAGTGATCGACGAACGTAATTGTTCAGTCTCTTGTTGGCATATGCTAACCACTATCCATCTTTACTTATAAAACTTGTGACTTAAGGCAATATCGAGGTGGTCTATACAGGATGAATATATGCCAATAAGAGACTGATCGATTGCAGTCCTAAACAGCAATAGGAATATGCAAGCAAACAATATCATATGAGTAAAACAACACCCCAATGTACAAGCAGGAGGTTTACTGGGTTCTGGTCTCAGATAAACATCAACTCTTAGATGCAGGTATTTCCACCTGACGATTCCCACATTGGACGAAATGCGTGTCCTAGATCCCACTGCTGGTAGCTATCTATCTTTGCTAAATACACTTGAGACAAATAAAAGTGAAGTCCACTCCAATATACACAACACTTGCCAGTGATACGAGAATAAAAATTGCATGCGTTTACTGAAGCCGATCACCATGATAATTGTTTGGAGGCGTTGGTTGAAATGGTTAAGAAGTTTACTCATCTTCCCTGTTTCTGTTCAACTCATCTTCAGTACTACTGATAGTACTATTTTCTTAATTTGTATTAACTTCATGTCTTCGCGATAATATGACATGACAACTCAGGTTAGCAAAGACCCCTGTAAGGTTTTAGGCTGGTTGTCACTGATAACATTAATCACATTTAGACGGGGTTTTAATCGCAGGGAAGAGTAGTGATAGTGTAAATTGAGATGATCTTAAACCGAAAAGGAGGACATATTTTACTAATCAGAATTTTTGAACACCTTATATGATACGCACTTGATATAGCTTGTGTCGCTACCAGTTTTACGGCACTCGTCTTACAATAAATCCAAGGCAATCAGTTGTCTGATTCTAATGTGAAATTTCCGGTTATGACCCATAATTCGAACTAGTCTTCAAACAATTGTTAGGAACGTAAAATTGAACTCAATCTCGCTTTGGATATAATGGTGTTAGTAAACGCTATAGAAACGACCAAAACAATTATTCTTAACGAAGTGCTCGATTAGGACATCGCAATATATAAGATTACACAAATGCTTAGCGTAGAGATTCACAGACTCAGAAATCCTTCATCCGTATCACCTGCTTGATGACAAACCCAAAGCACGGAACATCCTCATACCATCGTAACCCCATACAAATTCGTGTACACGGCGCCGAAAAATGGAGCTGTCTGACCGAATTACCTAGAATCCAGTACTCGTGGCTGAGAGCTGAAACAGTGAACCACCAAATTATCTATCATAAAACAATATTGGGAACGACCAGCACAAATCCCTGCTGTTAATTAGGAAGACCACGGGTGATCTCTCCAACAAGGTAAATAACGTAATCACAGTATGACACGCATTATGTTATCCAGCATTCCGCTGCCATATTGTCCTATTCAACATAGTAACAATGGTGACATCATTCCAGTTGACGCATATGCGGCAGGACAACCTACTGGATGTTGATGCGAGTTCATCACTGAGAAACTCATCAGTAGTCCAAACCACGAACCGTGGTTACTGGGAGAGAGCTACTGACTTCATACATGTGTTGTCTTCGAATGATCTCACTACTAATGCTAATTATCACATGTTTTGATCGCCGACCCTGATATTTCAAGACAACCAAAAACCCGAGTGAGTCAGTTATAAAAGTGCCTGATAGCACTTTGGTCTTCTTACATAACAGGTCACGTTGAATGAGCAAATCGAAATACAGAAGCTCGAAGATAGATGCGCAGAGCCTTAAAATGTACAGCAGTCAGTAGCTTGAGTGGACACTAAAGCACAATCAATTATTTGCACTCGAAGTCTCTACATTTTAATTCTAGCTCTCAGAGTTTGGCTATTCGAGTGTCCGAGACCCAAGTGCCTAATAAATAAATGGACTCAACGATGGCAAGAAGAGGTCATCACGCTTCAATGGAACTATTAAGCTGACCTAAGATTAAGTGCTGCAACGACGTCCAATTACGATATTCTTAGACTGCATGCTGCTACTAGGTCTATGCGATAATAGAAACGGTAAAAGCTTAGTGAAATACAGAGCGAGGATTGAAGTGTACAAGAATATATTCCACACACCGATCACAAGCGACTCATCATCGATGATTTACTACGTGGAATTATAAGCATTAAGGTACGACCACGCTTAAAGTGGTTGTGAAGTTTACTAGCCTAAAATATGCTGTCCCACTTAAATTGTTTAAGTAACCCACTTCGCCTAGAGATTATAACTTCAAATTTATGCATCTCAGTACCTTTATTTACCAACTGTTAAATTCATATTGAACTTCTGAGATCCACCAGCGAAGGAGGCCAATCTGTACACACTGAACAAACAAAGAAATACTGCGACGATGATTTTATATACGCCAAATAAGTTTTATAAATTATAACATACATATGTAGAACAGATATTTAACATTCTCCACAATCTTCAATTATAATTTTTTTAGATGGCTTTCCACTTGTCGAACCCAAACTTTCCATTTTCTTGACCACGTCCTGACCACTGACGACTTTACCGAAAACGACATGTTTGCCGTCGAGCCATGAACATGGGACGGTAGTAATGAAGAATTGAGAACCGTTAGTATTGGGCCCAGCGTTGGCCATAGAAAGGGTGAACGCCTCGTGTTTGTGATTGAAGTTCTCATCTTTGAATTTGTTTCCGTAAATACTTTTTCCACCCGTGCCATCGCCATTGGTGAAATCACCACCCTGACACATGAAGCCGGGGATTATGCGGTGGAAAACAGAACCTCTATAGCCAAAATTGTTCTTATGAGTGCACAACTCGCGGAAGTTTCTTGTAGTATCTGGAACATCATTGAATAGCTGAGAAATAATACTTTGAGAATGACTACAATTACCTCAAAAGTAATTCTTCCCAATCGCTCCTCACCGGCCTTAATATCGAAAAACGTTTTCGCAGCCATTTTTTGAAATGGACGTAAACCACGGGCCAGTTTAGTTGTACTCACAAATGGTAGCTATCAATACAAACAAGTGAATTGAACGTTATATATGTAAAGATCAGTATGTTCAAAGTTGTTTCTGATGCTTGTTAATGCAGCAAGTAAACATCAATCTACGAATAAAAATGTGATTTCATTGACGTTACAAGGTTTTTGAAAGCGAACTCGAGCAAAACATTTCAGTAAACTTTAATTGTGCCCCTCTTTTTGAATCGAAATGCTTTTTTTCTGGTGATCTCTTTTAAATGCTTGATGTCACAATTCAAAGGTGGGTTCATAGGCTCTCGTAAACTGAGGACTTTGTCTCTTGAAATTTTTGGGTGAGCAGTATCGCTGGACGGTAGGTTACCTGTTTGTCAAGTTGCTCTGCTATGGTGGATGAGTCTTCAGTATTCAGTAATAAGGATAGGAGGTCTATTGATCCGTAGTGATCCTTGCAATTTATAACACTGTGGACGTCCAATCAAGTTTTGAATATGTCGACAGAAAGTGCTGATATTACGTGTTCTGGTAGAGAATTCCAGTAATTCACTACTCAGTACGAGAAACGAAACTCCAGACGTAAACGATTTGATTTCGAGTTTTGAAATTTCTATTAGTGTCCATTCAATTAATCAGTCCTAGACGGAAGTAAGTGATAAGATATGTTAATACCAAGGTCTTCGTTCGGCATACGACAAGCCAATATTAAATCACTCCGTTTTCTATGGCAAGATGACGGAAATAAGTTAAGGTGTCTCAGTCCGTCTCCATAAGATAGGCCAGATAAACCTTATATTATCTTAGTAACTCATCGTTGGACTTTTTCTAGCATATCTGCTTTCATGCTTGAAACAAGAAACATATTCTAAATATGGTCGCATGTAAGCCGGGTATAATAATCTAAATATTTCATCATCTAAATACCGAAAAGACCTAGGAATAGACCATAGTACCCTATGGCCTTTCGTAGCAGCAGCCTTACAGTGATTAGTGGTTTTGAGATCGCTGCCTACAATGACTCACAAATCTTTATAGTACGAATCCACATATTATATAGTGATACGATTCATCATTGTTATTTAATAGCATCACCATACTCATATTAGGATTTACTTCTAGTGACCATCTGTGCAACGATGCCACCAATTAGCTAAGATCATCCTGTAATAATGTTCTATCCGAAATACTGTGTATGAGTCTCCACATTTTCATGTCATCAGCGAAGAGTAGAACGGATGATTTTGCTACAGTTGGTAATTCATATATATTTGATGCCCTCATGTACCAATATTTATGTGAAAATAAAAAAAAACCTTACATTTTACAGGTACCCACGAGGAGAGAGCTTTATTAACCCTTTCCCTTTGTTTCCTGCCATGGAGAAAGTTACTTAACCGATATACTACTGCAAAATGGATTCTAAAACGTTCCAGTTTGAACTTAAGACCAGAATGAGAGACCTTATCGAAGGCTCTACTTAGATCTATGAAGATCACATCTACGAAAATATCATCTCTTGCAATGAGATTTGTCAAGTCTCTGGACGGTCTATACTGCCTCAGAGACATGTCAAGCAGTATCGCTAATGGTTCAGTAATTACATCTGATATGACTTTCATAACCCTAGAATGAATATCATTGGGACCACTGGACTTATCAGGTTTGAGATGCTGAAGTAGCCTTTCTTATTCACTACAGGGCCCATCAGCGAGCCACAACACTTTACAATTACGCGCAGCAGGTCCCTCTCACGCTAACGTAGATAGCTATAACGGAGGCTACGCGCCTCATCAACGCTAGGTCTATCTGCAATAAAAAGACGGATTTAGCCCTGTTTGTATCCACATATCAACCATCACTTATTATGATATCTGAAGCATGGACTAACAGTAATATTTCCAACCTAAGTATTTCTCTTGGTAACTATTCCCTATATAGAAGTGATAGTTTGAAGGGACTAGGCGGAGGATGACTTATTTACGCTCACTCTAGCCTAAACTCACTACTATGTGATATGCCTGAACTAAACAAACTGAAGGATTCGGTGTGGATTGTATTAAAGCCGTCGAATTCCGTTACCTTACTGTTCGGCTGTGTTTACCGTCAACCTAACGCATCAATAGATGACATAGCAATACTATCGGAGGTATTCACACTAGCATCATCCCTTCCATTCACAGGCAAGCTTATTTGTGGTGACTTCAACATGCCCGAAATTTCTTGGTTCCCAGTCAAGGCACCGAAAATTTATGAAGCATTTATAGAATGTCTAGAGCTTGAGCAATGGACTCAGTATGTCAATAACCCTACCAGACATCAAAATATCTTAGACTTAGTCTTTACCAGTGGCCTCACCCCCAGTACTGTGTATTTTGGAAGAACGTTTCCAGGTAGTGATCATAACATTGTCATATGCTGCCTTAATATAAAAACCAGAACCGGTAGACGTAAAACCGCAACACTTCGTAGAAACTATCGCAAGGTTGATTGGAATAACTTCCACAATTACCTAAGAAGCACTGATTGAGGAACTTTCTTTACTGCAAACAATACCGACACACTAACCAATATATTTCATCAGAAGTATCATCAACAAAATCGCACCTTTAGAATACTGTAGACCTACGGTCTCCAAAGATCCTTATATACCGGTCGGTACACGAAGACGTCTTCAAAGACATTGAACTCGATTCCACAACTTTAATGACTTTTCCTCTTTAGTGACGATGACTAAAATAATTATCCGAACTGAGGCAACAAGTACACAAAAAGCAGTCGCACAGGAAAAACGTGCAGTCAAACTTAAAAATAACTCCTCTGCACTCACCACACTCCTTCAAAATAAACTTAAACGTTCCAAATCGTGAGGGAGCATATTCATTAAAGACAAACAAGTATACGAAGACCCTAAACTTGTTACGGAACTCCTTAGTGAACACTTTTATTTCTCCCTAACTAACGAAAGACCACTAGACAATTCAGAACCAATCCCAATACCTTCCTGTGAAATTACTAATGTAGACTTCAATGTACAAAATATCTCCAAGGCAATTAGTACATTGAAGCACTCCTACACTGATGGACCAGATGGTATTACAGCTAGCATGCTAAAACGTGGAGGTGATGATATGTGTGTTTTGCTTCTCAAATTATTTGTGATATCACTCTCTACAGCGTGTTACCCTACAGCCTGGAAAACTACACATATCATTCCCAAAATTAAAACAGGACCTGAAGCAAATGTTGACAATTACCGACCCATAAACATAACTTCAGTGGTATCTAGAGTGATGGAAAAAGTAGTTAAGGCGGCTGCAGTCCAACATATACTTACTAATAATCCCATCTCGACCTCCCAGCATGGATTTCTTAGGTCCAGATCATGCGATACATGCCCGGCAGACTACGTGAATGATACAACTCTGAAAAGAGACAACGGACTAATTGTATCAGTTTTATTCTTAGACCTTAAGAAAGCTTTTGATAAGGTCCTACATAAAAGGCTTCTCACCAAACTAAAGTTCTTCGGAACAAACGACCCACTGTACTCATGGTTTGCTTCGTTCTTAACAGGACGTAAACAGATGGTAAAGTACAGTGACGTCTCTCCTCACTTAGACCAATAAGTAGTGGAGTCATCCAGGGAAGCGTATTAGGTACACTCTTGTTTCTTATGTATATAAAAGATATATGTGACACCATAACATTTAGGAAACCATACTTATATGCTGACGATCTCAAAATAGTACATAGCTATAAGCTTGAGACCCTAAGCGAAAGTGTACTCCTGATCCAAAATGACCTCAATAGCCTAACTATCTGGAGTGAAAAGTAGCAATTACCATTTAACCTCAACAAGTGCGGGATCATGCAGTTTGGAAAGCATCCATATGAACTGAAACTTCATTTAAATAAAAGTAGAGTCCAGACACTCAAATCAGTACACGACCTAGGTATTAATTACACAAGAAGTCTGAACTTTGAAGAACATGCATCATCTATTATTTCTAAATGTAGACGGCAAATTGGTTTCATAATGAGAAATTTCTTCACAACAGAGGCTAAGCTTACTCTCTATAAAATATTTGTACGACCTTCCCTGGGGTACTGCTCTTTTATCTTCTCTAATATGAATACCACAGACAAGATAAGAGTAGAAGACGTTCAAAGACGCTTCACACGCCAACTGCTAGGAAGTAACTCGAAGGCCGGCTACACAGATAGATGTAAGCACCTCTCTTTAGAACCTTTATGGCACCGAAGGCTAAAGAATAATTTAATATTTCTTTACAAAGTGATATGTGGACTCTCATTTCTAACCTCCTGCCCAACTATGTTTCACGACCCAGCCTATAGACTAAGAAACAACGCACATACACTAGTTACCGTAAAACACCAAAAACAAGTGCGTTGTAAGTTTTTTGCAGTGCGGTATAGTTTATTGTGGAACAGGTTGCCATTGCTTATCCGTAACCGTGACACATTTGCCAGATTCAAAGGGCTAATGATCCTGTTTCTAGACTCTAAAGGGCTTCTATCTTTCCTTGAACTCACGCCCACCAATGAAGCACTTTATTATTGGCCGCCTAATATCTAGACGGAACAAGAATATAACGAGCCTGGCTATTACTAATATGAATACAACTAAATTACAGGACATATGGTCTACCGCTTCCAATTATTTATTGTCCATTAATCAGGGCCTTATGCTCCTAACCCTCAATTTCAGTATCCAAATTTCTCTACTGGTTAAATATATGTTATTCTCCCTAAGTGTCATGTCTTTTTCTATTTCAAGTAGACAGATAACTCACTAATCTTGTGGATGCTGATCTATTAAGGCCGATCATACGAAGCACAAAATCGATCATAAAGTCTTGTGAGTTGCTCGATGCTTTATTTTTCTTACCCTAAAGATTTTACAATTTTATACTCTTTCATATCCTTTGATTTGCTATTAGTCCTTACTATCTTTAAACCACATATAATCTAACCTGTTTTTTATCTTTCTCCATTAGTTGTCTTCATAGTAGTGTGATATACTAAATGGACATCTAACCCATAATACAAACATTTCAACTATCTGATTTGCTTGTAACATGGAGCTAGTAGAGACAGTGTATTCCAACTATGGGCTTTGATTAAAGCAGCATGCACACTTACCACAAACGTAAGAGAGCCTAACATCACGAAAGAAGGGAGGTCGGCGTTACTGACCAGCAAACATGATGGCGAGGAGATAACTTCAATCCACCCATGTCTATAGGGCAGAACATTTTGTTAAATTACGGCTCCTTATGGTCTAGTGGAATGTCACGAGCTAATGGTATTGATGCTGATTTATCATGCTAAATATTTCATTAAATAGTGTTTAGAACGTTGAATTGGCTTCACTTCCTACCCAGTAATTTTATTACGAGCAAACTAGACAATTTGCTAACTCAAGACCCTATAAAATCCAAAAAGGCTCTAATAGCGTCAAAAAGGTAGACAGTCATTTGTGTATCATAACACTGTTTTAGCACTATTTTTTATGACTATACATATTCTCATACTCTCAGTTTCTTTCTGAACCACCTCCATTTGTCAATTGTTTATCCACTCATACATTGCCTACACTTATTTTCCTTAACCCAGTAGAATGCTCTTGCGATTTCTAGAAGCTTCCAACTTCACATGAATCTATTATCTACCATCAGTTGCACGTCACAACGCAACTTTCATGAAGCGCGCAAACTTTGATACTAACTAAAACCATCTACATTTATACCTTATAAATTATGAATACAGCTGAGTAATTTATTACAGTGGAAATTTTATCATTTGTAACAATTTGTTCTTGCCTGTAAACTGGCATACCTCATGGAACAAACTGTTATTTGAGAATAAATTATTATTAGTATTATTATTATAATGGTTAGAGCGTGAGGTTATCTTTATAAACATAAAAAATTTCAACATTCGTTATGTGATAAAAGGAAATGTAACGCCCACTTAAAGTAGGGAAGTAAGTGACACATAGAAATTTACATTTGATTATCCTTTGCAACTAGTTGTGACTTTCATAGCATCATTCTAAATTATTACTGCACAAATGTTTATACTAATAACCGGTTTTGCTCTGTATACTATTACATAAATCAAAATGTATTTATCCGAGTGCACTGAAAGTTGTTTTTAATTGTTGTTTTACTTCACAGGTCAATATTCATCGCACTATTATTATCGTGATTGAACTCTTTTACTAGGTGTTCATTTCTTTTCTTTCTCCTCTCCTTTTAAATAATTACTATTCTTAAGATTCCGAAGTTTGTGATTAGGACAATAACTTGTGTTACATCTAAATTAACTTCTCAGAATCGTTTTATCTTCACTACGCATATATGTAAGATCCATTTTGAAGGTTTTTGTGTAGAAATCCCTTCATGTATACACTTGTAATTTGTTCCTATTGATCCCTTCATTTGTGCATTTTGTTAGACATTTTGATTACATTTGAAATGGTAATATTTGTATTTTATTATAGTTTTTATTTTTCTTGTGCCGTCACTGAGTTTTCATGTTTCTTTCTGAACTGAATTTATGTTGTTTTGGTTGATATTTGGTCTTGGTGGCAGACATATTGATTTGATCCTCCTTTTGATTGTGTTGCTTGCATTGACTGGATTTGTGCATTTTTGATTGTGAATTGAAGCGCTCTTTCAGAATTGCAAACACTCTGTGTTATAAAGCAACCAAATATCTTTTGAACGAATCTGTGAGTGATCTATCCAGACAGAATAGAATAACATTTATTTCTCTCATCCTTTATCAATTTCCTTATTTATTGTAATTTAGATTTCATTAATTAAACGATTATTGGTGGAAAAAATGAGTGGTAATATTTTTTAGGTAATGATGTACATTTGTACATATGATGAATATTAGAACATCACCTACCCAAACACATTGTTTTGATTTCAACTGGGCAATAGCGCGTATCTAGACCACCTAGACAATTATTCTTCAGTCCAAGCCTTAGTTTGGATTCTACATATATGACTAGTGCATAGTGACATTTGGTTATCCTTTGCACTTGATTGAGACTTCCATAGCATCGCTCCAAACCATGACTGCATAATCAATTATTATAACGTCAGGTTCTACAATCATAAATCCAAATTAATAATCCATAGAATTGGCCAGATTTAAGGCAGAGTACATCATTTGGAATTCCAAATGATGTACTCTGCCTTAAATCTGGCCAATTCTATGGATTATTAATTTGGATTTATAATTGTAGAACCTGATGAGAAATTATTGAAAAGAATATTCTTCGTTCATTCAATTGTGTTTTAATATAATGGGAATATTTCAGAGAAATTATAACGTCATATCTTACTGCAGTAATGAGTTGTTTTTCATAATTATTTTTTTTGTTACTAGTTTGGTGACACGTAGTCGTTTATTCTCGTTCTGTGTTCATAAACACGCTTATTAAACAGTTTGCGTATTTCACGTCTCTTGTATTTTTATTCCCTTATTTTCTCCCTTTCCTTCTTTAAATTCAATTCAATATTCTTCCCAATTACACAGAACCTGATTTATTTTTTTATTCTATTATTATTGTAATCATTTTTTTCTTCTTTTCAAATACGGTAAATATAAAGTTGACATTATTAAAACTTGTGTATTACTGCATTTTTGAGGTAACCCAGAATGGTCTCTTCACAACACTTATGTACCCACAAGATGTTTGTGAATAATAATAATAAACACTTTGTTTCTAATATTTCAACACTAACATTGTGTTTTTGGCAGGCCTTCAACCAACAAACTTAAGGTTTTGCAACAGCTTCCTCCGTGATCCAACTCTCATCGAAATGTTCGTCGGACTAATATATTAAACAAAAACACCTCCGCACCACATCATGAGTGGATACACAGTACTACGCTTTGATTGTAACTATCATCCAACTTGAATCAAATGCTTCTGAACAGATCAACAATCTTCCAATTATAAACCCTAAATACCTGCTGCATTTTGATTCACTTTCCAGGAATAATTAAAATATTAAGTAAAAAGACAATAATACTCAGTGTTGGGTTCTAAAATCAAGTAGCCTCATTACCGCTGGTAAAATAATCTTAGTCTCATGGACTATCTGACTATCATGATGTCAATAAGTATAATATAATTAGGAGACTATGTTCTCTAAAGTCGCTTAAGAATCGGTTTTTTTTCCTCCTTACAATCATGCATATCCTATCATTAATAAGTGTCGTTGATAATCAACCAGTATTGCAATATATTACATTCAGGGACATTATAGGCAGGTATAACCTAATGGTTAGGTATATGACCCAGCAAACTGAAAGATGATGGTTTGAGTGCGTGCAGAGGTGATATTTTCGTGCAGGAAACTCTCACTTTTATACAGTGTTCTCTGACCGTAATTTATTCGGCGATGGGTAAAAGGGGCATAAAAGTACGTTTAGTTAGAACGAGTGACTCCTTCTCCAATCTTGGTGATTCGTACATACCATTGTCTATTGTTGTACTTAATCAAATATAAAAGTAAATACGATCGTAATGACTACCTTTAATTTTTTAAATATACAATGGTAATGAACCAGCTATAATGCTTAACATCAATATGTAATAGTAATTATAGCCGCAATAATAATAATGAGGAAATACAGCTAATTAGCACCGTTGCTTTTAGTTTGTTATATCATGGGCACATAAGTGTTGTGAAGAAACCATTTTGAATTTCTTCAGGAATGCAAAAATACACAAGTTTCAATAATGTTGGCACAACATTTGCCAAATTTGAAAAAACACAGATTATGTGTAGTTGAGAAGAAAATAAGAGAATAGAAATGAAGGAAGTGGGGAATATGTAAAGAATTAATAAGCGTGTTCGGGAACATAGAACAAGAATAAAAAATTATGAGAGTGTTGAGAAGACTTGTAGCTCATGCAGATGATTTTGGTGGAGTTTTGTTCTCTGAGCTGGATTGTTTGGTCGTGGAGCCTTTATCGTTATTTTGAACGACATCATCACAGACTTCGGATCGAAGTGATGTGTCCGAATTTCTCCACATGTGGTTCACAACTTACCCTGTACATCTCGGTGTCAAATGGTTCTTGTTGACCTTTAATCTGTCATTGTTTGCTTCTCTGTTTTGGTTGTACTTCCCGTTGGTTTGATTTTTGGTCCTATGTCCGTCCATAATTTGTATGATTAATTGATAAATTTTATTGATTTTATTGTGCTCGTCGATTCCTGATTGACCTAAGTGCCAAGCTTCTAAAAATCCTCTGGTGTTACCTCTATCCAAAATCTCCACATTTTTCGGTCTGATATGTGTCCGCAGTTGTCCACATGCGATGGTCTAAGTTAGGATGTGTCATGGCGTTTGACCGCCAATTGATGTTCATTCAGGAGAAAATGAAGAGGGCTCCGCTTTGTCCGATGTAGTGATTTCCTCAATTGGCACACGTTGATTTGTAGATGATATTTGGTTTGTCTTATTTTCTCGTTTCATCCTTTGGTTTGCTATAGGATTGATTGTAGTTGTTTTGTTGATTTGTGTGATACACTTATTCCAAAAGCCTTCAACAATCTCGTTTTCGTTCCTGATATGCCATTTATGTATGGTAGGTTGATCCAATTATTGATTTCTGTACTTGACTTTGTTTCTGATGACGCTTGCGGTTGGTATTTTTTGATAAAGTTGATTGGGTAACCCTTCTTTTGAAAGATGGTCTTCAGGTATTTTTCTTCGTTTTTCAATGTCGCAAGTGTGTCGCAGTGTGTCCTCACCCTCTTGAACAAAGTTTGTACGCAACTGATGTTGTGAGTTTTAGGGTTGTTGCTATTGTAGTTGACAATTTGATCTGTGTGAGGTCGGCTTTGGATGTACCCAAGTCTCCAGTTATGCTGTGTTAGTTCTGGTAATTCGTGCATCTAAGAATGGTAATTTGTTGTTCGGTTCTTGTTCCATTGTGAACTTCATGTCAATACGTTGTGGATCAGACTGTAAGTGTTTTTCTTTTTGACGATGACAAATGTGTCGTCCACATAACGTATCCCAATTTGCGACTTGATTACTAATAAAATCGAGGCTTCCAATTTGTGCATCACTGCTTCTGTAATGTGTTCTAATGTTGGTGATCCCATCAGTGTTCCTTTCGTTCGTTCGTTCGTTCGTAGATTTTGTTATTGAATTGAAAATATGTTTTTACGCACAAATCGATGAATTCCAGTAAACTTTGACATATATGCTTCTTGTACTTTGCGAAATTTGTGTCGTTCGTGAGAAGTGGGGATGGAGTTTTTTTGCTCAGCTTGGTTTACTTAAGGTGAATACATCTGTTACATCGAAGGATATCATCAGGTCGTCGTTGTTGATTTCAATGTCTTTAATCTGACCGAGCAATTGTATGGGGGATCTGATAGAGTGATTGGATGAATCCACTTAATGTTTCAATACTCGTGAAATTTGTCCTGTCGAATTGTATGTTGGGGTTCCGGGGAGTGCTACAATTGAAAGTAATGAGATGTTTGGTTTGTGCATTTTCCGCAAATACCAAATGTCTATTTTAAATAAGAGAGAAAAGTATTGTACTTTATCAAGCGCTTTAGTAAAATCAAAGCAGACGTGACAACTAGCTTTCTCTCTTCCCTAATGCTTACTACATGGTCTAAGTATTCTGTCACAGGTTATGGAAGACATTTTAGAAATAAATTCATGTTGTGAAGGTATTGTAGCGTGACGTTGAGTCGCGGTTGACTATGATCACCACTACAAGAGGACTACGTGCCAGTTAACCAATAAGATCCCCTTAGGCCAATATCAGACGACAGATGATGGCTGTAGTTGAGATGTATTTGCTGGCGATCTCATGGTTTCGAAAGAATACCGAGATCGTGTCAGATTACAAGTGGGGTTACTGAGCGTAACCGAATTCGTACAAGGTCAAAGTCAACGGGAGGAGTAATGGAAGATAATGAAAGAGCACTACGGCTACTATTAGCACAGTTAAACAAACGAGCACAATAAAACAATCACTGGTACAATTGGTTATAATAAGGATTGTTTCCATTAAACCAATTGCGTTCTGTTGACAAAAGTAGGTCACTACAGTATGATCAATTGGTGTTTGTCTAGATGATTGTTAAAAAGGAAAACAAACTCATGCTCACGTAATAGCGTAAAAAAGGATTTTTATAATATCGTTATTTTTTTGTTTTTTCTTTTTTGAAATAAAATAAATAAAAAAATATATAAGCATATTAAATTCGGGTTTTTTTTGAAAAAAATTATATATAGTACCAGGGTAAATCGAGATAATATAAAATGTTAACTTGTGTCTTACGTGCAGTAATCGTTCAAATGTTCTGGAAATCTTACTCTTCTTCCAGAACGCGTTGTTTTGAGTTTATTTTCGGATACTGTCGAAGTATCAACGTGTGTGTCTGCTGTCGATTGAGGCATTATAAGGGCAGGAGTTGTGTCGTGCGATTGTGTTGAAGGAAAATCGACGTGAATAGGATTTCCTTCTAAATACGCTGCTTTGAGGCGATCGATACTGATGCTTTCGTTGGTTCCGTTCTTATCGATTATATAGTACTTAGATTCGCGTTGAAGAACTTTGAAAGGTCTTTCATATGTTGATTCGAGAGGTTTTCGATGCGAGTCTCGACGTACGAAGATGTGTGTACTATGTCGTAAGTCAGGTTGAACGAAAACATCAGTTGATTGTGGTCGAGTGGAAACAGGTTTAACTGAGCGCATTGCGTTTGTAAGCCTGTTCGCTTAGGAGGTTAGATCCATGTCCATCGAAGAGGATGAAGGATCCACGAACTCTCCTGGAAGTCGAAGGGTTGTACCATAAACGAGTTGAGATGCAGTGTATCCAATGTCAGATTTCACTGCATTGCGTATGCCTAGTAAGTCGAGTGGGAGAGCGTCAGTCCACTGAGAAATGTTTGAGGCTGATAGTGACGCTTTTAGTTGTCGGTGAAAACGTTCTACTAACCCGTTTGCTTGTGGGTGGTAGGCCGTCGTTCGGAAGCGAGTGATTCCTAGTTTCAGGGTCAGACAACGGAACAGTTCAGATTCAAACTGACGTCCACGATCTGTAGTAATGGTTGTTGGGCAGCCGAAGTTTGCCACCCACCTCTAGACGAAGGCGCGGGCCACTGTTTCAGCAGTGATGTCTTTGATGGGTACTGCTTCTGGCCATCGAGTAAAACGGTCTACGCATATTAAAAGATAAGAATATCCATTCGAATCTGGTAAAGGTCCCACCAAATCAAATGAACATGGTCGAAGCGAGCATCGGGAGTTTTAAACGAGCCTAAGGGACATTTGTTATGTCTAATCACCTTGGATTTCTGGCAGCTTACACAGGAGCGTGCCCACTCCCTCACGTCTTTATTCATACCAGGCCAGCAAAACCGTTCTGCTATAAGCTTGATGGTTGCACGAACACCTGGATGAGAAAGTCTGTGCAACGTATCGAAGACGTTGCGTCGATATTGTTTCAGCACGATCGGACGATCCCTACCTGTAGATGTGTCACAAAGTAAGGTTTCCTTACCTGTTCCCATCTGTTTAATGCGCAGTTTAAGTGTTGTTGAGGCCAACTCGTGCTGGAGATCACTGTCATCTTTTTGAAGTTGGGCGAGTTTTAAAAGGTCGATTCCTTGGGAACTGTTCAAGGAATTTATACGAGACAAGGCGTCTGCAACTACATTGTTTGCTCCATAAATGTGTCGAATATCTGAAGTAAACTGCGAAATGTAGTCCAGTTGTCGAGACTCACGTGGTGGGTACTTGTCCGAAGAAGAGCTTAAGGAGAAGGTAAGTGGTTTATGGTCGGTAAAAATGATAAATTCACGGCCTTCGATATAGTGTTGAAAATGCCGGACAGCACAATAAATAGCTAGAAGTTCCCTACCGAATGTGCTGTACCTCGATTCAGTGTCTAGCATCCGTCTAGAGAAAAATGCCAAAGGTTGCCAGGAGTGGTTAACCCATTGTTGTAAGACTGCTCCGATTGCTGAGTCGGATGCACCTACTGCGATGCTAATGGGCGCTTTAGGGTCCTGATGAGCAAGCATTGCTGCTCGAGCGATATGTTCCTTAACTGTGGGGAATGCTTTTCGTGTAGTGTCATCTAGATTAATGGATTTCGCATTTCCACGAAGTTGGTCGGTAAGGGTTTTCATAAGTAACGCGCATTTCGATATGAATCGTCTATAAAAACTTACCAGACCGTTAAACGTGCGGAATTGCTTGATGGTGGTCGGTTCTGGGTAATCCAGAATGGCCACCACTTTTGTTCTAAGGGGTCGAATGCCTTGCGCATCTATAGTGTGTCCTAAGAAGTCTAATGATTCTTTTCCGATTTGGCATTTCTGAATGTTTACGGTAATGCCATGTTTTTGTAGTCGGTCGAAAACAAGGTCCAGATGCTGGAGATGTGATTCTCTGTCCGGACTTGCTATTAGGCAGTCATCAACGTATGCATGTACGAAATTGAGACCTCGAAAAACGTCATCACTGAACCTTTGGAAAGTCTGTGCCGCGTTTCTCAGACCGAAAGGCATTCGCAAAAATTCATGGAGTCCGAAGGGAGTTATAATAGCGGTTTTTGGAATGTCTTCAGTGGCCGTACGAATTTGGTTATACGCTTTTACCAAGTCGATTTTTGAAAAGATAGTTGCACCTTTTAAGGTAGCTGTCAAATCGTGAATGTGGGGCAACGGGCAACGATCGGGAATGGTTTTTGCATTCAATCTCCGATAGTCACCAGTTGGACGCCAATCGTTGCTGTCCTTTTTAGGGACCATGTGCAACGGAGACACCCATGGGCTACTAGACGGTCGTATGATTCCTAAGTTTATCATATGGTCGAATTCGTTTATCGCCAACCTTAACTTTTCGGGGCCAGTCGGCGTGCTTTCGAGAAGACAGGTGGTCCTGTAGTCGTAATGTGATGTGTAACATTGCTGGTTACACCCGGCAATTTCGGTTGCGATTGGTAAATGCCAGAATATTTATCGAGTAGTGGTTGGTAGAAGAGGTCTATAGTGTGCTTTATAGTGACTGGAGATAACCTGCAACCAGAAAAAAGAAGTCAGGCAAACAGATAAATTAGTGTTTCCGTCTACTAGCCTCCGTTTGCTCGTATCGATAATTAAGTTGATGTGTTGTAGAAGGTCCATACCAATGATTGGCATAGAAACATCTGCAACAACAAAGATCCAGTGAATGGGTTTGCGTAAACCCACGTTAAGATAAACATACCTTTTGCCATACGTAGCGATAGGCTTTCCGTTTGCCGCCTGTAGATTTAAAACGGGCTCGTGTAGCCGGTCGTTGGAATTCGCTGGGAGAACGGTAACCTCTGCGCCAGTATCTACGAGGTAGCGGACTCTCGTTATCACATCAGTGACATAAAAGACGGCTATGTTCCCCGGCTACGGTCGCCGTTAACGCGTGCCGGCTTGGAAGTTTCCCGAAACGTTCTTTGCATCGACCGATTTCGCGTTGGGAAAATTGCAGGGTTTTCTGCAATTTCTGGCGGACTTTCTGTACTGGTTATGGTACCAGCACCAATCAGGATTATCCGTCTCTCGAGTTCTAGATACAGATCGCCTTCGTGATGTGCTTCTCCGCGGGGTAAGTGATCGTTTACGGTCGTTACAGAGTTTGAGATAACGCGTAAGTGTATGACATAACTGTGTTATGTCATTATGGGTCGTTTGAGGCTTTTCTTTGACTGAAAAAACCTCGGCGTTAGAAGACCTAGTGATTTTGAGAATGCGGTCGGCAGATGCAGCTAGCTCGTCTACGGCGTTGTTTTGGAACGAGACCAAAACAGCTTGCACCTGTTGAGGAAGTTTGGATAAGAGAAGTTGTTTGAATAGGCCGTCATTGAAGGTTCTTTGGCCAATGAATTCTCGCATTCTTTACAACATGTCTGTGGCAGAGCCGTGTTGCAGGTCGATGTTGTTGAGGAGTTGGTCTAACCTTTGTCGATCGGTTAGATCTCCGCGTTTAAGGATGGCATGTTTCAAGGTTTGGTATAGATCAGAAACATCACCAGTAAACATACTAGGTGTTACGTACCTGTTAAATTCGCGCGGTAGTGCCTTGACTACTGCGAGGAATTGTGTACGCGTATCGTTCACACCGTGCTCGAAGAAGTCGGCTTCTGCGTAACTAAACCAGGCTTCGATGTTGTCTGGCCAGAAAGGCATAAATTGGAAGGAGGGTGGGGACACAGTCTTTAACTTAAATACTTTAGGGGTCTGTTCATTCATAGTAATATACCAAGTACGAAAAGTGAACGAGGGGGAAGTATATATATATAAACCCAAAAACACGGGGAAAAATATCACAATTTTAAAAAAAAGATCAAAATAAGACAATGATATATAAAATCACAAAAAGGAACAGACTCACAGTTTACAATATGGTGTACCAAATCACGTCGGGCTCACCAATGAAGATGCCACAGGTATTCGGAGTTTGACAACGCTTTAACCAGTAACATCTAATACGAAGCGCACCCACCAAGTAAAATCAAAAGACAGAAGTGAGGAGATCGAAGATATATTTGATAAGCTATCAATATATCGAGGATCGTTTGCACTAATCCGGCTAGCGAATGCGGCAGATGTTGAGCACGGCGTTCCCACACGTGATCTGGTGCGGATTCATGACCGAGCGCCTTCAGCTAGATGAATCCATAAAAACTAATGTGGTCAGCATCTAATGTCGAAAACTTACAGAGCTATTTGATTTTGGGGGTTTATTTACATTTACAAACCGTATGGACAAGAACTTTCACCTATTCAAATACGACTATTTCAATCATGATTTATAAAATCATGGTGGTGCTCAAATCAGGAAGTTATGCACATGACGAAAGCTTTTGATAATAAAGTGACTTCAATCCCTCGGAGGAAGTCCAGAAAACTGCTATTCTAGTAGGTTCCAAGTATTGTTACTAACCACATGTAACTCAAACTTATAGGTTAGACATCTTCACATTACCTTATAGCGAATAGAGAGGTGATCTAATTTCGACATATGGGATACTTAAATTGATTTTGAAGCTATTATACCCTTTTTCTCCCACGGAACAACTCAGAGAACGTAGCAGGCAAATTTAAAAGCCAAGGAAGAATAGCATGTTTGTTCTCTTACCGACTAATTAACTGTCAGAATTTGAACCCAGAAATGTAATATATCTTTATCAGTGAAGACTGAACAAAATATCGAACGCTAAATTTCCGCACTCATTAATACTTACGTTACTACATTGTATGTTTTCCTATCCCACGTGTTTTGCTCCTATAGTTATCTCTTATCCACCCAATACATCTAACAAAACATGTAGTCTTGATGAAGTAGGTCATATGCTTACGCTTAGTCGCCAACATGATTACATCATGTCTTATAAAAGGGGTGAATATTAAACCTTGACATAAATCCAGACAAATATATGGTTTGGGTTTGTCACGTTGATATGAAAAGACACAGATATTGATAATAGACCATTAGTAATAATATGTACCAGTTGAACCAGCTGATGTGACTGATACCACTTGTTCGAGTAGGGAGTGTCAGACATTGATTACTTGGTAAAAATTAATTCCACTCCGAGTTTATTTGATCATGGTTTTTAAACCTTATGGTGACTTTGGAGATAATTTGTTCTAGTGGGGTCAAAATGTGGCATCAGTGCTTGAAGTCACTGACTTCTAGTCCGAGCCATGTTGGCAGATGCAGACTACTTTATTGGGGTCCGCGCGACTATCGTAACCAATGGTTGGAGACTCTGAGTGGTATGGTTCAGAATCGATCACATTGGCTCAGATGTACACACTCTCTGTCTCCTCTTAAACTAAGATTAAAATTGATTTATATCTTTCTACGAACTAATTGTTTCTTCCTGTACTATGTCCTTATATGCAATCTTTCCTTTATATATTACCACTATTTAATTAACTCCTTCTATGAATCCGGTGTTCGTCTTGTTATGCTAAGGACGTATGGTAACTTGGAACGATGCATATACGCTCCTGGTCCTACGTTGTAGCTAACTGAATGAGTTCAAAAAGGTTGGACATATTAACACCCAGATCATTATCTAAGACACAATGCCGATATAAGGTCAACTCGCCGTCTACGATAAGGGGAAAAAGTTTAAACGTATTAAGTACTCATCATTGGAGAGTTTATAAAAACGCGTTACTAACGTTAGTAACGTATGTAGTTCCTACACACTAAACACTCGAGTGCGGTAACATCCCTAATAAGATATGAACAAGTTACTTGGATATAATATTCAAAGTAAGGTTTCAAATAGGCGGGTATAAAGTCAGGAACATCTTCGTGAATACATTTAAATGCTCGGGACAGTCACCATAACGCTCGGAAAACCTTTTCAGCTGCTGAATTGCAATAAGCAGTTATTTTGGAGTTATGGTTCACTATTACTCCTAGGTTTTTTGTTCCTGCACTTTTGGAAGCGACTGACCGGTATATATATATATATATATATATATAATGTCTAGTATGTGTAAACTCCGTGGATCATTTTCTTCCATTAGAAAACATTTAGGAAAGCCAATCACGAAGCTACTCATCAGTTAAAACACGTTTATTATTCGATTTCTCGTACTTTTGTACGGTTTGCTAGTTTGTCAATGACAATCTATAGTCTGACACCAATGTATATGTCTGTTCAAATCACTACACCTCACATCAACGCCGATCGACAATAGAATCACACTTGACAGAGAAGATTTGGAAGATGTAAAATTCTTTAAATATCTGGGCAGCATCACTGATGAACACTATGAATGTGATGCAGACGTGAATGCGCTGGTCGGCAAAACAAGAGCAGCATATCTACAACTGAAGAACATTTGGAACTCAGAACAACCGTCAACCAACACCAAGGTCAAAATCTTCAATACAAATGTAAAAACAGTTCTACTGTATGGGGCGGAAACCTAGAGAACTACGAAAGCCATCATCCAGAAGTTACAAGTGTTTATTAACAGTTGTCTACGCGAAATACTTCAGATCCGTTGGTCGGACACTATTAGCAACAACCTACTATGGGAGAGAACAAATCAGATCCCAGTGGAGGAAGAAATCAGGAAGAAGCGCTGGAAATGGACAGGAAACATTGAGGAAGGCACCCAACTGCATCACAAGACAAGCCCTCACATGGAATCCTCAAGGCCAAAGAAAAAGAAGAAGACCAAAGAATACATTACGCCGAAAAACGGAGACAGATATGAGAAGAATGCACAACAATTGGATAGAACTAGAAAGGAAAGCCCAGGACGTAGTGGGTTGTAGAATGCTGGTTGGTGGTCTATGCTCGATTGGGAGTAACAGGCGTAAGTAAGTAAGTAACTGACTGGAAATAGAAATCGTCAGTCAGCTGCAACGTAGGACCAGGCACGTATATGCATCGGTCCAAGTTGCCATACCGCATTAGCACAACAAGTTGAACACCGGATTCATAGAAGTAGTTAATTCAGTGGTGGCAATATATAGAAGAAAGAGTGTGCATAAGGAGATAGTACAGGAAGATAGAATTAGTTCCTAGAAAGAAAGATTTGAAGTGATTTTAATCTCTTAGTTTAAGGGAAGACAGAGAGTGTATACACCGACACCATTGTGATCGATTCTGAGCCATGTCACCAAGAGTCTCCAACCATTGGTTATGATAGTCACTCGGACCCCAACCAGGCAGTCTGCATCTACCAACATGGCTAAGACCAGAAGTTAGTGACTTCAAGCACTGATGCCACGTTTTGGCTTGGCCGCCCCTAACTTTCTTCCAATCATCCCTAATACCGGTCAGCATTGCGCGTCGTGGTAATCGGTGTTCAGGCATACGCAGCACGTGGCCTAACCATCTCAGTCGATGTAGATTCATAACCTCATTAACTGATTTACCATCATTCTTAACACCCTACGTCTAACCTCACTATTACTTACCTGGTGATCCGAGCAGATGCGAACAATATTTATAAGGCATCTGTGGTCAAACAGTAGTAACTTACGAGTATCTTCTACTCTTAAAGGTCATGTTTCGCAGCTGTATAGTAGAACGGAACAAACTGCCGCACAGTATACTCGTCCCTTAATTGATAGACGGATATCTCGCCTTCGCCATAGATGACGTAAGTCGGCAAAGGCCAAACGAGCTTTTCGAATCCGTGCTGAGATTTCGTCAGACACCAACCCATTAGGGCTGATCAGACTTCCAAGATAAGTGAAGTTGTCAACGCGTTAGATTACTTCACTCACTATCCTTAGTTCAGGTGTTGACGCAGACCAGTCCTGAAGCAACAACTTGCATTTAGAGGGAGAGAAGCGCATCCCAAACATTCTGGCATTGTTGCTCAGTGCTACCAAAAGACTCTGCATTTCATCAGCGTCTTCACCAAACAGGACTATGTCATCTGCGTATTCTAAGTCAATAAGTGGACCTCCTGGTAGGAGATCAATACCTGAGAATTCAGTCGATGAGAGCGTTATTTCCATGGAAATAGAAATAAGTATAAACTTGCAGTACAAGCGGTGGAAGTAAAGTCTAGGAGTGAAGATTGATGAATGAAACGACTCAAATTTATGACGAAAGTGGGGAAAGAATGTAACTGAACCCCTGTAATAAATGTAGCATATCTCCAACTATAAATTTTGGGTACTATACAAGGTTCAGTCGGAAAGCTTAAACCTATCTACCTGGTTTAGACCAGCAACTAATAGTGTGTTTTGATCCACCCTCCTCTTCAAACATTATCTCCAGCCTATCCGTATGTCAATCGTCATTTTGGGTTAGAGTTGAAGGTAACTGGTCAACACGAAACATAATATGCCTTTTATTTTATAATTTAGTTACCTATGCCCAACCTCATTATTGCTCATTTAATATTTCAATCAAACATAATCAATTCGAGTTCGTTACTTCCTACAGATTTTCACTAACATTACATTATAATATTTAAAGTATTCAGCAGTATATGTGTGTTTTAAATGTTTCAACTTATTTTTTTTTTTTGATTGCTTTATTTTATTTCAAGCTGATTCACTAAACATTTTAGATTGTTGAAAATTTAACTGTGAACTTTTCTGTCAATACTATCTTATTTGCATTAGATTGTTCATCCTATCATGTCCAGTAATAGGAATGTTGATGATGAATGGGAAACAGAGCCAGATTTTGTGGTAGTTTTTATTTCTCTTCAAAATGAACGAAAAAAATCAATTAATCATGTTCCTGTGTATAGAATGATGTAACAGAGAAAGAACAAAGATGGGGCTCCAAAACTGTTATTGGTTCTGGTCATCAAGCTTCCGTAGAGTAAGTAATGTAATGTTTTTTAAAACAAGTTATTTATTTCAATAAATTCATTGCAGCTCAATAGACACGTACAGGTTTGTATATTCAGCTCTTAGCAATACTTATTGTTTGTCAATAGTTGAAATCATGAGTCGATTGAAGCTAGATCACCATGGAAAACCAGTGCTTCCAGATTTTCCGTGGTTATTTAGCTTCAATTGACTCATGATTTCAACTATTGAAATTTCTAAAATATCCACAAAACCCCTTCTGGTACTTATTGTATGTGTTTGAGAACTAGTTAAAATGAATCGTGATGTAAAAAAATCTGTAACTTAAGTGAATACTTTCAATTGTGTTGTACTCCACAAGTTAAACGGTTTTCAATTTTAAACCATTCAGATGTCACATATCATTTAATTATCAATTAGTTATTCGTTTTTTTTGGAATAAGGAAATAAAAGATATGAGTATTTTTGTTTTCTATTTGACTCGCTAGCTAATTAACCTTTATACAAGTTAGTTTGCGGATCAGTATTAACTCAGTAGTGATGTTCGATTTTCAACCAGTTAACAGTCAAACCATATCTACTTCGGTTTGAGCAGTCGGGTAGCATTAATAACTTTCGTACATAGTCTGGCTTGTAACCAAGTAAACGCTTCTGTACCTGTACCTCCAAGTATTCCAGTAACGAAAATTTCCGATTGTGATATTGGTTACTGTGAGCTTGAGTTCCTCGAGAAAAACAATCCCCTTAAGTTTGTGAATATACTAAAATTGGGATTCCTGTCAATTACCTCCAACCATCTAACGCGATTAACCTTTACACATATTGAATATCGGGCTGGTTTAATAATCTAAGGTAGTGTTACGCTCACAATTAACCTACTGTACTTTGTTAATATGATTTGATAATATGGGCAACGTATACTGCTGTTTCTGACTCCCTTTAAGCATAGATGAAAATAAATTCCAATTTTTCTTCTGAATCTTCCTATAATTCAAAAGTCAAATGTGGAACACCGAAGAAAGTTGACTAAGCAGTTAAGTATTATATATTTATAATGCCCTATAGAGAGGAGTAAGGCAAAGTTATTATATTATAAGAGAAACTGATAAATAAATGGAGTGACTCTGATCACAGCGAATAAAATGAAAGACTCATAGTGTAGACAATTGTCGGGTGTACAACTGGAATAGAGAAATAGACGACGTTAATACTGTTATGACTTTTAACCTCTGTTAATGATCACATAATGAAATCACCAATTAGAACATCGACTTATATGACCTTGTTCTTGTGCTAAACCAATGACACGTCAACCAGCACTAGTAGACTTGCATCAACTTTTAATCTTTATTGGTCCTTGATAAAGTAAATTCTCACCTAGCCTTGCTCGCCGAGTTCAGAACACAAATATCAGCCTTCGCCACATGAATTGTACTTTTTAGACATACGCGGTTTATATATAAACAGACCAGACCACATCACACCATAAAAAGAAAAATAATAATCATACAGGATCAAGCCGAAAGTGACCATGAGTGTGAGAGACTGTAACTAATATATTGGGTATAACTTAGGAATAGTAGATTGTATATTGGTAGTCAATAGGTCAAATGAAAGCTTATGATAAAAGGAATATATATATATACCTACTAATACTGTTCGAAATTCAATCGCAAATATTACAACAAAATCTAATTCAATCTCATGTTACTATTACTCTTCTATCTCTCTTTCCTTCAATCAAAAGTATGGTAGCGTTAAAAGAAGAAGTGAAACAAGCAGATCGTTTGGCGAAATTAAAAATTGCACCAAAACCAGCTTATGGATATGGTGGCCAATTCGGAATTGAAAAAGATCGAATGGATAAGGTTTTTAGTTTTGATCAATTTTATTATTTATTTTTTTTTATGCGAAGGTTGATCACTTTCTGTATTAAGAGAATGATTTATTTATTTTTGTATTGATTATTTAATTGATCAGTTTCTCTTATTGGCATATGTGCATCTTGTGCGGATTGTCTCGACATTGCCTTACGTCACGAGTATGATAAGCAGAGATGGATGGTGGCTAGTAGTGGAATTCAGGACGCTCGTTTCATCATATTTCGGACTTGTGTATCCTGTATTTCACTGCTAATTACCGTCCATCTCTGCTCAGAATGATTTATTATCTTCATTTTTAACTTGACAGTGTACCAATTGAATTTTTTTAGTGTGAAGTAATGAGTTGTGTAACTCAGTAAGGGGGAAATACAGTGGTGGGGAGTGATTCTTATGAGAAGGATCAGATTACATTTAAACAGTGCTACTTGTTTTGCAACTTAGTTACATCTGATATGAAACGATTTATGGATGTATATTAATAATGCAACATAGCAACTTGAGAAAATATACACTTCAATGGTTTGCAAACCTTTACTGATCGTGGCGGTTGCGACATATGCTATTTATGTAAGTTGGTGCTTGGTAGTAATAAACAGAAAACCTTGGATCTAGGTTTCGTGCTGGTCGATATTCGTCAGCAAGACTGACCTACAATCTTGAGAGAACTGACTTTCTGTGGCGGTTTCGATTCAGTGTCACTCAGCCTTACAATCAAAGAGGTTACTGCTGAGCTATCCGGGCTGCAACTGACCTCCTGTAGCACTGAGATGTATTTACAATTGATTGACCACTGGATAGTGACCAGTGTCATGTATATCAGGTCCTTCTTAATGCAGGCCTAATTCTCTCGACCTGGACGTCAATCGCGGCCTAGATACCTCAGTGGTAACCTGTTTGACTGTGAAGCTGGGTGACACAAAGTCGAATCCACCAGGGAATCAGTATTTCCCTCAAGATTACAGGTAAACTTTGCTGACGAATGCCAATTAGCATGAAACCTAAATGTAGGGTTTGTTGTCGAATACTTCCAATCACTACCTGACATTTCAACATAGTGCACGCAATATTGAATCACCTAGACTGGCGGGCACATTGCAACTTAGTCGACACAATTCGATCTGCACTAAGGAAGACATGATATTGGTCAATGGTCAGTGATCAATCAATTGTGTGTTATATATGTCTAGCGATTGGCTGCCTTGACGGGCGATGTTAACTGGTATAGGAAGAAAAGCAGTAAGGGTAGTTAAATCAAAATGTGGAATCATTTCATGGAATCCTTAACTGTTGGTTTGAATCATATTTTTCGATAGAGACTAACTGTTTGTAGTTCAAGTAATAGCTCATATTCATTAGTTGGAGATATGGATTGATATGTAACTCAGGATCCGGTCACCGTCCCACATCGGATAAATTGACTCTTTGTCTTTCCCTTTATATTTTGATTTTTAAAATTAGCTTACACTTTTCATTTCACGAATTCATTCTTTTTATATCACATTGTTTATACCTGATCATTTATATTACCACAGATACTGTTACGTTAACTTCTACTACTCTAGTATTTGGATAAATTCATTGCGCTGTGTTAATATGTTGTGTCAGCTTAAATTGATGCACATGTATATGCCAGGTTCTACGTTTTTTTTATGATTGACTGGCTGGTTGAATATGTACGAACTAATTCTTTCTTCCTGTACTATGTCCTTATATGCAATCTTTCTTTTATATATTACCACCACTGAATTAACTACTTCTATGAATCCGGTGTTCGTCTTATGTGCTAAGGAGGTATGGCAACTTGAACCGATGCATATATGTGCCTGGTCCTACGTTGTTGCTGACTGACTGACTGACTGACTAGTAATTTGACCTTAAAACAATAATAATGATAATAATATTAATAATAATCTTAAAACTCATTCCTAAATCGTCTTTTACTGATTTCATGTAAAGTTGTTACATAAAATCGTTTAATTTGCTTAAATTATCAAAATCATCTTCACTGATCGTTCGGCCCCTCCTCCTCTTGTCCCGTTAGTTTTACATATTGGTTCAATCAAAATTATTGTATTTTTTCTAGAAAGAAATTTAGTAGATATGGATGTAATGTTTGTAGTTAACAGATATTTACGTATCAGATGTTTATATGTATAATAATATTGATAATATGAAACGATGTAGTGGGTAGTTGATGGACACGGAGAGTTCATCTAGGTGAGTTGGAAAATCCTGATTTCAAATCAACGGTACACATGAGCTCCAGTATCCTGAAGGAACAAATGGCCTATGAACCAATCGTTGGTCACTGGCTACCATGGAACTGCATCTCCTCACGATGCTCCACTGCATTGTGGATCAGACATTTAGGTCGAAGGCTCCGGGTGTGGTCCCCTAAGAAAACCATCTGCTTCGGTTTGGACACCCAGGCGGTACCACAGCCCTCACACAAATCAAATAAGATTCGTGTGGCGCATATGTATTTGGTGTCTCCTTGTACTAATATTTATGTAGTTGCAGTCCGAATAAACTGTTTTCCTAGCCATTTCTGTTTAAATTTTTTTTTGTTATTGTGTGTTTTAGTCAGCAGTAGATTGGAATCATATTGAAGTGACCGAAAAGCATACATCACAAAAAGATTATGCAAAAGGATTTGGTGGTAAATATGGTGTTGAACGAGATCGTCAAGATAAAGTAAGTTTTTAAATATGATTATTTGTAAAAATGGGTTAATGTCAAGCAACGAAAAAATTACCCTCTTTATGACATGTGTACGCGACACAAAATGTGATGAGAATTGGGATACACCTGCGTAATAGCAGCAGCTATTGCAGGTGAGTCATCAGTAACAATGCCGACCAGCTGTCGATTGTTAGTTGACCGTCGGAAGGACGATAGGAATTGAGAAAGCAAAGTCGAGGTGTCGCGACTTATAAATGCAATACAAACAGGTATTGCCATGAAATTCATATCCAGTGCTACAACCTGATACAAATATAAGTTCTCGTTATTGGTTTTGTACGTTCCATCAAAACCAACAACATAAAAAAAAACGAGTTGACAAACTCATTTGATCTGCAGTTGTGAAGAAGAAATACAACAGAAAATTATCTTAATCTAATTCGTAATCACAAAGCCCACCAAGCGACATAATGTGAGCTTTCAATTTGGCGTAATCACCTGTCGTTTACAGTGAAAATAGGCACATTGTTTACCAGGAAGGTTGGCCTGTGAGAACACTTTGCGGCGCATATTAAAAACATCTTGAGGATCCAGGCACTTTCCATCCTTTAATACACTCTATATTTCTGGATCTACTGCTAAGGGGGCTATGATCATGTCCTTCAGCTCAAGATGCTGAATTCTAATCAGTGTCGGCTTGACCGATGGTATTTTTTTTACTGATACTTGATATTGAAGTCATAGCTCAGAAGCACTGTCACCCAGCGCTGTAATTGTTGGCCGTGTAGAATCTTATTAGAACCGAAAATTGTAATTAAAGGTTTGTGGTCTGTCAGTAAAGTAAACGTGCGGCTTTAAAGGATCTTATGGAATCTTTTAACAGCTAAAATGCTTGCAAGGGTTTCCTTTCCAAACTTGCTGTAGTTCCTCTCGGCCTGGATGAGTGAACTAGCAGCATGAACAATTGTCTTTTGCGATTTGTCCTATAACGCGTGAGATATCACTGCTCCAACTCCATGACTAGAGACATCAGATCCAACAAAAATTCAAAAGCTGGGATCGAAAGGTGTTCAAGGAAGCTTTGAGCTGAGCATTGATTTGACTTCGTCGAAAGGTGCTTGATGTTTTCAGGGTCTGGTCAGCAAACCTCCTTATCTAAGATGAAGCCAAGGTATTTGCTCGGATACATGAAGAATAGAAACTTTTCTTCAAGTAGATAGGTACCATACTCCATCAATCGGTTAAGAACTTGATGTACACATATTTGTTTGTTTTATCATGTTGATCGATTACCCAATCACTTATTAATTTCACATCTGTCTTGGTTTGTAATGACGTTTTTATATCTGCATTTACTTTATTCCGCTTTAATTAACTAATAAATCGCAAGTCATCTGTTGGTTGGGATCATAAAGAAGCCGTAGAAAAGCATTCATCACAAAAAGATTATTCTGTTGGATTCGGCGGAAAATTTGGTATACAAACTGATCGACAAGACAAGGTAAATAAAAATAAAATGTAGATAGTTTATTTATTGTGTGTGTTTCCTTCCCCCTCAGTCGTTTAATGTTTTTAATTTGTGTTTAAAGTTTATAGAAGCATATGGTAACAGACTTGCCTGAGTCAACACCTGAAGTAATCGAACGCGTCGAAAACTTAACTAATCTTGGAAGTCTGATCAATCCTATTGGGTTGATGTCTAACGAAATCTCTGCACGGATTCAGAAAGCTCGTTTGGCTTTTGCCAACTTATGTCACCTATGGCGAGGGTGAGATATCCTTTAATCAACTAAGATTGGTTGAAGATAGACATTAACACCGTTGGATGCCGGCCGGCTCAATGGTCTAGTTGGTTAAACGCCAGGTGCGAGGGGGCGGGGGGCAGGATCGTGGATGCGCACTGCTGAGGAGTCCCATACTAGGACGAAACGGCCGTCCAGTGATCCTAGGTTTTCCATGGTAGTCTAGCTTCAATTGACTCACGATTTCAACTATTGAAATCAATTAAGAGACCAACATACTGCGCGACAGTTCGTTCTGTTTTACTTTACGGCTGCGAACTGTGGCCATTAAGAGTAGAGGATGCACGTAAGTTACTAGTATTTGATCAAAGATATCTTAAAAATTTTGCTCGTATCTGCTAGGATCACCGGGTAAGTAATAGTGAGGTTAGATGCAGGTTATTGTGGAATGATGGTAAATCAGTTGATGAGGTTGTGAATCTTCTTCGACTGAGATGGTTGGGCTACGTATTACACATATTCATCCACCGATTACCACGACGCGTAATGCTCACTATTGTTGGAGATCGATGGAAGAAATATAGGGTCGGCCAAACCAAAACATGGCATCAGTCCATAAATTTACTAACGTTTGGTCTGAGTTATGTTGGTAGATGCAGACTACTTGTTTGGGGTCTGTGCGACTATCGTAACCAATGATTGGAGACTCTGAGTGATATGCTTCAGAATCGATCACATTGGCTTGGGTGTATACACTCTTTGTTTTCCCCTAAACCTTGAGATTAATGTTACTTTATACCTTTCTTTCTGCGAAATAACTCTTTCTCCCTGTGTTATATCCTTATATGCGATCTTTTTATATACATTACTACCATTAAAGTAGCTGCTTCTATGAGTCTGGTGTTCATCTTGTTGTGCTGACGAGGTATGGCAACTTTTACCGGTGCATATATGTGCCTGGTCTTACGTTGCAGGTGACTAACTGATGGTGACAGACATAAAAACTTGAGTAGATATGTGAATTACTTAATATTGTAAGCGGTTAGTTGGATTATTTCCAATTACTCCTATACAGTATAACATTTTTGTTTTGGTAAGGGTCTATAATTTCACGTTGTTGAGATCAGTCTTTGTTGCCTGATGTGTGGATCTTGAGCGAATTACTTCGATTATAGTCCTTAGTTACTTTTTTTATGTTTGGTTAGCAGTAGAATCGAGGACAGCTGTTTCATCATATTTGGGACTTATCAGTTAAATATACCTTCTTTCCAGTGTTACTATTCACATAATGATATTATCCAGTTTCATAGTCTATAATGTTAGTTACCACAGTTATAGTTCAGTGCTCCCTTCATTTATGTTCTAATTAGCAATAGTTCTCTTTTTTGTAATACTGTTGTAAACTTTTTGCCTGTCTACTTGTCTGTTTATTTTTTTACTGTAGTCAGCCTTGGGTTGGGATCATCATGAACAATCCAGTCATCATCCATCACAAGTGGACTATTCCAAAGGATTTGGTGGTAAATTTGGTCTACAGACAGATCGAGTTGATTCATCATCAGTTGGTTGGAATGATGTTAACCAGACAGAATCGCATCCATCACAAATGAAAGGTACATGTGTGTCCGTGTGATATAAGTTAGATTTATTTACTTCTTGTGGTGATCCTCATATCTTTATTGACAGAAAATGCAATGATGTGTCCACATTTTCATGTTAGATGTCTTTAAAACGTTGCTGGGATGTTAAATATAACAACAGGATGACTAATACTAAGGTTTAGATGCATGATACTAGACAAAGATGGTAATTCATTTAATAAAGCCATGAGTCTTCATCGACTAAAGTGGTCGGGATATATGTTACATATACCGAACAACTGCTTACCTTGACGCATGATGTTAGCTCTTGTAGGAGTAAGCTGGAGGAAAGGTGTGTAAGGGTGACCAAACCAAAACTTGAAGTCAGTTCTTAAACTTGAGTCGACCCATATTTTTAGCGGTTTTTTATGTTTATTCTGTTTGACTAACTGATTAGATGTGTAATTCACAGTACAGGTGATATGTAAAAGATACAACGACTTGAATTTCGTGTAATTCATCTTTGTTAAACATTTATAATGTTAAATAAATTTGATAGTTGAAACGTTAACGAGGGACTTCTAGTCTAGATATCATTCAACATCGCATAAAACTTGGTCAACATCTCAGTAAGCTTTCGCGCCTTAGATCGAAGGTCCTAGACTCGAATTCCGTGTGCAGGATGGATTGTGGATGCGCACTGATGAGGAGTTCCATTGTGGTATGAAACGGCCGTCCAGTGCTTCCCAGTTTTTAATGATGATCTAGGTTAGATCAACTCATGAATTTCCTTTTTATTTAACTATTTGCCTTATTTCATCCCCCCCCCCTCCTTACACACAACAACAATAATCAACTTCGTTTTAGCTTCTATTTTCAAACCAGACGGTAGTTTAAGTAGTATACGTGCACGATTTGAACAGGGAATTAATCCGAATAATGTAAAGGATTCATCTGGTTTAACTATCGCTCAACAACGTGTTCTTGAAGAACAAACTCGATGGAATGCTGAACGTAAACAACAACAACAACGTGAAAAACAGGAAGATGAAGAACAATCCAGAGGAAATTCAGGATTATCTGATACAGTTAAATCGGTAAACAGAGATGTTTATTTCAATTTTTACTATTGATTTCATTAAGTTGAATTCCTTCTTATTTTTTCTAATGAGAAATACTGAATTTTCGGGTACAATCTATTGTATATGTGTGTATACCACCTGCTTCTGTTTGGGCACCCGGGCAGTATCACAGCCCTCACACATATCCAATGAGATCTGTGTGGCGCATATGTATTTGGTGCCTCCTTGTACCAATATCTATGTGTTAAAATAAATAAATAAATAAATAATACATATATTAACTCAAGTATATGACACCACTCTAACTTGAAATATTTACAATTGAAGTGTTAAAGAGATCATAGTTGATTGCCTATGTTTTGTTAATAAACCGATAATTATCATATGCTCATCAGTGACTAGCTTCAAGAGGTAATTCTCGGAGTTCTAGTGAGAAACCATGATCAATGGAGTTCAATCCGTGTCGGATGTGAAACAATTATCCACTGAAGACAATAAAAGATGGTCGCGCAATATTGTGGATTGGTTGAAGTTAGACATTAACATTATTGGATGTCTGTTCAGTAGTTTAGAGAAGTTAAACATTCGTGCACGAGACCGAAGGTCCCGAGTTTGATTCCCGCGTGCTGAATCCTCTATGTGCACTGTTGAGGAGTCCCACACTAGTACGAAACAACCTTCCAGTGATTCTAGGTTTTCCATGGTGATCTAGCTTTAATCAACATATTTTATCCATAAGTTTATATTAAACATAATTTTCAGTATTGTACTATTTACAAAACAAAATATGTGTAATAATCATCTCTTCTTTTTTTTTTCTTACTTTCATTGTTGTTGTTGTTGTTGTTGTTGTTTGTTTCTCCAGGCATCAAATACTTCTGTTTTTACTGATACTGTTAAATTAACTAACAGTGATACCATTCATGATCATAATTGGAATAAACAAGTTGATTCTAAAAATAATACGAAATCATTACATTCACAGGAATTTACAACTTCTGTTGAAT
Organism: Schistosoma spindalis; assembly: GCA_946903255.1. Lineage (NCBI taxonomy): Eukaryota > Metazoa > Platyhelminthes > Trematoda > Strigeidida > Schistosomatidae > Schistosoma > Schistosoma spindalis. Next base: position 16,340,514 of record OX336419.1, on the reverse strand, counting down.
CTAATCAATTTAGTAATGATAAATATAAACAGTTAGAAAATAAAAATGAACTAAGAAATTCCAATGAAAGTCATGTAAGTATTTGTTTTTATTTTCTTCTTAAAGTTTATTTTAATGATTGAGTTGATGAATCAATTGAAGGTAGAACATCTTGAAAAATCTGGAAGCATTGGACGATCGTTTCGTCCTATTGTGGGATTCCTTCATGGCAATGTGCATCCACGATCTTGTGTTGCGAGATTCGAACCCAGGATCTATCGGTCTGGTGCGCAAGCGCTTAACCATTAGATCACTGAGCCTATCGGAACCCAACGGTGTTAATGTTTAACTTCAATTGACTCATGATTTCAACTATTGAAATTACTATAATATCCACAAAAGTTTATTCTCATATTATAACTAATTTTCTGTTAGTCATATTGAAGTAGTGATATTGATAGCAAATAATTTAACCTATCAATAGATTACAAGTTAATATATAAATATGTTAGATAGGTTGGAAGTAGTCGAGAGGAAAATATCGACTTAAGTTTCATGCTAACTAATATTCATCAATAACATGAATGTACAGTTTTGTGGACAGCCGTTAATTCTTTATGTGACTTGAAGCTGGGTTGATCAGATTTCATGATCTTAGATGTCACTATTGAACTGTTCTAATCGTTACTGGCCTCTTATAAGGCTGAGATATTTATATTATTTGACCACTGAGTACTGGTCAATATAATGTTTTTTTCTAGTCTTTTATTACTTACTTACACGTGTTACTCCCAATCGAGCATAGATCGCCAACCAGCATTCTACAACCCACTACGTCCTGGGCCTTCCTTTCTAGTTCTATCCAATTGTTGTGCATTCTTCTCATAGCTGTCCCTATTTCTCGGCATAATGTATTCATTGGTCTTCTTTTTCTTTGGCCTTGAGGATTCCATGTGAGGGCTTGCCTTGTGATGCAGTTGGGTGCCTTCCTCAATGTTTCCTGTCCATTTCCAGCGCTTCTTCCTGATTTCTTCCTCCACTGGAATCTTGTTTGCTCTCTCCCACAGTAGGTCATTGCTGATAGTGTGTGGTCAACGGATCTGAAGTATTTTGCGTAGACAGTTCTTAATAAATACTTGTATCTTATGGATGATGGCTTTCGTAGTTCTCCATGTTTCCGCCCCATTCAGTAGAACTGTTTTTTATAGTACTTATCAAATTATTTACAATGTAACCACTGGTCTAGCTTATTTGATATCATGTGCGCTAAAGGATTAGATAAAGGAAAGACATTAGCCACTGTTTAATGGTTAATCCGTGTTCATATTCATGTATAATGAATCCTACGGAGGTGGAAGTCAGTACCAACCTTAAACAAATTGATAGTAAATGTCCTTGATTATGATCACTAGGTGTGTGGTACAGGTTAAAATATCGTATGCATGTATGTTTGTGAAGGAATATCTATTCAGTTAATAGCTCGGATATCCCTTGTTGATCAATGCCAACTAGTATGAAACTTGGGTCCAGGATATGTTGTCAACTGTCTTGATTCATCAAGCATGTGTTAACAATGTATACATTAGACTGTTCAACCATACTTTCACGTAGAATAGCAGCTCATAGTCATCTCATACAGTATTAGGTAAGTAATCAATATTACTCTTAGAGTTAAGTAATACTGCTAGTAGTATTAGTAACAAACGAGGAGAAATGCAACATTTACAAAATAAATTGAGCCAATTACGAGAGATATTACATTTAACAAAGTGGATGCCCCTTTCACTTACACATAAATGAACATAGATTAGCAGTTAGGCAACATAATATACCACCGAAGATGTCCATGGATCGAAATAACCATGGGGATGAATTTGATTGGAGAAACGTCAACATATTAGGTAGGGGAAACTAAGAATGCTAGAGAATCTCGAGGAGCATGGTATTCAGATCAATTATCAATCCACAGACACATCGAAATTGGTCTAATCTATAAAATCATATGGAAGAAATCAGTGAGTCACTAGGCTAGAGGTCAATCAATAAAATCAGTCAAGGCAAGTACAGAGATAAATAAAGACAACAAAACCTACGAAGGTAGCTAATTACGGACATGGTCGTTGGAATAAAGTGATACACTTGTGAACTGACTGGAAAGCTCACTTCTGCATGAGGTAGACGCTGAAAGTGTTGCTCAGAATGACAATAAAAGCTTAGCAACTGAACCACGTGGCTCAGAAAACTGAACACTACGAATTTCGGAAACCGTTATTTATCAGTTATGAAGTGACTTTTGACTGATGTAACGTTCAAATTTGTCATTCACTCTTTACCACAATCAAGGTTCACTCTACCTGCAAGAATATTACACCAATTTAAAATCTCGTCATTTAATTTAAACAAAACACCTGCATATATAAACATAAGAAATCATATGCACACACTCCGTGCATCCATAGGCCCTCGAGGTCACTGTCCGTATGTAGTGCTCAAGTTGATCAAAGCTAGGATCTATTCATCAGTATTAATCAATACATGCCCCTAAATACCCTGGTAGGCCAAGGATGGGGAGAGTCAGTTCTCCTTCTCGAAATGCTCTCACATGGTCACGCGTATACAGCCATTACCAAGAAAGTCCTACTCACTGCCTTCTTGCGGCACCGGTGTTGTTTACGAAATTGAGAGGACGGAAAGCGAATGTCCGGCACTTTAAACGGTCTGGTGGATATGGAGCATCCACCTATGGGTGTTGGAAATCTCTGATTGCAAACCAATAATGCACATGGACTCCAGGATCCTGAGGGAACAAATGGCGTATGAACCTATTGTTGGTGACCGGCTACCATGAGACTGTATCTCGTTACGTTGCTCCACTGCCGTGTGGATTAGACCTCTAGGTCAGAGGTTCGGGGAGTGGCTCCCTAAGAAACCTATTTGCTTCCGTCTGGGCGCTCGGGGACTATTCCAGCCTTAACACAAATGATTTGTGTGGCGCATGTATCTTTGTTGCCTCCTTGTATCAATGTTTATGTGTTTAAATAAATAATAAATAAATAATTCAATACATATCAAATTTTGATTAGAATTGCACCAATCAATCAGTTTATCGTTCATCTGTCATTAATACTGACACTGATCTCGAAGTATTTGTCTTAATGTAAGGTGATGTTTATTTGTTCGTTTGTTTCACATAGGTACATGAGAGCCCTGTCGCCAGTGATGATCAAGTTCCTGAAATGTTTACAGTAACCGCTATGTATGATTATGAAGCCGGTAAGCAATTCTGGACTATTTGTCTGAATATATATATAGTCATTATAAATCGTTTTAAACGTCAGTTATCGACAGTATAAACTCTTGTCCTCATACATTTACATTTACTTGTTACACATCTATACAGAATATTTACAGATTTTAAAAGGAATGATTGTTTACTTATCGATTAGCTTGAAGTTTGTACGATTACTTATACATAGGTTAATATGATCCATCTATCATCCCTTTACAGGACCCAAATTGTTTGATAGCTACATTGTCTATCTTAACCAGTGACAATTTTTGTCTCATTCTAAGGGGGGGGGAGAAGGTGTTTCACTCATCAACATTATACTTGGTGATTACCGCTTAGTTATTGAAATTCCCCTAGATCTCCAAATCATAAATCAGTTAATTAATGAATCGTAGCTAGTTTCAATATTATTCATTAGTAAAAATGAAAAAATTTCATTTGTTTAGCATGGTAACATTTTTTGTTGTTTAAACTTTTTCTGAGCATATATCTTATTGATCAACCTAAGATATCTGTGTGTAAGTTGAGGGCTCTCTCTATATGTGTGTGTATTGAACGTGGTTTAATCGTACAGCCTTCACTGATTGTCTTCCCAGACAATAATATCATCAGTAGTGTACAAGATCCATTTAAAGAGAGTTAACCTATGGAATCTTCTTGATAAGTAATAGACTAACACGTTGATTTTATTGAAAATTCAATTTCAAATAAATAGCTATTCAAATCAAACATCAAATCATTACTTATTTATTTATACCTGTTATCCCTCGTGAAGAAGGAGCATAGGCGGCCACCCACTAGCATATCAAATCATTAGGAATGATCAGTCAAAATGGATAGTATACAAAGAAGGTGACAGAACAACTGTCAGTATTAATAATCATCAACGAAATTCAATGTTGATTGAATGAGTTGAGGATAATCATTTGCTTACTTCTTATATCATATAATTTCTGTGGTACTGATGATAATGTTGTCCAAAAGGACAATGAATAATTCGTGATGAAATAACGAATTCCCTTCCTATTACAATTCAGACAGTCCAATTTTACCAAGATAGTATTATTTATGTTTATGAATTCTACATTGTTTTCTAAATGGAACTAAATGTCTTTTATAGATATAGATAGTAGTTGTTTAAAATCAACTATACTGGTCAAGGTAGTAATTTAGACTATTGAAAAATAATGCTTATGATTTGAAGAAAATATTTGAATTTTGTTAACAAGGATGTTAAATCAAGAGAAACTATTGACTCGTCGAAGATGGTCATATGAATTAGTATGTGTATCACTCCACCTGTAGCCCTTCTAGACTATACATGTGAGGGGAGAAAGGCAAATCGGGGCTCCAAATGATTCTTTAAAGTTCTCTGAGTTTATTCTTAATTGACTTTTTCATTGAATCAGTGAGATCCTCGTTGGATTCATCAACTTAAGATTTTAATAAGTCATTTTGAATTAACTTCATCTCAGTAGTATGGTCAGTTGACTCCTCCTGTAGCTACTCCAGAACTGGCTACTCTCAGTTCTAAGCCCGGTTACAGGAGAGAGATTGGGCGTAGGGTTATCAGTCTCAAATCGCGAAAGAATAATCTTGCTACAAAATCGCTTCCTACGAAAATATGAATTAAACTCTCCCCCTGCTATTTGAAAGGTCTTCATATGATGCAGTTATGATACCTCATGATGAAAGTCAAGGACCTTCGGTCATGCTCGAGGACACTTCACGTTTAGACCATAAGAATGTATTTGTCCTACAATTATCTGAGGAAATACAGGAAAGGTAATCATTCGAAAAATATTGATTACTCATAAGTAGTACAGTTGAAGTTATGCAAATTTCACATTTCAATTTCGATAGTTCAATTCCGAAATTTATCTAACGAGAAGTCAACTTTCCGATCTCGTTCAATCATTCCCCACTGATACTTATAATTGTTTATCTATATTCTTTTCAAATTTTTTTCTTTCTTTCTTTTTACATTAAGCTGAAAATGATGAATTGACGTTTAAAGTTGGTGAAATAATTACAGAGGTTGAAAAAATCGATGCAGGCTGGTGGAAAGGTGTTTGTCGTAATAAAGTTGGTCTATTTCCTGCTAATTATGTCAAATTAGAATAATTAATAATCATGTTAAGGAATAATTCATGAAATTGATTAATAATTGAATTTTAATTGTCCGCAATTTCTGTTGTTGTAGTTGTTCGAATCCAGATAAACCATTAAAAAAAATACTCAACAGATTGAATACATCGAATTCATTTTTTAGCATTAACTTTTACTATTTTTAATGTTCTATGGTCAACTTCCAGGAATCTGTTAGGTGAATTATATATTTTACAAGACATTCAACCATAAGTTGATATTAGCTATGTGTATGTTAAATGTTTGAATTGTTCCTTCTCATTCAATTGTTATAGATACAATTCTTATTTGATTTAATGGAAGAGTTTTCTTCTTTTTTTTTTTTTTTAAGATTTTGTTTACTTTTTTATGATTTGTTTTTGTTATCCATAACTTGTAAACATGAATTTTCTATAGTGATTCTTATGCATGGATGATTTAACTTTTCATGTTTTGTTTCTTTGAATAAGTGTATAACTTTTGCCCAGTGTCTTTTTTTTTCAGAAATATATTTTGCCTACTGATAATATAAATAAGTAGTTTTCGTTGTTGAGTTAGTTTTGTTTTCCATTAAGAACTTGTGGCGAAAGTATGCCATACTCAGCAATTCGCGATGTGACCTTGCGAAAGTAAAGCTAATTTTTAGTTAATTAAAATCCAGGCTTATGTTAATGAATAATCTATTACATAAAATACGCAAAAACAGTTAAGATTTAGAATAAGGATGTATGGTTAAGAGTAAGAGATCAGATTTGTGATTAGGATTAGAATTGGTAAAAATGTACTATAGTGATGTCTTTAGACAATTTCAACTATCACCTTCAGAGTAATCAGTCAAGAATACATGTTCACAATGCAGATTTTCTGTAAGACCTTAAATATTTTAAGAAATAGCAACCTGTCAAAGTATTAGTATCTTTATTACCAATAATGAACTGATTAGTGTTTAGTAATCGATAATTAGGGCCTCAGATCATAGTGCTGTAAGCCAGTACTCATAATCTTAATTATTTATTTATTTGAACACATAAATATTGGTACAAGGGGGCACCAAATATATATGCGCTACACAAAATAATGAGAAAGGCAAGAGAAAGAGAATGTAAGGTGCTTATAAGAAAAAAAGAACAATAACGACCACAGATTAGTGTATGGTAGGGTAATAATAATAATAGTGGGGGAAACGGAAACGTACAATCAGAAGAATTCTTCAAGTTAAGGTAGTTACAACCACTTTTTATGAAGAAAGTTACAGCAGGATCGCCACTGGCTTCTATTCTGAGCCATATCTGATAACGTCTCTATCCACTGTGTTACACCATCTCTCGGACCCCAGCGAGGGAGTCGTGAAGGACCAACACAAGCCAGCCCTTTGCAGCTTTCTTTCATACCACGACACCATGTCATATACTGACCACCTCTCCGCTTTATCCAACCAGTCCCAGCGTCGGCAAATAATGTACAACGTGGAATTCTCTGGGACGACATTCGTAGAACATGTCCAAGCCACCGAAGTCGGTGTTTCAAGATGGTGACACCAATGGAATTGTCGTCTTTGTGCCAGAACACACGATGCCGAGCCTCTGCATTACTAACATAGTGTTGCCACTGAATGTCAGCAATCCTTCGGAGACAGCGATGATCGAACACAGAGAGTCGTCTAACATTCTCAACTCGGAGAGGCCAGGTTTCACAAGCATAGAGCAAAACTGCTCTCACCGACGTGTTGTAGATCCGACCTTTTAAAGTCAGACTAACATCACGAATGCGCCAAAGGTGGCCCAGATTGTCATAAGCCACTCTGGCTTTCATCATATGTGCATTGATCCCATCACTTACGCCACCACCACCACTTATGCAGCTACCTAGATACACGAACTTCTCGACTACTTCTATCTGCTCACCGTCCAGGGTGAGTACAGGATTGGAATCCTGCCAGTCTTGTAGAAGAACTTTGCACTTCGAAGGTGCAAAACACATACCATACCTACGGACACTGATTGCCAACTGATTAAGTGCGGATTGCATGACTTGGGCATTGTCGCACAGTAAGACAATATAATCCGCATACTCAAGGTCGAGAAGTCTTTCTCCAGGCAACAGATCCACACCACCATTACTTACATCCATCAGAGCTGTTTCCAGAATGTCATCGATAGTAAAGTTGAAGAGGAATAGTGAGGTTGGGCAACCCTGTCTAATCCCACTGCTTAAATTGAACAATGGGGAGAGGTGGTTGTATGCTCTCACTCTGCCTGAGGTGTCTGTATATAGGGATTTTAAAATGTTAATAAACTTCTCAGGCACACCCTTTTTTAATAGACAATGCCAGAGAACAGTCCTGCCAAACGAATCGAAGGCAGCCCTTATGTCAATAAACACTACGATTGTAGTGTCCCCAAATGCCATGGTACGGCCGAGAGTGGGGAGGGCCTGCCTTCCCTGTCGAAACGCTCACATATGGCCACGAGTATACATCTGTACCAGGGAAGTCTTACTCACTGCCTTCTCGTGGCGATGGTGTTGTTTACAAAATTGAGAAGACGAAACACGAATGTCCGGCGCGGAAACCGGGTTGGTGGGTGTGGAGGATCCACCTAGGACAGTTGGAAAACCCTGATTCTAAACTAATGTTGCACATGGGATCCAGTATCCTGAGGGAACAGATGGCGTATGAACCAATTATTGGTGATTGGCTACCTTGTGTCTGCATCTCCATACGTTGCTCCACTACCTTGTGATTCAGACCTTTAGGTCAAATACTCAGGGTGTGGTCCCCTAATAAAACCACCTGCTTCGGTTTGGGCACCCGGGCAGTATCACAGCCCGCACACAAGTAAAATGAAATGGCGATATTCACTGAAAATACTGTTCTTGCTTCGATTATAAGTCAAACATAAACTTAATCTCAGAATACCAATCTTATCAGTTCACTGCTCAAAGGAACATTTGGTCAATCCCTTACAAGTACGAAATATTATGAAAATCTTGAACTCCTGCAGAGATCTATCTGCAACAAAGTTTTAGATTATTTCATTGGTTAGCTTCGTTTTGACTGGTTGCTCAAGGCCATCGGTACAGTATAGATCTCATACTCAGAAGAAACAACTGTCTAGTACTTCGTGGTTTTCAATAATTATTTATCAGTATAGGGTTGTGGAGATTATTGAGTTTTTGCTTGAGATCATGAACTGATTAATGTTAGACCACCATGGAAAACCTGGGAGAACTGGATGGCCGTTTCATTCAATTGTAGGACTCCTCAATGTAGCGCACCTACGATCACGCTCGCGGGATTTGAACCCAAGGCCTTCCGTCTCGCGCGCGAACGCTTAACCTTTAGACAACTGAGTCGATATCCAACGGTGTTAATGTTTAACCTAACTAACTAACCTAACTAAATCCTTTCCATGATGATGTCACCTAAGAAATTTAACACAAACCTCGTTCAGTAAAAATTTCAAAAATGTGGCTGGTGAACTCCTTCACTGCAAATCCAACTTTCCTTCTTATATCGAAACAATATCTTTGTTAGATCTTTTGTTGGGACACCTTCCTAGAACTACGATGGAGCCTTCAAAGGCCTTAAACGAACCAAACAGTTTCCATCCATTCAGAACGTGATAGAGCTTTCTAGAATACCAGTTTAGCATGCTACTATTGAAAAGTAGCATAACATATCTTTTCGAGGATTAGCTTAATCATAATGTTGATATAATAAATGCTAATATCTATAAATACCCATACTTTTTCTATACATTTTCATTCTTACCCAATAAACTATTCTTCAACTTTCTTCTATTTTGCAACTCTGAGGGTTCTATACACCCGACACTCATTAGTTGCATATCGTACATATTCTGAGTTAATCAAGTAACGAACTTAACAGTTTTTTTTGGCATAAAAAACAAAACAAAAATGGGAATTTATAAACAAGTAAGCAATTGTATATAATAATCTTTTTCATCATTCATTACCAAATACTGATTAGATAGAATTTTACAATGGGCTCATGTTTTTTTTGTTTTTTTTGTTTGTTTTTTTGTGGTAAATCTATATTCCTTGATTATGTAATCAAATAACATTGTTCCCATAGTGATTTATTTGCACAATTTTGTATACATATTGTTTCTAGGCAAATTTATTTTCATGTATATACAAACAAAAAAATGAAAGTTGGTTATATCATACATTTTTTTCTAGTGAATCAAACGATATAAATCTGTTGATCTGTTAGCGTTGAAGATTATATAAATCATTTTTAGTTATTACTTACTAATACTACTACTAATGGCAATAGTAAGTAGTATATGAAGCAAATCAAGATTTAACTATATTTCTTATGTGCATAATTCAATAAGATGTATTAAACATGGTGAAGATATCATCTCTGTATTATTATGTTTATGTTTATTGAAACATTCTAACCAATTGATTGTATGCCATGGCCATGTTGATAGAATCCAATCTGTTGGATCAATACAATTTATTGATTGTTTTATTGAATTCTGATGATGATGATGATGATTAGACCATTGATCAATAAAATTTTTTATTATTTTTACAATTTGATTATTCCATAAATCAATAAACCATAATTCTGAATTGATTAAATTATCATTTAATGGTAAAGATAAAAATATTAATGGATTTATGAAATGAAATTGATGAGTATCTAATGTAGTTTCATTATAATGATTATATAATTCTATTAAGAATTGATTTAAATAATTGAGAACCTGTGAGAAAAATGAAAAAAAAAAGAATTTTTTTGTATTTTTAATGATTACGTAATTCATTTTATTGATTTCTGAAACTACCCCTTCAATCATATGGTACCACTCAATTGATTCTATTAAATTATGTATGAATTCATCAAATTCTATTCAATGGTTCCATCTGTGGTGTACGCTACTTATGTAGACATAAGTAGTATATAATGTTAGTTGTGAATAGAATGTCTGGCAGCAAAGAGACAAGAAGATCGGACAGTAAAGAATGAAAACAGAATGCAATTTGTATGAAAATGCAAGAACAAAGGAAGTCTGAGTCATTTTGAGACAATTGATGATTATTTTGCAAATTAAGCATTTACTATATGGTTGTTAGATTTTATTAATAAGTTCTGTAATGTGTTGCCAAATACATTCGATTGTCTCCCACACGTGTTCCGTTCACTACAACGTAATCTATTTTACCAGTTGTAGTTTTTTTAAACCCCATGAATCTTATATGAACTCTTCATTACCTCTCAAATCATTATTATTACGTAATTTATCTTATCTGTCTCTCAATTCCACTTTTAATATCGGGACTTATTACAGAAGCAGTGATGCAGAGATTAGAATCATCGATCTTACTAGTGATCAAGTCAAAAATTTGGATTCGTTATGTGGACGACACATTTGTCATCATCAAAAAGAAAAACACTTACAGTCTGATCCACAACGCAGTGACATGAAGTTCACAATGGAACAAGAATCGAACAACAAATTGCCATTCTTGGATGTACGAATTACCAGAACTAACACAGCATAACTGGAAACTTGGGTACACAGATCAAATTGTCAACTACAATAGCAACAACCCTAAAGCTCACAAAATCAACTGCGTACAAACTTTGTTCAAGAGGGCGAGGACACACTGCGACACACTTGCGACATGGAAAAATGAAGATAAATACCTGAAGACCATCTTTCAAAAGAAGGGTTACCCAATCAACTTTATCGAAAAATACCAACCGTAAGCGTCATCAGAAACAAAGTCAAGTACAGAAATCAAAAAACAGATCACCCTACCATACCTTTGGAATAGGTGTTGAACACAAACTAACAAAATCCCTACAATCAATCCTATAGCAAAAAAATGATGAAATGACAATAGAAGACAAACCAAACATCATCTACGCAGTAAATTGTGCCAACTGCGAAAAACACTACATCGGACAAAGCGGACGCCCTCTTCATCTTCGCATGAATGAACATCAATTAGCGGTCGAACGCCATGACACATCCTGACTTATACCAATGCATGTGGACAACTGTGGACACATATCAGACCGCAAAAATATGGAGATTTTCGATATAGATAACACTAGAGGATTTTTAGAAGCTTGGCATTCAGGTCAATCAGGAATTGACGAGCACATTGAAATCGATACAATTTATCAACTAATTAGAAAAATTATAGACAAACATAGGACCAAAAATCAAACCAATTGGAGATACAACCAAATTAGAGAATTAAACAATAACAAGTTGAAGGTCAACAATAACGAATGAAGATCGAGGTTTATAGGATAAGCTGTGATCCACATTTGGAGAAATTCGAACACTTCACTTCTACTTGTAGTTAGTGCTGATTATGTCGTTCATAAGAATTGAATCTGAAACTACTTTTGTCAAATAGGATACTCTACTGATTAGTAGTATAAATTTATAAATCAAACTTTTGAAAGTTTATTTCTATATTGCCTAATGAATTCTTCCCATCACTTTACAAATCCAACTGATATTTCTTTTATCGGTATATATGCATCCTGTGTGGATTGCCTCGATATTACCTGAAGTCACACACATTAAAAGCAAAAATGAATGGTTGTTAGCAATGGAGTTCAGGACATTTGTTTCGTCCTATTTAGAACTCGTCAATTAGATGTACCTGCATTCCAAAGTTGATATTTACTAGACTCAGTAGCTAGGTGGATAACATGATGGCATTTGAAGTGAATAGTATTACGTTCGGGTCCAGAAGTGAACATCAACACTGAAATGCAAGTATATCCAGCTGACGATTTACAAACAAGACGAAACACACAATCTGGATACTACTGTTAACCACTAATCATCTCTGCTTATAAACATTTGACAAAGCATTTTTTGTTTCCAATCAAAAGTACATACTTGTTGAATCCATTTGATAAGATCTTCAGAACATTTTAATTGATTATGTAATTGATCTAAATATTCTTGATCAATTTGATTCAATAATGAAGATGATAATCTTTGATTGAATTCATTAATTAATGAATGAATAAGTTGCTTTTTTAAATCCCCTATCATATAGGATTGTTTAAATGAATAATCTATTTCAATCCAACAAATGAATTCATTTATACATTGTACAGATTTATATATACGATTATATTTGTTTGGATATGAGATCAATTTTACATTCATTGATGATGATGATGATGTTGTTAGGTTTTGAAGTGGACCTGGGACTGATGATAACGGCGATGATGACGATGATGATGACGATGATTCAATTGAACTGTTGCCAACTGATGTTATCCAAGTACCAATTAGATATATTGAACTAAAATATAAATATGATTAATTAGAGTGATGAATGATATGTATCATTATCGAATAGTTGGTTTGTACAAATGTCTTACATTACGATCCCTGATCAGATACTTTCATTGAATTTTTTAATGACTTTTGACTGGTTATTGAAAATTGAAAATGCTGAATTGATCACGTGGATTTGAGATCCCTGTTGTTAGTCAGTGATGTTATTATCGGTATAGGGTTGTGAAGATTGTTGAGTTTTATTGAAATTATAAACTGATCAATGTTAAACAACTATTGAAAACATAGAAACAATGGATGGCTATTTTATGTCAATAAAGGAGTTCACTAGCAGTGTATATCCACGACCCTGTACGTGAGAATCGAACTCAGGACCATCGGTCTTGCATGTATAGTAGGTTAAAATAACTGTCCAGTGCTTCAAGGTTTTAAATGTAGTTCTAATTTTATTGACATCACAAACCTACCTAAGTTAGACATTCATTGAGAACCAAGAAGTACTGGGTAATTGTTTCGTCCTCGTATTGGACACATCAGTATTGCATATCTATGATCCCGTCACAGATCTAACTTAGTCCCTTTGGTCGATTCGTGATATTAGTAATATTTATTTATTTATTTGGACACATAAATATTGGTACAAAGCGGCACTGAATATATATGCGCCACACAAACCAAATGATTTGTGTTTGGGCTATGATACTCCTCGAACCAAAGTAGATGGCTTTCTTAGGGGGCCATACCCGGAGCCTTCGACCTTAAGGTCTAATCCACAAGGCAGTGGAGTAACGTCAAGGGATGCAGTCCCTTGGTAGCCAGTGACCAACGATCGGTTTATATGCCATTTGTTTCTCAAGGACCCTTTAGCAAGTCCATGTGCATCATTGGTTTGGAACAGGGATTTCAGACACCCCTAGGTGTATCCTCCATACTCACCAAACCGCTTAAAGTGCTGCACATTCTCTTTTTGTCCTCTCATTTTCGTAAACAACACTCCTGCCACGAGAAGGCGGTAAGTAAGACCTCCCTGACAGTGGCTGTATACGTCGGGCCATATGATAGCATTTCGTGAGGGAGTGCTGACTATCCCCACCCTCCGTAGTACCTGGGGATTTGGGTGCGATATCAGTTACATTCAATAATATCCTTAAACCACTATAGCGAAACGGCGAGACTCTAATTTATGGACGAGCCAATCAAAAGCGTTTGAGAGATTTCAAGGTCACGGCACCAACTTCAGTGTTTATTGCTAACGAACGATCGGTTCACAGGGAATTTTGTACAAAACGTAATAATTGGGCGGCTATGACAAATAAAACGGCGAGACTATAATTTGGTGGACAAATCAATCAGGTATAAGATAAGAGATCTTGGATTTTGGCGCGAAAGCCTTTCATCCATTTGGTCAAATAGAGTTTTAGTATTATAGCTGATGTCGGTTCGTGATGAAAACCCTATATATATAATTTCTAACTAAGGCAAATTATGACAATTATTACGAACTGGATAATAAAAGCACCAGTAACATTGGCTGCAGCCAAGTACTACAATATATACGGGTGATTGGAGAGCGTACAAACTCCTAAATAGGCTTGGTTATGTGTATCATGTGGTTATCCAGAAGTGGCATTTTGTGTACTCAATAACCGAAGTGCACATAAACAATATTGAAGCTATGTGGTTGAGGCTGAAAGAGTTTTTGAAACTTTATCGTGGCTCCAAAGGCCGACTATTCTGTAGCCATATGGATGATTTCCTCTACTGCATGCATTACGATTTCAAAACCTCTGAACCACTTTCTAACCTTGACAAGTTTTTGAACCATGTATAAGAAGTGTATCCACTTTCTTTCTTTAATTTTGTATAATATATTTTTACTCTATACTGACTGTTTGTTGATTGGTTAATATTTATCAAGGTCACTTAAGATTCTTTCAAAGCTCGTCCATAAATTATAGTCTCGCCATGGACACTTCTGATTTCCTTTAGAAATGATTTAGACTAAGTCAAATAAACATCAGATAAAGTTTACTTCTTATCCATGGGGAAAGGTATTGGGGACGTCAGATACCCAGAACTCATTTGAGAAATGACCTAATTTTGTAATTTTATTTAGAAAATTCGAATTTGTTTGTTTTTGCACCAAAAGCGCTCTTGTCACTTTCATATCGTATTTCCCATTTGAAAAATATCTTAAATACTATTGGTCCATTGTATCTTTTAATATGCTATTTGGTAACTCTCCCCAAGGATAGTTTTGTGCTGTATATGTATAAATACGTTTTAATTTGTGTTTATTGTTATCGCTCGTTTTATTCATTGAGTCTTTGTTCTTGTTCGCAGTCTAAGTGAACTCGTAACCGCTTCAAATCTAACAAAAGGGGTATTAACAATCTATTGAATATATAATTTCTTATTGAAATGATCAAAGAGGTAATTTATTTACTTACCATATTCTTGTTGGATTCTCTTTCTTTTCATTATAATAATATTGAAAATAATTCATAATTTTTATATAATCTTCATTAGGAATTTGATTCATTGATTGAATATAGAATATAATAATTAAATTAGATGATATTGGTTCTGATATATTCATAGTATTATTTATATATTGTAATAAACATTCATATAAATTATTCATAGTAGTTTGTTCACCATTAGATAAATTAAAATGATGTAATTTCAATAAAGATGAACTTCAGTGATGATATAGAAAAAGAGAAAAACAAACATAGATAAAATAAATGATAGATTGATTCATACATTACCTACTTCCTTCCTTCCTTCCTTCCTTCCTTCCTTCCTTACTTACTTACTTACTTACTTACTTACTCACTTACTTACTTACTTACTTACTTGCTTACTTACTTACTTACTTACTTGCTTACTCACTTACTTACTTACTTACTTACTTACTTACTTACTTACTGTTGGGGTATTCAGAAAATACCCCAGAAATTATCTAATGCTATTCCTGAATGAGAAGTAGTGTCATTTACCCATTGGTCAACATTCTTCCAACGTGTCATCTCCTTATTGGTCAATATTTATTTGTGTCATTTCCTGAAGGTCAAATCTTGTACAAATGTTACTTTCTATTTATGGTACGATGTAGTCTGTTTGTTTGATATATAAACAGTGTATGCTTGAAATATAACGATTCATATTTCCGAGGCTGAGACTTGTGTTCTGGACTCAATTGGCTGGGCTAGACAGGGAAACAGGGCCAATCAGGACTCTAGGCTACTCGCTCGTATTTTGTGCGTCACTGTTTCGATCGATAATAGGCTGCTCTCCATTAGGCGGATCACACGTTATAACACTTACTTACTTACTTACTTACTTACTTACTTACTTACCTACATCTCTGTTATCCCTTGTGAAGGAGCATAGGTGACTTACTAGCATTTTACCTTCAATTCTATCTTAGACAATAATCTCTAGTTGTTTTCAGTTGATATTCATTCTTATGATATTTTCTTCCGATTCTCGACTGGATATATTTTCTTAGTTTTCTAATGTTTTTTTTTCCCTTCAGTATTTTATGTTAAAATTTGTATCGTAACACATTGTGATCATTTCTTCAATGTGTATTTTATCCGCTTCCAATGTCTTATTGTAATTTCCTTTTCAGATGTAAGATGATTTTATCTCTCCTATAGTAAGTTGTTGTTGATGGTATCAGATCAACAGATATTGAGTATCTTGCGTAGACAATTGTCTATCTATTTATTTATTTATTTTAACACATAAGTATAGGTACAGGGAGGCACCAAATACATATGCGCCACACAAATCTCAATTGATATGTGTGAGGGCTGTGATACTGCCCGGGTGCCCAAACCGAAGCAGGTGGTTTTCTTAGGGGACCACACCCCGAGCCTTTGATCTGAACGTCTGACCCACAAGGCAGTGGAGCATCGTAAGGAGATGCAGTCCCATGGTAGCCGGTGACCAACGATTGGTTCATACGCCATTTGTTCCTTCAGGATACTGGAGCCAGCCCATGTGAACCATTGGTTTGGGATCCGGTTAGAGCTGGTGCCAGACATTCGCTTTTCGTCCTCTCATTTTTGTAAACAACACCCCCGCCACGAGAAGGCAGTGAGTAGGACTTCCCTGACAGAGGCTATATACGCATGGCCATGTGAGAGCATTTGGAGAGGGAGAGCGTACTCTCCCCACTCTCGGCCGTACCAGGGCATTTGGGGGCAGACAACTGTCTATAAATACTTTTATATTTTTATAGTGATTGTAGTTTCAGCTCCATATAATAAAATTGGTTTGACGTTTGTATTAAAGATTCTGACTTTGATATTGATTGACAGTTATTTTGAGTTCTATATGTACTTTAATGGTAGGAATTCTGTCCTTGCTTTTCCAGTCCTTGATTTTACGTCACTAAATAGGAGCTAATGTAAACTTTCGTTTTGGATCGACATCATATGTACTATATACTGAGATGTCAAGTGATTAAAGGTAATCAGTAGGAAACTCCGGACCTAGGTTTCGTACAATTTGGAATTCATCACCAAGGCATAAGGTTTTATTATTGTTTATTTAAATGCTACTGGTTGTGTACTTAGGTTTTCAAAGTACCTGCTATATAACTTTGGAAATATTGCAGTAAATTATTCTAAATTAGATTTGTTTTAACTTGTTAGTTTTGCATGTTTAGTGTACAGTGTACTCATCAAATCTCAACACGGATTCAGGTAGTTCGGTTAACATTTATCAACTTACATGATATATTAAGTAGATGAAATGTAAATCTGCTAACCTAAAGATGAGTATGCTGCATTATGATGGTAGAAAATATGCATAGGTTGTAAGTTTTTGATACTATTACTTGTTTACTGTAGGACAATGTTAGGGTTAAACTCTTGGTACTAAGTAAAAATAGCCAATCCGTTGAGGAGGTTGTGAATCTGCGTCAACCCGAATGGTAAGGATTTACTTTACCTGTTCCTAACCATCAACCTTTCTAGACGTATAATATCGATTGCAGTAAAATTGAGTTGGAAAAAGCTTTGAGCAAACTAAGAATTACTATTAGTGTTGATAGATACAGACCGTATAGCTGAGGGTTATTTGATTATTGTAACCAGTGGTTAGAAATATTAGCTGACATAGCTTAGAATCAATCAAAAAAGCGTAGATGGATTCCCTCTTTATCTTACTCTCTAGATTTTGGGGTCACTTATTCCTTTCATATAAACGTTTTCGACGAGACTATAATTTGTGAACGAACCAATGAGGGATAAGATAACTGGTCTCGGATTTTGGCGGGAAATTCACTCATCCATTTAGCTAAATAGCAATTTGACTGATGTCAGTTGGTGTTGAAAACCCGAAATCGAATTTCCAACCTTAATCATCAAACTAAATTATAACCTCCATTTGGTCCTAGTTACTAGGTAGACACTTTCAAGGTCAGTCTAGCGTCGCTGAAAGGTCGTCCATAATTTATAGTATCACCAAAATCCGAAAACAATTCTCCACATACTATTTATTCATAGGCACCGATATGTCAATTATCATCATGCATAGATATGTGGCCCTTTATCTGACTCTAAATGGATTTTATAAATGATTAATGTTAAAATATACATATAGGCTTACTTCGTGTATAATTATCGACTTAATCCGCATTAGTGAATAATGGAATTAAATAAATCGAATATGAGAATATATTTCATACAGTCAGTAATCTGAACAGACAATCAGAGAGACGAAGTGAAGAGAAGAGAGCGAAGCGAGATAACGCGAGTCGGAGAAAGTGTGTGAGTCAACTGTCATTTAATCAAGTGTTAAACAACGTTTATAGCCAGATAAAAATAGGTAACAGTTATATGATGAATAGGATAAGAAGTGCACACACACACATACACACATACACACATAAGCTCATATAAAAATAGTCAAGATATATAATCATTGCATAATCAACCAAGTCAAAATATGACTCTAATAAAATGAATAAACTGACCTGTCCAGAAGCTAGAATAAGTTATATATAGGCTTAATATAGTAACCAACACTACAGATATACCATACCATTTACTTTATTATCAAAAACGTTTTGCATGTGTGTATGTGTATGTGTGTGTGTGTGTGTTATTTTTCTATTAATTTAACTAAAGTTTCATATTTCCATTTATTATTTTAAATGAGGTACCCTTTGATAGAAGTAAATACCTTGTAGATCCCCATCGTTTATATACAGAAAAACAGTTGTTAATGACATAATCTAAACAGCTGTGTTATTGTTACCATAGTAATGAAATGTCAATTATAACAATTTTCTAATCTATCAACTCAACAAGAAAACTGAATTAGTGAATAAAAGAGAAAATAGATTCACAATGTACTGGATTAAATACAAATAATGAAATAGTTGATAGAATGTATACTCTGTTAGATAATTATCGGCTAAGATAGGATTCTAAAAAAAAAAAAAATGAAGGCCCTGGATTCGAATCCTGTGGACGGGATTGTGGATGTGCATTACTGAGGTATCCTACAATAGGATGAAACGGCCTTTCAGTCCTTCCAGGTTTTCAATGGTGATCTAAGATTAATCGGTTCATGATCTTATTCAAAAGATCATGTTTTGTTTGTTTATTAAGTTCAGTGTAATATTTGCACGGCTAGTAGTGGAATCTAGGAAGCGCATTTCGTCCTATTCAGGACTCTTTGTTTAAAAAGCTAATGATTTAAGGCAATATTGAGACAGTCCGCATAGTATGGATATATTCCAATAAGAGACTGATCAATTGTAGACCTGAACAACAATGGAAAGTTACAAGCAAACAATACCAACTGAATTGAAAATCTTTTTTATTTTGTTGGTATCTTTACTAATTCTTACGTTACATAATTCAGTGAGTAAATACCGCATACCAATAAAATTTGTATCTTAGAAAAGGAAATATTTAGTCACCAACTAAGGAGAACTCGAGTTATCTAGTGTTTTAATAATTGAATTCATGAGTTAATTAAAGCTAGACCACTATGGAAAACCTGGAATCACTGGACGACCGTTTTGTTTTATTGTGGGATTCCACAGCAGTGCACATCCACGATCTCGAACCTGGTACCTATCAGTCTCACGCATGAGCGCTTAGCGACTAGAACACTGAGTCGACTAGCGTTCAACGGTGTTTATGTCTAACCTAAACTAATCAACAAAATTGAGCGACATATCCGCCATTGTCATCAGTCAGTTACTATCTCACAACTGACCCGATTGAACTCCACTGGTCAAGGCTTCTCACTAGAACTCTAAGAAATACCTCTTGGAGGCGGTCACTAGTGAGCATATGATGGTTATAATCAGAGAGAGGGGTTTTATGGATATCATAGTAATTTAGTAGTTGAATTCATGAGTCAATGCTTCCAGATTTTCCATGGTCTTCTAGCTTCAATTGACTCATGAATTCAAATACTAAATGTTCAAACCATATTTTCTTATTTTTTTTTATTGAGATCATGAATCAATTGATGTTAGACCACCGTTGGAAACCTGGAAGTACTGGACGGCCCTTTTGTCCTAAAGTGGGACTCCTCAGCAGTGCGCATCCACGATCCCGCTCGCGGGATTCGAACCCAAGGTCTTCAGTCTCGCGCGCGAACGCTTAACCTACTGGACCACTGAATCGGCATCCAGTGGTTTAGTGTCTAACATCAACCAATATATTATATATTGTGGGCTGATAATTTACATGTATAATCCTATGAATGCTGACTTTTGAATATCAGGTATTATCCACAAGAGGTTTTTCGATCTCTGACCAGCTACCAGACTAGAGGGAAACTGTATACTACATTAATCAAAATAAGAATATTTACGGTTACTGTTATAGTTATTAGTTTTACATTGAAGCGTATTACCAATTAAAATGAAAATTAGATGAGTAATGAGCACGAAGTGTATTCGTACTATTGTACTATATCTAGTCATTCAAAGATAGGATATATAAGAATCCTGAAGGCAACAACAGTCTTCCTTCTTACATCATGTAAACCACAGTTTTTTTCCTGTTTCCAGTACCGGTTTTCCTCACGTATAACAATTGCAAAATATGTGTAATACTGTTAACCTGAATATAAATCTTAAATTGTCAATGACTGCCTATTAAATAATCAAATTCATTCTTACGTAATTAGGACTTCATAGTTTATATCATAGGCTGATATTAATTAGATAAATGTTATAAACTAGGGAACACTGCACAAATGTTTCGTTCTATCATGAGGCTCATCAGCATGACACACCTATGACTTTTTAGAGATCGAATATAGAATCTTTAAATCTTATAGTTATTCCTTAATCTTTGGACCATTGGATTAGTTTCAATGGTTTACATATATAATTTCATTTAATTAGCGATATATCGCGATCATTATCATGTGCTTACTGATGACTAACATAAGAAGGACATCTCTGGGGTCCCATTGAAAAGTTGTGACCAGTAAGGAATTTAACGATGTACAGCGTGAGATAAGCATTATCGATGCCAATGGCTAATAATTGAGTAATATCGTGAGTTTATTGAAGTCACACGTGTTGCAAAACCATCTTATGAGTTTGCTAAATAAACACTCGATCCGATTTCCTAACGGCTTCTAATAAACATCTGGCTAAATCTGCACAGTAACTTGAACATAAGAGAAAAAAATGTGAAGTGTGAGAAGAATTCCATACTCTTAGGTTAGTTTATTGATAGAAAAACGAGGGTATTTATAAAGTGACACACAACTTTTAACTTCTGGAATTTTCCGGAAGCATATTAAATACATTGACAGTATAGGTAAATGTCCAATCAGAAGTGTAACATTACTCTTTGCTTTCGAGATCTTTCTGTTAAGGTTTTATTCAGCGCCAATTTGATAAAAAGTTTTCAAGTTTTTTGAGCCCTTGAAGACATCTCCAATGAATATTATGGAACTTCCCAACATCACTACTTATCAACTAAAAGATCGAAAGATTATTCACATACTGAAAGACCTCAGAGTCTTCGGTTTGATTCCTGATGTAGTTGTAGATGGACAACTTTCTGAGAAATTCCATATTAGTAGTATTACAACTACTGCCATTCACTAGTTGTTTAGTGCTTTCTGATTGTTAATAGTTGTCCAATGAAGATCCATCAGTTATATAAACAATGAAACCCATCAATCTCCACAAACCTCAATAGAACTTACTGAAACTTTTTACTCCCCCAAATGTCATCATACGGCCGACGGTGGGGAAAGTCAGTTCTTCAACTTGAAATGCTCTCACATGGCCGTGCATATACAGCCACTGTCAAGGAAGTCCTACTGATTCCCTTGTCGCGGCAACGGTGTTGTTTACGAAATTAAGAGGACAAAAAGCGAATGTTTGACACTTTAACTTGGTTGGTGGATATAAAGGATCTGTTGTGTCTTTAATTCCGGCTAGTTATTACGTGATTTATCTACCAATCAAAATACGACTTATACAATCTCAACACTATGCCAAACCAATGACTTTCGACCGGTATGAGCAGCCTAGCGTCCTTATTGGTCCTTTGTTCGCCTGGCTTGTCCAGCTGAGTCTAGAATGTCAATAACAGCTTCTACTATGTGAATCATTTATTTCAAACATACTTGGTTCATATTATCAACCGAACAGACCTCATCACACCATAAACTAGGAAATAACATTTGTACCAGATCAGGCCAAAAAGTGGCCGTGAACGTGGGAGACTGTAGTTAATAAACTGAGCATAACTTAAGAACATTAAATCATACAATAATAATGTATAGGTCAGAATGAAACTTATAATAAGAGAAATATGGATATGCATAATCTAGTTACTGAACGGTTATACAATAAGAATATATATATATATATATACATATATATATATATAATATTAGTCAATCAATAGTTTTCAGAAGTTACCCGTAATCTAATGTTTACTAGGATATAACAGGATCCACCTAGGGGAGTTGAAATACCTTCATTCCAAACCAATCGTGCACATTGGCTAGCTCCAGAATCCTGGAGGAAAAAATGGCGTATAAACCAATTGTTAGTCACCGGCTATCATGGGACTTCATATCCTCTAAGGTTGTTCCATGTGCCATGTGGATTTGACTTTTAGGTCGAAGGTTCCGGGTGTAGATCACCCCCCACCCTCCAAAGAAAGCCAACTGCTTCAATCTAGGCACCCAGGCATATGTATTCGGTACCGCTTTTGTACCAATATTTATATGTTCAATTAACAATAATAGTAACAATAATGATAAACCTTTTTTACAACTTACTTTATACTTGTACATATATGTTCATAAAATGATTGTATCACTATATTCATATATATATCATCTATATCATAAAATATCATTACATAATATGTATATAATAATTCATAATAAAAATATAAAATTTCACTATTTAATAAAGTTTTTATCATTAAATTATTTAAATTTTTTAATAAATTTTTATGATAATAATTTGAATAATCCGCCAATAAATTTGTTTGTTCAATATTCAATAAATGATCATTGATAGATAATTGAATATTGAATGGTTTCAATTGAGATTGAATTAAATCCATGAAATATTGAGAAGTTTGATTTATTTTATGATTATTCTCATTATTAAATTGAATAGTATAGATTAATGTATTTTGATGAAATTCAATATTCCATGTATAATTCAAAGAATCAATATGTAATTGATATTGTTTAAATTCATTCATTTGAAGGTCATGCGCATCATTTAAATTCAAATAGGATATATATAAATGATATAAATTTATAAGATTATTATTTATAGATTCCCAATTATTTAATTTTGTTAAATAAAGGATACCAATATTTAAAATAGAATGAGTTGATGAATTACTATTATTATTATTATTATTGTGTTGAGGATTGGATAAATTAAGATTAACTATTGCAATTAATGAATTGTTTAAATGAATTGTTCTTTCAGAAAATCCAATAAATAGATCTAAAAAGGATAAAATATAACAAAGTTAAAAAATTGAATGATGATTATGACCATTTTAATAGTTGAGATCATGAATTAATTGAAACGAGACCATGCTATAGATAAGCTAGAAGCACTGGATGGCTGTTTCATCCTATGGTGTGAGTCCTTAATAGTGCACATCTGCGATTCTGCATCACGATATTCGCTAGGCTTACTTACGTACTCCGGTTACTCCCAATCGAGTATAGGCCACCGAACAGTATTCTCTAACCCATTCTGTCCTGGATCTTCTATTCTAGTTCTATCCAATTCTTGTTCATTTTTCTCATATATCTATCTCCATTTCTCCACGTAATGTGTTCTTTGATCTTACTCTCCTCCTTCGGCCTTGAAGATTCCATGTGAGGGATTGCCTTGTAATGATGCAGTTAAGTGCTTTCCTCAATGTGTACCCTATCCATTTCCAGTGCTTCTTCCTGATTTTTTCTTCCGCTGGAATCTGGTTTGTTCTATTCCACAGTAGGTTGTTGCTAATAGTGTTTGGCCAACGGATCCGAAGTATTTTGCGTAGACAGCTGTTGATAAACACTTGTATCTTCTGGACGATGACTTTTGTAGTTCTCTATGTTTCCGCTCCATACAGTAGAACTGTGTTGACATTTGTATTGAAGATTCTGACCTTGGTGTTGGTTGATAGAGTGTTGTTTTGAGTTCCAGATATTCTTCAGTTGTAGATATGCTCCTCTTACTTTGTTGATCCACGCCTTCACATATGCATCAGATCCACCGTGCTCGTCAATGATGTTACCCAGATATGTAAAGGATTTTACATCTTCCAAATCTTCTCCGTCAAGTGTGATTCTATTGGTGCATGCTGTGTTGTATCAAGGAATCTTGCTTTATTCGCTTGGCTTAATAGAATAAAATTAGGATGGTATTTTGGATTGATCGAATAATAATATTAGTTAATCAAGATCGTGGTTGCACACTGCTAAGGAGACCCACAATAAAACGAAACTGCCATCCAGTGCTTCCAGGTTTTAACTGGTTATCTAACATCAATCGGTTCATGATCTCAACTACTGAAATTGCTATTATATCCACAAAAACCATTTCTGATAATGACAATGTTAATCGGTTATAAGTAACGTAAGATCTGACAAAAATGTTTATCAATGGATGTCAAGAAGATATTGAGTGGTAATAAGGATATATGGGCAGTTTTCGCTTAACAATTGCACATATCTTAGAAGAATACTTCTTTTTAAGCAAAATAAAAGAGGAAACTAGAGTAAGAGTGATCTTAGCTACTTGAGAGCTTAACCGAAGTGTAAAAAGGACAGCTAAGTGAAGCTTATTATTATTGGCTTTATTCAACATTATTACCTTTGTTACAATATAGAATTCTCAGCATAAAGTATTTCAACAAGTTCCCGTTTCTTACTTCTTGGTTGATCCTAAGGACAAATATTAAGTAATCCCCAGTTAGAAGTTAACAATCTAGTCTGTAGACATCTAAATAATGTACATTCTTTTCGCTGCATATTGCCAGCAACTAAGATATCTTTAATTGGGCCTTTTGTAACTTTTACAACTAAAGGTCGTACACTTTTTAGAAATGCACCCGAATAGGTTATACGGTTAATAGACATGCTAATGTATTAAAACAAACAAAAATAGATAATTCATTGAAATATGTAGATAACAGGAACAATTAACCCAGATGTACAAGCAGGCCAGTTTGACGTTGACCCATTTTATTAGAAATTTTCGATGTGGTTAAGTGCTCGCGCGCGAAGCCAGTAGGTCCTGGGTACGAATCTCGCAGGGGGCGAGGTCGTGGATGTGCACTGCTGAGGAGTCCCATAATAGGACGAAACGGCCGTCCAGTGCTTCCAGGTTTTCCATGGTGGTCTAGCTTCAACTGACTCGTGATCTTAATCAAATGAAATTACTACAATCTCCACAAAACCCCTTCTGATAATTTTCGATGTGTTTTTTATTCTGTAGTTTTGAATCCTTGTCGCAAACAACAGAAATTCGTACCACAAGGCAGGGGATTCCATTTTTACACTTCTTAATGATCATACACATGCTTGTCAAGTAGACAATTAACTCTTATGTATATGGCATATCACGAATTATACTTAGTCATCGAGAAGATTATTGAGATATCACAATATATTGTTTCTTTATTGCTTCAATTATCGTTAGAACCTGTAGTGTCTGTTATTATGTTAAGCCCAAATACCTCATTATTCTAACCTTCGAACAGCCCATTCTATTCATTCTATTTGAGTCACATTCTGACCTTGTTAATTATTCGCTTATCAATGTCTTGACTGTCTTTGTATGAGCGCGTAGGTGTATGCACACTTCTCATCCCATTACTCATCACATGTCTGTAATTTATTTTTGTGGGCTTATAAATATTCATTAACTCTTTGTTAAAGGGGGAGTTGGCTTACCAGCCATCTCCACCGCGCGCCAATTTAGCTTCGCTTTCTAATCTTCGCATCGTTCCTCCGTTCGTTTGTCTAATCAACAATTATACGAAATATATGCATTCAAAACTCCATTCTCGTTATTTGACTTATTTAATTCCGTTATTAACTAACGCGATTTAAGTCAATGATTATATACGAGGATAGACGATAGCAACCAATCATTTCGATCAAATTGGAGTCAGATCACGGTCCACTAAAATGGTGATCCCGCCACCACAAGCAAACACAACAGGCTACTAAAAACCATAGAATTACAGCACTAAATGAAGGTAAAAGATTGGTTGGTGAGGTAGTGAGTCTTTATCAAATGAAGCCAATTGGGACATATGTTACATATGTTTAACAAATATCTACTTAGACAGGTTATGCTAGCTAGTGTAGGAGTAGGTTTTAAAAAAAATTTAGTGACAGCCAAACCAAAACTTGTTATCAATCCATAAAGCTATTTACTTCTGTGGTTTTAGTCTTATTAATAGATATAAACTATCTGATTAGAGTCCCGGCGTAACCATGATCAGTGGTTGACGACGTCGGGTGACATAACACAGATACATTGAAAATGGAGAAGATTCATCCATTCTTCATCTTATTCTAGATCTTGAATTCCACTGTTCTTTTACATCCAACTTCTTGACTTATTGTTCTGAAACAATATTTTGAATGATAAGACTTTATTATTATTATTATTATTATTATTATTATTATTATTATTATTATTATTATTATTATTATTATTATTATTATTATTATTATTGGTACAATTATTTTGACACCTTCATTATTCATCTTGTCGATTCCTTTGCGTTGTTGTACTAATGTGCTAATGGGAATTTTTAGATAACTCACATAAGTACCAGAGTATATGTTGATTGTGACTGACTAATAAAGTAACTGTTATATCCAACGAAGACTAAATGAATGATAACTGTTAGGATTAATTAGTGGACTATCATTATATATATATCATGAGCTTTCGATTAACCCATTACATACTATGGTATGTTTTATTGTTCTTAATCTGATGCCAGTTTATAATACATAGTCTCCCCTGATCATGTATGACTTTCATTTTTCATTTTATGGTAAGATCTGGTCAGATATGTCTATATATAAACTACATATGCATAAAATATAACATTTGTATGGTGGAGATTGATTATTGTGATCTAGACTCAGAGGGCAGGGCAACGAGAGAAGCTACCGGATCAAGAACCAATAAGCGTTAAGATATGACTCCAAGTTATTACTGCTGAACAAATTCTGATTGGTGCTTTTATCACGTGCTATTGGTGAGCATCCATAAGTTATAACAGTGGTCAATGTTAAGTCGGAATAAATACAAAATAAGGTGAAGAATTAGAAGGTCCAGGGTTTTAATCCCACGTGAGGAATCGTGGACATGCACTGCTAAGGAGTCGTATACTAGGACTAAACGGCCGTCCATTGATTTCAGGTTTTTAATGATGGTCTAACGTTGATCAGTTCATAACTTCAATCTCCGTAACCCCGAAATGAAGCGTTAAAACAACATCAGTATCCCATTAGAAAGATGAGAGAACGGGGAGTGTGCGAAATGACGAAGAGCATAGTAAGCTTATGTACGAATGTAATATAACAAATGTACATAGGAACAAAACTTTCTTCGAAATTATTGGAGTACTTTATACTTGGAATAGGTAATACATGACGTTTCAGAATTGGGTGGTGCTAAGTAAACAAAAAAAGAAATTTAATCAATTGTCTATCCTCAGGAGTCGGACAAATATACACTGAATATAATCCAACAAACAATACCTTCCCATTTCTGTTCATTGATTATAATCTATAATCAAAACATTAGGTTGAAAGTACTCTCACAGTTCAAGGAAGGTATAGCTGCTAAGATATTAAACAACAGAATATCTAGATCCTTAAGTAAAAATGTTTTATTCATCAGAACTTTAAACTGGTTTTTTTTATTTCACCAGCAAGAAACTCATTCACTAAGTTATAAAGTGTTTGGGTGATCCTGAAATCTTCTCGCAAAAGACAAGAAAGGTTCAGGAAACACTAAGAAGCATTTCATTCAATCAGCGTTCACTTGAAGTTTAGCCAGAAACATCAAGAAAGTGAAAAGTCACATGTAGACTTTCTGATTGGCTGATTACTATACTGCTACTATGTTGAGTAGCATTCCAGAATCTTCAGAAAACCCAAGGACATCTAAAATATCGTAAAAAGCCTATATTTTCTGTACTAGAACGAACCTTTGGAATGCTGTGCTTCTCGCATGTTTTGTGCCTTTTCTCTCGTGTTCACGTCACTGTGTAGTTCTAGCTTGTGGGTTACGAGAATAGCTTAGGAAATGAATATAGCGTTCAGTTAACAAGACTTATCATAAAGAGTAAATTACCATTTTGAGTTACCTCAATATTTAATTTATTATAAAAAATCAATAAACGACCAAACTGTACCCAACAAGTATCAATATTGTTCAAAATAAACTCACTTGAACAAGTAACACATTCAACGGGTATTATCTCTGCATTACATAATATTGACATATTATTATCATTATGTAATCCAATTGGATTATGTTGTATTGTCTGTGGTAAAGAGTTGCAATTTGTATTGATCATTATCTGATTATTATTATTATTATTATTATTATTATTATTATTACTATTACTACTACAATGGACATCAGTATTAGTAGCTGTAGATGTAATGGTAGTGGTAGTACTTGTCGTTACATTCTCATTATTCGTAAGCAACAATTTATTATTATTATTATTATTATTATTATTATTATTAGTAGTAGTAGTAGTAGTAGTAGTAGTAGTGGTAGTGGTAGTGGTAGTAGTAGTAGTAGGGGGAGGAGGGGGAGGAGTATTACTGTGTTGTAGCTGATGTTGATGTTGTTGTTGATGTTGATGATGATGATGATAATGTTGTTGTTTTTGTAAATGTGTCACTAATATTTGTAATCTTTCATTATCTGTACGTAGATAATTTAATTGTGAATATAAATGTGACATTTCATCTTTTAATTGATCTAATTGATGGGCACTTGCTAAAGCTTCCAATTGTACATCAGTTAATTTAGATTCTTTTTCAGCTAATTGACATTTTAAATGATTCAATTCATCTTGACATGATTGTTTATTTAATCTATAAATCAATAATTTGAAGGTTAAAAGAGTGAGAGAGAGAGGATTATTATTATGAGATCATTGTGATTGAGATCATGAACGGATTGATGATTGACCTGAAAGTACTAGACGGTTATTTCATTCTATTGTGAGACTCCCCAGCAGTGTGTATCCACGATCCTGTTCGCGTATTTTAATGGTGGTCTAACATCAATCAGTTCATGAACTCAATCAAAAAACTTAATGATCTCCACAATCCCATACTGATATCATTATGAAGTTATAGCGGTAAATAAATCCCCAATATAAATAGTTCAGTAAGTCTTCGACATTTGATTATGATCTTATTAGTTTGAGTGGACATACCCTAACTGAATGTTCTCAGTCACTCATCCGCAACAGATCACAAGTGGGTATGTCATGCTACGCATCTCTTACAACCATTAACTAAATTGGATTAAACGCTTCCCGATGTATCGATAACCTTTCAAATATATCTTTGAACCTCTTCATTTCTGACTTTTGATTGGGTTGGTATACCTTGATTATAAATGTATTATGCGTAAAGGCACTGTCAAACTCCCAATACCTGTGACATCTTTAAACTAATCTAAGATTGAGGGACTATTAAAAGCTAAGAATCATTGATCATTGTCTAGTTGATTACTTTGAAAACATTCTAATAGAGGACCTTCCAATTTTATGAAGAATATGTTAAGATTA
Organism: Schistosoma spindalis; assembly: GCA_946903255.1. Lineage (NCBI taxonomy): Eukaryota > Metazoa > Platyhelminthes > Trematoda > Strigeidida > Schistosomatidae > Schistosoma > Schistosoma spindalis. Next base: position 16,310,473 of record OX336419.1, on the reverse strand, counting down.
AAATTGTTTATTCATTTTGTATTGTTTGCTTGGATCTTCTCATTGATATTCAGGACTAAAATTGATCAGTCTCCCTTATTGGTATATGTACATCCTGTACGGATTGCTTCGATATTGCCTTAATTTACAAGAATTATAAGCAAAGATGGATAGCGGCTAGCAGTGGAATCCAAAACGCGCGTTTCATCCTATTTGGAGCTCATCAACTGGATGTACCTGCATCTCATCTTTGGGATTAGTCTATAATGATAAAGTCATCAATACAATAGACTGTTTATTTGTGTATGTTGTACGAAGATATGATGAAATAATGTCAGCTGTTTTATAGTAAGTTTTATAGTGAAGTTCTTAGGGATGTAATAATTCCTGGAAACAACATGTGGCAACAGTCAATACATCTTCTCTGTTTGAAATTTCATTCTGGACTGTTTAGCTTTCAAATCAAATCTACCTAACGCTGCACAGGCTCTCTAGTACATAATGTTGAATTCCACGTATTAACGACGGTTATTGCATCAAAATAAGAAAAACTACTTTTAAGTTGTCAATATGATGTTGTAGAGATAGTTGAAATCATGAACCGATATAAGCTAGACAACTATTAAAAACCTAGTAGCACTAGACAACTGTTCCGTCACAGTATAACTCTCGTCAACAGAATGTATCCACAATCGGATCTAGGATCTTCAGTCTAACGTCAAACCTCTAGACCACTGGGCCGGCACCCAACAGTGTTAATATTTAATTTCAAACAATATAGAACATTTCATGACTAACTTCTTTTGTTTTTATAAGCAAAGATGGATAGTGGTTGGCAATGGAATCCAGGACGCGCGTTTCGTCCTATTTGGGACTCGTCAGCCGGATGTAGCTGCATCTCAGAGTTTATGTTCACTCCGGGACTCGAACCCAGTACCGTTCGCTTCAAACGCCATCGTGTTATCCACTTAGCTACTGAGTTCTGATAGCCACTTGCTTGTGCAATAGGGTGAAGTTTAATTCACTTAATATTGTTTTTTATTTGAATCTTCCCATCGATGTTTAGGACTGAAATAGTAAATTAAGGCAATATCAAGGCATACGCACAGTATGCACATATGCCAATAAGAGACTGAACAATTTCAGTCCTAAACATCAATGGGAAGATTCAAATAAAAAACAATATCAAGTGAATTCTTTTGTTTTTGTTTAATAAATTACTTACACCTGACACGGTTGAACTACACTTATTATGGTTTCTCACTAGAATTCTGGAAATCTACTTTGGTAGCTAGTCACTAGTAAGCACACGATAATTTTCAGTATGGAGTTGTGAAGATCATTGAAATAATTGAAATTGTCTTTTATTCTCAACGCCTAATATCTGAGATGATCTAAAAGAAGCATATAACATAGTTACAATCATAAGACTTATCAGTACGACACATTCACAACCCTATAGGAAATCGAACCCACGACATTCCGGATCTCTTCATAAGTACTTAACCTTTAAATTAAAGTACAGAATTTCAAATGAAACCATAACTTGATATTAAATAACATCAAGAAAGGTAAACATACTCTGATTTATTATCATTACTGTCCAGGATTTTTCTATCACCATCTTCAACATTGAATAATTTATTTTGTTTATCTGATTCATTATAGTTAACTAAGTGATTTGAGCAACTGATTTGATTTGAATGGATTGGTCGATGGTCCTGTTGTTGTTGTTGCTGCTGCTGTATTCGTGCATTGTTCAAACGATCTATAGTTTAAAAAGATGAAGATCGTTAGTTTTCCTCTTTCATTTTATGTAAAAATATCATACATTACTTTTTTTGATAACTCCACCTGTAGCTCTTCTAGAGTTACTGCCGGTCTTAAGCCTGGCTGAAGGAGGCAAGTTGGGCATGAGGTCGGCAACCCCATCCCATAAAAAAAATCTCGTTAAAAAAATGTTAACCAGATTCAACAAATTAAACCATTTAAACTCTATCCTGGGCGTTGAAAGTGAAACTATGATGCTTCTGGATGAAAGACGAGATTCTCTAGAAGTCACGAAGCCGATACCCCTTCTAACAACCAGAGTAATAACAAAAAAAACTATTTTGATGATAATGATGGTGGTGGTGATGGTGATGATTATGATAATGATGTTTTCCTTAACTAGTTTAACTGCTTAGTTTTCTTTATCGTTCTGGACAATATCACTGATGCTTACTACTTGGAGAAGTGAAATTCTTAGTTCTTATTCAAGCGTCAAATTACTTCAATTTAATAGTCTTTATAGGACTTGTTGTTTCCATTTGTTCTTAGTATTCATGTTGAATAGTTGTCTTCTCTTGTTTACCTTTGATATTGTTGTTCATTGATTTCTGTCGTATGGATTAACAGAGTGTATCTATATGTTTATTGGTTACCAATTGATCCGAATATCATGAATGAAGCATCTAGTTCAAGAAACATAACAACACCAAGATGATCTATTGGAGCTAGAAATCTCCTTTATCATTTCGAGATAAACATTTTGGTAAACATATCGTTTTTACCAAACCGTTAAGTACTATACGTTAGTAGCTAGTATGAAACAAAAGATCGGACAACTCGAGTTCAAATCCTGTAAGGAGCATTTATTTTTACCTTGTTTATGACTGCCAGTTAGACAAGACACTTAGGTTAATTATCAAAATGGAGGTTTGTGGAGATTTTAGCAATTTCGTAGTTGAATGAGTTGATTTATGCTAGATCACCATGAAAAACCTGTAAGCAATGAACGGTCGTTTGGTCCTAGTATGGGACTCCTCAAGCATTTATTCATTGAAAACAATGATGGACAGCCGCGCAATACTATGGATTGGTTGAAATTACACATTAAAACCGTTAGATACCAGCAAACTTAGTAGTCTAAAGGTTAAATGTTCGCGCGTGATATCAAAGGTCTTGGGTTCGAGTCCCACGTGCCGGATCATGAATGCGCACTGTTGAAGTATCTCATACTACAAAGAAGGGGTCATCAAGTGTTTTCAAGTTTTTCATGGTGGAATAATAAGTTCATCACAATTTCCTTTCGACTACGTATGAGAAAAACAAATTACTGTATTACAAGAATATTGTAGTAATTATATTATAATTTCAATAGAAAGCAATTACATAACATAATTACTGAGATTATCATCAACCATTTGATGAATCACAAGTAATTATTGTTAATTACATCATAATGACCACTTAATTCAAATGTTTACACCTACAATACACAAATCAAGGGTAAGTACACATGCAGTTACAAATACATACATAAATGTTTACACAATTTTATACCTAGAAGAAAGTTGGTTGATGTAACCAGGTGAAAAGAAACATACAACGTAACACAGAAATGAAAGGGTATTAAGTGAATTAAACGAAACTATGACATGAATGATTGCATAATATGCATATATGTATATTTTAAGTAAACATTCCAATGTAAACCCATACACATACATATACAAGAACATTCTATTTCCCGAATGTTTATCAATCAATAGAATGTAGCACAAATATGAGAGGTATTAAGTTACAAAAGAGTTAAACGAGAATTGATTATCATATTAATTTGGTGAATAGATTACAAAGATGATAAATCAACAAGTGATGTAGAAATCAATAGGTCATAGAGTTTAAGAGATAATTGAGTGTGAAACCGGTTACATAAAGCCATTTTGAGTATAGTTCTTGTTGTGTTAACTTAGTACTTTAAAGACTCTATATCGGGTAACGGAAATCTATAGGGGTAAGATATGATGAACTGTTGTTTTGTAGGACTTTTCTAATTGTTGTTCGATTGTGAAGAGGTAGCATCGCTTTAGATGTTAATTGTTTACGGAAAATTCTTACTTCTAATATTGTATAATCGGGAGTACGACTATATCTTTAAATCCTAAGTCTGTTACTCTTTGTCCTACTTCTGGCTAATTGACCTAAATGATATAGCTAGATGTAAAGGAACGAGTATTTCTTCCAAAATAAATTTCAATGGCTTAACACAATATGCCAATTTGACCACTACATCGAGGTAGCAGCTGCGGTTAGTAGTTGAAATCTAAAGAAAGTCACACTGACCATTGATTATATGTAAAAATAACTTAACTTGAAGCCCCAGTTATTCATTATTTAGTAGAATATAATGAGGTACTGTAGCATGTTACCTATGGTCCACATATATGAAAGTATAGAAAATGAATGGATTACTAGTAAACGATCATAAATGCCTTAAAAATGTTCCTCACACATGATGGCACAGGAGGGAAATTAGTCGATGAACAGCAATGAATCATCATCGACTGAGTTTGTTAGGGACCTGTGAAGCGTAAATTCAACTTGTACACAAAATAATAAAATATGGCTGATCTGAAGATCTTGTGTTTGACCTTCAGTGGAGTTGTGGATGCTCATTGTAATGAAATCAGTTACTACGGTTAGACGTGAAGACATGACATAATTAACAAAAGTTTTAGATAATCAAGATTTTAAGCAATACTATCTTTTCAAAGTAGAAGGAAGATGTGAAACAGTCGGGATTTTTAAAGTAATAAATCTTATCTTAACTCTGATAGTTTCCTTTGCCAGTGGTAATGCCTGAAAAGTATGGATCTAATATACTATAAACCACACAGAAAAATAACTTGTCTACTCGGTTAGAATTGGTTATTATTTGAGCTCTACAGTTAAGCTTTCAGGTAGCCAAGACCAATACTAATTCAATTTTCTTTCTGGATCCTTCAAGGAGAAATATCTTTCTACAGTATAGACAAATAAGAACTAACAACCACCCACATACCTTTAATGCACTCCAGATCGCTTTTTTTTCAATCAAATCCTTTCGTCATTTCGTAAGATTTAATTTTATCCTCACTAAACAACAATCACAAAGTCAACTATCTAAGTTAAATTAACTTTAAATGATCAATTCGATCCCATTCGGTGTATTCAGATTACTTCAGTATAATTACGAGATATTATATGTTAGCTGAAGTTCAACTATTTTATTCAGTCAGTAATAGTATCTGTTGTACAAATCCTCTTTCAATATTCGTGTAATTAAGATGTGTTTTTTTTTTTTTTTTGTTGAAAAAACAAACTTTCCATTACATAAATCTTATACTGTGATGTACGCTACTGATATCGACATATATTAGTAGTATGTATTATCGATCGAAAGTGAAATGCCTGGTGGCAGATAGTTGAAAAAACCGAAAAAAAGAGAACAAGAACAGTGAAGTTTTGGACAATTAATGGATATTTTGCAAATGAAGTATTTACTGTCTAGTTCTCAGATTTTAATAAACGATTCTGTAATTTTGTATCCAAATACATTCGGTTGTCCCCACTGGTGTTGTTGTTCACTATAATACATGTTCCTGATTTCTGGAAACAGTGAATCTAAAATTTTCCACAGAATTTAAGCGCACACACGCATAATATGTTGTGAACGAAGAAGTCAAGTGGAAAAGACCAATTTGTTCAACGTAAAATTACAGAATATCTTGATAAGATATGAAAACCATACATCAAGTACAGTATTTGCAGGTCTTTCATCAGTTGTCCTTAATATACTTCATTACTTACTTACGCCTGTTACTCACAACCGAGCATAGACCGCCGACCACCATTCTCCAACCTACTCTCTACTGGGCCTTCTTTTCTAGTTCTATCCAATTGTTGTTCATTCTTCTCATGTCTGTCTCCATTTCTCCACGTAATGTGTTCTTTGATCTTACTCTCCTCCTTCGGCCCTGAAGGTTCCATGTGAGGGATTGCCTTGTAATCATGCAGTTGAGTGCTTTGCTCAATGTGTATCCTATCCACTTCCAGCACTTCTTCCTGATTTCTTCCTCCGCTGGAATCTGGTTTGTTCTCTCACACAGTAGGTTGTTGCTGATAGTGTTTGGCCAACGGATCCGAAGTATTTTGCGTAGACAGCTGTTGATAAACACTTGTATCTTCTGGACGATGACTTTTGTAGTTCTCCATGCTTCCGCTCCATACAGTAGAACTGTGTTGACATTTGTATTGAAGATTCTGACCTTGGTGTTGGATGATAGAGTGTTGTTTTGAGTTCCAGATATTCGTCAGTTGTAGATATGCTCCTCTTACTCTGTTGATCCACGCCTTCACATATGCATCAGATCCATCGTGCTCGTCAATGATGTTACCCAGATATGTAAAGGATTTTACATCTTCGAAATTTTCTCCGTCAAGTGTGATTCGATTGCTGCATGCTGTGTATTATCGGAGAATCTTGGTTTTCCCTTTATGTATGTTGAGACCTACTGCTGCTACACTAGTCGTCTTCTCTTGCATTTGTTGTTTCGTGTGCAATATAAGAGCCAGATCATCTGAGAAGTCTAGATCGTGTAGCTGCATCCTAGCTGTCTACCGTATTTCATGCTTTCCCTCAGATGTTGATGTCTTCATGATCCAGTCGATCATCAGGAGAAAGAAAAAATGTGAGACTAAGCAACCTTGCCTTACTTACATACTTCATAATTCTTTCAATTCTATTGTTCTTACAACTACTCTCCGTTTCCATTCTTATCCTCTTCAATTCAATGTTTTACTGATAGGCATTTCACTTTCGACTGATGTTACATACTACTTATATTTGTCAGTATAAGTAGCATACACCAGCATATATGTATATACTGATGAAAATCTGTTTGTAATCAGTAGTAGTAAATAATCTGAATTGATTTTAACAACTGTTGAATTATTTTTTTCATAAAATCAACCAATTCGAATGTAATTGTTTGTTATTGTTGTTCTTTTTTATCTCTCTATGTCGGTGTAATTGTTGCATGAAATTTGACCGACTAACCTTAGAATGTTGTTTTGATTGATTATCATGTATTCATGTATCTTATATGATCAATGATAGATGTAAACAATTGGTGAAGAAATCTCTTTGTTTTCTAAAAAAAAAAAGAAACGATATTTTTGAACTATCTATGATCATCTAGGATAGTTGATAGTGAAATGAATTCCCCGGTTGAAGATAGTGGACAGAAAATGTTGATTGGTTTATGTTACTTGTTATATGGCACTGAAAGGAAACGATGCTCCTTGGTACATTCGATTTAATGACTTACAGAAGATTAGTTACATGTTGAATGCTTCTATGGTAACGTATAAGATTATGAGGTCGAATGATGTGGGACTGAAACCGCTTAAGAACGTCAATTCCCTTAAGATTCCAAGTATACTTTGCTGAAGAGTGTTGAAAAGTATGAAACCGACGTAAAATAGGGTTTCCTGTTGACTACCTTCAACATAGCACACGTGATGTTATAACCAAGACTAATAACCGTATTACAATTTGATTGATAAAATTTGATCGGTACTACAAAGCTCTTGACATACACAAGATTAATCAATAATCGATAATCAGTTAATTGTAAATAAGTCCACCGCTTGATTACAATAACTTGAAGATCCCATCCTTTATTTAGGATAGTGTTTTGGTGCGGTTATGTTAGGGATTTATTGATTAATTCGAGTGTCTTACGTTGTTCAGGATCAGATCATGATAAAGTTTCCAAGCTACAAATATATTATGTTGTTTTAACTTCCTAATGTGACTATACATCATCTTTTAAAATAAATATTGAAACCAACTGACTAATTTTGTTAATTGCAGAGATTAGTACCAGAAGGGGTTTTGTGGAGATTGTAGCAATTTCTATGGTTGTGATCATGAGTCAATTGAAGCTAGACCACCATGGAAAATCTGGAAGCACTGGATGGCCGTTTCGTTCTACTGTGGGACTCCTCAGTAGTGCATATCCACGACCCCGCCTCGAACCATCAGTCTCGCGCGCGAATGCTAAATCATTAGACCACTGAGCCGTCACCCAACGCTGTTAATATCTAATTTCAACTAATCCACGAAATTGAACAACACATCCACCATCACAACAGACCTGGTTGAATTGCAGAGATAACTAGACATATGACAAAAATCATTTTACTTAAATGTCAATCACGTTGAGTTACTTTGACTTTAGAAGACTATCTTATTCATTGAAATCATGAACTGACCAAAGTTAAATCACCAATAAAAACCTGGAAGCACTGGACGGTCAATTTGTCCTAGTATGGAACTCCTCAGAAGTGTGCATTCACTATCACGCAAGTAAGACTTAAACCTGTTACAGGTTGAACTTCAATGGTCACAATTGATAAAAGTATCATGTATACATTCTTTTAACTTAAAAGAAAAAAAAGTTTACATATTAAAATAGATCATTTGTAAAATGTAAAACTTACCAATTTGTTCATTTGTATATGATACAATAGTACTATTACTACTACTAATAGTAGTAGTAATATTAGTCGTAGCAGTAATGATATTACAATTATGTTGACCATTTCCATTTATTCCTAGTGTACTCCATGATGATGATGACGATGATAATGTTGATGAATTCGATGGAGATAAACCATTTAAATGTGTATTAGATAAGATAGATAAAGCATTTATATGACTATTAGATTGTATAGAATTCATATTAGATTGATTTATCATAGTATTATGTAATCCTTTATGATCCATAGTTGGACTTTGTGGTAAGTTAGATGGATGTCCAGGAGGAAGACTATTATTATTACTGTTACCATGATAGGTAGATTTGTGTTGTATTGATGATGTAGGACAATCTAAATCACTTTGTGAATGTATTGATAATGTTGATGATGATGTAGTCTTTTTACGGAATGCTTTACCAAGTGAATTACGAAACTAATTTTGTAATAAAAAAAAATAGGAAATAATATTAGGTAAATAGAAGTGATAAATGGGATTAATTCAAGATCGTAGCATTACGGATACAGAGAAAGAACAGAATAGTAGTCATAGTGAATATGAAGGTAGAATTCATTAGTGATCCAATATAAGTCTATAGAGCGACGTTAGTTAAAAAATTGTGGCTTTAACAGTATACGATAATTTCATTGAAATCATGAACCGATCTTAGTTAGACCATTACTGAAAACCTGAAATCACTGAATGGCTGTTCGGCCCCTAAATCGGGTGGTACGGTCGAGAGTGGGGAAAGTTAGCTCTCCCTCTTAAAATGCTCTCATGTGGTCACGCGTATACAGCCACTACGAGGGATGTCCTACTCACTGCCTTCTTAAGGCGGGTGTGTTATTTACGGAATTGGAAGTATGAAAAGCGAAAATTCGGCTCTTTGGCCGAGTTGGTGGATACGAAGGATCCACTTAGCCGAGTTGAAAAACCCTGATTCCAAACCAATGATTCATATGAGCTTCAGAATCCTGAAGGAAGAAATGGCGTATGAATCCATTGTTGGTCGCTGAGTACCATAGGACTGCATCTTCTGACATTGCTCCATTGCCTTTTGGAACAGACCTTTAGGTCGAATGTTCCAGTTGTGGCCCTCTAAGAAAACCACCTTCTTCGGTTTTGGCACCCGAGCAGTATCCCAGCCCTCACACAAATAGAATGATTTATGTGGCTAATATATTTTTGTTGCCTCTTTGTACCAATGTTTATGTGTTTAAATAAATAAATAAGAAGGGCTATTTCATCATAGTGTCAGTCTACAGATTAAGCGATAGAACTTGAAACCGAGTGTCTTGCGTTAGATTCCCACTTAAGAAGTTGTGGACGCGTAGACAAATGTTTATAGATACTTGTACCTTCTTCATGATGGTTGTAGTAGTTCTAAAAGATTCAGTTCCATACAATAGAACTGTATTGACGTCCATATTAAAGATTCTTACTTTAATATTAGTTGACAGTTGTTTTGAGTTTTACATGTTCTTCAATTGTAGGAATGTTGTCCTTGCTTTGTCAATCCTCGGCTTTACGTCCGCATCGATCCTTCTTGTTCATCGGTGATGCTTCCCAAGTACGTGAAATATTCCACATCTTACAGAGTTTCCCCATCAAGTGTGATTGGGTTGGTGTTTTCCGTGTTGTATATGAGGATTTTGCATTTTCCCATATGTGTGTTGAGGCTTAGTGCTGCACAAGCTGCTGCCACAGTGGTTGTCTTCATCTTCATTTGTTCATGTGTATGGAATAGAAGGGCCAGGTCATCTGTGAAGTTGAAATCTAATTGATTCTGAGTTGTCCATTGTATTCCGTGCTTTCCCTCAAATGTCGAGGTCTTCATAATTCAGTCGACCATAAGAAGAAAATTCTACAAACTCCACCAACCCTCCATACCAATCATACACATAACTCCGCCTGGAGCCCCTCTGGGGCTACTGCCGTTCCCAAGATCGGACAAATTAGGGGATTTGGGCATGGGGTTAGCGATACCATCCCGTAGAAAACTAACTCGTTAAAAAAACGCTAACCAGAAAAAATAATTCAAACCATTTAAACTCTGCCCTGGGAGTAAGAAGGTTTTCATTTAGAAGAGTTATGACACCTCATGGTGAAAGCCGAGTTCCTTCGGAAGTCACGATGCTGATGCCCCTTCTGACAACCAGAGCAACTATTAATTCAGGTACATGGAATGCTCGTACAATGTGAGAGACCGAGAGAGTCTTCCGAATTTCTGCAGAAATGATGAGATACAAACTGAAGGTGCTTACAATCAGTGAAGCACATCGAACACAGGTTGGACAATAACGAATAGCTTCAGGAGAGCGTCACAAGGCAAGCCTATACATGGAGTCCTCAAGGCCAAAAGAAAAGAGAAAGACTACGGAACACATTACGCCGAGAAATGGAGACAGACATGAGAAGAATGAACAACAATTGGATAGAACTGGAAAGTAAGGCCCAGTAGAGAGTGGGTTGGAGAATGCTGGTCGGTGGCCTATACTCCATTGGGAGTAACAGGCGTAAGTAAGTAATCATATATATATATATATATATATATATATATATATATATATATATATATATATATCCGAAAATTTCAGTGTAAACAATAAAACTGAATTATTTCATTCTCTCTCTCCACACACACACACACACACACACACATACACTTATATTCATAAGCACCTATCTGGAAACATTCGTTTTCCTGCCGAAATTACAGTAATCAGATAGTGGATAATAATTTTTCTAAGGTATTAATCATTTTACCATCAAGTATTTGCAATTAATAATCATAATAATGCAATAATAGTAATAATAATGTATTTGTTGAAGGGAAGTCTAATGGAATGCAAGGGTGTGCTTCGCTTTTAGAATTCGAATGAATTTTATACACACAACCAACTACCCAATCGCATTCATATACACACATGCCTAAGCACAAATATTTCACAATAGAAGAGAGAAATGAATGAAACAAGAAGAAGAAGAAAACAAGAAAAGAGAAGAAAAGAAAAGAAAAGAAAAAAACGAAATGAAACAGGTGAAACTATGATTAGGATTATTCATAGTTGAATATGCGTTGGTTGGCCTATTTATTGATTAAAAGAGATGATTAATTAATTAACAATGTTTGACCAATTAATCTAGATAAGGTCAACTAACAAATACATTTTATGATGATAATAATAATAACGGTTTAGCTGAATGAGATTGTATTTATCATAGATTGATTTCGTTGGTCGGATACCATCAGCAACAACCTACTATGGAAGAGGACAAATCAATCTTCAGCTAAGGAGGAAATCAGGAAAAGACATTGGAAGTGGATAACATATACATTACGGAAATCACCCAAATGCATCATGAGACAAGGGCTAACTTGGAATTCTGAAGGGAAACGAAAAAGAGGAAGGCCAAAGAACATAGTACTTTGGGAATTGGAAACAGGCATTTAAAGGATGAATAGCAACTTGAAAGAACTGGAAAGGATTGTCCAGGAGATGGTTGTATGGATAATGCTGGTGGGCAGCTTATGCTCATCCACGAGGGATAATAAGTGTAAGATTTCGGTTGAGCTACAATTGAAAGTTGAAGTTTGCTTCTAGTTTGGAACTCTTCAAGGAGTGATCATTGACGGTTTCATCGGAGATAAAATTCAAGACCTTAAGGATTCGGTGCTAGTAAGTGATGTGTTACTTTTAATTCGACTATTTTCTTTACAATCCCCTAGTTAGAAACTTTTCATGTGATTGTTGGTGACTAACTTCTAGAGGTAATTCCTGAAGTTCTATTGCGAAGATGGGACCAATGGAGTTCAGTCACACTGAGCACTAGACAGATATCAACAACGAACGATGATCGAATACGATCTGAGCGATCTAAAAGTTAGGTTCTCGTCACAAAGCCTGAAAATCCTGGATTCAACCCCTAGATGGTACTGTAGACATACATTAGTGAGGAGTTTCATACTAGGAGGAAACATATTTAATAGTTAGTAGTTTTTAACAGTTATCAACATACGGTCAGTCCATGATCCCTTGGTAGACTACATATTCAGACGAAAAAGTTAACTAATGCTTCAATAGTTTTATTGAGTTAAATCTATAATGTAAACTAACGAAAGTATTAATTCATTTAGCATTGTTTGTTTGAATCTTCCGATTGATGTTTAGGACTGCAATTGATCAGTCTCTCTCTTATTGGCATATGTGCATTCTGTGCGAATTGGCTCAATATTACCATTAAGTTATAAGCATTAGGTTAAAGTCCTAATGTAATCAACAATATTAGGATATGACAGGTACATCCAGCTGTTATGATTCCAGAGTAGGATGAAATAAGTGTTTAGATGGTGATTGGAGGAAGTCAACAAGAAACCCTGAATACGGGTTTCGTGCTACTTAGCACTCATCAGCTAGGTGTACCTGTAATCTTGAGGGAACTGGTGCTCACTGACGTATTCAATCCCGTGTCATCCAGCTTCACAGTCAGAGAAGTTACCACTAGGTTATCCGGGCTTCGACCGACCTCCTGTAGGATTGAGATGTAATCACAATTGATCGATCACTGAGTGGCAATCAATGTCATGTGCATCAAGTCTTTCTTAGTTCAGATCGAATGCTATCGACCAAATTTCAATGTGGCCACTAGTCTAGGTGACTCGACATTTGGTGCACTATGTTGAGATTAGATGGTGATTGGAGGCATTCAACAGGAACAGACAAGTGGCCACATTGCAGCTTGGTCGATAGCATTTGATCTGCACCAAGAAGGACTTGACACACCTGACATTGATCACCATCTAGTGATCAATCAATTGTGATGAAATAAACGTTCAAGATCCTACCATTAATCACAAATGAACCAAACAAAAGCACTATAGTTCATAAGTTTAGACAGTTTCATTAACAGTTGTATACAAGACAAACTACCCAAAATATCTATACCAAAATTTCTTACCCATCCATTTTTCTTCACATTAGTTCCTGAAGATTTACAACCGGATGTGGTAGATGATACTTTATCAATTGTATTATCCATTTGTAGCTGTTGACTATCTACATCAGTAAGACTTGCATTTGAAATTGTTAAACGTGAATTAATATGTGCTTGTTCATTCTCATTATTACTACCAATATTGGAAGTAGTATTAGTAGTAATAATAGTAGTAGAAGTAGTAATAGTAGTAGCAGTAGAAATGCATGAATTTTCTTGTTGTTTTAATGTATCATTAGTAAATGATCTATTCAATTCACAAGGTCGACTAATTGGCGGTTTTTTTAATAGTCCTAATTCTGTTTGACTACGTAATGCATCAATTGTTGCTCTTAATTCATGTAGTTCTGAATCCTTCCGAAGACAAAATGCAAAAAAAAAATAAATATACTAAATTACAGTAATTGTATGACTTGTTACAATAGTGAATCAGTTCAAGTTACTTCGTATTACGATATCGGGATACCATTCAAACATCTTTTTAGCGTACATATATCGTCATCAATGCTATTGCCTTTGATTACTTACTTACTTACGCCTGTTACTCCCAATGGAGTATAGGCCACCGACCAGCATTCTCCAACTCACTGTGTCCTGAGCCTTACTTTCCAGTTCTGTCCAATCGCCTATGATTGGCTTTCATTGATTAATTGTGTATGATAATCACATGAACTAGCGCGCTTTCATTAAATGTTTACAAACTATTGGAAAATAATTTTTCTTTTTGTATTGGTTGTTTAAATCTTTCCATTGATCAGTCTCTCTTATTGGCATATGTGCATCATAAGCAGATTGCGTCAATATTGCCGTAAATCACAATCGTTATGAGCGTATAGATAGATAGTGGTTAACAGTGAAATCTAGGACAGGCGTTTTGTGCGATTTGAAACTCGTTAGCTGGATGTGCCTGGGTTCAAGCATTGGTGTTCACTCCAGGACTCCAACTTAGTACCGTTAACTTCAGACCCCATCACGTTATTCCGTTAGGTACTGAGTCCAGATGACCGTTAGCTTGTGCCGATGGGTGAATTATAATTCATTCGTAATACTTACTTGAAGCACTGGATGGTCGGTTCGTCCTAGTGTAACAAATGAGAACACCAATGGGGACAACCAAATGTATTTTGATACAAAATTACAGAATCTTGTAGTAAAATCTGAGACTCATACAGTAAATTCTTCATTTGCAAAATATCCATCAATTGTCTAAAACCTTGTTATTCATTCGCTTTCACACCAGTCACTCTCTGTTCTCGTTCTTTTTTCTTCAATCTTCTTAACCTTCTACCGCCAGACATTTTACTTTAGATTGATGATACATACTACTTATATCTGTCGACATCAGTAGATCATACCACACTAATATGGGACTCCTCAGCAGTGCACATCCACAATCCTACACGCGGGACCCTTATTCTGTTTAATATTTTATGTTATTATATTCTAATATCACAGTCATCGGTAGATTAACTGTGTTCTCTTATTACAATTTTCACATTTCTGAATATCAAACTTTTCCTGAATCCTTGTTTTTTTTTCTTCTCTTGATCGTTTGGAAGATTATGACTGTGCGGTAATTATTTGCCGGACACTGTTGAACACATAGAACCTATTCCACGTTAGAAGATAGTTTTTTAATGTTTCATCATTAAGAATAATTGTAAGCTATCTTCAATCTGGAAGAGCTTCAAATTAGAATGGAAAAGAATGGACTAAATTCATTCTAATTTTGTTTTAATGGACTGCCAACTGACAACAATTTCATCTTCAAATATAAATGATCTTTAAATTCAGATAAACATTAGTTGTTGAATAGTAGATGAGTGAGGACGATTGTTACAATGTTGATATCCCTAACAGTAGCTGCATGTTTAACATGGTAATCTGGCTCATCTATTGTGATGTCGGAATCAAGCTATCATGGTCAGAATATCTATTCCTTTATATCCTACCATACTAGATAGGTCAGCTGAAGAATGATGAGACTGAATGCTGCAACTTGAAGTCTTAGGGCAAATTCATACCGCTTTCTGTATGGAGATGTAATGGTAGTAATGTATTACACTCAAACAATTGTAATTTGCAGCTATGCTGACTTCCAACAACGAAAGAAAGTGGTTATAAAAGTCGGGAATAAGATTAATACACTTTACCTTACCCTATAGATTTCCGTTTCCTGGAGTAAGGCCTTTAAGTAAAGCGTTAAAACATCAAGAACTGTTCACAAAAAGTCATCTATGAATGACGTCAAACAAATGTTCCTTGAGGTCTACAGTTACACTCCCATGTTGACATGACCATCTTCAATCTAGGTTCTTCTTTAGGTCTCTCAAAAAGCAGCCTCCTTTCTCAGTGTGACCAACAGGAAAGTGACAGTTCCTCTCATGAATTTTAAATTACTCGAAACGTTCGTAACAATGGGATAAATGGAAAATATATAGAGTGACACTGATCGAAAAAACAACAGGCAAGTTGTATTAAATCGATTATTTATAGGAGTTTGTATTATTTATCAGTCTACTTATTGAGAACTGAATCTAATCAATCTCCATTGTCATCTTGAGTGAATTACTTCAATATCATAGTTTGATCACATGATTATTTTCAGTTGGATTGAATTCCTAACTCCGCCTGTAGCACTCCTAGAGTTACTGCCGGTCCCAAGCCCGGAAAAGGAGGAGGGTTGGGCATGGGGTTAGCGTCCCCACCCCGTAGAAAACTAACTCGCTAAAAAACGCTAATCAGAAAAAATAACTCAAACCATTCAAACTCTGCCCTGGCAGTTAGAAGGTCTTCATTTAGAAGAAATATGACGCCTCATGGTGAAAGCCGATTTCCTTCGGAAGCCATGAGTCCGATGCCCCTTCTAACAATCAGAGCAACAATTTTTATAGGTATATGGAATGTCCGGACAATGTGAGAGACCAGGAAGACCAGTCAAATAACAACGGAAATGAGGAGATAAAACTTGGCGGTACTGGAAATCAGCGAAACCCATTGGACCCAAGCTGGACAACAAAGGCTAAATACGGGAGCGATGCTGCTATACTCCGGTCACAAAGAGGAAGATGCTCCAAAGTAGCACAAAATGCTCTTGTAGGATGGGAATCTCACGGATCCAGAATCATTCAAAACAAAGAAGGAGGGGATCACAATGAACATTATCCAGTGTTATGCGCCTACCAATGATAGCAACGACGAAGTTAAAGATCAATTCTATGAGAGGCTGCCATCAGTTATAGAGAAGTGCTCAAGAAAAGACCCCACCATTCTGATGGGAAATCTAAACGCCAAAATCAGAATAGACAACACCGGATATGAAGATATCATGGGACTGCATGAACTGGGAGAGAGGAACGAAAACGGAGAAAGATTTGTAAATCTGTGTGCATTCAACAAATTGGTCATAGGCGGCACAATATTTCCACACAAACGTATACACAAAGCTACATGGATCTCACCGGACCACTCCACAGAGAATCAGATAGATCATATTTGCATCAATAAAAAGTTCCGAAGGACAATGGAAGATGTGAGAACCAGGAGAGGAGCGGACATAGCTTCAGATCATCACCTGGTTGTGGCCAATTTAAAACTGAAGCTAAAGAAGAACTGGACAACTGGACAAACAGCTCTGCAAATGTTCAATACAGCCTTCTTTCGAGATACCGACAAACTCAATGAATTCAAGATAGCCCTCAACAACAGGTTCCAAGCCCTACAGGATCAACTGAAGGAAGAAGAAACTGCTATGGAGGATGACTGGAAAGGTATCAAAGAAGCATTAACTTCAACGTGTCAAGAGGTTCTGGGCCCCAAGAACCATCATCACAAGGAATGGATCTCTATAGAAACACTGGACAGGATCAAAGAAAGGAAGAACAATAAGACAGCAATTAACAATAGTCGAACACGAGCAGAGAAAGTCCAAGCACAAGCTGAGTACATAGAAGCAAACAAGCAAGTGAAGAAGAGCATTAGAGCTGACAAGCAAAAATACGTGGAAGAACTAGCAACGACGGCGGAGAAAGCTGCAAGAGAAGGAAATATGAGACAGCTTTATGATACAACGAAGAAACTAGCAGGGAAATATAGTAAACCAGAGAGACCAGTCAAAAACAAAGAAGGGAGACCAATCACTGAGATTCAGCAACAGCGGAACAGATGGGCAGAGTACTTCGAGGAACTTCTGAATAGGCCGGCTCCAATGAATCCACCGGACATCGAAGCAGCACACACAGATCTCTTTATAGATGTCAATCCACCAACGACAGAAGAAATCAGAATGGCCATCAGACAAATCAAGAGCGGGAAAGCAACAGGACCCGACAATATACCAGCTGAAGCACTGAAGTCAGACATCGAAGTAACGACAAACATGCTTTATCTTCTATTCAAGAAGATTTGGGAGGAATCCAAGAAGCCACGATTTACCGTATTTAAGACTTGTTAGGTACATCTAGATGTGACAAGTAACAATTAGAAAGAAATACATATATTGTGTACTCCACTCTTAGTAACAATTTTATGTTACTAAACCAACTATTCACTTTGTGTTATTTACTTGTATCTTCTTATTGTTATTTAGGAATGCGATTGATCATTCTCTTGTTGGCATATGTGCATCCTGTGCGAACTGCCTTGATATAGCCTTAAGTCACAAGTATTATAAGCAAAGATGGATAGTGACTAGCAGTCGAATCCAGGACTCGTGTTTTGTCCTATTCAACTCCGAGATGCAAGTACATCCAACTGGCGAGTCCCAAATGGGACGAAACGCACGTCCTAGGTTCCACTGCTAACTACTATCTATCTTTGCTTATAAACTAACTATGTTTAGAATCTGCTTTTTCTATAACAACTTACCAGTTCACATTCAAGTTGAGATCGTATTCGGTTAATCAATCGATCAATCAATCAGTTTATTATCAACTCATTCATTCATAATCACACATAAAGTTGTAACAAGATTCCTAACTAATCAGTTTTCATCGTAAGGGTTTATCAGTCGAAAGAAGCAACATAAAATTATATCACTTACCTTCCTTGTTGTGGTATTCGACAAATTCTGTAGTCGTTGTGACATATTGTTTAAACTTTGTTCAAAAGCTGAGACAACATGAGCCTAGAATAGAATTGAAATAATCATTAAAATAAATGATTAAATAAATTGATGTTCTAATTGAATCACATTTAGGATGATAGTTGTCAACGGAGTTGAAGTGAAGATATACAAAGAGATGAAGAGCGGTGACAGAAACAAATATGATGTTATGGGTAATAAATTCAAAATGTATGGCTGAAGTTTATTGATTGGTACATATCAGTTTCGTGGCTGTCTATTGGTTTTTATGAGAAAAAGATGATCATTAATCGCATACACGTTTTTTCAGTCTTTACGATTGATAACATTGGCTACCCTATAGCTTTACTCATATACAAATTACATATTCAGCAATAACAGTCGTTAATAATTAAAACAAAAAGTATACTTCATATTCTCAAGTTCCAATATATTTGATGTGTAGCTAGCATTGAGTAGTGAAACCAAAGATATTGGTTTGGAGTGTCAGTGAGAACATCAACAATGAGATGTAGCATCAGGTACATCCAGTCGATAAGTCCCAAATAGGATTAGACAAGGATCCTGTAATACACTGCTAGACACTTACCAGCTACAAAATAAACTTGTAATGTAATCCGATATTGAGTCAGTCTCATCATCCCTAAACAGTAAATTACACACCTTTACTAATGTACTTTTTATTCTTAATTGAAAAATGAGTATAAAACAATACATGTTAAAGTATGATCGACTCAAAATGGAATGATAAAAGTTATCAGTTCAATTATTTGTATCTTCACATTGTTATTTAGAAATGCAATTGATCAATCTCTCTTATTGATATGTGTGCATCCTGTAGGGATTGCCTTGATATCGCCTTAAGGAACAAGCATTATAACCAAAGATGAATAGTGGCTAGCAGTGGAATCCAGGATACGCGTTTTGCTCTATTTCAGACTCGTCACTTGGATACACCTGCATCCCAAATTTGCACATTTACCAACAAAAGACTGATCAATTGCAGTCCTAAATAACAATGGGAAGATACAAGTAAAACAACACCAAGTGCATTTAAACTTCACCCCATGATACAAGCAAGTGGCTATTAGGATTCAGTAGCTAAGTGGATAACATGTAGGCGTTTGAAGCTAACGGTACTGGGCTCGAGACCTGTAGTGAACATCAACTCTAGGGTGCAGGTACGTCCAGCTGATAAGTCTCAAATAGGACGAAACGGGCGCCTTGAATTCCACTACTAACCACTATCCATCTTTGTTTAGAAACAGATTATGTTAATTCGATTGAAAAAATCAAGTATAATGTTGTTGTTTTTTTCTTTAAAAAAGGGCTATGGAGATTGTCGAGTTCCATTGAAATCATGAACCGATCAATGTTAGACCATTACTGAAAACCTGGAATCGCTAGACAGTCGTTTCATCCTAGCATACAATCTCCTCACTAAAGAGAATATAAAACTATGGTCTTTAAGTCTAGCTCGCGAAAGCTTAACTTTTAAACAACTCATCTAGCATCCATTAGTGTTTATGTCTAACTTCAATTAACGCATGATCTTGCTCAACCCTTCATCTATTGTTTGAGATGGATATCTGTTTTACATCCAACACAGGTTAGCTCTATTGATCATGGCTTCTCATTAGAACGCCAGAAGTTACATCTCAGAGCTATTAACTAATGAATACATGATAATTATCAGTATAGAGTTGAAAAGATAGTTGAGTTTCACTGAAATCATGAACCCATCACACACACACACTGTGTCTCTATGTATATATAATGTAGTCTTTTGTTCTGCTGTGCTTTCTATCTAATACACACTGAATACCTCTTTCTCTCTCTCTCTCTCTCTATCTATCTATCTATCTATCTCCTACACTTCTATACTTCTTTCGTGTATTATTTCATTTAGCTTATTTCAAATGTCTGTTCTTTACTTATGTTCTTGGAAAAATGTAAGAAAAAAACAAAAAAAAAAAAACAAAAGAACTTTTTCACGTCACTGTTATTCCTTTTTATAAAGGAAAAAAAGGAAAAAGAAAACTGTCATTGTATAGTTGAATGTATGTTTCCATAATTAAGTTGAATTAAATAACATTTGTTTAATACAATAAGATTAGTAGTATATTTTTAAAGGAGACAAATGTTCATCTTTAGCGTCTTTTTTTTTCTTCAGACACATGAAATTTTCAAGGTCAAAGGAGAAGAAGAAGAAGACCAAAGAACACATTACACCAAGAAATAAAGATAGATATGAGAAGAATGAATAAAAATTGAATAGAACTAGAGAAGAAGGTTCAGGACAGAGTAGGTTGAAGAATGCTGGTCGGTGGCCTATGCTCGATTGGGAGTAACAGACGTAAGTAAGTAAGTAAGTAAGTAAGTAAGTAAGTAAGTAACATTCATCTTGAATATATAAGTAAGCTATAGATTGTATTCGCCACTGATCGATCTTACTTACGGTATCATTTTGAATGTCAGTAAGAAATGGACAGATATTTCACCCTAGAATAAGGCCTTTCTCTATTGATTAGCTACCATCTAACCAGAGAAAAAGCACAAAACATTAAAGTCTTGTGGAGAGCGCTTCATCATTATAAACAATGTGTTAGTCTCTAATGGTATAATTCCAATGTCAGTCAGTTTATGATATAGTGTCATGACTATTCCATTCTAACGGTGACAACTATTTTACTCGCAATATATTTAAACTCCATCAGATAGGATTTCTTACTTTCACTTTAGGAACACATTGAAATATAGGTTACTAACCGCCTGACTGGTATAGTTGACTAGTATAGGATTTAAAGATCTAGAAATTAAGCATTTACACATGAAACCGAATGTCCTGAGTTTGATTTTTACGTATGGAATTATGAATGCACACTGCAGAGAAGTTCCGTGCTAGGACAAAGCGGTTCATTTGCAATATATTGATCTTTCTTTTTTTTTTTTTGAGATCTCGTCAATTATTCACTGACACATAACATTAAGGCATGATTATCAAACTTACTGATTGTCAGCTATATCAATCTTAACAACATCAAATTGACCTTAATCATTCACTTCTTAAAGCAATCTACAATAAATCTGTCATTTAAGGAAAAGTAGTTC
The DNA here is from genome assembly GCA_946903255.1 of Schistosoma spindalis. NCBI lineage: Eukaryota > Metazoa > Platyhelminthes > Trematoda > Strigeidida > Schistosomatidae > Schistosoma > Schistosoma spindalis. Next base: position 16,288,958 of record OX336419.1, on the reverse strand, counting down.
CGTAATTTTTTTTTTTTTATTACCCAGAGAACATCAAACATAAGGCGTAGCTCATTGTTATTAGATAATTCGATAATGGCTTAAGGACAATGAGCCTTTTGCCATTTTAACGACTGTACGTTGTTCAAAACAATATCAGACACATATTGAACAAATATGTCTGAGGAATATAAACTTGGCACCATATATATATCGCATTCCATGTTAAGATGACCAGTAAGGCAATGAATGGGAATAAAAGTAATGAGAAATGATGGTTGAACATTAAAAGTACCGTTTTTTCAAACTGATTACATGCTACATAATTGAAAGAAATAAAGTCAAGAGTGGTAAAAAGAAAAAGAATGTGTTTGACATACGATTTTGCCTTTATCCTGCTCCATTCATTTGAGCAAGTTTGAATGTCATTAAGTGAATTTATATGCATGTATAGTTTAATGATGTTAACATATTGGTTATTATTATTAGAATGAGGATTTATGGAGATTTCAACAGTTTTAGTAGTTAAATTCATGAGTCTATATAAGCTCGACAACGATTGAAAACCTGGATGGTTGTTTCATCCTAGTATGTTGAATTCCGGCCTTAATGGTCTACAAGTTGAGCGTTCACACGTGAGACTGAAGGTCTTCGGTTTGAGCCCCACATATAGGATCGCGAATGCTTATTGTTGAAGAGTCCCATACTGGGACGAAACGGACGTCCAGTGCTTCCAGGTTTTCAATGGTGATCTAGCTTAGATTGGCTCATGAATTCAACCATTAAAAATTGTTCATTCACGAAATCATGTTAAATCAAAGATCATTTACTTAATCTCAATATTTATTGTGCATTCAATGAATAATAAGCATAGGAAAAAGGCAGTTGATTAAAACGTTTTAGAGGAAGGTTTGGAAATTCGACTGCTAAATTTAAATTTTACCACTTTGACCTGGGGTGAACCTTTTTTTTCTCTTTAAAAAACAAAACAAATCTTTATTCTCAGAAGGGATTATGTTTTTCATGATGGTCTAGCTTCAATGGATTCATCATTTCAATCAGTGAAATCTTTATTCATCTAGGTGATTTCAGTAAAGGGAAAAAAAACTTGAGATTTCTTTAAGGATCAAATCAATGAATTAAAGAAATATTGATACATTGGTTATAAATTCACATAGTAACACATTCATTTTAAAATTTTGACTTCACTGTGTTAGTATTACAATCAATCATATTGTTAGATGATTGAAAACTATTGATCAGAAACCATCTCACCAAGGTTTGATACTAGTAAGCACTTGTTAACAAGATAAACCTGTAATCATAAGGGAATTGATATTTCCAAAAAGATTTAAAACTAAATCATTTAACTTCTTAGTTTAAAACATGACCAGTGTGTTATTTAAAACTTTTATTGACTTTCCTATACAATTCAAAGTGTTCACAATCGATTGATCATTGAATATTGATTAGATGATAATTGAACAACAGATACTTTTAAGAAATTGATCATGTAAATAATGAAATATATGGCTACTTTGTAGCAATCAATCAATAATATGTATCTATATCTAAAGGTTCTGAGGTGTACACAAAGTCTAGTGTTATGTCCTGGCAAAGATTACGATACGAGTAACTTCTGAAACTTATTAATGGACTAATATTATCTATATATTCTTATGGTATAATTATTCAGTAACTAGATTATATATGTATATATCTATATTCCCCTTATTATAAGCTTCATTTTTACCTATAGATTATTATTGTACGATTTACTGTTCCCATGTTATACTCAGTTTATTAATTACTGTCTTCCATGTTCACAGCCGCTTTTTGGCTTATTTGTGTACACATATTATTCTCTATTTTATGGTACGTTATGGTCTGTCTGGTTGACATATAAACCGAGTATGTCTGAAATAAATGATTCGATTCATATTACAGAAGCTGGTATTGTGTTCTGGACTCAAACGGACGGGTTAGAAGGACATAGGACCCAATAAAAACACTAGACTACTCAAACCGGTTGAACGTCATTGGTTTTGTCATAGTGTGAAGATTTGTATAGGTCGTATTCTGATTGGTGGATAAGTCAAGTAATCGAAAGCCGGACATCAAATCATACCATCTTTCTTCCTTCCTTCCTTCCTTCCTTCCTTACTTACTTACTTACTTACTTACTTACTTACTTACTTACTTACTTACTTACTTACGCCTGTTACTCCCAATGGAGCATAGGCCGCCGACCAGCATTCTCCAACCCACTCTGTCCTGGGCCTTCTTTTCTAGTCCCATCCATTTCTTGTTCATTTTTCTCATGTCTATCTCCATTTCCTGGCGTAATGTGTACTTTGGTCTTCCTCTTTTCTTTTGGCCTTGATTATTCCATGTGAGGGCTTGTCTCGTGACGCAGTTCGGTGTTTTCCTCAATGCGTGTCCTATCCATATCTTCCTGATTTTTTCCTCCGCTGGAATCTGGTTTGTTCTTTCTCACAGTAGATTGTTGCTAATAGTGTCCGACCAACGGATCTGAAGTATTTTGCGTAGACAACTGTTAATAAACACCTGTATCTTTTGGACGATGGTTTTCGTGGTTTTCCAGGTTTCCGCTCCATACAGTAGAACTGTCTTCACATTTGTATTGAAAATTCTGACTTTGGTGTTGGTTGCTAATTGTTTTGAGTTCCAGATATTCTTCAGTTGTAAATATGCTGCTCTTGCTTTGCCAATCCGTGCCTTCACATATGCATCAGATCCACCGTGTTCATCGATGATACTGCCCAAATATGTAAAGGGTTTTACATCTTCCAAAGCTTCTCCGTCAATTGTGATTGGATTGGTACATGCTGTGTTGTATCGAAGAATCTTGCATTTTCCCTTTGTGTATATTGAGACCTACTGCCACTGAGGCTATTGCTACACTGGTTGTCTTCTCCTGCATTTGTTGTCGCATTTGCGATAGAAGAGCCAGATCATCTGCGAAGTCTAGATCATCCAATTGCATCCTAGCTATCCACTGTATCCCGTGCTTCCCTTCAGATGTTGATGTCTTCATGATCCAGTCGATCACCAGGAGAAAGAGAAAGGGTGAGAGTAAGCAACCTTGCTTGACACCGGTCTTTACCTCGAAGGAGTTTGTCAACTGTCCTCCATGCACGATTTTGCAGTTTAATCCATCATAGGAATTCCGTATGATATTGACTAACTTCTGAGGCACGCCGTAGTGTCGAAGAAGCTTCCATAGGGTTGTTCTGTCCACGCTGTCAAATGCTTTTTCGTGGTCAATGGAGTTGATATAGAGTGGTGAATTCCATTCAATTGATTGTTCTACAATTATCCGTAGAGTTGCGATTTGGTCTGTGCACGATCTATCCTTACGAAATCCCGCCTGTTGGTCTCGAAGTTCGACGTCTACAGAGTCTTTCATCCTGTTTAACAATACCCTGTTGAAGACTTTTCCTGGTATTGAGAGAAGGGTGATTCCCCTGTAGTTGTCACAGTTGCTGAGATCTCCTTTCTTCGGTATTTTGACTAGAAGTCCTTCTTTCCAGTCTTTTGGTACCTGTTCCTCATCCCAGATCTTTCTGAAGAGAGTTTGTAGTATCCTTGCAGTTGCCGTTACGTCTGCTTTCAGTGCCTCTGCTGGAATGCTGTCTAGTCCTGCTGCTTTGCCACTCTTGATTTGTTTGATAGCCATGCTGATTTCTTCAATTGTTGGTGCGCCAACATCAATTGGGAGGTCCGTGAGTGCTGCTTCGATGTTGGGTGGGTTCAGTGGTCTATGAGCCATAGTTAATCATAATTAGGATCCATCCGATTATTGTATAAAAAATATAGGTCCTGGGTTCGAATCTCGCGAGGCGACATCGTGGATGTGCACTACTGAGAAGTCCCACAATAGGTTTTAAATGGTGATTTAGTTTAAATTGATTTAACTATTAAAAATTAATTATTTGTTATATATTGGGGAATAGTCATGATCAACATAGAATCTGGTACATATACACGTTCACCCAAAATTCCCATACTCCATTAAATTAATACAATGAAATTAACAGGATAAATGATGAAAGAGTAAAAGTAATCATAGTGGGAATAAATGAACATTGAGAATATAGTTCGGAAGAAATCAATAGAAAGGTATACATGAACGAATACTAAAATTCAAGATGTAAACGACGATAAAAATAATCAATAGATTTGTTCCATTTTAATTAATTCCAACTTATGGCACTCAACATCTTTAACCGCTAATCGAGATCCGTTTGATGACTTTAACTAGCTAGTTTAGGCATATCAATATGGTTTAGATCAAGTGTCAATGACTTTATGTACTAATATCACATATTAATTTGACTGTTCTCTATGTCTATTATTTAAATGAAAAAACCGCTTATTATTCTGAACAGAAGTTGAATGATTAGGACAATATTTGTGGGATAACTTGTTCCTTGTGTCCTTTTAATGTATAATGTAGTGATATCGCGAATTAGAGAACAGTGAATTATCGACTGAATCAATGACGAATAAAACCTGTACGAGTAGTCTACAGTCTTTATCGGTCCTTCTTCCTGCCTAATCCTGCCTGTTGAGTCTAGAAAATCAATCTTAGCCTCTGTAATATGAATCATATATTTCAAACATACTGGGTTTATATACAAACCAAACAGATCATATTGTATCATAAAATGGAATATAGGATTTGTACAAGATTTAGCCAAAAACGGCTGTAAATATGGGAGATAGTAATTGATAGACTGGGCAATCCAACTTTTAGCTAACTTAGCTGAGGTGAAAAAACAACAACCAATTTTTTGGTTTTCCGAAGAAGCAATAAAAAAGATTGGGGTGTTATACAACAACTTGGCTAATAAGTAACACAATATCATGAATTGTAATTGTAGAGATTTATTCTAAATTATTTATGACAGTCAGTCATATGACTTGCTCTTTAAATTGTTAGGTGTACTAAATAATTAAACGAGGTGAAATGTTAAAGAATTCACGATATTATGCGACAATCTTCCATTGCCTGTGATGGCTCATTGTCTTACATACCAGACATGGTTAAACTCCTAAATGCTCTGGTACGGCCGAGGGTGGGGAGAGTCAGCTCTCCCTTTCTAAATGCTCTCACTTGGCCACGTGTATACAACCACTGCCAAGAAAGTTCTACTCACTGCTTTCTCATGGCAGGGGTGTTATTTACAAAATTGAGAGGACAAAAAGCGAATGTTCAGCGCTTTAACCAGTTTGGTGAACACGGAGAGTCGATCTAGGGGAGTTGGGAATCCCTGATTCCAAACGAATGGTGTACATGGGCTCCAGCACCCTGAGGGAAAAAATGGAATTTGGACCAATTATCGGTCACTATCTATCATAGGACTGCATCTCCTGATGTTACTTCATTGCCATGTGGGTCACACCTTTGAGTTGAAAGCTCTGAATGTGCCCCCCCCCTGCTTCGGTCTGGGCACCTGGGCAGTATCACAACTCACACATAGATCAAGTAGAATTGTGTGTCGCATATGTATTCGGAGTTCCTCTGTACCAGTATTTATTTGTTCAAATAAAAATAAATAAATAAACTCCACTGGTCACAACTTCTCACTAGAACTCCAGGAATTACATTTAGAAGTCAATCACAAATGAGTATACTTAGTGTATCTATTTCACGTCAAAACTATCAGCAATCAAAATGTTTTATTACTGTATCCAGTTAAACAGGAAAGTAATTATCCAGGGAACTTAAATGGACTACATATTTCTCTCTTTATGATATGTAACCATGTTATGGATATTAATTTAACTAATGAGATTATTCTTTAATCCATCTTTTAGTAACGTTAAGATTTACATTTTTATTCAGTTATATTATGGTATATTAATTTTGATCACTGATTCACATTAACTAGGAAAGACGAAACCCAGAGAATAGTAAGTCACTGTTTCATACTCATTTCAAATTTTTTGCAACATTGTACACTACTAATAATCCTTTATAATTGATTTCAGTAATCTAATACAAACTTTCTATTTTGATAATGATATGATTTAATCTACATTCATTAGTGATATTGAAATTGGATAGAACATACATTGAGGAAATCACTAAACTGCATTATGAGCCTAACCTTAACTTGGAATCCTGAAAGAAAGCGCAAAAGAAGAACTCCAAAGAATACATTATGTCGGGAAAGGGAAGTAGATATGAAAAGGATGAATAACAAGTGGAAAGAGCTGGAATGGATTGTCTAGGACAGAGTTGAATGACGTTTTGCTGGTGGGCAACCTATGCCCTTTCACGAGAGGTTAATTTTTAGTGCTTCTATTTAAATTCCATTGATTTGCCCTAGTCAAATATCTCAAACTGTCAAACATCAAACCACTAGGTGTAATCTAGTGTTGAATCACTTAAACTAATAGCTACATTGTAGATGAATAATAGATTATCATATTTTATCGAACAGTAAGAGTAGTACGAAGGATACATAGTATAGTATAGTATTTTATAGATCATAAACAAACCCTTCGACTATTGACTGGTTTTTGACGCCTTATATTTGATACTATCGATAAATCCCTATTATTATCCATATGTAGATCAGTAATTATTGATTGATATGTTGAACAAATACCATTTTGTTCATGTACATCTGAATTGGTTCTAGACAATTTAGAAGATCTTGTCAACATTTGTGGAATTGTAGTGTATTGTTGTTGTTGTTGTTGTTTTTGTTTTAATCTGATCATTTCATTTTCCAATTCATTATTACTATTATTATTATTATTATGATAAGTAATTCCATATTGAGTATAACGTCTTCTTTCCATTGGTCGAATTCTACTTTTATGTAGTGAATTCGATTGAATTGGGGAAGTTATACTATTGAATGAATCATTTCCTATAACTAAGGAATTGTTTTTACTAATAGGTAATCCAGTTGTTGTTGTTGTTGATGATGATAATGATGATGTCTTTGTAAAAGAATCGGATCGTTGAAAAGGTGATGAATATTGATGTTGACGTTCATTTAAAGGTACTTGATAATAACCATATTGTAATGAATGATTATTAATTGTCTCTGTGAATGAACGTTCACCACCACCACTACTACTATTACTACTACTACTAGTAGTAGTAGTAGCAGTAGTAGTAGTAATGGGAACCAGATTATTCCCATTTGAATAGTTTCGATTCGGTAAATTCATTGATTTCAATTGATCTAATGATTGTAAACTTATAGCAGATTGTATACTTAAATTACTATTTATAGAATATACAGGAGATGAATAAGTATTTCGATGATTATTGATTAATTGATTATTCAATAACCGGTCATTCTCGATTTGTTTGAAATGTTCACAAGATTGTTTATATTGTTGATTCACAGAATAACCTTCATCTTTAATAATATATGATCTTTCTTGAATTATTTGATCATGATTAGAAGGATATAGATTTTTATTGATTATCGATGAAGTTATTGGATGATGATTGAATTTCTCATCTATTATTGATTGTATAGGATTATGAATTATTCTCCGACCTCTTGATGATGATGATGATGGTGATGATGATGATGGTGGTGGTGGTGGTGATAATGTATTATTACCGGTTATAGTTGATATCTTGGATACATCTCTTATTTGATATTTTAATGAATGGTTAGATGAATAAGGATTATTCAATGAAACTGTTGATAATTCAGATAATGTTGTTTGTGGTAATGTTGTTAATGTAGAATTTCTGATTGATAATTGGTTATCAGTAAATAATAATGGTGGAGATGGTGGTGTTAAATTTTCTGATTGATTATTGATATTATTTCTATCAGTTAATTGATTATTATTAGTATTACATAATAATAATAGTGAATTACGATTTAATGGATTAGAACTTACACTACGTCGACGATTCATTAATCCTGTATCCTTTTTTGATTGATTTTTTTGTGAACAATCATAATTGGGGATATTTGTTGTTTTAGGGAATATAACATGACTACTTATATTACTATTATTATTATTATTATTAATACTAGAAGTAATAATAGTAGTATCGTTATTAGTAGTATCTATAGTGTTGATAGGAGTAGTAATCATTATTGTTGTTGTTGTTGTTATTGTTGTATTATTAATACCCCATATTAGTGAACGACGACGTACACGTGGATCTAATGGTTCTGAAGTAACCGATGTTAGTGAATAAAAATTCGGATATAAAGCATCCATTATTCCCTTATTTATTTATTTATTTATTGAATTTTAGATGAGAATGGTGTAATATAATCCAAATAGAAAAAGAAGCTAATAATTTAGGTAACATTCTTGATACCATCTAATCATTGTAAAGTAATAATATCAGTAGTATTATTCCATAAAGTAAAATAAACATTCAACAATGTATTCTATCCATTGAAGATCATTTGGATGTTTTAAAGAAGAATTTACTGTAGAATAGTCTACAAGTATATGTACATATGTACATTAATTCATTAATATACAATTATAAATATACACTATTCGATACTGAAGAATATCAGAGTGTGTGTATGTGTGTGTGTGTCTATGTACACGTAGCTATTCAGTCATCATCATCATCATCATCATCATTATGATGATGATGATGATGATCAGAAATACAATCCTAGTCGCTGACTATGGAACTTCATAGAATATATAGATACATATATAATGCACATATGTAGCATATATAGACACATATATGCACATTTGAATGATTCAATTGGAAATTTTCAATGTTATTCTAGTAATTTAAACTATCCCTTGGATATGTACATGTCTATGGTGTTCATTTTTACAATGATAGACATAATTATAGATATATATATATATAGACAATACTAACAACATATAGCCATATGAACAAGGGAATCTTTACTATGGTTTTTAAGAAACAATTTTTAGAAAACTGGGATCATGCACGATTGCATTACATTTTATAAACGTGCACACGTACGCACACACACACACACACACCCATACACCCCATTCTTCTTATTGATCGGTTCTTGAGGAATGTGAAGTACATTTATAGTTTGAAAATTAAAACGGATTGGAAGTATATTCAACATTTTAATTTTCAAACAAACATACAAACAAACAAATGTCTATAAAGAAATGTGTATGTACGTGTGTGTGTGTGTGTGTGCGAATGAGTTTTGTGTGTATATGCGGAAGCATTCACTATAGTTACTACAATTTACCGGTAGTGAATCGGTTTTATTTTTCTATACACACACATACTTATGTAATACTGTATCGATCGAATTGATAGGCTATTTTAATTTTTCGTTGCTATCGAAGTATTACACACTTAGGAAACATATTCTCATGACTGTTCATTATGATGAATATAAAAAAAGATGTATATATTCAATGCGTATGTAATTACGTATTTGCGTACTATCGTTTGCTTCAAGAAAAAGGTTTCATTTACTTGTAATACTCCAGTAATCACATACTATTAAATCTAACATACATATTATGTTTATGATCAGAGAGGTGTTTTGTAGATATTATAGTAATTTAATAGTTGAATTCATGAGACAATTGAAGCTAGACCACCATGGAAAAACTGAAAGCACTGGACGGATGATTCGTCCTAGTGTGGGATACCTCAGCAATGCCAACCCATCCTCCCAGCGAGATTCGAACACGGGACCTATCAGTCACGCGCGTGAGTGCTTAACCCCTAGACCGCTGAGGCGGGATCGTGGACATGCACTACTGAGGATTCTCATACTAGGATGAAACGGACATCCAGTGCTTCTAGGTTCTCCATGGTGATCTAGCTTTAATTGACTCGTGATCTCAATTATTAAAATTATTGCAATCTCCACAAAACCCCTTCTGATAATAATCAACATATGCTCACTAGTGACTGGCTTGAAGATGTATTTCCTGGAGTTCTAGTGAGAAGCAGTGATCAGCTGGGTTCAATCGGGTCTGTTGTGAGATAGTAACTTAGTGAAGACAATGGTGGATGTGTCGCTCAATTTTGTGGACTAGTTGAATTTAGACATTAAAACCGTTGGACGCCAGCCGGCTGAGTGGTCTAGTGGTTAGGCGCTCGCGCGTGAGACCAGTGGGTCCTGGATTCGAATTCCACCGGGCAGGGTCGTGTATGCGCACTGCTTAGGATTCCCGGTGGATGTACATGTATTCACTGTCATAAAGAAAACTAATGAATACAATTATTGAAAACTGTTTCCCCCCTCTTTCTTTCATTGATCAAAGGTGTATATGGATGCGAAGGGAACACTCAAGCAGTGTATGTAAATGCTTGTATATGTTTGTTGGGGGGGGGGGAGTTCTAAATGGTAAATAATCAAATATTCATTCTTTCCATGTAAGATATGTACGCTTATTATTATTATCAATGTTGATGAAGAGATTAAGGTTATGTAGAGATGCCTTGAAAACCTCTCGAAGGTATTTCTTATTTTCTGCACTACTATCTATTTACTCTTTGTATAGATATGCCAAAAATATAATGCAAATGTCAATATATGTAATATAATGAAATATAAATGTGAACAAAATCATTAAAAGGAATAAACCCTTTTTTAAAGTTTATTTATTTATTCATGTATGTTACTAACAGGTTAGTTGCTGTGTATAACATTCAGAACAATTGATTGATCAGTGGGTTGGTACAAATTGAATCCTATTGACCAAGTTGCAATGTGGTCACCAGTGTAAGTGACTCAACAATGTGTGCATTATGTTATGATAAGATGGTGCTTAGAGGTACACCTTGCTGATGTGTGCCATGTAGCACAAAATCTACGTCCATGGTTTCATGTTGACTATCTCCAACCACCATCTTATCACATTTATAAACGTAAATTATTATTATTGATGAAGTTTGATGATTGATGATATATATGTCAGAAGGCCGCATTAAAACCTACATTTCATCCAGCTTGATATTTAATACTAATAAAGCCTACACTTACATTCGTGAAAGAACTGATACGAACCACCCTGTGAAATTTGAACTAACCATATTTATCAATGTTAATAGTCAGTTATTCATATTATAATTGACTTCTAATTTAGGGATGAGATTTAAATATATTGGGTAGTACCAATTGGATTTTTACTTAATGATTGATTAACTAATACTAATCTATTCAACGGTCTCTTATTAGTTGCCTTCAACTATCTAACACTGTACATTTGATCACATAGTCATATATTACCATCTAATTGATAAAATTTATAAGTTACACTATTAGAGATAAGATGGTGGAGATTTGTAGCTGAGGTCAGTTAATCAGCTACAATGTAAGACAAGGCACATATATGCATCCATTCAAGTTGCCATACCTCATTAGCACAACAAGATGAACACCAAATTCATAGAAGTAGTTAATTCAATAGTGATAATATATAAAAGAAAAATTTCATATAAGGATATAGTACAGGAAGATAGAAGTGATTTGTAGAAAGAAAGATATGAAATGATTTTAGTTTCATAGTTTAAGGGAAGAGATTATTTTGATAAAGTTTTGTTTTCTGATTTGGATAGTTTGATCGTGGACGTCATCAGCACAAACATCAGGTAGGAGTTTGTGCTGATGACGTCCACGATCAAACTATCCATATCAGAAAACAAAACTTTATCAAAATACTTCAAATATTAATCATTATTACTGTTATTATTAGTACTAATTAACTTCAAGCCTATGAAACTATTAGTAAAACTAAGGTATTTTCATTTATTTCACATGGAATTGAACACAATAATATTAGAGAAACTTTAAAACTATTAAAATGATTTATGATAACTTTATCAATGTTGTTATGAAATGTTTAAAAACACCTTGGATACATTCTATCAAATTATAAATATCAATTATATTTACATTATAATTAGTTCAACTCATAAATCTATATGAAATAACGATGGAATTATAATTTATGAACGACTATCAAGTGACATCAGACTGATCTTGAATGTGTCCATCTAATAATCAGGATTCAATGAGGGTTATAAACCTGTGTGAAGAATTAGAATTATGATTTACAGTTTATGGTATATGTGCATACTGTGCGTATTGCCTCGATATTGCCTTAATTTACAAGCATTATAAGCAAAGATAGATAGTGGCTAACAGTGGAATCCAGTTTCACGCGCGTTTCGTCCTATTTGGGACTTGTCAGTTGGATGTACCTGCATCTCCGAGTTGATGTTCACTGTGGGACTCGAACCCAGTACCGTTCGCTTCAAACGCCATCGCGTTAAAAATCTAGCTAGTGAGGCGTGTTAGTCACTTGCTTGTGAAATGTGGTGAAGTTTAATTCACTTGATATTGTTTTACTTAAATCTTCTCATTGATGTTTAGCATTGCACTTGATCAGTCTCTTATTGGCATATGTGCATACTGTGCGTATTGCCTCGATATTGCCTTAATTTACAAGCATTATAAGCAAAGATGGATAGTGGCTAGCAGTGGAATGCAGTTTGACGCGCGTTTCGTTCTATTTGGGACTGGTCAGCTGGATGTACCTGCATCTCAGAGTTGATGTTCACTGTGGGACTCGAACCCAGTACCGTCCGCTTCAAACGCCATCGCGTTATCCACTTAGCTACTTAGTCCTGTTAGTTACTTGGTTGTGCAATGGGGTGAAGTTTAATTCACTTGACATTGTTTTACTTGAATCTTCCCATTGATGTTTAGCACTGCACTTGATCAGTCTCTTATTGGCATATGTGCATACTGTGTGTATTACCTCGATATTGCCTTAATTTACAAGCTTTTATAAGCAAAGATGAATAGTGACTAGTAATGGAATCTAGGATGCAAGTTTCATCTTGTTTGGGACTCATCAGTTGAATATACCTGCATCAGAGTTGACGTTCACTCCAGGACTCTAACCTAGTCCTAAAAATCAATAGGTTGATTTAAGTAAACAACACAAAATGAATTTAAACTTCACCCCATTGCACAAGTAAGTAGCTATTAGAACTAAGTAAGTAAGAGGAAAACGTGATATCGTTTAAAGAGAACGGTACTGGGTTCGATTTTTACAGAGTGAATATTAATTCTGAGATGCAGGTACCTCGAACTGATGAGTTGCAAATAAGACAAAACGCATGTTGTGGATTTCACTGTTAACCATTATCCATCTGTGCTTACTGTTCAAAATGTTTATCATGATTACAAAAAGTTATTTTTTTTGTTTAGATCATCAAGTAAAAATGATCGTGTTAAACGTATAAAACTGTTATATCTAGAAATGGTTGATTTACTTGAGATAACGCGTACAACTGAACACACGAACGCCCAAACCCTTCCAAGTCGCAAAGAGAAGACAGAAGACTAGTGAAAGGAATGTTAGTCCAAACAGTGTCAATTATGGGTACAAATTGTCAGGTATTTATAGTTTTAGTAAGAACAAAAATCATCATTATAGTCCTCCAATCCGCATACAGGGGATTATTAGCCTTGTCCAATCGGGAAGCTACACGTAAGGATTCTAGAATATCCTTCCTAACGGTGATTGGATGGAATATCTTCGACTCCTTCTGAGCCTCTTATAGCTTCCTCGAATTCACCCGTGGTCCGTCGTCACAAAAACGCTTAATTTAATCTTGTTTTTACATTGTGTATAACTTGCTTATCAGTAGTATATGTAAATTTCAATCTTAATCATTTAAACCTAAAGTAAACCTTAACCTAATGTCATTGAATTTTATGAATAAAAAAAAAATTAGATATTACCTTTTATATTCTTTTATCCATTTGAATATAGAGAACTATTCTCATTTACAGATGATATAATTTCATGATAAGCAACTGATGCTTAACTCCTTAATCTTTAACTCTACCTAAACTTAACTAGGAACAATAAAGGAACTCTTAAATATATATATTTGAGTTCTTTTAAAGATTTCATGATATAGACAAGTTTATATGTCGTTGTTCTTTGAAATTTGTAGTTCAAATGGATAATTTTCGTTTAGTTTCATTCTTTGAGCTGAATGGTGGTTTAGTTATGAAACTTTCATTGTTCCTAGGGACAATATCATCAGTTTCACAACTGTACCATACAGTTCAAACAAATCAAACTTCGTTAAATTCATTGTTATTTCATTTAAAAGACAGAATAATCTGTAGTTACTTACTTACTTACTTACTTATTTACTTACTTACGCCTGTTACTCCCAAATGGAGCATAGACTGCCGACCAACAGAATAATTTGTAGTAGACCCTCATAAATCAATAAATCGATTCAAGTTTCATAATATTATTACTTCCTTTTCTATAAACTACCTATTTCTAAAACCTATTTCGTAATTGGTCAAGAACTACCTAGAAGATTATCTCTATTGTTCTATGCTCATCCCTAATGTACACTTTTACACTTGATAGACTAAGAAAAAGTTGTCAATGTTAAATAGGTTCAGTATTTTCGAGGTCAATCATGGTTAACTTATAACAATAAATGATATATTGTGTTCAATTGTATAACGAGACAAACATTTCATTTCATCAGTTATTGATGGAATTCAAGGAGGTCATCAAATAGTCTAGATTTTTAGTTAAGGAATGATAGTTTTGATGAACATGAATGATCATGATAACATTAATCCAATTCATATTTCTTCATTGATCTTTACTGTTATAGATAGATAGATAGTATTATGGTGTGTTCTACTTATATCAATATAAGTAGTATATAATGCTAGTCAGGAATATAATGTTTGGAGATAAAAGGTCGAAAAGATCGAGAAGGAAAGAACGCTAACAAAAAGCAATTGGTATGGTAATGCAAGAACAATAAACTCTGAGACGATTGATAGACATTTTGCAAATGAAGTTGTTACTGTATGGTTCTCAGATTTTACTAAGAGATTTTGTAATTTTGTGTCCACATACTTAAAAGAACTGGATGGAATCTCTTAGTAAAATCTGAGAACCGTACAGTAAAGACTTCATTTGCAAAATGTCTATCAATCGTCTCAGATTTTATTGTTCTTGCATTACAATACCAAGTGCTTTTTGTTCACGTTCTTTTCTCCTCGATCTTCTCGACCTTCTGCTGCCAGACATTCTATTCCTGACTAGCATTATATACTACTTATGTCGATATAAGTAGTACACACTACAATTGTATTAGTTGTCAGGTTTGTCTAGTTTACGTAAATCTTGTCTCATATTCGTAAAGAAAACAAAATCTCTTAATCATTCATAATTTAGAATAATCTCAAATTAGGACATTAGATTAATGTTGAAATGGTGATTGTTTCATCTGTCAATAGTCATACTGAAATTGTTAGTTGCATTTATTAGAAAGCAAGAAGGAAAGAAAGGAGGGAAGGAAGGTAGAAGGGAAGAAAGCAAGAAAGAAAGAAGGATGGAAAGAATGAAGGAAAGCAGGGAAGAAAGAAAGAAAGGAAGGAAGGAAAGCAGGAGAGAAAGAAAGAAGGGAGGGAAGAAAGAAAAGAAAGAACGAAGTAGAGAAGAAATTTGACAGATTAATAGAAAGAAAGAAAAAAAGAAAATTTACCATGAACTTACATTCGTTGTTAATTGTGTTGTTAATTCACTAACTTTTTTCTCAGCTTGTTCAAGTTTACGTTTAAGTTTTTGTATCTATAACAAACAAACAAACAAACGAAATTATTGACAAGGATCCCTTGGAAAATGTTATAGTGAAAGAAAAAGAAGAAGAAAGGTGACTTGAATTAGTAACGAAGGGCTAAGTGATATGTCTTACTACAGATAAACTTAAAATCTAAGTGAAATCCAAACAGAATAAACTTTAAAATGTGTGATCTCTTAAATTCAATCTAATCACTGACTAATCATGGCTTACTTCCATCTGATACATTAATTCTCTATTCAACTTTGATGTAAGAAAACCGTTGGATGCGGAGTCAATGGTTTAGAGATTAAGTGTTCGAGCTCCAAACTAAAACTACTTGGTTTCAATTCCATTTGATGAGGGGGTCCGTGAATGTGCACTGCTGAGGAGTCCAACACCAAGACGAAACGGAAATCCACTGACCTAGCTTAGATCAGGTCGTAATTTTAATGAAATTTAACAATCTCCACAACCTAATACTGATAATGAGCAAATCAAAGCAACAAATATATAAGTATATTAATCAAGAAACATAACATAAAACTGAACTCACCTCTTCAGCTTGTTTTTCCTCTACCTAGAATAGATATTTGAAAAAGGAATACAATCAGGTTAATATATACATATAAAAAAGTGCCCTATGACAGTGAATTGAAATCCACTTCAAAACAACTTACAAATTTATATATAAAACACTGTTATGATATAAGATCTTCAAAATGAACTGAATTCTATGGATCCAATTGTTAAGGTAGAGGATCTGATCAAACTCACTCGATTTGAAGTTCATCTTTGTTAAGAACTCATCATTCTGTAGACATACACAAAGATATACCACTCTAGATGATACTGTACTTATAACATTCAAGTGTTTCAGAGAAAGTGTAATACTGTAGTGAACGAGAACACAAGCGGGGAATATAGATTTACAGAGCATTTTAGTCAAATCTGATAATCATACATTAAATACTTCATCTCAAACTTGACTTTTACTTCTGCAAACGTCAATCAATCGTCTCAGACTTCATGGTTATTTCGATTCCACACCAATTATTCTTTCTTCTTGTTCTCTTTTCTCTGATCTTCTTAACCTTCTACCTTAAAGCATTTCACTTTAGATTGATGTTACATACTACTTATATCTGTCGAGATCAGTAACACACATCACAATACCATAGTTCAACTTTTCAGTTCCATTGATTCCAATAGTACACATTTATATCTTTAATCAATTCATAGTTATTTGACAAATTAATCGTATTTGAGTTAAGTTGAACTATATCACATATCAGAACCTTTTAATAGAATTTCGGAAGATTCTTTCTGAAACCTGATCAACCTAGAAGTGACTTTACTAGTGGATGAAGCAGCTAACTAGCTGACTTAAAAGCTGAAGAGTTAGATAAAGTCTATAAAAAATCTAAATCTTGTCAATCATAATGAACTAGTTTTGATAGTAGTCTGTTGATTTTAATCTATCATTGAAAATCAGTCTCAAATGAATCATTTCTTTAATACGATATCAGTAGTCAAGTAATACTGAATAGTTATTCAGTAGTTTAATCCATTTCTGGCAATTCATGAAATTGTTTAGAAACATCATGTAATCGTGGATTCCGGCTCAGTGATCTAACGGTTAAGCGCTCTCACTCGAGACTGATAGCTCCCGGGTTCGAATCCACCGGGGGGTGC
This sequence comes from Schistosoma spindalis, assembly GCA_946903255.1. NCBI lineage: Eukaryota > Metazoa > Platyhelminthes > Trematoda > Strigeidida > Schistosomatidae > Schistosoma > Schistosoma spindalis. The sequence goes on along the minus strand of OX336419.1, from coordinate 16,271,659 downwards.
GCTTCTGAGGAGTCCCGTGCTAGGACGAAACGGCCGTCTAGTGCTCCCAGGTCTAACTTCAATTGACTCATGACTTCAACTAGCGAAATCACGCAATCGCCTTAGTGAGTTGTGTTTTTTTTCAAAAAGCGTCAAACTACTGAAATATACACAAGTAGTAGAGTAAAATTTGAAAATACCAAAATCACTTGGTACTGTTTGCTTGAATCTTCTCATTGTGGTTTAAGACTGTAATTGATCAGTCTGTTATTGGCATATGTGAATACTATGCATATCGCCTCGATGGTGCCCTGATTCACAAGCTTTATAATCAAAGGCGAACGAGTCGCAAATAAGACGAAACGCTCGTCCTGGATTCCACTGCTAGCCACTATCCACTTTTGCTTACTAAGATAAAGATTTTTTTATTTTTATGAAAATTTGTAAAGTTTGAGTCTATCTGGTTTCCAAGGATAATGAGTTATTTTGTGAAGATAAAGATACTGGGTTCATGTCTCACTGTAAATATGAAGTTTTGAACAGTTCATCAATCCAAAAGAGAACAAAATATACATCCTAAACTCCATTGCTGATCATGATTCATTATCTGTATATAGATAGTGACAGATTATTTATATCAAAGTGCTTCTTTCAGAATGCACGTAATTCAACTAAAGTTGACCCAAATTTAACCCTGTATATCAGCTGATCAGTATTGTAGGTCGAGGTGTGATTTAGAATGTCAACTGAACGGTTTAACAGTGAGTTACAGTTTTTTCAACTGAGTTTAATTTCAGTTCTTTAGTTATTATGATTTTTTCTGTAACCTATCAATTTAAGGAACTTATGGTACAGATGATTGTAGAGATCATTGAGTTTCATGATTTTGCACCATTTAATAACTTAAATCAGACAGTTAATGAAAGTTATAAGATATTAGACAACTTTTTGATTATATAGAAAGCTGTTTTTCAGCAGTGAATACCGACGACCGTACTACGGGTCGAACCTAGAACTTCCAGGTCTCTAAGGTGAATGCTTGGTAATCCATAGAAAAGAACGGAGTATTGAATAATTGTTTCTTTAGGGATGAGATTCATTAGCAGTGTGTATGAACTTGTCAGGAATGTAAAAATAAGACACTCACCCTGTGAAACCTGAAAATTTAAAGTTTATTCTTCAATCTTAGTCATGAGTGTACACTTATGAGTAGTATTATACTAGCACTGAACAAATATCTAAATATCCCTTGACTCTTAACAGTTCATCATCGAGATTTTCCGTAATTTTATTAAACTCCACAACCAGTTATTCAGTTATCTTTTAAGTTCTATACAAAAGAGAAGCATAAAGGAAAGAAATAACCTTCTTACCGTAGATACACAGGATCCATTTGAAGTAAGTGATAGTCTTGAACCATTCACTAATAAAAATCAAACAGTAATGTAATACTGAATAAAGTTTATAGATGAGAAGTTAGTTTACAAAATAAAAATTCAAAAAAATACTGACAATGGCAAGTGTGTGTTACCGAATGCCCCGGTACAGTCGAGGGTGTGGGGAGTTAGCTCTCTCTCTCCAAATGCTCTCACATATACACAACCACTGCCAGGGAAGTCCTACTCATTGCCTTCTTGTGACGGGGGTGTTATTTACGAAATTAAGAGGACAAAAAGAGAATGTCTAGCACTTTGAGCGGGTTGGTGGATATGGAGGATCCATCTACAGGGTTTAGAAACCTGATTCCAACCCAGTGGTCCATATGGACTCCAGGATCCTGAAGGAACAAATGGAGTATGAACCTATTATTGGTCACCGGCTACAATGGAACTGCATCTCCTGACGTTCCTCCACTGTCTTGTGGATGAGACCTTGAGGTTGAAGTCTCAGGGTGTGCCCCCCCCCCCCAAGAAAACCACCTGCTTCAGTCTGGACACCCAGGCAATATCACAGTATACACACAAATCAAGTGACATATGTATTCGGGGCCCTTTGTACCAATATTTATTTCTGTTTATCAGGAAGAGAGGAACATTTTGGTGGGTTGACCACACACACACACACAAACACCTCACTTGATGGTTATTTATCTCAATAGAAGATTACATCATTTAATTTCTGCTACACAAATTTTACCTGAGATAAACAAACCTATTAGATGAATATGACTTTTGCAGTTTAATCACTCGTTAATAATATTTAAATCTAGATATCAGACATAATTATTGTTTGATATTTCAATACTACTAATATACATCATCGACAGTTTGTACATGTCATATATCGACTTCAGTGAAGGTATTATTAGAAACCAGGGAACACTGGAAAGTTGTTACGTCCTAGTGTGAGACTTGTTGAGAATCCTCACCGAAGGCCCTGACAGAAATAGAACTTGACATCTTCATATCTTACAATGAACGGTGAATTATCAAAAACACTGTGTTGATTGATAATAACTACAATATCACATATTTGGTGATGTACCGCTACAAATACTTAGAGACTATTATTGTCATTGCGTTATGAGGAACTTTGATGTGTGGGCGAGAATGATAATGATTGGTTGTCTGCTTGGTTAGACATGTAGGTAGTCTGACAGGTGTCAAATGAGTTATATATTCCCTTTATCCTTATTATTATTACGTCTCACTTATTATTGATTGTTCATTATTGTTAGACTGTGCCGGGTTTTTGGTGTGGAAATATATTTACGTTGTGGTCAGGCTAATCACGTGTTCTTGATCTGAATTGTGTCGAAGTCGTGTAGAATAGACATTGGGAGGGAATTTAGTGAAGATATTTGTTTAAGGTAAATTAACATCCCATAAGTGTAAAAGTGGAAACTCAACCGTTATACATTAGACGAAGTAAAACGGAGAATCATAACAAACTTGTCATGATCTGTATTTGTATCTAGGTGAAACTTTGTCAACACTGCTTATCTGTGAACTCATACACGACTGAAACAAGACCTTTGATAGGCTGAATAGGTTCAAACATGTCAAATTCTAATGAGAAATTGAAAAGATTTCATACTATCTCAAGACTACCTAAAGGCAAGCAAGAAATGTAAATGTAGACAATCTAATATGATTTAGGAAGTTATTTATTTGCTCAATATCATAACTTTCGTTTCTCCGACTGGTTCAGTCATGATACACATTTATAAACTCAAAGGATTTGTACACTGAACTTTTGATAAGTCAGAATGAAAATCAAAGTCATAGTAACTTCCAAGTCTTATTTATGGATTATTATCATATACATTCTTATTGTATAATTTCTGACTAACTATGTATATATTTACCAAACAGCATCACGAGACAAGCCCTAACTTGGAATCTTGAAGGAAAACGGAAAAGAGAAAGGACAAAGAACACATTACGTCGGGAAATGGAAGCAGATATGAAAATGATGAATAACAACTGGAAAAACCTGGAAAGGATTGCCCAGGACAGGGTTTTATGGAAAATGCTATTGAGCAACCTATGCTCTTCCACGAGGAGTAACAAGCGTAAATAAGTTAGCAAGTAAGTATGTATATATTCCATGTACCATAGTCTTTTGGTTAACCCATAAACTAGTTTCATACGACTTATTATTTATAGTTCGTTGCCCGTCTATTATTTACAGTCTCCTCTATTAACAGCTACTTTTGTCTTGTTTGTGTTTCATTATGATTTTGCATTTTATAGGGTAATTTGGTCTGTTATTATTATTATAGTAGAAGCAGGTTTCTGACTTTTTGATCTCAAGATAGGGGATCAAGAGAAGCTTGAGAATAATGGAACAATGAAAACTCAGCTGTGTCGGCTCAAAATCAGTATTGCTGATCAAACGTGTAATTGGTCAAATCGGGGACTCTAGGCTATAATGGACACAGAATAGATAAGATTAGAATTGGAATTCCGATTAGTGCTTAAGGGCTTGATATTAGTCAGCGGTCCTCAAGACAAAACAATTCATTCTATCATTAAACCTTCCTATGTTAATACCCCATTTCCTATCACCATTACATAAATTGATAATTAACATTGATAACAAACACTTAGATTAAATCACCTCCTAATCCATTGATTATTTGTGAACCAGATTCTGGGCAACTAAAGCCAGATGTTGTACCAATTAGACTGGCTGGAGCAGCATATGGTAATTTAATTGGTGTTCCAGGTGGTGCACTTATAGTTCCTGGAAAAGTTATCTCATTATCTTGATTAGTTCTATTACCACTGCTACTACTATTACTCATCATTCCTTTGATCATTAAACCAGTAGATGGCATAAATTGATTATATAAATAAGATGGTGATAATGGAACAATTCCATAAATTCTTTCAGCATCATCATGCTTTGCGATAGACGATGATAATGATCTACCGTCAATTTGTCTTCGTCTTGCTCTTGTCAACAGACTTTGTTGTTGTGATATACCCGATGCGGAAACAAGTCTATCTGACTGATTTATACTAGAATCTAGATTACATAATCTTGGTGGAATAAAATGACGATTATGCAATCCATCTCCAACAGTTTCATTGTTATTAACTTTACGTAACCAATTATATGATGAAGGTTGAATTGGATCACATCCCATGTAACCATAATTCATAGCTCTTATCGATGCTTGAATTCTATAGTCATTAGAAAGAAATTCTTCTGTATCTGAAGCTGAGTTGAATCGTGTTAATTCATTGGGTTTCTTATCGTTATCTACAACAAGAAAATACAATTAAACAAACTTAAGTCATCTTACTACTGAATAACTAATTAAGTAGATTAAGTGAAAAACCACAAAAGAACCATGGGATTACATCGATTAACTAGATGATTCAAGTTAACAAATGTAAATCTTTGGATACTATTTAAATGATCTAAATGTTAAGCGCTCTTCAAAAGGTCTGAAAGTCTTAGGTATGATCCCTAGTGAGATCAGCAATGTTGACTACCGAGTCCTATACAAGGAAGGATTAAATAGCAGTTCAGTGCTTCATTGTTTTCAATAACTAAGATCAATTTGTGATTTAGATAACAACTATTAATCATGAGCAGGATCGAAAGTGAACTTGAAGAGCTTTTGTCTTTTCATTAGTGAATTTGTGAATAGACTGACAAAAATTTCACTGAAAATTTAGTCAAACCTGAAGGTGATATGAGTTTTTTCCTAATCCATGATTGGGTTTTTCTCACTTATGGTAGTATATACTCGTTGCAGATATTCATTTGTCAAATGGGTAATGCATTTATGTTCCAGTACCTTGGAAGGTTATAATTAGTGTCATAAATGATACCTGCTGCAAAATTGACGTGGTGGTTGCGTTTTGGAATAATGACATTAAGAATAGACGATATTCTTAAGTTATTATTGCTTGTGTATTTAAGGATCACTGAATAAGCAATACTTTGATTAGGAATAGAGTACTGTGTAAGGATGGAAAATTTACTAGTGAAGCTGTAAATCTTCACCAGCTGAGGTGGTTGGGACGTCTGTTACATATGTCCAACCACCACCGACACGTCAGACCATGTCTCCTAATGCAGGAGAAGGCTGGAAGATAAGTAGGGATAGCCAAACTGATGTACATACGTACCAGTTTCTACGTTGTAATCTACTGACTGAGTGACAGATAGATGTATATGTTAGATCATCTGAAGGTCAAAAAAATAATGTTTTGAAACGATCATGATCTGTGTATCATATTAATAAAGTTGCTGATCTTTTCCTAGAGTTTATACAACACAGTACTATATACAGCTAAATCCATCATTAATGGAATGAATTAACTAGTTGAAATCGTGAGTCAATTGAGACTAGACCATCATGGAAAACCTGGAAGCACTGGACGGCCGTTTCGTCCTAGTATGGGACTCCCCAGCAGTGCGCATCCACGATCCCGCCCCCTGAGTGATTTGAACCCAGGACCTATCAGTTTCTCGCGCGAACTGAATCATGATTTCAACTAGTGAAATTTCTAATATCTCCACAAAACCCCTTCTGGGAATGATTCAACTGAGAAGCGAATTTTAATTGGATTATATTTTAGAATAGAATCTGCACAATAAACAATAAACTTTGGAGATATAATTTAACTTTTTTCTCAGTGTATCATCACAGCCAAACAATGGATGATATAATAGAATTTTTCTTGTCAACATTAATCGGCTAAATAAAAGTACTTTTACAGAATCCTTACATTGTCAATGACACTTTATACATTTCATACGTGAAATCTAGAAGCGACTAACTTCATCGTGATTGGTTTGTTAGTGGTAGTATTGTGGTGAACAGAACACGAGTGGGACAATCGAATGTATTTAAGCACTAAATTACAGAGCATCTCGATAAAATCTGAGAAACATATAGTAAATGCTTCGTTTGCAAAATGTCCATCAATTGTCTTAAAATGGCTCAGACTTCATTGTTCATACAAATTGCATTCTGTCTTCATTCTTTAGTGTTCGATCTTCTCGTCTCTCTGCTGCCAGACATTCTGTTCACGACTCACGTCATATACTATTTATGTCTACACAAGTAGCACACACCACACTCGTCCCCCCTTTAAAAGCAGTCGTTCTTGTGGTGGTTCATGCTCGCCGTGCGACATCCTTCTTTTCTACAGTCTGTGCTACGCCCTCCGTCAAAATGTCGAGTCTGCGGCGCGTTGACCTCCATAGCACTGTCGACCAGTCGGGGAACCAACATCCGACCTCCATCCGGCACCTGGGACATTTGACACCCGTGCTTCACCGGCCTGCTGAGCCATTTACATCCGACGTCAGCCTAGCAGCCGCACATCTCACCGCTCCTCTCCGTCGACGGCACCCGCTACAACTAACCCCGCCCCGCCAGAACACTCCGCTCGACGCAACCTCTCTTCACCACACTGCCCCAACCGACACTTTAGCTCCAGGCCCGCAACGGCATCCACAGAACAGCACCCCCCTCGTGGTTTGTGGCGACACCAAGTGTACTGAACAACAGCATCCGTAGGAACAATCGAATGTATTCGACTCGAAATTACAGATCATTTCACTAAAATATGAGAACCACATAATGCATCGTTAATTTGCAAAATCTCAATCTATCATCTCAAACTTGACTGTTCCTGTTGCAACCATCAATCCATTACCTCAGATTTCATTGTTCATGCATTTTCATACCGATTACGTTCCGTTCCTGTTCTTTCCTCATCAATCTTCTACTGAAATACATTCTATTGCCTAACTATCGTTGTAAACTACTTGTATGGATATAAGTAATCCACACCACAGTATAATTTGATCAAAACTGTTTATTGTTTTCATCATAGAAATCAAGCATACACAAAAAAAAATTTCCCTGAATATATTCTTAAAGTCGATGAATAAATTCAACTTGCACACTCTGTTCAAATGAATCTACAGTGTAGTTTATAATCTACCATCAAAAAGATCTATCTCACAGAAGAATCAAACTCTTGAAATGATTGAAAATGAATAATCTAAGAAAATATTCCTAATAGATGTGTACATTACCAAGATGTAGAAAGTTACATAATGGAATAAACGAAGCAATCATCTATTTCTTCATATTTATACTCGCTATAATGTTTAATTGTGAGTGAAATAGCACATTGAAAAACGATTAGAACAGATTGAAATGAGATGATGGTTGGAGGTAGTCTACAGGAAACCCTGGACCCAGGTTTCGTGCTGGTGTCCACATTGAAACATGGTCGATAGCATTCGATCTGCACTAATAATAAGGACTAGACACGCATGACATTGGTCACTATCCAGTGATCAATTAATTGTGAGATTGAAATGAATTTTGGGTGAGACTATTATTTATTATGAACAACTTTTAAGTGATGCTAGACTGACTTTGAAAGTGTTCACGTGATAACCAGGACTAAATAAGGCTTATAAACCAGTGTGAGGAATTAGAATTATGATTTACAGTTTGATGGGGTTAAAGTCTGGAATTAGATTTACAGTTTTTCACCATGAACTGACATCATCTATAATGCCAAGACTCTATTTATTCAAATGGATGAATGAATTTCGCCTGTCGAAATCCGGGACCTATTATCTTATACCTGATTGGTCCGTCTATAAATTATAGTCACGCTGAATTATGAAATTGATTTGATATATTTCATTACAAAATGTTTTCAATTATCCATAACTTGAAATTCCAATATCGACTAAATTAATTTAATAACGATTCAAGAAATATTTGATTAACATGCATAACTCTTAATATTTTATCACCTAAAACCTCTTATTGACAATTATCGTGTACTCACTAGTGATTAGATTTTAGAGGGAATTCTTAGAGTATTAGTGGAAAACCATGACCAGTGAAGTTACACTGTGTTAGCTGTGAAGCAGTTATCCGTCGAAGATAATGGAAGATGGTCACGAGACATTGTGAATTGATTGAAGTTAGACAATAACATCGTTAGATGTCAGCCAACTCAGTTACTTACTTACGCCTGTTACTCCCAATAGAGCATAGGCCACCAACCAGCATTCTATAACCCACTACGTCCTAAGCCTTCCTTTTCATTTCTAACCAATTCTTGTTCATTTTTCTCATGTCTGTTTCCGTTTCTCGAAGTAATGTGTTCTTTCGTCTTCCTTTCCTTCGTTGACCTTAAGGATTCCGATTCGGGGCTTGTCCTGTGACGCAGTTCGGTGCTTTCCTCAATATATGTCCTATCCACATTCAGCGCTTCCTCCTGATTTTTTCCTCCTTTGGGATCTGGTTTGTTCTATCCTACAGTGGGTCGTTGCTAATAGTGTCTGACCAACGGATCCGAAGTATTTTGCGTAGACAGCTGCTGATAAACACTTGTATGTTTTGGATGATGGCTTTCGAAGTTTTCCAGGTTTCCACCCCATACAGTAGAACTGTCTTCACAGTTGTATTGAAAATTTTGACCTTGATGTTGGTTGGCAATTGTTTTGAGTTCCAGATGTTCTTCAGTTGTAAATATGCTGCTCTTGCTTTTCCGATCCCCGTCTTCATATATGCACCAGATCCACCATGTTCATCAATGATGTTGCTCAGATATGTGAAGGTTTTTACATCTTCCAAATCTTCTCCGTCAAGTACGATTCAATTGTTCCATACTGTGTTATATCGGAGAATCTTGCTTTTCTCTTTGTGTATGTTGAGACCTACTGTTGCTGAGGTTGCTATTACACTGAACATCTCCTGCATTTGTTGTTGCGTGTGCGATAGAAGAGCCAACTCAGTGGTCTAGTGATTAAGCACTCGCACACAAGACTGGTAGATCCTGGGTTCAAATCTCGCTTGGCGGGATTTCGAATACGCACTGCCACTAAGGAGTTCCAGACTATGACGAAACAGTTATCCAGTACTTTCAGGTTTTCCATCATGATCTAATTTCATTAAACTCATGAATTTAAAAGAAAACAAAAGAAATATTCAAATAATAAAGATTATTGAATATCAATTTATAACTTACCATTTCCTGAAATGGACATTAATCGTCTTTCATGTTGATTTAATAAATCTTCCACATCTGAACATACACCATTTTTGATATCCATATTAGTATATTCATTATTATTATTATTATTATTATTATTATTACTATTATTGTTACTAAGAGATTGTAAATTGCAATTGTTTATGATTGGTTGATTATTATGTAATTTATTGCACCAATAAAATCTTGAATTCAAAGGGGAATAATGATGATTATTATTATTATTGTTTATAGAATTAATGAATGGTGATGGTGATGATGGTGATGGTGATGTTGATGATGGTGGTGTTGATGATGGTGATGGTGGTGAAGATGGTGATGGTGGTGAGGGTGGTGACAAACAATTGTCCATATTAGGATTTTTTTCTTTTAATTGAGTTGAAGGTTCTGAATTGATTTTTTTCGGGATTGTTTGTTTTTTTCTATCAATACTTGAATTAATAAAAAAACGTTTTGGTTGATAATTACAAATTGTGAGAAAGAGAATGAATATAATTTTTGATTAAGATCATGAATGAATTAATGTTAGATCACTATTAGAAATTTGAAAGCACTTGAAGATCGTTTGGTTCTAGTATGAGATTCCGTGTAAGTGTGTATTCACGAACCCGGTCGTGAGAAATTGGAATCCAGGACATGTAGAGGCGTTTCGTTATAATTGGGACTCGTCAGGTGGGTGTACATGGGTCTCAGATTTGATCACTTTGGGACTCGAAACCAGTACTTTTGGCTTCAAACACCTATCAGGACTCAGTAGCTAAGTGGATAACACGATGATGTTTGAAGTAAACGGTACTAAGTTTGTAGTTCCATTCTTACTTGTTATTAACGGCTTTTTAAAAAATCTTAGGATTTCAAAATAATGAAATGGCAATGTTTCATAATAAATTGATGGGCAAAAATGAACTAGTCTATTCCATTTCTCTGAGCCTTTAAATGGACCTATAACTGCAGAGCATGATGATGAAGTGATTGAGAAAACGACTGTTTGCACAAATATTCTTTGTTTTTAAAATATAAATTAAAGAGAAAACATTATGAGAAATTCAAAAACTTAAAATTTGGGGAAAGATAAAGAATGAATGCATCTGCGTCACCGCCAATGAGTTTGAGTCATGTTATTCAAAGTCTCCAACTACGGGTTTCGATAATCATGTGGAATCCAACCAAATAGTGTATATCTGTTAACATAGTTCAGTTCAATTGTTGCTGACTTGATAAACTGATGTCATATTTTGGTTCTGTGGCCTTTAGCTCTCCTCTATTCTGCTTCTACACCAGACAACATCGCCCGTCAAGGTAGGTAATAGTTGAGCACATGTAATACATGTCTTAACCATTTCAGTTGATGAAGAGTTACTAATAAATCAATAGATTTTCCATTCTTATCTAGTTCTCTATTTCTAACCAAAGCATTATCTACTTGGTGGTCGTAAAATATACGAGCAATCCGTACGCTACATTTATTTAAAAGACTCTCAAAATAGCTTGTCAGTACACAAAGTTAACACTCACAGTCACTCTATGTTCAAATAGATTTAAAATAAGCGGATTAATTGCAATATTTGTATCATATTTGTAAAAACGATTAAGTAGGTTGCCTAAGTTTTGCACTAGTTTTTACATATGATAATATATGGAATTACAGTTGAGTGAATGACTGTTTAATTGATTACTGAGTTTTACTAAAATGTTTATTCAAAAGCACCAAACACCACACAAATTATGTGATGATGGAGGAGATTTGTAACTCAGATGGATGATTTTGGTAGAGTTTTGTTCGCTGAGCTGGATGGTTTAGTTGTGGAGCTTTCATCCTTATTCTGAACGACATCATCAGCACAAACGATAAAAGCTCTATGACTAAACCATCCAGCTCAAAGAACAAAACCTTCACCAATATCGCAAACTAATGAAAGCTAAAATTATGCTATTAGACACTGATTTATTGATTCTGTAGATAAATGTTCACGGTCAAACCATAAGGTCTTTGCTTCGACCTCTATCATGGTCATAGGTATACACTTCTAAAGAATAGAATACTAGGATGAAACATCTGATGAATACAATCTACAAATCAAATCAATCTCTATAACATACATCATTGATTACATATAAAATATAACTTTAATACATTAAAATAAGTATTCACCTTAAATTTGTTATTCCATCAGGTAACTGTGCAATGGATGAATGATTGTTACTATTATTATTGATTGATGAACTACCACTTAATCGATTCATTCTATTCAATTCTGGTAAATCAGGCATCCATAATGATTCTTGCGCTTCTCTCATACCTTCTTGTAATCGTTCATGCATACGACGTGCATAATTGCCTAGATTCTCTTCTTTGTCTCCAACTCCTCCTCCTCCTCCTCCTCCTCCTCCTCCTCCTCCTTCTCCAACTCCTCTTCCTCCTCCTCCCTGTTGTTGTTGTTGTTGTTGTTGTTCATGATTAACATCCATTTGATTCATAGATGATTTCATAGAATTAAAATTTAACATATTTGATTGATATATCATAGAATATGAATTATTTAGATTTCTTGGTAATGATCCAATTATATGAGTAGTATATAATGGATCATTATGATTATTATTAAATTGTTTTGTTTGAAATGGTAATGTTAAATTTATATTATGATTTGTTAAATTATTAAATTCTATTCCACTATCTGATTGATAACCACAATATGTTCGAATCATTTGATGATGATTATTATTTAATAAATTATATCTTTTATTGATTATATTAGATTGTAATGATTGACTATTATACATGTTAACTTTCTCTGATACACATGAATTGTGTTGTTGCTGATGTTGCTCTTGGTGGTGGTGTTGTTGTTGATGTTCTTGTTGTTGGTGTTGCTGTTGTTGTTGTTGATGCTGTTGTTGTTGACATTGTTGTCGTTGTTGTTGAGGGTGTTGTTGTTGTTGGTGGTGGTGGTGTTCTTGTTGTTGTTGTTGTTGTTGTTGTTGTTGTTGTTGATCAAGATTATTTTGATGAATCTCATTTGATTTTGATGGGATTAATTGTAAATTATTTTCTAAATAATAATGATTATTTAATGGATTAGTTTTTGATAGATTATAATTTGTTAAAGTATTAGATTGTTGTAATGTTTGTATAAGTATTGGATTTGTATTATTTAATTCAATGGATTGGGTAATTAATGTGGTATTTATAGGATGTTTTGATAGATCGTTTGTTTCATCATTATTCTCATTTGGTTTTATTATAGTTTTTATATCAGATATTTGTATTCTATCATTATCATTATCATCATGATCATCATCATTAAGATGGTGTTGTTGACGTTGATCATGATGATGATGATGATGATGATGATGATGACGGTGATGTAGATTTACAGAATCATTATTTATCGTGTTATTATGATTAGTTGATGGATAACGTTGTTTTAATGCAACATATAATTCACGAGCTTTACGACGTTGTTCTGTATTGTCTATTGATTTTTTACTTAAACTTTTATGATATGATAATGATGATGATGATGTTGATGAAATGGATGTATTATTATTGATTAGTGTAGATGATTGTTGTTCTGTGTGGATTACTGGTAGAGTTGTTGATGTTAATCTAGATGATGTAGTCTCTGTTGTAATTATTCCAGTAGATTGAATAGGATTAAGTGAACCAGATTGAGAATGAAGAGGTTCTAATGAAGGTTGGGTAATTTCTTTCACTTCATTATATTTTAATAAAAGAAGAATATTAAATTACTATTATGTATATTACCAAGTTAGGGTACTTATGATAATGACAACTAATGGTTAGGTGAGTTAGGGGTGATGTAGCTCATAGTCTAGTCTATCATATTAGGTTAAACACATTCCATTCTTTATCCTATTTTGAACCTGAGACATTTTTACATTCTCTTTTGATAAAACAGACTTTTATTATTAAAGCTACTTCATGATCATTGCTACGACTTTGTTATCCTTCTTGTTAATTTCAACTTGTTGTATGAATATACCATAACAAACTAATCTATATTTATACCGTAATTTATGTTAATTATATTATATATCTTTCTAGTGGGATTTAAACTAAACTATACTGCTAAACCTCGGCAAAGCAAGAGCAGCATATTTACAACTGAAGAACATCTGCAAATTAAAACAACTCTTTGTCACCCAACGCCAAGGTCAGAATCTTCAATACAAATGTCAAGACAATTCTACTGTATGGGGCGAAAACATGGAGGACTATGAAAGCCATCATCCAGAACATACAAGTGTTTTTTAACTGTTGTCTACGTAAAACACTTCAGATCCGCTGCCCAGGCACTATAAACACCAACCTACTATGGGAGAGAACAAATCAGATTCCAACGGACGAAGAAATCAGGAAGAAGTACTGGAAGTGGATAGGACACGCATTGTGGAAGGTACTCAACTGCATCACAAGGCAAGCCCTCACATGGAATCCTCGAGGCCAAATGAGAAAAGGAAGACCAAAGAACACATTATGTCGAGAAATGGAGACAGACATGAGAAGGATGCACAACAACTAGAAAAGAAAGCCTAGTAGAGAGTAGGTTGTAGAATGCTGGTTGGTGGCCTACGCTCGATTGGGAGTAACAGGCGTAAGTAAATAAGTAAGTATCTATACCTCTGAAAATTTTCACTTTTCTATATAATTGAAATTAACTTACCATTTTGCGTTTGAGAGGATATATTAGGCAAATATTTGTATGTCAGATTGGTTGGTGTACTACTACTAGTACTAGTACTAGTACTAGTAGTAGTCGCATTCATTTCTTGTCTAGTTTTTGTTATCAATGGTGTTTTATTGACTTGTTGTGCTGAATGCATGGATTGATGATTAGGTAAATTTTGAGCTTGACCTGTCTCTTGAATTCTAACACGACGACTTATGACTGTATTATTCTTGTTTACACTAGTAGTTGTAGTAATACTATTGATAGTAGAAATAGTAGTAGTAGTAGTGTTGGTGGTCGTTATGGCAACAGTAGGAGCAGTATTTGTTACGCTTGAATAATTACAGTGTGTAATTGGCATAAAATTAGAATTCGGCGCTTGAGCAGCTGGACGATATGAAATCGGTGGAACAAATGGCTGAATTATAGGTGAGTATTGTTGTATGTTTACATTGGATGGATGATTGTGCATATGTGTACATTGTATGAGCGGTGGTGGTGGTGCTGGTGGTAGACCTATGGGTATTGTAGAACAAATAACATTCGTATCGTTTGAATAAGGAATACCAGTTTTAATGATGTGTGAATTTGATTGAAGCTGTATTGTTTGATGATGAGATTGATGAGTTTGTTGGGTAGGTTGAAAATGTTGCTGTTGTTGTTGATTAGTCCTTTGTTCAAATACACTGTTTCCTGTCATATAACGTCGTGTATCATGAAGATAATTAGACATTAATGGTTGTATTGTGCTTGTTGATATTGGATTGATTGAATGAGATCGTTCTGGTGTAATTGGATGTTGAAACTAGACAATAACAATAACAAAATAGTAAAGAGTTATCAGCTTAATATATTACTTATATTCAATTAGTAGTTATATATCTCTTGATGTTTACATCAAAATGAATTTGATATAACCCTTTTCCATCTAGATTCATTTTAATTTATCTAGTTAGAATAGTATGGTCATTCAATAACTAATATAATATGACTAGCTTTCCAGGTGAATACTTTCTTTATTGTTATATATTCATATTCCTTTTATTATGAACTTCCATTTGACCTAATAACTACCATTATACGACCTACTATTCCTAAGTTATTCCCAATGTATTAGTTCCAGTCTCTCACACAATCATTCACACTATAGTACCTCAAAATATTAGTGGGATTTTTACCCGACTTCTCAAAGTAGCATTAACAGACGATCACAGGTACTTCATCTAGGCTTTAGAACCACTCTTCATCATTGATCTATTCAGCTTTTTTTTCAGGATAACATTGTAGTCTTTCTATCAAGAGAATACTGGTTTCGAACTACCATATCTGATACAACAATCGAAACATTTAAGACAACTATATACTTACAAGTTTGATGATTATTTCAGAATATATCATACATCACTGTGATAACTTTCAGTTAAACCAATCTAATCATATCTATAATTTATGAACGACCTTTGAGCGGCGCTAAAGTGATCATGAGAGTGTCCACCTCATAACCAGGATCAAATGAGGGTTATGAACCAGTATAATTATAATTTACAGTTGATGATTAAGGTTACTGATAAATCTTGCTAATTGAACGCTATATTCGGTTCCTAAGCTATTCTCGTAACCCCACAAGCTAGAACGATACAGTGACCTGAACACAAGAGAAAAAGCGCAAAATATGCGAGAAGCACTCTACTCCAAAGGTTCGTTTTAGTACAGAAAATATAGGATTTTTATAGTATTTTAGATGTCCTTGGATTTCCTGAAGATTCTTGAATGCTACTAAACATAGTAGCAGTATAGTAATCAGTTAATCAGAAACTCTATATGTGACTTTTCACTTTCTTGATGTTTCTGTCTAAACTTCAAGTGAACGCTGATTGAATGAAATGCTTCTTAGTGTTTCCTGAACCTTTCTTGTCTTTTGCAAGAAATTTTCTGGATCATCTCAACAGTTAGGAACTAGATTAAGGGTTTTCATCACGAATTGATATCATCTATAATGACAAAACTCTATTTATCTAAATAGACGAGTGAATTTCACGCGCCAAAATCTTAAAAATCTGTTATCTTATACCTGATTGATTCATCCATAAATTATAGTCTCTTCCATTCCTATTATTATTTATTTTCATAATATCATACATAATCATAATAATTTTTTCACTTACTTCATTTGTTCCTAAACTAAATGTATTTGGATGTTGGATAGGATGATATTGATGTTGATATTGATGATAATGTGAAGGATGATGATGAGGCAGCGGCGGTGGTAGAGAAGGTGAATAATTCATTGATGATGATATTTCTTGAGATGTAGTTATTTGTTTTAAAGTTTGATTTGTATTTTGTTGATGAATATTCATTGGTATAGTAGTAGTAGTAGTAGTCGTCATCGTAGTCA
The DNA here is from genome assembly GCA_946903255.1 of Schistosoma spindalis. Lineage (NCBI taxonomy): Eukaryota > Metazoa > Platyhelminthes > Trematoda > Strigeidida > Schistosomatidae > Schistosoma > Schistosoma spindalis. Next base: position 16,255,091 of record OX336419.1, on the reverse strand, counting down.
TCGTAGTCATAGTAGTATGAGCAGGAGTAGGAGGATGAGTAGGAGTAGTAGTACTAGTACTAGTAATAGTATGTATACCATTTCCCGATAATTTATTCATACATGTTATTGATTGATTATAGTTTATTGAATATGGATATTGTTTCTGTGTAGTAGTAGTAGTAGTAGTAGTAGTATTAGTAGTAGTATTATGATAATATTGATTTAATGTTATACGTGGTTGAATATTAGTTGTTTGATATGTATTATCTATACTATTCATATTCATATTTATATTACAAGTTGTATTATTAATTATCATTTGATTATCTAAAGTTAATTGATTTTGAATTGGATAATTCATATATGGTATACGATCCAGTTTTGTTGGAGATTCTTTCATCTTTGAAGATGATGATGATGATGATGATGACATATGATATGAATTCATATTTGATTGTTGATATAAATTTAATTGACGTGGTATTGGTATACCAGATGAAGTTATTGATATATTCTCTATTGTAGATGTATTAATCTCTGTTGTCTTGATTAATTTTTGTTCTAATGATAATTTTGGTGATAAATTAGTTAAGTAATATGAATTATGAAATTTATTTTTATCTATTTCACTTGGTGATAATTTATTGATTATTGATTTTTTTGGTGATGGAGAATTTCTTTGTTTTTGATAGTTGCTATGATGCTGTTGTTGTTGATGATGATTGGATTTTGTTTTAGATGGTTTAATATTTAAATCTAAGATAAGGAAGAAAGGAGGGAAAAACAAATAATATGATGATTATGTGTTTTTTTTTTCGTTATGAACAAGTTTTAGATTAAATCCGCCTGTAGCCCCTCTGAGACTACTGCCGGTACCAAGTCATGATATGAGCATGGGGTTAGTGATCCTATTCCGTAGGAAACTAACTTGTTAAAAGAAACGCTAACCAGAAAAAAAGATAATTCAAACCATTTAAATTCTGCCCCGAGAGTTAGGAGGTTTTCATTTAGAAGAGTTATGACACCTCATGGTGAAATCCAAGTTCGCTTGGAAGTTACGAGGCTGATACCCCTTTTGCCAACCAGAGCAACCATTAATTTAGGTACATGGAATGCTCATACAATGTGGAAGACCGGGAGAATCTTCTAAATTGCTGTAAGTTTTAGATTAAATAACCAATGAGAACCAGGACAATTGTTTTGTTCTAGTATTGAATACTTAAGCCATACACACCTTACTAAAAATTTGACTTAAGATCTTGAGACCACTTGATGAAAGCTTGACAATCAGACCATTAAGTTAGCATCTAATGATCCGGATTTTTAACTCTAATTAACTCATAATATTATGCATCCATCTCCTTATGCCAATAGTAGTAAGTAACTACCTCACATTACATACTATATCATGATACATTGTATGTCTCATTTATGTTTGATTTATTAAAAATTTGTGTATCAATCATTCTTTTGAATTATCAGTATAGGGTTATGAAGATTATTAAGTTTTGATTGAGATCACGAATCAATTGATGTTAGACTACCATCTGGAAGCACTAGAGGTCCGTCTCGTCTAATTGTGCGACTTCTCGGCAGTACTCACTAGTGACTAACTTCGTGAGGGGATTCTCAGAATTCTAATAAGAAACCGTGACCAGTGAGCTAATCGATGTCAGATACAGATAGGTATCTACCTCGGTATAATGTAAGGTGATCGCGCAATTTCGTGGACTGGTTAAGGTTAGGCATTAACACCGTTGAATGCCTCTTCACTCAGTGGTCTAGAAGTTAAGCGTGCGCGCGCGAGACTAAAGGCCTTGGGTTTGAACCCCGTTAGCGAGATTGTGGATGAGCACTGTTGAAGAGTCACACAGTAGTACGGAACGGCCGTCCAGTGCTTCAAGGTTTTCAGTGGTGGTCTAACATTAATCGGTTCATGATCTCAATCATTCCTTTAAAAACAATTCCGTATAACAATTGAACTTGATTATCAGCACAGAATTAGGCAATTAACTTATTATTATAAGCATGTTTTGTGCACTAGACAGTAAATTATACATTTCATGGCTTATTGGTTGAACTATCATCTTTTAACTTTCAACTACTTGATTGCCCAGATTCAAACCCCAATTATTGTCAGATGAATAGTGGCCAATGTCTTATTTGTCTTGTCCGATATATACCGGTCAAACTCTATCGATTGAGTTTGAATGTGACCACGAATCTAAGTAACTCAACACTGTTTTCACTACTTTTTAATGTAAATGTGGGCCGAATAGGTCAGCAGTAACATCTTTCAGAGAGACCAAGTGACTCGGGTTTGAATCCAATAGGGAAAATTAGTACATCCATCGTTGTAGGTCTCCTTAACAGATAAGCATTAAATGGCAAAAACCTAGGTTCAGAGTGTCCTGGAGATTATCTTCGACCAGCTGACAAGTTCAAACCTCCTTAACTTAACTTGGTTTAAGGAATCGGGTTTTGTCACAAGACATTTCAATGGAAAGTGTTAAAAATTAGGTGATAATAACCGTCTGATGACGTATATCTAAAATTATTGCAGCATGTTTCGTTATTAAATTGAAAATATTAAAAAGAACTAACGCTTTTATGATCCTTTAGCGTTTGTAAATAGTAAAAACAGTTAAGCTTTTATTTACTTGAATGACTGACTAGATGAAATAACATTGCAATAGTTGAAATCATGATTTAATTGAAGCTAGACAACCATGGAAAACCCGGAATCACTGGACGGCCATTTTGTTCCAGTATGGAACTCCTCAGCAGTGCGCATCCACGACCCCGCCCCCGCGAGATTCGAACTTAGAACCTATCAGTCTCACACCAGGCGCTTAACCCATTAGACCACTGGGCCGACATCCATTCATCCATGGTGGTCTAGCTTCAATTGACTCATGATTTTAACTATTGAAATTACTAAAATCTCCACTAAACCCCTTCTGGAAATAACATTGGATAACCCATCACACAGAAGAATAAAGACATTCTGATGAAAAATATTCAAATGATCATATTGTTATAAAATCGAATAATTATAAAATTTTCATAGTCCCCCGTATCAAAATATTATTCTGTGCTTACTGGGGAACTAGTTTCCAGAGGTAATAGCTAAAGTTCTGCTAGGAAGCCGTGACTACTGGAATTCAATTATGTCAGGAGTATGACAAATATCGTTCGTTGTAATGGATAATAGTCATGTTATAAGGTGAATTGACTGAATTCAAAAGTGAGCAGTCAATGGAAACTAAGATAAATCTAAGTCTCCTGGCTTCGAATCCTGTTGGAGTCGTAAGTGTGTACATTTGGAGAGTCCCAAGATAAGATAAAACATTTGCACAATCTATACTAGTTTACAATGATTGTCTAAATGAATTCAGTTTGTGGAGAAAACCAAAACTTGAATAATCTATAAAACTCCTTATACTTAGAAAGTGAACATCCAGCTAATCAATTACATTCGTGACATGTAACTATTTGCCAAACTTGTAAAATATGACACATGAAAGTTTCGAATATATGTTCATTTTTAAGAATATTATCTGAAAGGGTATTATAATTTGTTACAATTTAGGTTTTGAAAACCATCCATGATTCCATATTGAGTTGTTTAATATTGAGAAGTGAAACGCCAACGACCCAAGTTGACTAACAAAAACTAAAGTTATCAATGAATAATTATGAGTTACATCTTGTGCTGTACGAAATCCACCTTCAAACTACTTATAAGTAGCTTAGAAAAATAAACAGAAAATTAGAAACTACATTTCTTGACCATGAATAAATGTAACTCAAGTTTTCATTTTTATCGTCTATTCATAGATTTTCTAAGAAAAACACTACAAAATATATGAATGAGAAAAAACGTCTATCGATTATAACAAAGCATTTGAATATATATATATTGCTCTGAAGTGTATTGGTGCATGTGTACATGTGTGAATAGTTCATACATTATTCTCATAGTTTAAACTGATTCCATATGGCGCCAATTGTCAGTTCAGTTAACGTACAGTTTAATAGTGTTAAATTAGAAATATTAGTTTCTAACGTGAATTTATTGATAATGAATTCAAAGATGGAAAAGCGTGTGGGTTTTATTTTTTTTAATTTAACTTCGTTTATCACATGTCACTGGGTTTGTTTGTTTGTTTGTTTGTTTTTGTTCTGATAATATGAAAAATATACCAGTTTTATTCAATCCGAATTCGAGTTACACTAAGAGATTTATGAGTTTTTTGTAGTTTTACAAAAGTTAATTGTGAGTTTTTTTGTTGTTGCTTTTTTTACTTAGAAACAAATTTAAATTTTACGCCTGTCGCTCCTAATGGAGCATAGACCGCCTACCAGCATTCTACAACCTACTCTCTACTGGGCATTCCTTTCTAATTCTATCCAATTCTTGTTCATTCTTTTCATGTCTGTCTCCATTTCTTGACGTAATGTGTTTTTTGGTCTTCCTCTCCTCCTTTGGCCTCGAGGATTCGATGTGAGGGTTCGCGTTGTGACACAGTTTGTTGCTTTCCTCAATGTATGTCCTATTCACGTTCAGTGTTTCTTCCTGATTTCTTTATCCGTTGGAATCTTGTTTGTTATCTCTCATTGTAGGTTGTTGCTAATAGTGTTTGACCAACTATTCTAAGGCATTTTGCGTAGAAAACTGTTAATAAACACTTGTATGTTCTGGATGATGGCTTTTGTAGTTCTCCAAGTTTCCACCCCATACAGTAGAATTGTCTTGACATTTGTATTGAAGATTCTGACCTTGATGTTGGTTGACAAAGAATTGTTTTAATTTGCAGATGTTCTTCAGTTGTAAATATGCTGCTCTTGCTTTTCCGAACCGCACCTTCACATCTGCATCGGATCCACCATGCTCGTCAATGATGTTGCCTGGATATGTAAAGGTATTTACATCCCGCATAGCTTCTCCATCAAGTGTAATTTCGTTGGTGCATGTTGTGTTGTATCAGAAACATGTGACACAACTTAATTTAAAAAAAAAGCTGAGAATTAATGAACACTGATTGGATGGTAGAATTTCTTCTCTTTTTTCTATTATCTTCTTTAGATGATATATTGAAAATAGTCGACAGATTGATTATCTATTGTGTTACATAAGTTCCTTGCATTCATTCAAGATATTTACAGCTGATTATGTAATGATCAATTTTGATAAAGGAAGCATCACTAGGTACTTACAACACGGAATGTTAAGGTAGATTTAGCGTATGTTACATGAATTCAATATTGATTTTTATCCTTATTCAAACTGTTCTGTCTATTGTATATTGATGCCTATAAAAACATTCTATTCTATTCTAAAAATATAGTTTTTCTTGATGAATTATTGTTCACTAAAGAACCATTGAAAATGAAACAATATCAAACTGCTATTGAATACTTGTTATAAACTCTGTAATGATACCTCCTTAATAATTTGAATAGGAATTGGGAATTAAAAATATTGGCATTGATCATTAATAATGATACTATTTATTTGTTTACAAAACATACAATAATTTACGTTTTCAATGACAATTAATTTTATTTAGAGACAGGGGGTTTTGTGAAGATTTTACTAACTTAATAGTTGAATTCATGAGCGAATTGAAGCTAGATCACCATGAAAAACTTGAAAACACTAGATGGCCATCTCGTTTTAGTGTAGGACTCTTCAGTGATGCACATCCACGATCTCGCCCCCGCAAGATTTAAGCCCAAAACCTATTGGTCTCGTGCGCGAACGCTTAATCTCTGAATCACTGAACCAGCATCCAACGGACAATGGTGGAGGATGGAGAAAATTCGTGGATTGGTTGAAATTAAATATTAACAACGTTGGATGCCGACCGACTAATTGGTCTAGAAATTAAGTGTTCGAGCGCAAGACCGATAGATCCTTGGTTCGAATCTTGAGGGGTGGAATTGTGGATGCGTACTTCTGAGGAGTCCCATACTAAGACAAAACAACCGTACAGTGTTTCTAGGTATTCCATAGTGGTCTAGTTTCAATTAACTCATGAACACATATTTATGCTTCATATTATATTGTTTGTCTACTGACCAACTGATATTCAAAAGAAAGGATTCTATTCCTCTCTACACACTCGCACATACACACACACATACACATACACATACACATACACATACTCCCAATAAAAAACTTACATATTGAAAAGTTCTAATCAAAATATCACTAATCAATAAGAAAAACTTCATGAAATTCTTGTTTCAAACGATAAAGAATAGAAAACGTTTTTCTTTGTTGTTTTTTTTTCTCTACTTACGATTGTTTTTTACCTATTTTTCCGAGCAAAAAAAAAAAAAGAAGAAAAAATTCAACAACACAAAAAACAAAAAGAAATAGCGGGATTTATAAACAAGTGAACAACAAAGAAAGAATTGGTCAATTCGTTGCTATGTTTACTTATTCTAAATTAGATTAAATTAAAGAATAAATAACATAGGCTATTCTCTATTCATTCTTTAATTTAAAGAAATTGAAGAGAATATAAAATGAAAATAACGATTAAAATAGAGAAGAAGAAAAAAAAAGAAAAGAATCAATAAGTGATTACGTCACTTTAATTGTATTATAGATAAGATGATTGGAATTAATTGACAGAATAACTGTAGACCTAGATTTTATATTCAGATATTCAGTAATGTGTAATGTAGAATCTGATATATCCATACATTATCTACAGTATGTTACTATAGTCAGATTAAATTATCAAGACAATTGATAGTGTATTAGAGGTAGTAATAGTATTTATGAGAATAGAAAATAGAATTCAAGAAGTAACAGTACATTAGAATGAATAATCAATGGATCTCTGGGTTTGTGAACGATTCCAATTTGTGTCATATCATTACAATAATAATGCTGACAACAATATGGGTCAATTCAATAATCAAGTGAGTTGTTAGGAGGTGTAGGAAGAATTTGATCGTGACCAACTTGGTCTCGTGTGCTGCTACAGGTATGAAGGCTGATGTCGCTTCCCGGCTCCACATACCGTGGAAGGGTATTTCTTGAGAAACCTGAAAGGGAGATGGATTAATGTTGGTCTTAACAACCCGGGAGCGTGACCGCAGAGCCCAAGGGACAACTGATTGGGGCCGGTCTCGTACGGCCTTTTCGTCGGAGGTTTTAAATGTGTTAGCTCCGTTATTCAAAGGGCCTTACCGCCGGAGACAGAAATCCGTGGGGTAAGGTGAGGTGTGACATTTTTAGGGTCAACCTTTTCTAACCCCTTCCTTCCTTGTGAGAAGGCAGCATCGCTGCAGATGCTGGTTGTCCGAGGGAAACACCTTACTGCTGTCACACCCCTCTACAGTCAGCAGTACGACTTCGCCTTCAGACCTTGAGTTGCTGCTTTCCGTCTTACCGTTCTTCAATCGGCCTGCCTGGCATGGTAGAATTTACAGAAACATATGTTGCAACCAATATAGCTCGGTTGGGTCATCGCGATAGGCAAGCCCGACCACCACGTCAATGTAGCAGCTATGGTAGAGCAATAATCAGAGATATTATAATCAAAGATGAAGAGTGGCTAGCAGTGAAATCCAGAACACACGTTCCGTCCTACTCGGGACTCGGCAGCTAGATGTACCTGCATCTGAGTTTATGTTTACCGTGGGACTCGAACCCAATACCGTTCTCTCCAAACGCCATCACATTTATCCACTTAGCTAGTGAGTCCCGACAACCACCTACTTATGCAATAGGGTGAAATTTAAATTCACTTGGTGTTGTTTACTTGTATCTTCCATTGTTATTTAGGACTGCAATTGATCAGTCTCTTGTTGGCATATGTGCATCCTGTGCGAACTGCTTCGATACTGCTTGAAGTCAATGTAAAGATACAAGTAAACAACACCAAGTAAATCAAAGATATTATGTTCTGAATCTCCCACTCATAGTCTTCTTGCAGCCTAAACCCATACTAGCTACTACTGGATGTTTAGTTAGGCGGTGGTTAGTCTTACGTAATACATGTCTCGATTACTTAACTCAATTAAAATTCACTATCTCATCAACTGATTTCAGCTACAACGTAGGACAAGGCACATATATCCATCAGTCTAAGATGCCATACTTCATTAACACAACATGATGAACAAATTTATAGAGGTAGTTAATTCGATGGTAGTAATATATAAAAGTTCGCATATAAGGACATAGTACAGTAAGAAAGAATTAGTTGGTAGAAAGAAAGATATAAAGTGATTTTAATCTCATAGTTTAAGGGAGGACAGAAGGTGTATACACCCACGCCATTGTGATCGATTCTGGGCGATGTCACACACAGTCTCCAACCATAAATTACGATAGTCGTGCGGACCCAAACCAAGTAGTCTGGATTTGTTTCCTTCAAACAACCAGCATAACAGCGATGCTGTCTTCCCACAAGGAGGGGTGGGGTTAGAAAAGATCGACCCTAAAAATGCACACCTTGCTTTATCCTACGGATATCCGTCTCCTGCGGTAAAGTTTCAACAATTACGGAGCTAACACGAAAAGATCGTGTGTAACTAACTCCAGGCATTTGTCCCTTGGGCACTGCGTTCACGCTCTCAGGTCACTAAGACCACCTCTAACCCAATTTCCTTTCAGGTACCTCCAGAAGAACCCTTCCACGATGTGGGCAACCGGGAAGTGATAACTACCTTCATACCTATAACAGCACTCAAGGTCACTATTACCAAATGAACTATTTTGATTAGGTAGACCCTTGATTTTATAAATAATTACACTTGTGACATTCAGATGTTATTGATAGCATTTTTATGATTTGAATTACATAGACAGACAATGTTTGGTTTACGAAATATGAAGTTTTGTTAGTTAGTTCGGAGGAAACCCTTGCATAATCTGAATTCCATGGTAGCTGGTATATGTCAGCTCTGTGGAATTTAAGCCTGTATCATCCGCCTTTATAGCCATAAACGTTACTCGGCATTGAACATACGAACTTGAGTCATTAGGACTAATAGCCACATTGCAATTTGATTAACAGGATTCGATCACCAGCAATAAAGAACTAAACAAACATGACATTAATCACTACTACCCGATGATTAATCGAAAAGTTCTGAATTGATTCTGGGTTTTTACTGGTTGACTCATTCATTTAAAAAGAAATTGACTTAAGTGAATTGTAGTGAGGTTTTAAACCAAGCTTTGCTGATTTTAAAAAGCCCTCACAGAATTTTCAAAATCAAAGAATATTGTTTTCAATGACATCGTCATCAACCTAAACGGTTATAAATCCGAAATCATTGTAATGATACAATTTTGATGTACTAATGCAGTAACAAATGTAAAAGTTCACCATTTCTTAATACATAACATTGTTTGATTAAGACAAGGGAATATACAACAACTACATAATACAATAAAGAAACCAACAGAGAAAAATAGTAAACCAGAGTGACCAGTCAACAACGAAGAAGGTTCAAGGCGGAGTTTTCAATACGAAGGTTAAGACAGTTTACTGTACGGAACTGAAATGTGGAAAACTACTATAATCATCATCGAAAAAGTACAGGTATTTTTAAACATTCGTTGACACAATATTCTACAGATTCGTTGACCAGATACAATCTATAATAACCTACTGTGGTAGAGGACAAATCAGCTTCCAGCTGAAGGGAAAATCATAAAAAAAATGTTGGAAGTGATAAGGACACAAATTGTGCAAATCATAAAACTTCAGGATGAGGTAGATCAAAGGACACACTGCACCGGGATTTGAAGGCAAACATTAAAAGAATGAATAGCACTTGAGAACAACTGGAAAGCAGAGTACATGACAGAATTGGTTGGAGAACCTTGGTCGGAGACCTATGCTCCCACGAGGGATACTAGGCGTAAAGTTAGGGTTAAAGATTTATTCATTGACTAGAATAACTTATTTCGACCTTTTTAACACAGCACAATAATTAGGGACTTATAACTATAGAGTCTGATGAAGTTATTGAAAACAGTTAATCATTCCAATATTCTTTGTTTTTGAATAAGCTAATTTAGTTCACGTTCTACACAGATTTATCCTGAATAGTTTTGTTTGTATATTAGCATACAATTGGATTGCCATCTGTAAACCATCTTCATACTGACATTTGTCGAAATTTCTTAACTCCGCTGGACTTTAAAAGAATATCATGAGTCAATTGAAGCCAGACTACCATGGATAACCCGTTCTATTATAGGACTCCTCATCAGTGCGCATCCACGACCTCACCTCGCGAGGTCTCGCGTGCGAACGCTTAACCAATAGATAACTCACCCGGCCGGCATCCAACTGTGTTAATGTCTAACTTCGACTAATCCACGAAATTGTGCGACACACCCACCATTGTCTTCAGTTAGTTACTATCTCACAACAGACCCGATTGAACTCCACTGATCACTGCTTCTCACTAGAACTCCTGGTAATACCTCTTGAAGCCAGTAACTAGTGTGTATATGTTGATTTATATCAGAAATTACTGTAATATCCACAAAACCCTTCTGATTTAAAAGAATAGTTGTCAATTTTAAAATTGGTAACTAATTATAGAAATTTATTTGTATATTGGTTGCGTAAACTAGTAGCCTTTTGGACTCAGTAGTTAAGTAGATAACGCAATAGCGTCCCAAGCCAATGATACTGAAGTTAAATGCCTAAAAGAATATCAACTCTGAGATTCAGTTACATCTAGATGACAAATTCCTAATCGGACAAAACAAGCATCCTGGATTTCGCCGCCACTCATCATCCATCTCTACCTAGTTATGGAAATGTTTGTTTATATTTAAGGAAAGAAAAATACATTTCTGAAAATATCATTAATTTAACACAATGGAGTGAACGAGGCAGCGGAGACATAAACAATGATCCAACAGAAAACTCATCATCATCATCATCACCATTATCGTGATCATCAGTCATGTTTTGAACAATCACATAAATAACAATAACAATGAAGTGTTTCTGTCCTTCATTAAACTTGTTCACATTAATTACTTTTCTTTTTTTATAACCTTGCAGATCAGGTTTGTTCTTTCAATACGTTATGATGTCCATGAGTGTATGTGTATGTATGTGTGTGTGTTTATGTATAGGTGTATATATTGCACATGCACACATACACATACACACCAACATATAGAAATACTTTAGAGATATAAAACGGTACATAAACAGGTACAACTAAAGTTGATTTATATTATTGTTTATTATTCGTTTACATTGTTTATCATATATTTGATGCTAAGATCACTTATGTATAAAACCAATGACAAAATAAACAACAACAACAACATCAATAAAGTATAAAATCTAGGAATCAACTGATAATCGAATGAATAAATTGTTTACTTTTATTGATAAATAAACAAATAATCTATTGCCTCATCACTTTTTTATTTCATCTGTAATCAGAACAAGTTGTAGTGCAAAACAAAATTGATGTGAATGATTGAATGAATGAATGAATGAAGGAGATTTGCTTCGTTTTCTTCTTATCAAAGCATAATCAGTGTTAAACGACAGTGAATAGATGAATGTACATGTATAGGGTGAACATGTACATATACACACACACACACACCAATGTATACGTGTATACACTATATAGGTACATAAACAGTGAAAGTATTTCCAGCAGTATTATTATGATGGATAATAAGATGCAGTTTATGTGTATGTTTATGATCATAAAGTAGACTATTTCAAGAATAGGATGAGAGACAAAGAGTAAAAAACCTTGAATTCAATGGATCACCATACTAATTGAATTAATAGTTAAGCTGATAGCCAAGTGAGAGTAAGTAAATAATCAGAGAATATTGCCATTGACATATGTAACTTTCTTTTTAAGCTTTAAATATTTTACTACCTTGTTTTTCGTTAACTAAAAAAAGTTGAAATCATGAGTCAATTGAAGCTAAACCACCATGGAAAACCTGGAAGCACTGGACAGCCGTTTCGTCCTTGTATGGGACTTCTCAGCAGTGGGCATTCACGATCCTACCCCCCTGCAAGATTCGAAACCGCTGTCCAATGCTTCCAGGTTTTCCATGGTGATCTAGCTTCAATTTCTCAAGTCTCCACAAAATCCCTTCTGATAACTAGAAAAGTGTCAGATTTCCAAATATTCTATTGACTTGGTTCAAACCTAATCATTTAAGCATGTTAAAATTCAAAGCTTGATTTGACTATTTATCGGTTTTTACTAGTCAGAGGTTTTTGGAGACTGTAGAATTTTCAGTTGTTTAGATTACTGAATGATCTTATCCAGATCATTATTGAAGAACTGGGAGCACTGGATGAGTATTTCGTTCTAGCATGAGATTTCTCAGCAGTGAACACCCATGGTCCTGAATCCGTGAATCAAACCCAGGAACCTCATCCTTACATGTACACACTAAGACATCTTACAATATTATACGTGTCAAATTTTAATCAATTCACAATGGTGAGACGTAGCCTAGCCTCCCAGGTAAAATTAATTTGTGACTTAAACCATGAAAATTCTACAATCTCTTCAAATCCTTCTATTACTAATAATAATTGTATGCTCATTAGTGACTAGCTTCAAGATGCAACTCCTTGAGTTCTAGTCGGAATCCATGATCAGTAAAGTCAAACTATGTTAATTGTGTAACAGTTAGGTAAAAATATACTATACCGACATCCTTTAATAAAAACTAATCGAAATTATGATAGAGTCACAAAGATTTTTGCGCAAAATTGAAAGCTCTCTGAAAGATAACTGGTATGTTATCATGAACTAAATGATAATTATCAGAAGGGGTTGTGTTAAAATTTTAGAAATTTCAATAGTTGAAATCATGAGTCAATTGAAGCTAGACCACCATGGAAAACCTGGAAACACTAGACGGCTGTTTCGAATCTTACGAGGCGAGGTCGTGGATGCGCACTGCTGAGGAATCCCATACTAGGACGAAACGGTCATCCAGTGCTTCAAGGTTTTCCATGGTGGTCTACCTTCAATTGACTCATGATTTCAACCAGTGTAAATGATAATTATCAATATTTGTTTCCTAAAATGTCTGAAAAGGATAAATATCTCCATTACGTAATCAAACAGTGAATATGACATGGTCATTAAACTAAATTATGACTATATATTAGAGTATTTGATACGATTCAATGCATAATCAAGGTTACTTATATAATCAGACAATAGTTGCCTACTATAATTCCCTAGTCTTTACTTTCTTAAGTTTATAAACAAAAAGAAGGAAAAAGCATCATTGTATTATAGCTAATGTATGTTAGGGACGAAAACCCTATAGGGTTATAACCTCAACTCATATCACTAGACCAAATCCTAATATGTATATTTAACATTTTCCCTTTATGATGATGAATAACTCATTATATAAAGGTTAATATATCTTATCAAAACTAGTATTCCACTGTAATTTTTTTGATTTTCTATCGTTAATTGTTAAATAATTAAGCAGTTTCTTGACGGACTGGAGAATAGCTCGAGGCCATTGGTGTAACATACATTTACCTGGACAAATGTACCACTGAAAGATGACTCAGTAGTCTGAAAGTTATGTTCAAGGTTCGATTTCCGTGTTAGAGTCCGTGGATATTCACACTTGAGGAATTCTATACTAGAATGAGACAGCCATCTAGTGATCCCTGTTTTTTAATAATGATCTAGCTAAAATAAGTTAGTAACTCAAGTTATGAAAATTTACCAGTTGGTCAAGTTGTACAAATTATTATTTATTTAAAAGAATTGATTCATGCAATGATTTAAGTTGTGCAAATCTTGATCTGTGAACTTTGATCGCCATTGAAATTTTGTGTTCAGTCAGTTAGTATGCTAGTTGTTAATTGACCACTTTAGTTTTAATATAAGCTACATCAATCTTGATAGGTCAGTGTCTGAAGAAGTGCTGTTCACTCTATTTTACTTTATAACTCGTAATCTACTAGTATTCAACCTCAGGTTTCTTTGAAGCATTACTCATGTATTTGGATCGATGAATGAGTTTAAACTCAATGTACCAGATAAGTATATTAAATCGGTTGATGAGGTGGTAAATTTTGATTGAGTTAAGTAACTGGGATATTTGTTGTGTAAGGCCAACTAATGCGAGCCTCACTGTGAGATGTTAACTGGTGTAGAGTTAGGTTGGAAAAATGGTACAAGGAGCTGGGCCATGACTTTGCGTCAATCCACAAGGCCGTTTATTGTTGGCCTAACTCATGTTGGTTGTTACAGACTACCAGATTGAAGTCTTCCCAATCATTGTTATCAATAGTTGTAAACTTTGAATGATATATCTTAGAATCTATGACAAACCCGGAGATATATTCACTGTTTGCCTATTTTTAGATCTTGATCATGAAACTTACCTTCACGAATCCATTGTTACTTCTTAGATACCTTTGTCTATTTCTAATCTTTTTTTTTAACTGGAACTAGTATTATTAGTTCTGTTACTTTGTTGTTTGTTTACCTTTGTCATTTCTTTCACCTTGTGGGTTTGATGTAACAACTTTTAACTGGTGCACGTATGTATCAGATTCAATGTTGTTTATAACTAACTAAATGAAATTATTAATTTTAGTCACAGAAACTGTAATCATATTTTTTACTACCCAGTAACTCTTGCTACAATGAGCGATAGATTTGCAATTAACAAAGATTTAAGTTTAAATTCCCTTAGTATTGTTTACTTGAATTTTCCCATTGATGTTTAGGACTGTAACTGATCAGTCTCTTTTATTGGCATATGTGCATATTGTGTATATTACCTCGATATTGTCTTAATTCACAAGCATTATAAGCAAAGATGGATCCAAGACGTGCATTTCATCTTATTTGGGACAATTGAACATCAACTCTGAGATTCAGGTACATTTGGCTGACGAGTCTCAAATAGGATGAAACACTCATTGTGGATTCCATTACTAACCACTATCTATCTTTGCTTATAAAGATTTAAGTAATTCAAAGATAAACCATAAAAATAAACATCCAGACAGGATGTTAATAAAATATTCAATTTCAATCTTGTTGACACTGTCAAAGATACTCAGTTTTCATTCTGTTTCAGCTAGAAAATTTTCATAGTTTACTTCCTTTTTTTTTTAAAGCAAATCATATTACCCTACTTTTGGCAGTTAGGATATTACACGATTAATATTAAAAAAGATATTTATGCTAATCCAGTTAAAAATTCTATTCATCACTATGATACTGTAGGCTTGTCAGACTGATCAAACGATAAACTCACTACTGGCCAAGATTGAATGTCTTTCTCTAAGGAACAAGATACATACTATTGGTTGAATATATGACTTTGATTGCTAAGGGACATATATATAAATGAGTGCACAGGTATCTATCCAATCAGTTTAACCAATAAAATATTTTTCTTTCACTCTAATTCTTCTCATTTTAATAGCCGGTTAAACTTACATATAGGATACTTGTGTATCACTATCGGAATCGGAAACTGCACAACACGGTAGTTACTATTTTCAATAATTTATTTAATTGCATAAATTAACAATACTACTGAAAGTCTTCTTCCCAAGTAACCTATAAAATGTTTAACATTTATTCACAAGTCATTTGATAGTAGTATAAAATGATACAAATAAGTAGTATATTGACTGAACAAAAATCACTTACAACCAGAAGTTCATGGCAAGTATAAACTTTGAATATATTTATTGAACCATTAGTAGTACAAGATTCCATTGAATCTTGAGTAAAACTATAATTTATGGACGACAATTGAGCGACGCTGGACTGACCTTTAGATTATCCACCTAATAACTAGGACTAAATGATGGTTATAAACCAGTGTGACGAATTAGAATTATGATTTACAGTTGATGGTCCGGGTTATGAATTAGGTTTGGAGTTTTCATCTCGAATTGACATCAGTTAAAATACCAAAACGTTATTTAAACAAATAAGTGAATGAATTTCGCGCTAGAATCCAAGACCTTCTATATTAAATCTGATTGGTTCGTCCATAAATTATAGTCTCATCGAATCTTATCAGAAGGAGTTTTGTGGAGATTTTAGTAATTTCAATAGTTGAAATCATAAGTCAATTGAAGCTAGACCATCATACTGAAGAGTCCCATACTAGGACGAAACGGTCGTCCAGTGTTTCCAGGTTTTCTATAGTGGTCTAGCTTCAATTGACTCATGATTTCAATCATCGGATCTTGTTTCATTCTCTATGTTTTCTAATTAATTTTTTTCAGATTCTATGAGCTCATGATCATAGTTTAATGAGATAGTAAATCAAATAAGTAAGTTCAACTTTATCAAGTGTTTAAATAATTAATTATTAGATTGTAAACAATACTATGTTTATCTAGTACTCAATGCCATAATCGAATTCTATAAATCAAATTACAATGTAAACACTAGTCTAAACTATACAACATTACGTGCACTATGTTTCGATGAGAGATCGTGAAGGTTCTGTTCAAGAGAAATATCACGAAACACTATGAAACTCAAATGGTGATTGGAGGTAGTCAACAAAAAACCCTGGACACGGGTTTCGTGCTAATTGGCACTCGTCAGCAAGACATACCCGTAATCTTGAGAGAACTGGTGCTCCCTGACGATTCGATCCCATGTCACTCACCTTCATAGTCAGAGACGTTACCACTGAGCTATCTGGGCCGCGACCGACTTCCTGTAGGACTTAGATGTAATCACAATTGATTGATCATTGGGTGGTGATCAATGTCATATGTGTCAAGTCCTTTTTTAGTACAAATCGAATGCTATCGAACATGTCGCAATGTGGTCACTAGTCTAGTTGACTCGACACTATGTTCAATACAGACATACCTTGCTGACGAGTGCCAAATAGCACAAAACCTGGATCCAAGGTTTCCTGTTGACTATCTCCAACCACCATCTTACCTCAAGATAGTGCACCCAATGTCGAGTCACCTAAACTAGTGGCCATACTACAACCTGATCGATACCATTCGATCTACACTAAGAAGAACCTGACATACACCCAGTGATCAATCAATTGTGCCTATGAAACTCAATAATACAGATTTAAATCCCACATAGAAACCATCTTTTTTTTCAAGATTCTTCATAATAAGTGTTAACTGAGATGAAACCTGAGTCTAGTGTCTGATACCTATTACCTTTATACATCTAACATGTTGTCATGGTAACAGATTGACGCGAATATCGATCCGATAACAATAATATACCAATGTGTATTGTTCAAAAAATTTTTGTTTTTTTGAAAAAAAAGAAAAAAAGAAAAAAGAACAAAATTTTAAATGGTTATTTTGAAATTTTCTTAATACATTTTTATATTAGTCAGCTGTTTATTTTATTTATTCTATTAAAATTTACTATTACTATGCATAAGTTATGTAATTAACTTTTTAATAGAAAATGACTAACTGCCAATATTTTACTTTTTTTAAAGAAGTTCTATATCCAACCGGACACTTATACTTGAAAAGTAATGAAATGAAAGAAATGTTAGTAATCACTAAACTACCGAATATATATATAAAGAAGTTACATTTATGTTTTTATAATGTAATTTAACTTAAGATAAATGTATATTTGATCGGTTTTGGTACTGTTAGTAAAGTAGAAAGAAAGAGATGAATGAGTGAAGTGCGTGTGAGAGAGAGAGGGAGGGAGGGAGGGAGAAACACAGAGAGAGTGAGTGAGCGAGTGAGTGAGTGAGAAGGAGAGAGAAATTCTTGAAGAAAAACATACTATTAGGTAATAAGTATTCTTTTTATTGATCTTATTATAGTATAGTTTACAAAAACAAAATCTAAGAAGACATATGTACTGTAAACTTTAGGACTATTGACATTTGTTCTATTTAATTTCTTTCTTTGGGATAATTTCATGAATGACAAACGTTTTGTCTGAGATTCTACTGTGTTTTTTTGTTTCTCTCTCTCTCTCTCGCTGTATGCATATACTAATGCTTAATGCATGAAGAATATATCCTGTATGCATTGACTTACTGAAAATCGAAGTATTTTATCCAGTTGTGTTATCTCTTCATAATGAATTATGTAATTACGAAAGAAATTGTAGTTTACATGTATAAAATGTAAGTAGGATGTTTCATAAAAGTAAGTAGTGTATGTATGTATGCGACTTCGTCTGGAGACCCTCTGGAGCTACTATCGGTCCCAAGTCCGGATAAAACAGGAGGATTAGGCATGGGGTTAGCAACCGCATCCCGTAAAAAACTAACTCCAGAAAAAATAATTCAAACCATCTAAGTAGTGTATGTGTGTGTGACACTGCTAAGATATAAAAGTACAAAAGAAAATAGTTTACCAGAAAGTGATCACTGTTTGTTGAACCAGTATGTTTGAAATAAATGATTCTTATCTCAGAGGCTGAGATTTGTGTTCTGGACTTAACTGGCTAGGCTAGGCAGGAAGCAAGACCGATAAGGACTCTAGACTGATCGCACGGGTTTTATGCGTCATTGGTCCGGTCGATAAATCACTGTTCTTGAATTGGCGGTATCGTTACGTTATACATTAATAGGACACAGGGCACAAGTTATAACAGGTGGATTGGCTGACCTAAAATGTTGAATAGCATTAAAATAATCGTAGTTTAAATTGATTACCTACACTCCTCTCGTTAGGGATTAATGAGGAATTGCTCAAACCTTCTCACTCCTAAAATGTGTCTCTTAATTATGCTAATAATTTTCATTATGATGTAATCGGTTACCATTGTTATTCAAAGATGAAATAAAAGTCCGTAATTTACGCAGTGGTTACTGATATAATGGATGGTTTAAAATATTTCTCTCTCTCTCTCTTTGCAGTAGACCAGGGTAATACCATAATATGAGAATAAAACTAGTGTGGGTGATCAAGTTTATAATGCCACTAGATTAGATACTAGAACGGTACACAATATAGAGACTAGATCATGTTATATAAGATAGACGATTCATAATCAAGAATATAGAACCAAAGTGTTGGAGAATACTTTATTCCATACAATTACAAATGGTCACTTTCAGTGAGTCTGGAGTAGAAATTATTAAAGTGAAAGGAAAATGGTACATTGAATAGTCAGTACGTTGCATGCTTGTTTGTCTATAATCAGTGACCTATCACAATTACTTTCATTATCACGCATTAATTAGCTTTTCAATAACAATGAGCTCTTATCATCACAGTATTACTAGTTTAGATGCAAGTTCGAACATGGTCAATGTAGGAGATAATTTGTTTCTCACTATACTATGCATTTACATATATTTTAATGAAACAAGCATATACCTAGACAGATTGAGCATATATTTCGAAAACACTGAAATCAATCTCTAATTTATTTATTTCTAGTATTGATGCTCATACGCTGAAAGTTCATCGTTAGAATTAAAGATAAAACCCACAGTTGTTTTAATCTTAACTATACAGTAACAAAATGAATAATAAAAGAAGTAAACATTAGAATAATCTCAACAAAAGTATCATGATATTGTTTTACTTGTATCTTCTCAACTGTAAGATGCAGGTACATCCAGCTGACGAGTCCCAAATAGGACGAAACGCGCGTCCTGGATTCCATTGCTAACCACTATTTATCTTTGCTTAAAAAGTATCATGATACTAAATGACGATAGTATGCTTTAAAAAAAGCAGTGAAATAAGGGAATACCAATTATATACACTTAAGATTTAGTGGAAGATAGAGATTGATTTTGAGACAAAATATCATACACCGTCTTGATCTTGGTCGTAGTGATTGATTTGTACTTATATTGTTAAATATCACCTATCTATTTCTAGCTGCGAATGTGTTTATCATCAGAATGGGGAGTTGTGGAGTTTGTAGTGATTTAATAATTGAATTCATGAGTCGATCTAAGCTAGAACACCGCTGAAAACCTAGAAGCACGGAATGGCAGTTTCATCATAGTATGGGTAGTGCGCATCCACGATCCTGCACGCAGGATTGGAACTCAGGACCTTCGGTCTTGCGCGTGAACACTTAACATGTAGACGACTGAGCTGACAGGCATTCAGTGGTGTTAATGTCTAGCTTCAAACAATCCACGGTATTGTGCGACGGTTTACCATTGTTTTAAGTGGGTAACTATGTTCGCACATGAGATCGAAGGTCCTGGATTCAAATCTCTTGTGTGGGACCATGGATGTGCAGTGCCATTAAGGAGCTTCATACTAGGATAAAATGATCGTCTAGTGCTCTCAAGCTTTCAATGGCAGTTTAGTTTAGATCAACTAATGAATTCAACTACTAAATATATTTATCAACTGTTCTTTTTTCTAAGTAAAATTTTTCAGTGTTTGAGAGACACTAAAGGAATCTTTTCTATCTAAATAAGTAGTAGGTTTATAGTAAACTATGTCAATAAATCATACAAAGTTTACAGTTCACGATTCAGAAATTGAAAGAGAGAGATAAGTCGATTGCGTATATGTGAGTGAAATAATGAGATTGTAAAAACCAACTCGTAGAGGAAACAAAGCAATGATAACAGTGCATCATATTCTTTGATTACAATTATAAGTAGGTAAGTTGCATGGTATTCACTTAATTTGTATTTCAAGATAATGAAAATCTTCGTTTTGACAATTAGTAAAAAGAACAAAGAAAAGAACGAAGAAAAGAGCGAAGAACTATCTTGCCAATAAACATTCAGTTCCACAAGTGATCGGTCAACTCTAAATATAAGAACGTGGAGATAGTTGAATTTCAATAAAATCACGAGTCGATTCAAGTTGGGTAACCATTGGTAATCTGGGCGTCTTGTCCTAGTGTCTGACTCCTCAACAGTGTACGTACATAACACCACACAGAAGGGAATTGGATCCAGCACTTTAGGTCTCATGCTAGAATCTTAATCTCTAGACCGTTAAACCGGGATCCAATGGTGTTAATATCCAACGTCAATCAATTCATTATAGAGTAAAACCATCTCCTGTTGCCTTTGGTGAATAAATGCCAAACGATCGACACAGTTTAGATTCGCTGGTCACAGCTTAATAATTGAACTCCTGAAATTTCCTGCCGAAGCTAGTCAATAATTTCGTGGATGGATACCACTGAGAAAACCCACACTAGGACGAAACAGCCATCCAGTGCTTCCAGAATTTTAAAATTGTTTTAACTTAGATCAGTCCAAGATTTCACTGAGATTAGCCAACCACGAGGTGGTATTTTCTACATACCACTTTGTCACAAACACCAATCTGTATCTAAACGAAATCGACGAAATCATCATAGCAAAAAAATAGACAATACAAACAGATGATCATTTCCGTAGTTAATATCAATGTGGTAACTTGGAATAATGCTGAAAAAAATCTCTTTTGAGTACATGCAATGTTACGTTGGCAAAATGTAGCCTACCAAAAGTAGTATCCATAAATAGGCTAGAAATATTTAGTCGTAGGCATTTTTGGAATATTACACACATGTAATAAAACAACTAATTGAGTAATACTGAAGTTAGATATAGGATACTAATTATTTAGAACAAGTTGATTTATGTAATATGTAATGTTAGACAGCATTATAGTTTAGTAAAATCAGAAAAAGACAGATCAAGACATGATATCGATTCATGAAGTCATCAGTTCCTAGTTTGTGTGATTTCAGAAGTTATAAATTTTATGTTTAAAGCCATTCGACAAACATCATCGATAGCTGAAGATACTGGGAGACATGTCACACAATCAATTATATTGTTGCAATTCCATTCATTCTCCATCATTTAAAACTTGATTTAATTACCGTTCCTGACTGTAAACTCTTTGATATCGCTTGCTCCTTTTAGGTCGGCGTTTTTCGTATTAAGTAAATAGACTGGCCGATAGCATTAGGAACTCATCAGCTGGAGTTATCTGTATTCCAGTGTTAATGATTACATCGAATCTGTTAATGATCAGCTTAGTTTGTGTTTAAGAACGAGAGATACTGAGTTTGATTCCCAGTGTAAATCTTAACACTGTTTTGCAGAACCAAGAGTCCCAAATAGAATGAAACGTATATCTTGAATTCCATGGCTACCCACAAATCATTTATTCTATGTTAAACTTGCCAAGAAATGGTTGTATCGAAGCAATCAATACAACATACAACTAAGAGTGATCAGAATTTAGTCACAAAAAAAAAAAATAAACAACGGGATAATTTAAAACCTTTTAACTAATGCTTTTTTTAATATTTAAATTTCTATAGCAACTAAACACTAATTCACTTTCCGTATTTCTTACTTTCATCACTCCTCTTGTTATGGAAATAAAATCTAATTATCCTATGATAGGTAATTACTCATTAATGATTTTTTAATGTTCAATGTTTGCCTCTTACATCAGTTAATGGTTAACATACATCCATATCCAATAATCGGATTATTATTATTATTATTATTATTATTATTATTATTATCATTGGTAATCTCATTTATTAAATATTGATTTTTTTTCTCTTTTGTCAGTTGTAAAACGTGAAAGAGTTCTCATATTATTGATTAAAAAATTTGAGATTAGGAGTCAATTGAAACTAGACAACGATGAAAAAACCTGGAAGCACTGAATGTATCGCTCAATTTTGTGGATTAGTTGAAGTTAGATATTAACACCGTTAGATGCTGGTCGGCTCAATGGTCTAGTGGTTAAGCGCTCGCACGCGAGACCGATAGCTTCGGGGTTCGGATCTCATGGGACGGGATTGTGGATGCGTACTGCTGAGGAGTCTCATACTAGGATGAAACAGCGATCCAGTGCTTCCAAGTTTCCCATAGTAGTCTAACTTCAATTGACTCATGATCTCAACCATTGAAATTACTATAATATTCACAAAAACCCTTTTAATATAAAAAAAAAGTTGAAACTTATTTTCTCATGTTTTTAATATTGTTTATCTTCTCTTTCATAAGACACTTCTTGTCTATCTTTTTACAACTTTTCGTATTCAATAAAATATCTTTTTATTAGAATAGGCATTTATGGAGATTGTAGTAATTCTAATAGTTAAATTCAAGAATCGATCTAAGTTAAACCATCATTGAAAACTTTGGATACCGATCAGCTTAATGATTTATAGAAAAGCGTTCATATATGAAACCGAAGGTCTTGAATTGTAGTCCCTTTTGCAATTATCGTGAATACGTACTACTGTGATGTGCTCTACTTATATACACATAAGTAGTATATAACGACAGTCAAGAATAGAATGTATTTCAATAGAAGATCGAGAAGGAAAAAAACGGTAACAAAAAGCAATTTGTATGAAATTGCAGAAACGATGATCTGATATTTGCAAAAGAAACAGTCTAGTTTGAGATAATGAATTAATACTTTGCAAATTAAAGATTTACTGTAAAATTCTCAGATTTGTGTTCAATTACATTCGTTTGTTCTCACTCATGTTCACTCTTGTTTACTACACTACCACTAAGGATTTCTATACTAGAATAAAATGACCATCTAATGCTTTTACGTTTTCAATAATAGTCTATCTTAGATCAATTCGTTAATTCAAACTTAGAAAAAAAAATAGTGTGTTTTATGAAACAAACAGAAATCGAATCGATTTACGTTGATGACTGATTATTTAATAATAAAACGTGTCAGAAAGCAAAATAACAAAAAGAAAGAAGGAAAGAATCCATGTTCTTTTTTTGCCATAGTAACATAAAAACTAACACATCAATGAAAGGTATAACAGATTTAAAGAAACATTAATATACCATTACCATTATTAATGTATTGTAAAGAGAAAAAAAAGCGAATTTCTTTTTTTTTTCTTTTTTCTTTCTAACTGATTAGTTACTATAAATTTTTTTCATATAAAAGGTGTACCACACATACACGCACACACACACACACAAAAAGGTAGTTTATACATTTCCTGTATGCTTAGTTACTTTCAAAGTAAAAAGCTTTTACTCTTTTTTTAAAGAAAAGAAATTGACATTAATAACAAGAAGAAAAAAAGTTATGTTCACTTTGAATGAAGATTTTTGATAACTTAGTGATTATTACCACCTTGTTTCGTCTGCGTTTTTTGTGCGTTCTTTTTTCAATGTCTTCACCGTCAGCACAACGATACTGTAATCAGACATGGATAAACAATGAGGTATCACAACCTGTCTGTTGATATTTATATGTGTCTGTTCGTCTATCCGTCTATCTATCTGTCTATCTATCTATATATCTATCTCTACGTATGAGTATTAACAGCTGATTTTAAAAAAAATATTCAAAATGCTCGAACCAACTTCCATTTATTGATTCTCATGTTAAGACTAAAAATTCTTGTATCTGTACCTAGTCGTTAGAGTTAAAGGTGGTTGATGGGTGATTTGAAATAGTCTGAATCCACCTTACTTACTTATTACTATGTTAAGATTGAAATAAGTATGTGAGTGTGTGTCTGTATATCTAATGTGTCTGTACACAGATGAATCAGAGTTTTAAAAGGTGTCTGAGAAAAAGTTGCAAGTCGTTCGAATTATATTACACTGATGAATTATTATTATTTTTTTTATTACAATGAATTAGATTTGAGAAGTACTTACGCCGGTTAGCCCACGTCATGGTGGAGCATAATTGACCTACCAACACACTTCATCCAACATTGTTCTGGGCAATACTTTTCAGTGGTTTCCATTTCCTATTCACCCTTTTTATGTCTGCTTCTAATTCCCGATGTAGTGTGTTCTTTGATCTTCCACTTTTCAATTTTTGTTCAGGATTCCAAGTTAGCGCTTGTCTAGTGATGCAGTCTGATGATTTTCACAATATGTGTCCTATCCACATCCAACATCTTTTCATCATTTCCTACTCAGCTGGAAGCTGGTTTTTTCTCTTCCATAGTAAGTTGTTGCTGATAGTGTAGTGAACAAAACACCAGTGGGGGCAATCCAATGTATTTAACAACAAATTACAGAGCTAGTTAGTAAAATCAAACAACCATATATTGACTCGTTAATTTGCAAATTGTTCATCAATTGACTCAAATCACTCAGAATCCCCTTGTTCTTGCATTTTCATACAAATTGCCTTCTGTCTTTATTCTTTATTGTTCGATCTTCTTATCTCTCTGCCGCCAGACATTCTGTTCAGTGCTCACGTCATATACTACTTATGTCTACATAAGGAGCACACACCACACTCGTCCCCCCTTCAAAAGCGTTCGTTCTTGCGGTGGTTCATGCTCGCCGTGCAACATTCTTGCATCTGCAGTCTGTGCTACGCCCTCCGTCAAAATGTCGAGTCTGCGGCGCGCTGACCTCCATAGCTACGTCGACCTGCCGGGGAACCAACATCCGACCTCCACCCGGCACCTGGGACGTCTACTCCTGTGCTCCACCGGCCTGCTGAGCCATCTACATCCGATGTCCGCCCAGCAGACGCACGTCCCACCGCTCCTCTCCGTCGACAGCACCCGCTACGGCCAACGCCGCCCCGCCAGAACACTCCACCAGACGCCACCTCTCCGCACCAGACTGCCCCAACCTGCGCCTCAGCTCCAGGCCCGTAACGGCGTCCGCAGAACAGCACCCTCCTCCTCTCCTGGTTGGTAGCGACACCAAATGTAGTGAACAAAACACCAGTGGGGGCAATCCAATGTATTTAACAACAAATTACAGAGCTAGTTAGTAAAATCAAACAACCATATATTGACTCGTTAATTTGCAAATTGTTCATCAATTGACTCAAATCACTCAGAATCCCCTTGTTCTTGCATTTTCATACAAATTGCCTTCTGTCTTTATTCTTTATTGTTCGATCTTCTTATCTCTCTGCCGCCAGACATTCTGTTCAGTGCTCACGTCATATACTACTTATGTCTACATAAGGAGCACACACCACAATAGTACCCCGTCAACGGACATTGAATATCTTGCTTACACAATTGTTTATCGATACTTGTGTCTTTTTGATGATTGTTGTAGTAATTCTCGAAGTTTCATTTCCGTACAGTGGAACTGTCTTGACGCTCATATTGATTTTAGTTGGCAGTTTTTTTAGTTCCAAATGTAGGAATGCTCTCCTTACTTTGCCAATCCTCGCCTTTACGCTTATATCCGATACTATTTATTCATTGATGATGCTACCCAGATACGTGAAAGTTTCCCCCTTTTCCAGAGGTTCCCCATCAAGTGTGATTGGATTAGTGCACTCCATGTTATATTTGAGGATCGTGGTTTTTCCATTGTGTGTGTTAAGGCCTGCTGCTACATGGGCTGTTGCTACACTAACTGTCTTCATCTGCACCTATTTGTGTGTATGTGATAGGAGGGCTAGGTCATCTGCGTTGCCAAATCAACCAGTTGCTTTCAAACTGTTCATTCTATTTTGTTCTTCCCGTCAGATGTGGAGAGTTGAGAATGGACAATGGTTAATGTCGACAATATTTTCATTATTCATTATGTCGCATTTTTGTATAAGAGATGAAGTAACGTAGTTTTTTTTACCGTAGTGATAATAAGATGCATTGGAACAAGAAATGCATTAATTTTATTCAATATTTATTTATTCCAATAGTTGAGATCATGAATCAATTAAAGCTACACCACCATGGAACGCCTGGAAACACTGGATGGCCATTTCGTCCTATTGTGGGAATCCTCACCGATGCCCATCCATAATCCCGCCTCTCAAGATTCAAACCCAGGATATAACAGTCTAGCGCACGAGTCCTTAACCTCTAGGCCACTGAGCCAGCCAGCATCCAACGATGTTAATCTCTAACTTTAACTAATCAATGAAATTGAGCGACACATTATTACTTATTCTTTGATTTTCAGATAAAATGAAATAGTCGGACTAAAAATTCGTGTTTTTTTCTTTCATTTTATTGATGGTCAAGTATTTCCTTGAAATCATTTCAGTTTGATTGACTCGAGTAACAATGAGGAAAGTGGTGTTGAAGATAAAAATCAAATGAGTTGGAATGTTTAAATGGTTAGACAATTACAACACTAGTCTACTTAAACAGTTACTAAAGAGAAAGTTTTTTTCGATAGATACAATTTGTAATTAAATTGTCAGTGAGGAGAGGTAAAAAAAATAATTACAAATAACGGAAGAGATTAAGAATGAGAATATGAGTATTTTGTTGATAGTTGAAGTGTAGAAAAATATAAGCGTGGTATATGCTACTTATATCGACAGACAAAAGTAGTATGTAATAGCAGTCGGAAATGAAAAACATGACAGAAGAAAGCTAAGAAGTTCGAGTTGAAGAAAATAGAAAGGAAAATAGACAGGAATTATGAACTACAAGAATCATACTGAATGTGAAAGACAAATGATGGAAATTTGTGAATGAAGTATTCATTGTATGATTCTCATATTTATGGACGGATTAATTCATATAGTTAAATTGTCTTTATCAATAGTTGAAATCATGAGTCAATTGAAGCTAGACCACCATGGAAAACCTAGAAGCACTGGACGGCCGTTCGAATCTCTCGGAGGGGGGGCGGGATCATGGATGCGCACTGCTGAGGAGTCTCATACTAGGACGAAACGGCTGTCCATTGTTTCCAGGTTTTCCATGGTGGTTTAGCTTCAATTAACTCATGAATTCAACTATTGAAATTTCTAAAAATCTCCAAAAACCCTCTTCTGATAAATTGTTCTTTGACACGCTAAATCTCGATTCTAATTTCTCACACTAATTTGTAACCCTCTCTAAACTCTATTTGGTAGGTGAATTTTCTTAAAGCCACTTCTGCATCGCTCAAATGTCGTCCATAAATTATAGTCTCAGTGGACTATTATTTTATCAGCTTATTTACGTTAAACAAATAAGAAATCATTTAGATAGTGATATAACGAAGGAAATGTTCATCTAACAGTAACATAATGAACAAGATGGTTATGGTGATAAATATATTATATTAAATGACTAGATTTTAATTAACCCATAGACGAATTAAGGATTAATAAGAATGAAAGAAACTATCAACATCTTTAAACAGATCTTGTTTAATATAAAATAAATAGATAATATGAGAATCATAAACAATTATTCTTAGACAAACATGGATAGTAGTTAAAAGTGGAATCCAGGACTCTCGTTTTGTCCTATTTGAGACTCGTCAGCTGGATGTACCTGCATCCTAGAGTTGTTGTTCACCAAGTGAATTTAAACTTCACCTTATTGCACAAGCAGGGGACTATCAGGACTCAGTAGCTAAGTGGATGACGCAACGGCGTTTGAAGCAAACTGTACTAGGTTCGTAGTCCCAGAGCGAACAACAACTCTGAGATTCAGGTACATTCAGCTGACGAGTTCCAGATAGAACGAAACGAGTGTTTTTAAAAAACTCGTGACTTAAAGCAATATCGACGCAATCCGCACAGGACGAACATATTCCGACAAGAGACTGAACAGTTACAGTCCTAAACAACAATCAGAAGATACAAGTAAAACAACACTAAGTGAATTTAATTACTCTTAGGATTTTAATTTGCCTGAACTGAAATTAATTTGTACCATAGAGTAACAATATAAAATGATAAACGATTTTTAGATGAGTAAGAGCACTGAAGGGCTGTTACATTTTTATTTGAGATTATCCAGTCATTTCTACTATTAGATTTTAAATTATCAATTAAAAGTTATCGTGTTATCTGTCATACATGAAGGTCCTTAGATGAATCTTGTATAAGACCATAGATGTATAATATTATTGTAAAGTATTCAGGATCTGTGGAAATTTCACTTCATAAAACATAAAGATAGTTGAACAACACGGAGATACAACTAAACCAATCGTGTTATAACCTTAAACTTTCTTGTATGTTCACTCGTATAAATCCAAACTCTGCCTGTAGCCCTTCTAGGGTTACTGCCGGTTCCGAGCCAGAATAAAGAAGAAGGGTTGAGCATGGGGGGCGACAACCCCATCCTGTAGAATGCAACCTTGCTAAAAAAACTCTGACCAGAATAAATAAATTGAGCTATTTAACTTCTGTCCTGGGAGTACAAGGATCTTCATCTGGGAAATTTATGGTAATACCTTTAAGAAACCAATAGCTCAATCAATAAAGCGTTCAATGTTCAGAGAGGACAGTACTAGGTTCAAGTGCTAATGAGAATATTAATATTGGGATGTAATTACATTCAGTTAATTAGTCTTAAACAGGACTAAATGGACATTCTGTTTTATACCCTTAAGTCACAATTCATTTATTTGTTTTAACTTATATAAATGATATGTCTTACTTTAACATTGTAATATGACTTAAATTTTTCAATAAAGTACATTTGATTTCAATGAATCATTATTGACCTTATTTATTTATACATTTCAACAAAACAAAACTAAGAAACCTATTGAGTTCCTTTACTGTCACAGGATCCTTGGAGCTCTTCAGATAATTAAAATAACCAATTGTGTCATTGAATAAGAAACATTTAGTAGTTGAGATCATTAGACAAGGGAAGTTAGATCACCATGGAAAATCTGGAAGCACTGGACGGTTGTTTCGTCCTATTGTGGGACTCCTCAGCAATGCGCATCCACGATCCCACCCGCGGGATTCGAACCCGATGTACTGAGGTATATTGGAAGATGGTCGCGCAACTTTGTGAATTGGTTGAGGTTAGACATTAGCACCAATGGATACCGGCCGGCTCAGTGGTCTAGTAGGTTAAGCGCTCGCGCGCGAGACTGATAGGACCTGGGTTTCAATCTCTCGAGACGGGATCGTGGATGCGCACTGCTGAGGAGTCCCACAATAGGACGAGACGGCCGTCCAGTGCTTCCAGGTTTCCAACGGTGGTTTAACATCAATCGGTTCATGATCTTAATCAGAAAATTATTTATTATCATTCACAAGTCGATCTATGTATGTAAGTATGTATGTGTGTATGTATGTATGTATGTATGTATATATCTATGTATGTGTAAACAGTATAAACCGTAATTACATAATAGTCAATTCAAGTTCCATTCTAATTAGATCAATCTCACGCTAAATAATTTTCCCAAATGTTTCACAATGAAAATTCTTTCACATTTAATTTGTATTCAAAAACAAAATTATGTGTATAGATTATTGAAATTCTTTATCAAATAGATAACACAATAAATCATTACAGTACAATTTACATTTAAACGTGTTGGTAACAATTATTATTGAACAAATGAATAACATATGAGAATTTTTAGGGTTTTTTAGGGGGGGATAGGGGGGATGGAAGAGGGGATGTTTATTGAAAACGTTTATAAGATCATTTAAACTATAATTCGTTTGATAAATAGTAGTTTTGTTAGTAAAAGTATATGAAAATAAATTATTAACTTGGATGTTGAAGCTTAATTTAATTGACTTCTGTAAGATACTCATAAGTTATTAGTATTTCATCACATATGTCTTGGAAATATTGCTGATATCTGGTAGAATCATCGGGTAAGTAATAAAGTGTTTAGACTCAGGGTATTAGGTAATGATGGTAAATCAGTTGATGAGGCTGTGAATCTACATCGACTGAGATGGTTGGGTTACGTATTACACATACCCAACCACCGATTGCCACGATGCACAATGCTGATTAGTGTTGGAGACGGTTTGAAAAAAGTTAAGGGCGGCTAAACCAAAACGCGATTTGGAGTCACTAACTTCTGGTCTGAACCATGTTTGTAGATGCAAACCACTTGGTTGGGGTCCGTGTGACAGTCATAACCAATGCTTAGACACTCTGGGTGACTTAAAACTGAGAATCGATCACAATGGCACAGGTGCATACACTCTTTACGTTCCCTTAAACCGTGGGGTTAAAATTATTTTATATCTTTCTTTCTACGAACTAATTATTCCTCCCTGTATTATACCCTTATATGCAATCTTTGTTTTTATATATTACTACCATTGAAATGATCGCTTATATGAATTTGGTGTTCATCTTGTTGTGCTAATGAGGTATGGCGACTTGGACTGATGCATATATGTGCCTGGTCCTACGTTGTAGCTGACGGACTGACTGACTCTGTTCAAACATTTGGATGGTATTAGTAATCACAGTTTATAAACAAGGACATAAATCTATACTTGCTTCGTGTAATGAATCAGTTATGTAGTACGTATTCACAATACTGATGGTTATATAATAAGTTAAAGTGCGCATAGATTACTGTCAACTTGAAGAGAATTTGAACGAGGTTAAACCCTCAGAACTATCCTATGTGGGATTACTGTCCATATTTTCTACTGAAAAGTTATTAAATGGTTTCATAATTGTATCCCTATAGTCTTCTATTCTTTGGTTTTCATATGACCCATAAACCATTGTTATCTACCGTACCATTGCAGATTTATTATTAATTGATTATTCCCCTCTTACTTGCTTATGAGCTGGTGGTGTGTATATTGCATTGTGGTCAGGCATTTAATCTATATTAACACACAATTTTTAAGTCCATGGTAGTTATAGAGTAAAATAGAAATTTCTGTCTACTAACTTCGTCTTCTGATTCGACAGTAGGTTAACTGAAACTCGAGAACCAATACTCATTCAGGTATATGTTGTTGTTGTTGTTCATTGATCATTCGGTCATTAATAAAATAGAAAATCACTGATCTTACAAGTAATATAAGCGAGTAAATCAATAAATGGTGCAGAGAATAGAACTGCTCTTACGATAAATGGCCAGATACTGTCACAATACATGAATCCGTTTTTTTGAGGTTAGAATAATTACTTATATATAGTTCATGAAATCTATATGTTTGTTTTAGAGATAGTTTAGTTTAAAATTATCCTTTTAACAGAATATTAAAAGTTAAAAAAGAGCTGGTTAGTTTGTTTTATTCTCATTTGCATGTTTTTATTTAAGTAATCTAAACCATTTATCCCAAATAATACCAAATAGAATATCCTTTAAGGTTAGAAAATCTTGACTGAATACTGCCATGTCATTCACTAAATTTAACTATCTTAAATTAAATCTCATATCATCTCATAGATGTGTATAAATCTGCTCAGAGCTTTATTGTTTTCAGTGGTTATTCAACTAATCTGTATGTCCATAAGACAACTATTATGAAATTTACCGTCTTTTTTTACATGTTATACAACATTTAATAGTGATTTCAGTTTGTATATGGTCAGCTTGGGATGTAACAGTCTCACTGACCCCCCCCCCAAAAAAAAAACATAATCCATACCCATTATTGATGAAACATGTGTCCAACTCCACAGTGTTGTATAGAAACGTCATTCGATTAACTTTGACAAACGTATAGCTCACAACATAAGTATGATCATCTTTCTTAATGAATTATGTACACATAAAATAAATGAATAAATAGGAAAAGAAACACAAACAGACAAACAAATAAATGTGGACAAATTTCAACACTTACCAGATACAGATTTTAATCCTGATCTTTCAAAACTGGACGCTTTAAATTGATTGGATATATTTGATTTGTTTGAATGATTAGCGCTAATACCGACTGGAGCACTTTTAGGCTCAGATAACGAGTTCTGTTGTTGTGATTGTAGTTCATCTGTTGTTGTTGTTGTTGAATCGCATATAACATCAATAGAAGTATTCTGTTGTCTATGTTGCTGCTTTTGTTGTTGTTTAATATTCAAGATTAATGATCCTGGTACAGTCGTGTTTGTAGGTGAGGTTGCTGTCACTGCTGTTATTGATGTTGTTGTTGTTGTTATTCTTGTCGATGATAATGATGATATTGAAGTAGTAAGTGTTTTCTGTTGTAATTTATTACTTCGAGTTACAGATGAATTATTATTATTACACGGATTACTGATATCACCATTCACTGTATAATTATTAATATTTTGATAATCATAAGATTTTTTATGAGATTGATTTAACTTTTGAGTTTTTACTTTTAAATCCACTAAATTATTTGCTCGTGGTATAGATTGACGAATACTACTAGTTTGATGTTGTGGTGATAATGGTTTTGTACTAGAAATAGAACTTGATGCAGATGATAATGAACCATTCAAAGATGTAGTTATTGAAATAGATGAAGGAAAACGTAATGATGTAACACTGAAATATAATAAATTAAATGATTCACTTTAAAGTTGTTGTTGTTGACGATGGTGGTGGTGGTGGTGGCTTTTTCTTGTTTTAAAAATTCATTTGTTTTTTCAATATTAATAATAATAATAATAATAATAATCACGAAAACCAAAAAAAATTTCGAAATGAAAAACAAAAAAAGTTTTTTTTTAATGATTCTGTTGTCAGGATATTTAATTATCTGTAATGAAAGTGTTACAAACTCTTGGATTAGTTTCACTGTAATCAAAATGAGATGATAAACATAGGTATATATATATATATATATATGTAGAGAGAGAGGGGGGGGAAGGTGGTGGGTTGTGGGCGTGCCAGACTTAAAAATAATTTCACAACCGAGTATTCTAATCAATATGATAATATTTAATCATTGATTGGTCAATAAATTATCATTATTTTGATTGGTTTAAATTTGTTATTATTGTTACTATACTAGACTTGTAAAATTAATTTTAGTCTACTCTCTACTATTTCAATAAAACAAAATTGTCATAAAAATAGATTATTTTTTTCAAGTTTATTAGAATTTATAAAAATAAAAAAAAAATTATTTTTTTCTCATTTCTTAATAAAATAAACAATTAAACAGAGAATATAAGTAAAGATAGATGGTAACTAATAGTGAAATCTATGATATGAGTTATGTATTATTTAAGATTTATCATATGGTTGTGCTCTATGTTTTAAAGTTGATATTTACTCGGAGATTTAAACTTAATACTGTTAGCTTCAAATGTTATCATGTTGTTCACTTAGCTACAGAGTTCTAATAAAGTATGAAGACATCTATAATAATGGTTGTTATTATATTCCAGGATTTAGTAATTGTACGAAAGTAGTTTCTCTAAATGTTTAATATAATCATAAAGAATACTAGTTTCAAGTGACTATAT
This sequence comes from Schistosoma spindalis, assembly GCA_946903255.1. Lineage (NCBI taxonomy): Eukaryota > Metazoa > Platyhelminthes > Trematoda > Strigeidida > Schistosomatidae > Schistosoma > Schistosoma spindalis. Next base: position 16,221,089 of record OX336419.1, on the reverse strand, counting down.
CATCTTTCATTGATTTTCAAAATAACAGGATATTTTATGAAGTACCATAAAGTTTAAAATAGCGGATGTCAGATTTTTCATGTGAAATTTGGAATGCGATGACGGATAGCTTGTAACTTATTGAAAACTAAGTGGTTGATAATCAAAACGTAGTTACCAAAACTGGTAATTGAAAGAAATTGTGAGATCAATGAAATTGAGCAAATTCCAAGTTTTGTGCTAAAGACTGAATGTACTGGGTTTGATTTTCAGTGGTTGGGTCGTGAGTACGCATTAGTGAGAAGTCATATACTAGAACAAAACAAAAGCAAGATTTTAATTTATGGATGAATCAATCAGGTATAAGAAAAAAGTCTCGGATTATAACACGAAATTCACCCATCTATTTGACTGAGTTTTAGCAATGTAGCTGATGTCAGTTCGTGATGAAAACACGAAATTCTATTCCTAACCTTAACCATCAACTGTAAATCATAATTTTAATTCCTCACACTGGTTTATAACCCTCATTTGGTCCTAGTTATCAGGTGGATACTCTCAATCTATTAGTCTAGTTTCACTCAAATGTCGTTCATAAATTATAGTCTCACCAAAACAACTTTCCAATGCTAACCGGTGTTCGATGGTGGCCTAAGAAGACAATGGAAAAGTGAATAGTTTGACATGAAAAGGCAGATAAAATTAAGATATACATGGTATTTAAACATAATTTATTGATTTTTCGTGGTAACTTTCATGACTGTTTATCAATACGATTATCGGACACTCACCCCTCTTTTAACCCTGAATCCTGACCCTAATCATCAATTCTAACCCTAACTTCAAACCCGAAAGTCTAGTTTTAACGTTAGTCATTTTCGGGTTTTTGTGCAATATATTATTAATATATATTATCACTTGAATCCCGACAGACCTAAAAATGTTTACCACTTTTCAGGGTCATTTTAAGGATCACTGACATTTTTCAGTAAAACATACTTTCATAATGCCAAGTGTCAGCTGAATTGTGAGGAATATCAGGAGAACACTGGTATGATAATCTAGAGTCCACCAACCTAAATACTTCCATATTACGTACCTTTTCTTGATTTAAGTTATTAAATCTACCTGAATAGTTGGATTTTATTGTAAATATCATTCCAGAGAATCTAATCATTATATATATATATATATATATATATATATATATATATATATATATATTGCTGAAGTGAATTGAAAAGATAACTATGTAGTACCACTACGTAAGGTTACTTAAATGTAGTTTGAAGAATACACGACAAAATGTGTATAAAATGTTAAAAATATCCTGTTCAAGTACATAAAAAAAGATACAATCCATCCTTTATAAGTAGCATTCTAAATCTGTCGAATCATGATAAATAGCATCTGAGTCGACTAATTGATTGAACCTGAGAAATAATGACAGTAAAATCTTGCGTTAGATTATTCACGAAGTATTATATCATATTGGTACAGAGATCATGATATGTAAACTATGGATGGTGATAATAATAATAATAATAATTTCTTTAGATTAGAAACATGAGTTACGTCACACCGCATCTGATCAATAAACTAGTATGGTATTTATGGGACAAGATGATAAATATTAATCAATATGATATATTAACGAGTTTGTTCAAATAATGTTACTAAGGTTGTTATATCCTAGTGAAGATTAAATTACTAGTAACTTCCTAGAATTATTAATGGACTAATATTATATATATGGTATGACTATTCAGTACTTAGATTATGTATATCTATATTCCTCTTATTATAAGCTTCATTTTGACCTATAGATTATTATTATACGAATTACTGTTCTTAAGTTATGCTCAGTTTATTCATTACTGTCTCCCACGTTCACAGTCACTTTTTGGCTTTACTGTGTATGAATGATATTTCCTATTTTATGGTGCTATGCAGTCTGCTTGGCTGGTATATAAACCAAGTATGTTTGAAATAAAGGATTCGGATTGTGGGAGCTGTTATTGGTATTCCGGAATCAACTGGACGGGCTAGGCGAAAAAAGGACCAATAAAAACGCTAGGTTGTTCATACCGCCGGACATCATTGGCTTAGCACAGTAAAATATTGAATAAGTCGTATAGTAAAAAGCCGGCCCCTGAAGTCACAACAAAGGCGAGTTCTAAAAGAATAAAGAGTGATTTAATTGGGTTTTTAGATAACAACCTCTAAATAAAATATTGGAAGTAATGTATTACTTTAACTAAAAACTCGTAAAACACTAGAGAGCTGTTTTATTCTAGATAAGATTCCTCACCAGTTTAAATGTGTCAAGTGTGAGATAATCACTCATCAATGATATTGAAAGATGATTTGGCAATATCACGAAACTACTGAAGTTAATGTTCTAAAGGTTAACCATTTACCAATAGATCAGAATCTACTGGATTTGATCATCGGCAGTTTTGTAGATGAATGCTTGTCAGACATTCCACGCTACGACTATACAGTTTTCTATAAATCACTGAACATAGATTCATTTAAATGTATACCAAGTATTTGGAAATTTAATATTTGGGATAAAACTTAAAAGTAACAGGTTATATTGTGAAACGTTTTTATTAAATTAAAAGTCTTACAATCGGATAATCCAAGTATTTATTCCATGCTTAAGCCTTCAGTAGTCAAAAAGAGTCTTAAAATTAATCATTTCATAAAAATGTTTAACTTTAGAATACCATACAGTGAATATATGACACTCAATGATGAGGAATAAAACATTTCATAGACTACCGTCTCCTTACTGAATCATAGAGATTTATTGATTTCAAAAAAAGTATTACGTAATACACTGCTTTCTAAGTAATAGTGAATGAGTTTCTCCTATATCGGTCTTTCCTAACTCTGTTAATTCAATATTCTAATGTAGAGAGTCATCACCTTTGAAACCAATTAAGATGAAATTAAAGATGTTTGCTAGTGAAAATGAGTTATTAGCTTTCTGTCATATTTCAATTAAACTACAATATGAAAGGTACAGACAAAATAGATCATGGCTAATAACTGTACAATGGTATACTCTTCATACAGCTTGAATATTCTCCATCCTCTAATCAGTCTCTAGATTATGAATGCACTCAGCTGAGCACGAGGCTAAAGTTCTACAACCGTTCATTGCAATTCACTCTGAAGAAACCATCATTTATATGTTCGAAACTGGATTTAAGGTAACCTTAATGAGTTTTCAGTCAGTTCTTAGATGGATAGTTTTTATGGGAAACAAAACTTTAGTGATTGTAAAGGGCAAGCAGATTTCATGCATTTGATAAATCCTATCAAAGTTCTGTACAGGTTACTTTGTCGGCAAATGTAAATTTGTCATTATAAATATAGATTATCTGACTATTCAAACACTTCTGTGTTTAAGATTTAAGGATTGTGTCAATTTATTTGTTATATACAGTTTATATGGCAGGGGTAGATTATTTAATACGTTTACAACAATCGTTTTTACTCTATCGTGACTGTTATAACTTGTGGCGTTGTGCCCTATTAATATATATAACGTAATGATATCATCAATTAGAGAACAGTGATTTATCAACCGGATCTATGACGAATAAAACATGTACGAGCAGACTAGAGTCTTTATCGATCATTCTTCTCGCATGGACCTGACTGTTAAGTCCAGAACACCAATCTCAGCCTTTGTGATATGAACCATGTATTTCAAACATATTAGGTCTATAAACAAACCAAACAGATCACATCGTACCATAAAATAGAAACACAAGCATTTTTACGAGATCTAGCCAAAAGTGATTGTGAATGTGAGAGACTGTAATTAATAGACTGGGTATAACTCAAGAACGTTAGATCCTATAATAATGGTTTATAGGTCCAAGTAAAGCTAGTAATAAGAGGAGTATAGATAAACATAATCTAGTCATGCATTAAATACAACACGGAGAACAACAATCCAATCACTCTTGATGGCGAAACTCTGGAAGATGTGGATTCCTTCACATATCTGGAAAGCATCATAGATGAACACGGAGGATCAGATGCAGACGCACAGGAGAGGATTGGCAAAGCAAGGACAGCATTCCTTCAATTGAAGGACATATGAAACTCAAAACAACTGTCTGTCAACCAATATCAAAGTCACAATCTTCAATACCAACGTGAAGACAGTTCTACTGTACGGAAACGAAACTTGGAGAACTACTACAACCATCATCAACAAGGTACAAGTATTTATAAATAACTGTCTACGCAAGATACTCAACATCCATTGGCCGGATACGATCAGAAACAGCCTACTGTGGGAGAAAACAAACCAGCTTCTAGCTGAAGAGGAAATTAGGGAACGAAGATGGAGGTGGATAGGACATACATTATGCAAATCACCAAAATGCATCACGAAACAAGTGCTAACTTGGAATCCTGAATGGAAACGGAAGAGAGGAAGGTCACAGAACACATTACTTCGGGAAATGGAAGCATATATGAAAAGGATGAATGAAAGATGGAAAGAGGTGTAAAGTATTGCCCATGATAGGGTTGAATAGAGAATGCTGGTGAGCGGCCTATACTCGTTCACAAGGAGTAAGTAAGTAAGTTATACATGAAGAATACATGTATAATATTTGTCCATAAACAGTTCTCAAATGTTACCATTCGTAACTGTCGTCGTGGGTTATAACAATGACAAAAGATGAACTTTTTGTAATCATTTTAAATGTTTTCATCAATATACAAAAAAAACTATTTCTATTGTTTATTGTACGTGAAGTTTGAATTTCGCGCAAAAATGACATTCTCGATTTTGATTGGCTTATGACAATTCTATACTTTTATAATATTTTTTCTTAATTAATTTCTTAAAAGATTTTTTTTTGGCTTCCAATGTTACCCTCAGGAGAATTGAGAACTTCATTATTTAATATTTATGATTTGTGTATATGGGATATAAAACTGAGAAAACTTTTAGTGTTGAAAAAAATGTAAATTTTTTTTTGGGGGGGGCGAGGGAACTAAAAGAACATACACACACACACACACAAAAAATCACAATTATTTTAAATGTTTATTAATTTTCTTTGGAAATTTTTTTGAAAAGAAAAAAAATAGTTGAGAAACAGTTTTCAAAAAAGTATATTTCTTTCATTATAAGCAAAGATGGATAGTAAGATGGTGGTTGAAGTTAGTCAACAGGAAACCCTTGACTCGGGTTTCGTGCTATTTGGCACTCGTCAGCAAAGTGCACTTGTAATCTTGAGAGAAATGGTGCTTCCTGACGGTTGATAGCATTCGATCTGCACTAAGAAGGACTTGACACACATGACATTGATCACCACCCCGTGATCAATCAATTGTGAAAAATGGATAGTGACTAGCAGTACGAAACTACAAACTAGTACCGATCTACGACATTACTAGAAGATAGTTGTAGTTAGAAATGTAGACCATCAGATGTTGACTCAGTTGTCTAAACATTAAGCGCTTTCCGTTGAATCAGAGTGTTGTGTGTTTAATCCTTCTTGAGACCACGAATGGGTATTGCTGAGAAGTTCTATACTAGGATGAAATAGCTGTTGAGTGCTTCCTGACTTTCAGTGTCTGTCTAACTAAGATCAGTTCGTGATGTAAACTATAAAAGTCGACGTCCTCTACAAACTTCTCATGCTAATAAACAATCAACTTCTAAAAGTCGACTATTTTTTGCTTATAAACTGACATTTTTTAAATTACTGATGAGAATTACTTGGTAGGGATGAACTAGAAAGTTAGTTCCAAACTTCTCAACTATGTTTGTACGCAACTTTACATAGAAATAAACTTTAGTTCTTAATACAGGCAAAATTCTCATAGAATTCAACTCTTAATTCTAACATTTATAAAGAATTCAAGTGATGAATGATTCATTGATATCATCTATACACTGGCTAGAATTACTTTGTGAAATCATTTCTAGAGTCATTGAAGGTCGGTAATCAAGTATGTTTATATTGCATCAATTCTCAGTCTTTGATAAAAGTCATTTATAAACAATTTAACATCACTTCACAACAATATCACTAGGAATGGAAAAATTCTTTCATTCAAATAATGTATACTGTACATAAAATTCTAACAGACACTAAGTGAATGTCCAAGATTGTTTTTTTATTATTCATGAGGAAAATCAGGACTTAATAGCTAAGTGGATAACGTGATGGGGTTTTGAGCGAAAGGTACTGTGTTCGAGTCCCAGAGTGAACATGAACTATGATATGCAGGTATATTCAGTTGACGAATCCCAAATAGGACGAAACGCGCGTCCTGTATTCCACTACTAGCCACTATCCATCTTTGCTTATAATGCTTGTAAATTAAGGCGATATCAAGGCATGCGCACAGTATGCACATATGTCAATAACAGACTGATCAATTTCAGTGTTAAGCCTCAATGGGAAGATACAAGCCAAACAATATCAAGTGAATTTCGATTCACTACATTGCACAAGCAAGTGGCTATCAGGACTCAGTAGCTGAGTGGATAACGCGATAGCGTTTGAAGCGAATGGTACTGAGTTCGAGTGCCACAGTGAACATCAACTCTGAGATGCAGGTACATTCAGATGACCAGTCCCAAATAGGACGAAACGCACGTCCTGCATTCCACTGCTAGCCACTATCCATTATTGCTTACAAAAAGCTTGTGAATTAAGGCAATATTGAGGCAATCCACGCAGGATGAATATAAGTCAACGAAGAGGCTGATCATTTATAGTCCTAAATAACATAGGGATGATACAAATAAGTAACATCAAATGAATTTTATTAGGAAAAATTGCCCATGAATATTTCAAATTTTGTTTAAGTTAATTCAAGTATATAAATTCACTTGATGCTGTTTTACTTGCATCTTCCCATTGTTATTTAAAACTGCAATTGATCAATCTCTTTGTTGGCATATATTCATCCTGTGTTGATCGCCTTGATATAACCTTAATTCACAAGTTTTTTTTAAGCAAAGATAGTTAATGGCTAGCAGTGAAATCCTGTTTGACACGTGTTTTGTTCTAAGTGAAGAAAGTGATGTCGTTTGAAGTGAACGGTACTGAGTTTGAGTCCCTAAGTGAACATCAACTCTAAAATGCAGGTACATCCCAGTTGACGAGTCCCAAATAGGACGAAACGCATGTTGTATTTAGTTATTTGTTTATTTATTTTTGTTTTAAATATTAAACAAAAAAGATTATCACAACATAAATAATTTAAATGCCAATTGTTAGGGTTTTTTTATTACGTTCCACTATATCGACCGATGATCAATACACATTTGTATCTGTCCATGTATTCCTTTAATGTATTGATCAGTAACCTTGAAATTAAGGTCATAGGTGATAGATAGATAGATAGATAGGAAGTATGACTCATTATTCGTTTATTTAAACAAGATATAACTATTGAACATAAATCAGTGTACAATTCAATGTTAAATTATACGCCATTCATTTAAAAGAAGCTACAACAAGACTATAATTTATGAATGAATCAATCAGGTATAAGATAACAGGTCTTTAAGATTTTAGTTCGCGTGAAATTCACTGATCTATTTGAATAGATAGAGTTTTTGGGCATGATAATTGATGTCAGTTCGTGATGAAAATCTTAAATGTAATACTTAACCTTAACCATCTAATTGTAATTCATAATTCTAATTCCTCAAACTGGTTTATGACCCTTATATAGTCCTAGTTATTAGGTGGACAGTCTTAAGGACAGTCCTAAAGTCGGTTAAAGGTCGTTCATAAATTATAGTCTTAATGAAGCTACTAATATATATTATAAGAGATTAATAAGTAGAACAAAGAAATCTTTACTCTCTCTCTCTCTCTCTTTCTACTTTTTTTTTGTCAGTAAATGATTCTATTCTATAATAAAGTGAGACATATCTCACCTAATTGGATATTTATTGGATGAATACTATTGAAAAACTAGTGAATATTTATTTATCTTTTCATTACAGTTTTGTTATTAGTAGGATAGTGTTAATTAGATTTGAGAAATGAATATTGTACAAGTTAAGTGATTATTTGAAATCAATAGATCAGTGGATAAAACATTTCTTAATGATGATCTGATTTAGATTAGTTGATGATTTCAATAAAATTTAACAATCCCCCAAATGCCCTGATACAACCGAGAATGGGCAAAGTCAGCCATCCATATCGAAACACTTTCAAGTGGCCACGGGTATACAATCACTACCAGGGAAGTCCTACTCGCTATCTTCTCACGGCATTATTGTTGTTTATGAAATTTAGAGAACGAAAAGCGAATGTCTGGCACTTTAACAGATTTGGTTGATATGGAGGATTCACCTAGAGGTGTTGGAAAATTCTGATTCCAAATCAATGGTGCACATGGCCTACAGGATCCTGGGGGAACAAATGGCGTATGAAGCAATTACTGGTCACCGACTACCATGGGGCGGCATCTCCTTACGTTGCTCTATTGCCTTGTGGATTAGACATTTAGGTCGGAGACTCAGGATGTGGCCCCCTAATAAAACCATCTGCTTCGGTTTGGGCACTCGGGCAGTATCCCAGCCCTAATATAAATCGAATGGTCTGTGTGGCTCATATCTATTTGGTGCCTCCTTGTACCAATGTTTAGGTGTTAAAATAAATAAATAATAAATAAATATACTGAACATACATATATATCCCTTAGGAGATAAACTTATGTTCAATCAATAAAGTGTCATTTCCCTTAGAAACGATAGTTAAATCTGGACCAATAGCATAAGTAAATCCTTTAATCTATGTTTAGTTGAATTAATGTATAACTTTTCTCTTCTAAAGAAAAAGGTTTAGTTCTTCTCGGGTTAAACTCCAGAGATTCAAGTATAGATACGATAATAGTATTAGGCGATATTTTACTATTTCGAAATGCTTGCTTGCTTACTCCCGTTACTCCCCCCCAATGGATCATAGGCCGCCGGCCAGCATTCTACAAACCACTATCTACTGGGCATTCCTTTCTAGTTCTATCCATTTCTTGTTCATTTTTCTCATGTCTATCTCCATTTCTCGACGTAATGTGTTCGTTGGTCTTCCTCTTTTTCTTCGGCCTCGAGGATTCCATGTGAGGGCTTGTTTTGTGATGCAGTTGAGTGCTTTGCACAATGTGTGTCCTATCTACTTTCAGCGCTTCTTCCTGATTTCTTCCTCCGGTGGAATCTGGTTTGTTCTCTCCCATAGTAGGTTGTTGCTGATAGTATCTGACCAATGGATCCGAAGTATACGGACCCACAATTATATACTTTATTATCTTCTTGGTCACTTAATCATTTTCATACATTAATTGTATACAAAGAATTAGTAACCAAGTTAATCAATGATGATCGATAATCATCTTGACAACTTTTCGAAAATAAAATATTTAGTTGCTATCGTCTTTTTTTATTTTGTTTTATATTTTAAACAAAAATCTACTCGATTTCATTATTTGTTAAAGTATAGAATAGATGAACTATCAATCGAAGGATTTTGTTTATATTTACAAGAAAGTTGAAATTCTCCATATTCATCTCTCGGAATGATGTCAATTTAGATGGGGGAACAATTCATTAGTATGATGAATAATGATTATGAGTGAATTACTATAATAGCTCATTTTAATGTGAATTTCTTAAGTTTCAACTAAGATTTAATGATATGCACGATACTAAATCTGCCTGGAGCCCCCCAGGGGCTACTGCCGGTCCTAAACCCGGGTAAAGGAGGAGGGCTGAGCATGAGATTAGCGACCCCATCCCGTAGAAAACTAACTTGCTTAAAAAAAACGCTAGCCAGAAAAAAATAATTCAAGTAATGATACTAACTTTCCTATATGATTATTGTACAGATAGATTGTAGATGAAATTGTGGTTAATTGGATCTTAACTACATAAATCCATAAATAAGAATAACAGAGGAATTTTCGGAAAAAAAAACCCAAGTATACAGATAATCAAGTCACATAGGTCAAACATTAAACACCATTAGTGACAACTAAGCAGAACAAAGAAAGAATTGTGTACAGATAAAACTTAGAAATGATAAAACTATACTATAACATATTCACTATATAAAAGGTTGGCAAAGATTATTCTATATTAATTTTACATAGGAATAGCTTTCCGTTCTATCCTGATGAGAATAATGGATGATAACTGTTGGAATCTATTTCTGGACTAATACTATGAGTATATTTTTATTGTATAGTTGTTAATTAACTAAACTATTCATATTTGTGTTCCTCTTATGATCATTATTTTGACCTATGAACTATTATTGTACGATTTACCGTTCGAGTTATGCTTAGTATAACAATTGCTATCTGCCACGTTCACAATCGAACAGCTCAAAACCAATTAGACGATTTAGACTTCGCAGATCAATAAGCCCTCCTATCCGATACACACGAACAACTACAGATAAAGACAACTAGTATAGCAACAGCCTCTGCATCAGGGGACCTCAACATACACAAAGAAAGAACCAAGATCTTCAAATCCAACATGGGAAACACTAACACAATCACACCTGACGACGAAACTCTGGAAGATGTGGAATCCTTCACATACCTGAGAAGCATCATACATGAACACGGAGGATCAGATGCAGACACACAGGAGAGGATTGGCAAAGCAAGGACAGCATTCCTTCAATTGAAGAACATATGAAACTCAAAACAACTGTCTGTCAACCAATATCAAAGTCACAATCTTCAATACCAACGTGAAGACAGTTCTACTGTACGGAAACGAAACTTGGAGAACTACTACAACCATCATCAACAAGGTACAAGTATTTATAAATAACTGTCTACGCAAGATACTCAACATCCATTGGCCGGATACGATCAGAAACAGCCTACTGTGGGAGAAAACAAACCAGCTTCTAGCTGAAGAGGAAATTAGGGAACGAAGATGGAGGTGGATAGGACATACATTACGCAAATCACCAAAATGCATCACGAGACAAGTGCTAACTTGGAATCCTGAATGGAAGCGGAAGAGAGGAAGGTCACAGAACACATTACTTCGGGAAATGGAAGCATATATGAAAAGGATGAATGAAAGATGGAAAGAGGTGTAAAGTATTGCCCATGATAGGGTTGAATGGAGAATGCTGGTGAGCGGCCTATGCTCCTCCATGCGGATTAACAGGCGTTCACAGTCACATTTGGCTTAATCTTGTATACATGTTAGTTTCTATTTTATGGTAAGATGTGGTCTGTTTGGGTTTCTATATAAACCCAGTATGTATGAAATACATGATTCATATTACAGACGCTGAGATTGGTGGTCTAGACTTAACAAGAAGGGCTAGACAGGAAGTAGTGCTGATAAGGACTATAGATTGCTCGTGGGGGGTTTTATGCGTCATTGATCCAGTCGATAAATCACTGTCCTCTAATTGGCGGTATTATTACGTTATACATTGGTAGGGGCACAAACCCACAAGTTATAACACTATCATAGCAACTTTATGAAAAAAGTGTCCAAAGAACCAATAAACCAATAAAAAAATCCACCGTTGAAACCTATAAATAGATCATCTTATAGTATGTGAAAAAGATCTTACAAGTTATATCAATGATTATGAAGACAACAAAACCTACGAAGATAGCCAATTACATATAAGGTTCTAGGTAGGAACGGATTTAACGCATGTAGAGTTATTAGAAAGTTCAGTTCTACATAAAGAACTGGTTGAAGATATTGTCCAGTTTGATAATGAAATCTCTGTGATTAAACCATGCACATCAGAGAATATATTACCATCAAAAGACAGTATTTACCATGATACATGATTTTCAGTCTTAAATGGCGTTATAGTTTTGTACTGTTGAGTTGTGATTCGGAAGTAGAACTACATAGATGTTCAATACCTTCATCGTTTTTAGTAGTTTAGATAGATTTAAAAAAAAGAACTAAGATATAGGTTAATAATAAGAATGTATCGCAATTTGTAGTTTCTTTGTTGAACTGAACCAACGGGTCTCCGTTGTTATTTGATTATATATATACATGATTTATTGACTTGATATAATCTTAATGATAATTATCAATATTCATCTGTATGTACGTCGTTTCATAGACACTTGATTGCATATAATTGCTAACATAAAGAATGAGACTCTAAGTCATCACTGTAAATGACTGTTTACAAAAATTTCAGGAATTCATTTCAAAGCTAGACACCATTAAACGCATGGTTATTAGTTAGTTGGATGGTCTGTAAATATTGCTAGGAGAACAAAAGTCATCAGCTGTTCAGTTTTTTTCATATTCAAGTGAAGATATTTCAATTAGATAAGAAAGTATTTGAGTGAAGTTGGTGACAGTGATGATATGGTAATCCAATCAAGAGTAATCTAATGAGTAGGTCAATCGATAGCAATCAGAATTTACCAGAAGGACAAGTGCATTTCATAGGCTAAGAAATGGATTAATTTCCTAAGGGGTAGAGCTTTAATTGTGCATTTTATGCAGTGGCTCAATATACTTTCTCGCCCAATCTTGTGCTCTCGCTCGAGTAGTCAGTTGGGGGGGGGCGGTAGCACGTAGCATATCGTACATCAGTAGCAGATTCCGGACACCGCCCCGTCACGACAGTTGATACACCTATAAATCAATGATTGTTCATATTCATAAATGATAACTTTATTATAGAATAGATGAAATACGACTAGTACTGCAGCCCACAGAGAGATGGTCAGAGATGATGAACGCGGATACAATTGATGTGCATGACATGGCTCAACCTTGCAGGCGTAGTCATTCTGTGTAACTTATCTCTAACTACAGCAATCTCTTATGAAAATTCCATATTATAGCCATCATGTTCCTAACTATAATTCTACAAGGCGCCTCAACTTTTATATGTTTTTGACCGAGCTTCATAGTCGTTACTGCTATGTGTATTTGATTTGTCAGTCGGGCTAACATAGTGATCACTTAAAAACACGTTTAACGTAGTTAAGATAACAAAGTCACCGGATTAAAATGTTGTCACACTGCGCTGATATAATCACTAAACGATCACGTAGTTTTCAGTCAAGCAAGCTTTCAAAATAAAAACCCTTAAGCCGCCTAATAAAATTAACATCAAATTAACAGATATATCTGGATCGCAATTTGTAAAATACTTAGGTATCTTGGGTTCATTAATGCTATAAGCTTAGTGTAGCTTTCCGTCTTATTTAGGACTTGTTACCAGGATGTAACTGTATCTCATCGTTGATGTTCATTACGTGACTCGAATACAGTACCATTCACTTCAAACGTTATCGCGTCCAGATAGTCACCAGCTTTTGCAAAAGTATGAAGTTCAATTCCTTCGTATTGTCCCCAGAGTAAACATCAACTCCAACATGCAGGTATATCCATCTGACAAGTCCCAAATAGAACAAAACCTGCGTCCTGAATTCCACTGTTAGTCACTATCCATACTTGCCTGAAAATTTTGTGACTTAAAGCAATATCGACGCAATCTGTACAGGATGCACATGTGCCTACAGGAGACTGATCAATTGCAGTCCTAAACAACAATCAGAAGATACAATCAAATAACACCAAGTAAATTTATATGAATTTTCATTCGTACAACTTGTGTAAAGTTATTTTACTCAATATTATTATTATGATGATTGTATCGTGGTGATTAGTTTCTTTTGTTTCAATCATGAATACTATTGAGGTCAAAATCTTTACCTTTTCTCACTTTTTTCTGGCTTTAATAGACTATGTCTATTGGGTTCTCGTTATTGCCTATATAGGTATAGATAATTACCCGCTGTTCATTGTAAATTGAAGTGTCATCTAAATGTATATATGTATGTATCCATGTGATTATGTTTCTATGACAGGTTTTATTCTTGTGAACTTTGCTTTTTCAAATGTGTTAGTTCGTTTAGTATTATCAAATAAGTGAACTATTAGTTTTGTGTGTTCGTGATTTCAATCAAGTTTTTTAAAGACCAGAAATATGTCAAGTTTTTTTTTGTTGTTTAGAGGTAATTGACAGGAAGACCTGTGAACTTACATAGACTTTCAGTTAAAATCATGAACTGATTTTAACTAAAATATTATTGGTAACCAGGATATACTGGATATCTGATCTGTATTTATATGAGACTCTAGAGCAATGAACAAATGACTTAATCAGGGGTCGAACCCAGGACCTTAGCTTTTATGGACAAATACTTAACGTTTAAATCATTTTGACCTAAAGTATGTAGAACATACAACCTCCGCGAATCCCCTCCTTTTACAATTATATAAATTTTGTAGGCATTAGGACTGAAATATACTAATGATGTTCAGTAATTACATAAAGTAAACTTATAGCGTTGTTAATTTAATTTGAAGTGGTTTGGATTATCGTGGATGCACACCGCTGGGGAGTTCCATACTAGGACGAAATGGTCATTCAATGCTTCCAAATTTTTAATGATGGTCTAACATCAATCGATTCATGATCTCAATCAAAAACATAATAATTTCTACAACCCTATATTATTAATGTCAATAATTATTCAACAATCGAACAAATCCAACTATAACTTTCTTATAAGTGAACATACAAGATAGACTATTCGTTTAATTACAAATTGTGGGAAGGGGTCTTGTGGAGATTTTAGAAATTTCAATAGTTGAAATCATGAGTCAGTTGAAGCCAGACTACCATGGAAACCCTGGAAACACTGGACGGCCGTTTCGTCCTAGTATGTAACTGCTCAGAAGTGCGCATCCACGATCCCGCCACTCCGCGAGATTCGAACCCAGGTCCTATAAGTCTCGTTCGCGGGCGCTCAACCACTAGACCATTGAGCCAGCTAGCATCCAATGGTGTTAATGTCTATCTTCAACCAATCCACGAACTTGCGCCACCGTACACCATTGTCTTCAGTGAGCTGATATCTCACAACAGACCTAGCTAAACTCCACTGGTCACGGCTTCTCACTAGAACTCCAGGATATACCTCTTGATGTCAGTCACTAATGAGCAGATGATTATTATCAGAAGGGGTTTTGTGTAGATTTTAGAAATGTCAACTAGCGTAATTACAAATTATTTAACTGAATAGTCATTTAATTGAATGTCTTCATATTTATGTAGAAAATATATAACCTTTACATAGTGTTTGTCTTCAAGTTAAAGGATAATAGGAAAATTAAGTGTTTTCATTGTATACTACTATAATGAAAGTAAGTAGTATATGTATATATATCTTTGTATTTTGTTTGCATGTATGGTAATGTCTGGTTGTATTGTATAGGATGAAGAACAATATGATATACAGAATAAAGATGAATCAAGATTTCTCATTAACTATTATCGGATAGAATGAATGTTTCAACATATAATATAAATTTATCATTGATGGAATATAAGTCCAGAATGCATTGAATGATATTATATATATGGTCCTAGATGTTTATGATAACCCTTGATCTATGTTTCCTTTTATTTACTAATCGTCAGTAGAGTTGTTATGCGTGCTACTTATACTGACAGATATAAGTAGTAGATGGCAGCAGTCGATAATGAAATTGAATTGAAGAGAAGAAGAAGAAGAAGAAGAAGAAGAAGAAGAAGAAGAATGGAAACAAAGAGCGATTGAACTAACGACTGAGTCCGAAGAATCTTGAAGGATGTAAAGGACAATCGGAGAAAGATGTGCAGAGAATTTATTTGATGTATGATTTTTATATTTTATGAAAGTATTGTGTAATGTCGTATAAAACAATAAATTAGTTTCTCCCACCTTAGTTCTTGTTCATTACAAGATGTATGGACAAGATTTGCAGACAAAAATGACATTAATTGCCATAGAAGGTCGGTAGAAGCCTCATTACTTTCATGAAAACATCCTAAACTTTGAAGCTGGTTAACATGGGGTTGAAATCCACCCAGAAAGCACCAGTTCCCTAAAGATTAAAAGTAGACCTTGTTGACTAACGCCAATTAGCAGAAAATTTAGGTTTAAAGAGGGTTATTTGTTGATTACTTTCAACTACTTAACATCTCATTGTATTCCATACAATATTGCATCACTACAACTAGTAACTATGTTGCAACTTGATCGTTAGAATTCAATTAGGACTATAAAGGATTAGGCAAACATAACATTGGTTATTATTACATAGTGATTAATCAATCGCCATGTACATATTTTATGTCAAATTAATTGAATCTCTAACGAATATAGTTGTAAGTCTTGTACTATCCTAATGATTTCAATCTACACTATTTTAATTACGTAATGTCCTATTTCATTCTCTCAGTAAACAAAGTTTCTTTTCCTTATTTAAGAATCATTTTATATAGAACCTCTTACTCATTTAACTCTTTCATTCTATTCAATGTTACAGTTCTTATTATGTAACTTTTAATATTAAGTTTGTGATTGTGTTTTTAGAAACTTGTCTCTAAGTGTTTCTTTATTGAATTCTTTTCATAGAATTAGATATTTCACCATTGAAATATTGATGTTTCTTAAAATATTTTCATATCTGTCACCGTTCTTTGAATAATCTTAGTTGGCTTAATAATAAAAGTATGTAGGTTTATTATAAGTAATTATTACTATTAACTTTCTAATTGAGATCATGAACCGATTGATGTTAGACCATCATTGAAAACCTGGGAACACTGGATGTCTGTTTTGCCCTATTATGGGGCTCTTCAGCAGTATGCATCCACGAGCCCGCTCGCACGCGAACGTTCAACCTACTAGACCACTGAGCCGGTCGGAATCTAATGTTGTTAATTTCTCACCTTAATCAATCCACGAAAATACACGACCATCTTCCATTGTACCGAGGTAGATACCTGTCTCTACCTGACACGGATTAGCTTCATTGGTCAAGGATTCTCATTAGAACTTTAATAGTTATTTAAATCTACCTGTTGATATTAAGGATACATTTGTTGCTTAAAAGAGGCTTAAAAATACTTAAGACTTTCAGATAGACATTAATTCGTTTAGTGGAAGTGAATTTAACTTTCTAATAGTTTGATACTTCCCATCAATATTAAGGAATACATTTGATTAATCTCTTTTAGACAGGAAGAGCTAAACCATGCAGGATTAAATTAATCCTTTTTGAACAATCTAATACCTACCCGAACTTAATAGTTCAGTGGATGATTCGGAGTTTAAAGCAAAAGTCATCGCCTTCCAGTGCCGATAAGAACATTAACACTTGGATGGAGTTTAACCCAGCTAATGAATAGGAAATAGAAAGAGACAAACTTCTCGGGTGTTATTATTAGCCAATATTCAACGTTACTTAAATAATAACGACAAGACTATACCATACAGACCACCTTCAGTGAATTTATGGGTGTCCTTAAGATTATCCAATCAGACATAAACAGTCAGAATACATCTTTCATGTAAGAGATTCAAAATATAAGTAAAACGATAGTAATACAGAAGATCATGAGTTTTTAGAATGAACTTATTAGTGTCAAATACACATAATTCAAACTAGATATCATAATTCTATTATCAAGATAGACGCTAATTCTCAACTGTACATCTGATAAATTGTAAATCAACCCTTAAAACTCTTAAATCCCAACACCTAACCTCAGTACTCCTAAGCTTAGCATTCATAATCCAAATATATTGACCTTAACAGTTCATTCCACAGAGAAACCATAGTCTAATCCATTTTAAATAAGAAATATAATAAAAAATTATGAATTTCAGTAGCAAGCTATCTGCAACAGCAGTTTAAGGTCATCTATATAGAATGGTTTTAACGTAATTACTACTATCAGAAGGGATTTTGGTGGATATTACAGTGATTTCAATAGTTGTGATTATGAGTTAATTGAAACTAGACCACCATGGAAAACCTGGAAGCACTTTGTGTGATACAATTCCGAGTCTGGTACAGGTGTATTCACTGATTCATATATTAATAGTATTCTATGTTACCTATGAATGACTGACTGACATACTATGCATGTGTCATACCTGTTACAAAAGTTAGTAGATATTCAGACTTAATAGTTAAGTAGATAACGCGATGACGCTTTAAGCGAACGATGCGATTTTTGAGTCCTGGAGTATACATCAACTCTGAGATTTAGGTACATCCACTTGATAAGTCCCTAAATTGAACGATACATATATCGTAGACTCCATTACTAACCACATTCCATATATTCATATTGAATATATTGAAACAATAATTCTACTGTATGGGGCAGAAACTTAGAGAACTACGAAAGCCATCATCCAGAACATATAAGAGTTTTTTAACAGTTGTCTACGCAAAATACTTCGGATCCATTGGTCAGAAACTATCAGCAACAACCTACTATGGGAGAGAACAAATCAGATTCCAACGGAGGAAGAAATCAGGAAGAAGCACAGGAAGTGGATAGGATAAACATTGAGGAAAGCACTCAAATGTATCACAAAACAAGCCCTCACATAAAATCCTCGAGACCAAAGGAGAAGTTGAACACCAAACAACACATTACGTCGACAAATGGAGATAGACATGAGAAGAATGAACAAGAAATGGATAAAACTAGAAAGGAATGCCCAGTAGAGAGTGGTTTGTAAAATGCTGGTCGGCAGCTTATGATCCACTTTGAGAGAGAGGGGGGGGTAACAGGCGTAAGTAAGCAAATAATATGTAAACAATCCATACAGCATGACCATATGCCGAATATGAGTAATCAACGTTTAGGTCAAAAATATCCACAATGAATTAATCTAATCCATTTCAAATTGAATAAATAAGATACTTTCAAAGAAATATGAATAATAATTTGATGATCAAGTCAGTGAGTGTATCATTCATTTCTTTATTATTCATTATTCTATTTTATTTTAGAACAAAAGAACATTCATTTATGAATTGGAATAAAAAGTAAAATTTTAAAGGAGACAATATGAAGTTCCTGTCAACATTAATTCTGTTTTGTTACCTACCTCTTAGATGAATCAATTTTATTCATAAAAGTTTATCTATGATACAAGTATTTTCAAACTATGTCTTATTTCTATTCATTTTTATATTGGATTTTCTTTCTCTTTTCTTTTCTTTTCTTTTTTTCTTTTGGAATGTTCTCATCAATATTTAAGACTATAATGGATTAGTTTGTCTTATTAGCATATATATACATTCTGTACAGATTGTTTTGATATTACCTTAAATCATAAGTAGTATTATAGGTAGAGATAAATGATGGCTAGCAGTGGAAACCATGACACGCGTTTCGTCCTATTTAGGACTCATCAACCGGATGTTGCATTTCAAATCTAATCCTTTTTCTTTTCTTTTTTCAAGAAATATTTGTTCATATTAAACAGATTTATGCTGAAAATGAGATTAGAGCTCTATAAACTAAAGAAAAGATGAATTTTTTCCTAGACTATGTATATTTAGTGTTTACTTATTTCGTTTATACAGTTATATTACTTACAATTTAATAAGTAGAGTTTATTAAATCAATATATCAGCTAAGGAAATTCAACTATAATAATAGACATTGAATGTTGAAGGGTATTGAGTAATAAACACAAAAGCTTTTTATATTTGTTTCATGCTTTTAAGTGTATAAGTGTATGTATGCGAGGTTAATAGATCATCAATTGTCAATATAGGGAAGTTTTTGAAAATATACAATGACTACTTAGTATTTACGTTTAACCCCATACATTTAACCATGAACAAGATAATAAAGTACTACATATGAGGTTATTCTTATAAGACTATAGATAATAGCAAAGTCTGATAGGGAATTCTCAGTAATGGTAAGTAGTGCATATATATATAAAGAAAAACTAGAATGTAATATACTACTCATAAGGTTTTAGGAAAATATAAGTTTCAGAATATCTTTGGTTCGATCCACGGTAGAGTCATTGATGAACATTGCTGAAACGTTTCACACTACAATAAAACGATTATTTAGTACTTTTTAGTTCTCAGTAATTGTCTAACTAAGACCAGTTTTTCGATGTAAACTATAAAACTCAAGAATTTTCATAAGCTTTCTATGCTAATAGATCATGTGTGGTTATGTCTTTTCACCTTATACTTTGTTAATATCTACCCTATAGATCAATGTGTTTCTGAATTTGTAATGACTATTTTTTGTCTCAGATTAAAATCCTGTTGGGATACTTTTGAAAACCAGAAAGCACTAGATATCTGTTTCCTTTCATCTATGATCTGTAATATCGGTTTTCGTGTTAGGCCCGTATACCTTATTCTAGCTTTCGAACAGGTCAATCTATTCATTCTAGTTGAGTGACATTTTGACCTTGTTAATAATTATCCGCTTATCAATCTTGGTTGTTTTTATGTGAGCGTATGTGTGTGTGCACTTCTTATCCCATTCATCACATGTCTATCGCTTAATTTTGTGTGACTATAATTATTGATTAACACTTGGTTAAAGGAGAGTTGGCTTACCCACCATTTCTGCTGCGCGTCGTTTCGCTTCTTTCTATCCTATTCGCTGCATATACAAAATATATGTATTCAAAAGTCCATTCTCGTTATTTGACTCATTCAACTCCGTCATTCACTAACGTGATTTAAGTCGATGATTATATACGAGGATTGGGCAACATATAAATTTAGACAGCAATCATTCAATAACAAACATTCATACGATCTAATTGGAGTCAGTTCTACGGCTGCTAAAGTGGTGAGCCCTTTCAACAACATTGTCCGATCTAAATGACGATGAAATAAAGAACCCCATAGATCTACTTCTCAATCTACTCACTATTGGTTATAAAAATATAAACTTCATGGCTAAGATTCAATTTTGTACAGAATTCTTCAAAATATGATACTATCGGCGTGACTATAAGTTATGGATAAAACAATCAGATTGAGAATGACAGGTAGTGGATTTTGGCTCGAAATTCATTTACCCGTTTGACTAAATAGTGTATTGGCATTTTAGCTAATGTCAATTCATGATGAAAACCATAAATCTAATTCCTTATTCCTAATTATCAATTGTAACTTATAATCCTTATTCTTCAAACTACTTCATAATCCTCCTTTAGCTCTAATAAGTAAATGGACATTCTCAAAGTCAGCTTAATATTGTTCAATAGTCATCCATAAATTATAGTTTTTGATAAAGTTTTGTTCTCTAAGCTGGATGGTTTAGTTGTGAAGCTTTCATCGTTCTT
Organism: Schistosoma spindalis; assembly: GCA_946903255.1. Classification (NCBI taxonomy): domain Eukaryota; kingdom Metazoa; phylum Platyhelminthes; class Trematoda; order Strigeidida; family Schistosomatidae; genus Schistosoma; species Schistosoma spindalis. The sequence goes on along the minus strand of OX336419.1, from coordinate 16,199,885 downwards.
CTGAATGACGTCGTCAATACAAACTTCAGTTAGAAATCTCATTATAATATCTATTAACATACATATATTGTAAATATTCAAACCAATCAGAAATCAGAGATTATTTCAAATGATCAATGTTTCAATTCTCATTTTACTATTCAAACAATCAATCAATCAATCATAATTTATGTCCAAATTCATCAATATTAAATTGTCAATTTTTAGATGGGAAAAAGAGGTAAGACTATAATTTATGGATGATTTCTGAGTACCGCCGAAGTAACCTTGAGAGTTTCTACCTCATAACCAGCATCAAATGAGGGTTATAAACCAGTATGTGACGAATTAGAATTATGATTTCATTTTATTTATTTAAACACATAAACATTGGTACAAAGAGGCATCAAACAGATATGCGCCACATATATCATTCGATTTATGTGAGGGCTAAGATACTGCCCAGGTGCTCAAACTGAAGCAGTTCGTTTTCTTAGGGGGCCACCCCATGAGCCTTTGACTTGGGAGTCTAATCCGCAAGGCAGTGGAGCAACGTCAAAAGATGCAGTCCCATGGTAGCCGGTGACCAACTATGGGTTCATACGCCATTTGTTTGTTCAGGATTCTGTAGGACATGTTCACCATTGGTTGGGAATCAAGATTTTCCAACTCCATATCCACCAACTTGGTTAAAGTGCCGGACATTCGCTTTTCGTTCTCTGAGTTTCGAAAACAACACCCATGCCACGAGAAGGCGTTGATTAAGACTTCCCTAGCAGTGGATGTATGCACGTGATCACTTGAGAGCATTTCGAGAGGGAGAGCTGATTCTCCCCACTCTCGGCTGTACAAAAGCATTTAGAAGAGGCGGATTATAATTTACAGTTGATGGGGTTAAGGTTAAGAATTAGATCAACAGTTTTTCATCATGAACTGACATTATCTATAATATCAAAATTCTAGCCAATTAAGTGAATGAATTTCGCGTACCGAAATCCAAAGACTTGACTGGTTCGTCTATAAATTCTAATCTGGCCGAAAAAGAAATGGGAAAAAAGATTTTTGATTAAGATCATGAACTGATTGATGTTAGACCATCATTGAAAACTTGGAAGCACTGGACAGCCATTTCGTCCTATTGTGGGGCTCGTCAGTAGTGCGCATCCACGATCCCGCTGGCGGGATTCGAACCCAGAGCCTTCAGTCTCGCACGCGAATGCCGTCCAGTACTTCCAGGTTTTCAATGGTGGTCTAACATCAACCAATTCATGATCTCAATCAAAAACTTAACAATCTCCACAACCCCTAAACTGATAAAAAGATTTTTTTTTCTTTCACTTACTTTGGTTTAGTAAAATTTAATGATGCATTAATTCCAATCATATTTTGATTATTAGGAGTATTATTATTATTATTTTTGTTCAATATTAAAGGATTGGAACATTGATTAGACATTGTTTCATTAATATTCTTAATTGGATATTTTAATTGTCCCATTAAAAGATTTTCTTGTTTATTTACAGATTGATTATAATGATGAGGATGATGATGATTCACACTGTTTAAATTGTTGTTGTTGTTGTTGCTGTTGTTGTTGTGGTGGTGGTTGTTTGGAATGTCTAATTTGTTGTGTAGATCTGTTTGTTTTGATAGACTACTATGAGTATTATTATTATTATTATTATTATTATTATTATTATTATTGATAGTACGTGCTGGTGGTAGTGGTGGTGGTTTAGGTGGTATTGATTGAACAACTAATGAATCCTGATGATGATCATGATCACGATGATCGTGATGATCATGATGATGATGACGTTGGTGATGTGTATCATTTTCATTGGAAATATGATTTTTTTGTAATTTAATCATTGATGGATAATGAATTGATGTAATTGTTGCTTTAGTTGGTATTGTTGATGTTGTTAAGAATGATGATTGTATTATTGATGAGGATGTAGTTGTATATATTTGGGATTGTTGTAATTTTTTTGTTTTTTGTTTAAATTTAGATAGATTGAAAAATAGACCAAGTATATATTTTAATTTACTATCAACAATGTCTAGAATATAAGAAGTGGATAGATAGGGGTGAAAACAAATTGTATATTGTTAGTAGTATATACAATGATTAGTAAAATATTAAAATATCAAAAAAAGGAAAACATTTGTATATAATGAATTTCAATAGTTGAAATCATGATTCAATTGAAGCTAAACTACTATAGGAAACCTGAAAACACTGGACGGCTGTTTCGTTTTAGTATGGTACTCCTCATCACTGCGCATCCACGATTCCGCCACCCGACGAGATTCGGACACAGAACCTATCAGTCTTGTACGAGAGCACTTAACCAATAGATGGCCGGTATCCAACTGTGTTAATGTCTAACTTCAACCAATCCACGAAATCGCCCCACCGCATACCATTGTTTTCAGTGAGTTACTATCTCAGAACATACCTGGTCGAACTCCACTGGTCACAGCTTTTCACTAGATCTCCAGAAAATGCCTCTTGAAGTCAGTTACTGAATGAATTGTTTACTATTTAGATTGAATTTCTCGCTATGTTCTTTTAGTTTATGATAGATAGACACTAGTTCATTTGAAATAGTCAACAGTAAATTATACTTTATCTAGATTCCCTAATAATTGATATTGATCAATATGATGTAGCTGAAATCTTGAAACAACTTTGAGATGAAAACGCTATCGAAAACTATCTAGTATAGTAGCTCACATGTGAATGAGTTTGGTTACATTTAATTTGCTTAAGCTCATTTTGTTAACTTATTTAACGGACAGAGTCATATGTACGATAATAACTTATCTTATATCATTGTACCTTTATCACAGTTGTAATTGTATGAATATGCATGCTCAAGCATTGTTTACTGTCTATGCATATATTCATTCTGCTAGCCTTACTGTTAGTCGCTTAATTGATTCGGTGTTGATGGAGTCACTCACTCACTCACTCACTTGCTCTTCAGCACTCGCATACCATTCTTTCTTTGTGTGCGTGTAGTTTTGGTGATCTGTTTATGTGTGGTGCAATCATAAACGTAATCAACATTTCATATTAGCCTTCTGATTAATACATCGTTGGAGCGTTATCTAGTGACGGTTATCAAGATGAACTGTATACGAAGTATTCACTGGGGATTAAATGACTACTTCTCTGAAAACAATACTACATAAGAATACTTAATTAGCATGAAAGTAAATACATTTTAGTAGTAAAATATAATGATGATGATTATTATTAGTCTTACCTTGAGCAGTAAACCCATTTGTTTCAATGCCAAGTAACTGGAGCACTTGAAAACAAGCCAATACATTATGAAGCTGAAATGATACAATAGAAACATGATCGACATTTGTAAAACACAATAATCAATTCGTTAAAAATGTCATTATGTTGTTTTAATAATCAAATTAGAATAAAGATTAGGTTACATTCTGTTTGGTTAGATTTGGTTGATAAAAACCCTTAAAAAAAAACTATGTCTTATCGATTAACTGAATGAATTCTGTTCAGAATATGTGATGGTTGTATACAATCTATCTGTTTGATCTCTTTGTCCTCCCCCCCTTTCTCTTTTTCTTTCGATCTCTTCACTCAAATACCCCTAGTTAAGTAGCCTTTTCAAAGTGTTTGGTAACATTCAGCATTTATTTGGAATACTATTTTATTGACAAAAGCTTTACATGCTACTCTTAAGTAGTTTTCCATGGTGGTCTAGTATCGATTGACTCATGATTTAAACTATTGAAATTACTACAATCTCCGCAAAACTCTTTCTGATGAATAATCATCTGCTCACTAGTGACTAACTTGAAGAGGCATTTCCTGGAGTTTTAGTGAGAAGCCATGAACAGTGGAGTTTAGCTAGGTCTGTTGTGAGATATCAGCTCACTGAAGACAATGGTGTACAGTGGGGCAATTTTGTGGATTGGTTAAAGTTACCCATTAACACTGACGAGCAAATTCTGCAAAGCCAGCGCAATCTCCAACTGACACTACAAAGTGCACATACACATACACACACGCTCATATAAAAACAGTTAAGGTTGATAAGCGACTCTAGACTGACCTTGAGAGTGTTCACCTAATTAATAACCAGGACCAAATGAGAGTTATGAACCTGTATGAGGAATTATAATTATAATTTACAGTTGATGATTAAGGTTAGAAATTAGATCTACGGTTTTTCATCACGAACTGACATCAGTTATAATGTCAAAGCTGTATTTAACCAAATGAATAACTGAATTTCACGCACCAATATCCAAGACCTGTTATCTTATACCTAATTGATACGTCTATAAATTATATTCTCGCCACGAATAATTAACATGGTCAAAATGCAGCTTGATAAGAATGAACTAAACTGTCTTATCCTGAAGCTAGAATAAGCTCGACATAGGACCAACCACTACAAGAGTTACTATACTATTTCTTGTTAAGATTAGATATTTACAGTTAAAATCAAAGATTGATTGCTGAAAAACTTAGAATTAAACGTTACGGATCAGATTTTAGATCAGAATTAAGTATTTAGGATGTATGTAATACAATTTGCCTACAAATGATCTATCAAACATGCACAGTTTTACATTATTATTACCCCCCCCCCTCCAAAAAATAGTCATCTAGATCATGTAAACAACCGGTATGATTTATCAATACTCAAGTAATGATAAATGATTACTTACTGATTGAGCGGATGTTTTTGGATTTCGACATAAACGTTGAACTTTGATATTAGCTAGATGAAAATAAAAAGTGATTTTAAAACTAGATGATACAATGTGTGAAATAGTAGAAATGAATGGAAAAGAAAACAGGCTAATGTTACTGAAATGAATTCAATGGATTGTAATTATCATCGAAATTGATGACTTATTTATGATCTTAAGACTATTCAGTTGAATTTGTTCACATCTGTCGTGCTATTTACAATGAGAACAAAACTTTGCATCAATCATTATGAGCAAAGATAGTTGGTGGCTAGCAGTGGAATCTAAGATGGGCGTTTTGTTCTATTTGGGACTCATCAGCTAAATGCACTGGCATCTCAGAGTTAATGTTCACTCCACGACTCGAACTCCATGCGAGTTACTTTGATATTACTTTAATTCACAAGCATTTTATATTATATCCCCATAAAAATAATTGGTTTAGATGAGACTATAATTTACGGACGATCTTTCAATGACCTTCAGAGTGTCTGCCTAATTAATGGGGACAAATAAAGGTTATAAATCAGTTTGAGGAATAAAGGTATTGACTTACAGTTGACAGTAAGGATTAAGATTTAGATTTATGGTTTTCATCACGAACTGACATCAACTAAAATGCTATGACGCTATTAAGACGAATGGGTGAGGGAATTTCGAGTCAAAATCCAAGACCTGTTATCCTAGATCTGATTGATTCGTTCATAAATTATAGTCTCGCCCAGGTTTATTTAGATTATTGAAAGTCTGCGAACGAGGTGAAGTAATACATGTGTATGTGTGTAAGTGTCTTAGTAGTTGTGTGAGTCAAACGTGGACCATTGAGTCATAATGACTAGCAGTAGAGAAATATACTAGGATACATAAAAAATCATGGGTTCGAAACTAAGCTTCATCATTCATGAGCTTACTTGAAATATTTTAGATTAATCTTCATTAGTTCAATATCATCAGTGTGTTTTCCGTTTTACGCCACCGGTGATAATTGTCACGAGAATATTTGTTATTTTTATCATCATACTAACTAAATTATAGTAGTAATGTTGAATTCATAAAAACATTACAGTCATATGATTTAAATGAACAACCAGCTGAAAAGTTGGAACTTTACCGAGGTGTACATGAATACACTGATTCAGAAGAATGACAGTTAAACAAGGCATTAAATATGGCAATATAAATATTTAAGAATCAGTGGTATTAATAGATCTGATCCCGAAAAGTATCGTAAATGGGGACTATTGTAAAATTTCGATATTGAACGACAAAAAACATTAAATTGTTTGGTCTGTGATGTAAACTACCTCATAAAAGTGACCTATCTATCTATCTATCTATCTATCTATCTATCTATCTATCTATATAAATACATTTAAGCCTGTTGCTTCTCTTCAAGGAGCATAGGTTACCCACCAGTATTCTCTATCCAACTCAGTGGTGGGCAATCCTTTCCGGTTGTTTCCACTTGCTATTCATCCTTTTCATATCTGCTTCCAATTCTCAATACAGTGTGTTCTTCGGCCTTCCACTTTTCCTTTTGCCTTCACGATTCCAACTTAGCGCTTGCCTCGTGATGTAGTTCGATAATTTTCTCAATCTGTCTTATCCACTTCTAACCTCTTTTCCTAATTAACTCCTCAGCTGGAAAATGGTTTGTCCTCTACCATAGTAAGCTGTTGATGATGATATCTGGTTAACGGATTGTTTATCAATACTTGTACCTTTTTAATGATGGCTATAGCAGTTCTCGAAGCTTCGTCTCCGTACAGTAGAACTATCTTGACGTTCATATTGATATTAGTTGTCAGTTGTTTTGAGTTTTATATGTTCTTGAACTGTAGGAATGCTGTCCTTGCTTTACTAATCCCTGCTTTTGTATCCTACTAAATGGTCACTAACATCAATAATCGTCACTCGTCTATTCCACTGCTAGCCATTATGCAACCCTTCATATATATATATATATATATATATATATATATATATATATATATATATATATATATATATTAGCGTTATAACTCGTGGACCTGTGTACCCTCTAGACTTCTCGCACGGGTCTTACGTTTCATTGGTCCGATCGATAATCCATTGCTCTCTAATTAGAGGTATCGTTACGTTATACATTAACAGGTCACATAGGTCCATAAGTTATAACAATTAGGTCACAAAACGAATGCAAAATAATGATGTATACATAAATTAGCAATACACAACAACCAACTTACCTACTGCATGTATAATATCCGCTAACAATAGTCCATTGGATAAATCCTTTTGTATATTTTTTATTAAATTTGAATAATTTGCTTTTTCCAAATAATGATTCGCCCAATCTGTATATAACTTCAATTAAAAATACAAAGAAATTCTAGTGAATATTTCACGTTTGTTAAAATTAGGTGTTAATAATCTCTTTGATCTTGATACTCACGTTCGCGCGCAAGACTGAAGGCTCTGGGTTCGAATCCCGCCAGCGGGATCGTGGATGCGCACTGCTGAGGAGTCCCACAATAGGACGAAACGGCTGTCCAGTGCTTCCAGGTTTTCAATGGTGATCTAGCTTCAATCGGTTCATGATCTTAATCAAAAATTTACTTACCAGTGATCTATTTGCTGAGGTAATACCGTGAGTTCCAGTGAGAATCTCCAACTAAAGGAGTGGATACATGTTGAATTCAAAGTAATTACTCACTAATGGTATTTGAAGATGATTGCGCAATATCATGGATTGATTTAAGTTTGAAATAAATCATTGGTTGTCAACTCTGTAGTTTAGGAATTAAACCCTCTCCATAATATCTGAACTTCCTCACTTAGACCCCTGATGTGATCGTGAATGTGTACTGTTGAAGTGTCGCATACTACAATTAAATATCTATTCAATTGCTCTGATTTTTCAGTGATTTTTCTCATAACTAAAATAAATCCGTGATTGTAAACACTTTTATCAAATCAAATTGGTCTACTTATAAGTAGGTTAAATGAATTCAAGAAAATAAAAAGACTGTAAATTTCAAAGGTCAGTTCATTTTTCGATTGAGATCATGAACGGATAGATGCTAGACCACCAGTGAAAACCTGGAAACACTGGACGTCCGTTCCGTCCTATTGTGTTACTCCTCAATAGTGCGCGTTCATGATCCCACACGCGGAATTCGGACCCAGGGCAATCGGTCTCGCGCGCGAACTCGAGCCGACATCCAAAGGTGTTAATGTTTAACCTGGACAAAATTGCACGACCATCTTCCACTTTCCAAAAATAAGTACTTGTCTCTACCCAACACGGATTAGCTCTACTGGTCATGGCTTCTCACTTGAACTCCGAGAATTCCCTCACGAAGCTGGTCACAAGTGGTCTAGAAGTTGAGCGTTCGCGCACGAGACCGAAAGCCCTAAGTTCGAATCTCGCCAACAGGATCGTGGATGCGCACTTCTAAGGAGGCCCACAATAGTATGAAACAGCCATTCATTGCTTCCAGGTTTTCGATGATGGTTTCACATCAATCGGTTCATGATCTCAATTAAAAACTTAATAGTCTCCACAACTCCATACTGAGAATTCTCAATTTCATTAGATTGATTGTCATAAATTAAATATATATAAATATTAGTCGGAAAATTTACAGTCAACTTAAAACAATACAGATGCATATAGATACATATAGAAAGTATCAAAAAAGATGTGTATTTCTTCATTCTAAACCTCTCCTATCATTGAACATGATTCCATGTATCTCTTTCTACAGATTAGTGATTATGACACACAATATAGAAATGAGATAATATCACTGATTCTCCCTTATTATTATTATTGTTATTGTTATTTTCCTGATTTCGATCTTATTTCTCACTTGACCATCCTACTAATATTACTCTTACAATTATTGACTATCATGAACACACACACACACACACACACACACACTACGCACACTCACGCATACACACATGCAATTTGTTTAGTATTCTCAAGATATCCAACATTTGACATGATTCACTTACATATTATATGCGCGTAATGTTAAATAGACAAAAAAGAAATGAGTATTATCATTACAACTAGTAACTGAGAGAGGGAGGGAGGGAGGGAGTGAGTAAGTGAGTGAGTGAGTATGTAGTTTAGTATACTTTCTTCAAGAGAGAAATATATTTTTTTAGAAAAAGATCTTTTTTCAAGTTCAAAGCAAACTCTACTTTGTGTTTACTTAGTAGTCGGTTTATTTTTTTGTGTATGTATGTGTGTGTGTGTGTGACTGTAAAATAAGTAGGGTAGGTAAGTAGTAAAGAGTTTTTGTAAAATATATTTTCATAACTAAGAGTTTGATAAATACACAGATTTGGTGTGTGTGTATGTGTGTGTGAGAGAGAGAGAGAGGGTACGTAATACGAAAGAACTATCAAATTCAATATTCTTGTTGTCACGGCTTTATCAAGAAGAAAAAAAGGTTGGTAATTATTTAAAGGAAATAGAAAACAGTATAATTCATCACCATGGTTTTTAAATGTTTCAAGGAGTTTCAGGAGATCGCTTTAATTTATAGATTATATTCGTCACAGATTAATTTCATTTAGGATACTACTGAAAACAATGAGGTGATGATCATCTGTTTATTTTGGTAAGGAGGTCATCAATAGTGCATACCCATGATCCTACCTGGAATCAAATCTACATATCATCCATTACCATGATAAAGTAATCTAATGATAAACTTTTGAATATTTAGATTAATTAGATTAAATAAACATTAAAGATACCAAAATTATGTCAGTTCTTTATTCAAGTTGTGTTCTGTCAACTGAATGTGAATTATGAATGGTAACTGTTGGGATCCATTAATAGACCAATATGATACATATATTTCTTATTGTATAATTGTTAAGTAACTGAACTATGCATATTCATGTTCCTCTTATTATAAGCTTCATTTTGACCCATAGACTATTATTATACGATTTATCGTTCTTGAGTTATACCCAGTCTCCCACATTCACAGCTACATTTGGCTAAATCTTCTACAAATGTTGTTTTTCATTTTGTAATGCGATGTAGTTTGTTTGGTTTGTATATAGACCCAGTATGTTTGAAATACATGATTCATATTACAGAGGCTGAGATTGGTATTCAGAACTCAACAGGCAAGGTTAGGCAGGAAGAAGGACCAATAAGGACTCAACACTACTCGAATGAGGGTTTTATGCATCCGTGGTCCGGTTGATAAATCACTGTTCTTTAAATGGCAGTATCATTACATCATATATTAATAGGGTAAAAGGCCACAAAGCGACATTTTCATCATAAACGTTATACAGGATTAATGTTTCGTCTAGATCAATATCAATGATCTACTAGACATTATACTATATCTTGATATATATCGCTATATGTGAATAACCGCTGACATACGTTCGACTAGGAAGATATTATAATCTTAAACAATGGAAATACAAGAAAGTCTGAAGAATTTCCAAAAGCTTGACACTCAGATTGACTAACAGTCAATAGCGTCTATTGAAATCGATCTGATTTATCAATTAAATAGTGAAATCCTAAATAATTGTAAGATCTGGAACTATGTCAAAAGACATAAACATAATTAAAGGTTTAGCGAACAATAGGATAAATGTAAGCAACAACCAATCATATTCAAGTTTGGTGAAATGAACAGTTAGCCTTTATAGTGTCGGTTACTATATTAAGCCTATGTACCTTATTCTAGCTTCTGGATAACCCAATTTATCCATTCTTCTTGACTCACTTTTTAACCTTGTTGATTATCCGATTATTAAACCTGACTGTTTTCATATGAGTGTATGGAGTCGGCTCACACGTCTTCTCCATTAAGCATCATTTTGCTTCACTCTGTTATCCTTTCTTCGTTCCTCTAATTGTCTGTCCAGACCAATGAGTGTACAAAATATACATATTTGAAATCCTTCCTCATATTTAACTTATTTAATTCTGTTATTCACTAAAGCGATTTAAGAAGATAATTTTTATATGAGGATTGACGATCTGTCTATTTCAATAACAATCATTCATACGATGTAAATGGAATCAGATAACGGTCCATAAAAGTGGTGAACCTACTGACAACATCGCCCGATCTTGATGACATCAAAATAAAGGGCCCCACTAAACCCTTTATGAGGAAATTCTCATAGCTTATTCTTATTTGAAATCTGTACTGATAATGATATTGACCAAAGCGATAGTGAGAACTTCAAGATTAAACCATTGCAGTGTACAATGAACAAAATTTAATCACGGTGAGACTTTAATTTGTGGACGATATTTGAACGACGCTAAACTGACCTTTAGAATGTCCACTTAATAACTAAGACTAAATGAGAGTTATAAACCAATGTGAGGAATTACAATGATGATTTACAGTTAATGAGGTTAAGGTTAGGAATTAGATTTATGGTTTTCATCACGAGGTGACATAAGCTACAATACCAAAATGATTTTCAACCAAATGGATGACTGAATTTCGCGCCAAAATCGCAGACATGTTATCTTAAATCTGATTGGTTCGTTTATAAGTTGATAATGAAGCAAAACAAAATAACATTGGCTTTAGGGAAAGTAACACAAGAAAGAATTGATTGATGCTACGTAATAGTAAGACAATAGAATCATGTTAATATTGATTATCAGAATGGGAATAGAATCATACTGAAAGACTCCTTTTATTACATTGAAAAGGAAATGTAGGTAAGTGTGTAAACATACATGGTTATTTGTTGGGAAGATCCAGAAAACTCCACGAAAAAAGCTAAGAAAGGCTTTATAAACACTGAGAAGCATCTTATCCAATCAGCGTTCGGTAGACGTTTTTTTTCAGAAACATCGAGTTTCTGATTGGATCATTACTACATCGTTACTATGTTTAGTAGCAATCTAGAATTTTTGGGAAAACCCAAGGACATCCAAAATACCATAAAAACCCTATATTTTCTGTACATAAATGAACCTTTGGAGTAAAGTGTTTCTTGCATATTTTGTGCCTTTTCTCTCGTGTTCAAGTTGCTATGTAGTTCTAGCTTGGGGGATACTAGAAGAGCTTAGTAACTGAATATAGCGTTCAATTAGCAAGACTTATCAGTGGCGATGGGGATGGGACTCGAACCCACGCGGGGAAACCCCAATGGAACTAATCGTCACTATATTCAAATATATCATTTAATTATATCTGCACAAAACTTAATCTAAACTCAAATATAAATCATAATTAAGGCCCACGTTTTAGGAATTAGGAAAAATGGTATTAAAATAACACTGAGATAATGTGTGATAGAACTCCACCTGTAGCTCTCCTAGAGTTACTGCCGGTCCCAAGCTCGGGTAAAGGGGGTTGGGTATGACGTTAGCAACCCCATCACGTAAAAAAGAATCTTGCTAAAGAAGACGCCAGCCATATTAAACAAATTAACTAACGTGTGATAAGCATAGTTGGATTGTGAATAACAGTGAGTGTACTTGGATCCCAGAGTTTCTATCCACTTTGGAATTCGAACCCAGCAACTTGCACTTTAAACGCTTACGCGTCATCCACTTAGCTACTGAGTACAGATAACCGCTGCTAATCTACGGCTAGCCAATATCCAACTTTACTTATTAAATGCTTGTGATTTAATGGTAATATCGATGCGATTTATATACGATCCACATATGTCAAAAGAGACTGGTCAATTGTAATTCTAAGCACCAGTGGGTTGGCTGTTTGCAGAATATACTTCCCCATTCGAAGCTTGGACTTCTTCCTCTAGTTAGTGGGGCTGGGACGCATCAGAATATCTAGCTTATTGGTCTTCAGTCACAAGTTTTGTTCCGTTCGCATACTAAGTGAACTCGTAACTGCTTCAAACCCAGTCAACGACGACGACGACCAGATATAACACAAACAAGTAAGACGACTGAGACAAAAAAAAGCCGTAAGAGTATAGAATAGTGGCAAAACAATCAAAACCTAGAAGACAACCTTCAATCTTATGAGTGAAATGCAAATAATATATATAACAAGCAGTAAAAAATAACCTTTCGTACTACTCAAGACGTTGTAAGTGATGATAAACAATTACTCATTGCAAACATAAAGTAAAAAACCATGATGTTCAACGTATCAAGTGTTTAGTTGTCCCTGTAGATAACAAACATGTAAAATGACACCATCCGTAAACCTTAAAAATAAACACTTTATCAAGAAACAAATCTTGACCTAATGATACTAAACTCGATAGATGAAGTAATCAATGGATCTCTTGAGTTTTTGACCGATATCATTCATCCAAAGAACACACTGCGTCAAGTATTGGAAGAAGACACAAAAACAACATGAATAACAACTTGAAACAATTGCCCAGAACACAGTTGGATGGAGAGTACTGGTGGGGGACCTATGCTACTCCACGACGTAGAGTAACATGCGTCAGTCAGTAAGTAAGTAAACCTTACTGTTCATTTCAAGTATTCTGACCAATCATCATCATCTTTCAAAGCATCATCGCCGCCACCAACACCACCACCATCATCACCACCACCACCACCAACAACAACAACAATCACCATTAACAATCATCTCTGTCTAGTTTAATTGTCAACACATAACTACAATTATTAACCAATCATATGTGTCTGATATTATATACACTTCTGAATATTTCCATATACTATTACCACTTATCTCTTCTATGATTATATTTGTTCTTATTTTTGTTACAGTTACTAAGTATGTAATAAAGTAATAGACTATGAATACTAAAATGAGATACCATTTATTTAAGTAGTATAAATATATATTATCAATAATTAAGGTTAGACTATAGAATAAGAAGCGCCTTTTCAGACCAGATTCTATTCTTTTTTTTCGTTATTGTTGTTATTATTATTTACCATAATGATTATTGTATTTTATTTATTTGTTTACCATATTGATGTTTACCAAAGATAAACCGTTTTATTTCACTGAAATGTATAAACATTATACAAATGAATACGGTAAGTATTCCTCTTCTACATATACATATTGAAACAATAATTATTACACTACTTATAAAGATTAGCTAACTTTGTATTAAAACAATGGTAGAGGTAAGATTTCTATACAAAAGTTTAAGGAGAAGATTTCCTTTTTTTATGGAAAATCTGCCCAATTTACAATTAGCAACACACACACACACACAGAGAGAGAGAGGAAAAGGACATTGGCATTAGAGTTATTTAGTCAACCCCCTACAACATCGTAATGGTACCAGATAACTAAAACAAAGTTGTTTTGATATTATATATATATATATATATATATATATATATATATATATATATATATATATATATATATATATATATATATATATATATATATACATGGAATTTTTTGGCGGGGGGTGAATCATGTAAACAGTACAAAGTATTTCTTTTTGTTCAAAATAGAAAATAGAAAATTGGATTCATTTATTGATTTCTGATCTTGTAATCAGTAGTTTATATATTGATTTTATATGATTTCCATTCTTGATTTGATCGATGATAATAGATACCAAAAAAAAAATACCTGATTAGAGTCAGTATGATAACTATGATCAGTTATTGAAGACATTGGATGACATGGGTCAGAATCAGCTTTATAAGGTTTCAAGTAAATAAAGCCTAAATTTTGAACTGTAGTATTTATTTATACATACTTTGTCATTTTGGCTTCTTTGAACAATTATTCTTAATTGACTTGGTGCTGTTTTACTTGAATCTTCCCACTGATGTTTAGGACTACAATTGATCGGTCTCTCTTATTGTTATATATGCATCCTGTATGGATTACCTTGACATTGCTCTAATTCACAAGCATTATAAGCAAAGATGGTTGATGGCTAGTAGTGGAATCAAGGAGGCGCGTTTCATCCTATTTGGGACTCGTCAGTTGAATACACGTGCATCCAACAGTTGATTTTCATGCAATAGCTAAATGGATAGCGCGATGCCGTTTGAAACGAACGCTACTTGGTTCATAGCCCTAAAGGGAACATTAACTCTGAGATGCAGATATATCCAGCTGACGAGTCCCAACTAGGACGAAATGCACGTCCTGGGTTCCACTGCTAACCGTCATCTATCTTTGCTTATAAATTATTCTGAATGTTTATTTTTTCTCCTTACCATTTTTACCACAGTATTCTGATCCCTTCCCTGTTCATCCTGTGAATTTTATCATTTCTTATGAATGTGGTATACCAGTTCTGTTGTGTCTGCCATCTTACTGCTTATACTTGAAAATTTGGACGGAACAAAGTGAGAACACAAAAATTGGTACAATAAGAGTTTGTTGACTTTCCCAAAAATACGATCACTAAACAAGTTATCAAAAGTCAAGTTGTCGTTGAATCAATGGAGCCAGTAAATTATCATTGATCCCTTGCTAAATCATCCAGCAAGCAGGTTTTTAAATGTCAAACAGTCTACTAAGCTTCACTGAGATCAAAGAAAACCAACACAGATTAATCGATTGCATGCCATGTATAGGTGGATAGATCAGTGGTTCTGCCTTGTATTTCTGTTAATTTTAATACTAAATATGCTGTTGCCGATTGAGAATATTTTAGTCAGTAACATAGATATCACGATAGCATAATCCAGGTCAAATTTTAATCACGAGGTGTTACTTCAACGTAAGCTAGGAAGTCACAGCTTTCCCGTTTAATTAGAATAAGTCCACAATCATCAACACACATCACTCACGTTGGTGATCTACAAATCAGATACATATTTGATAATTAGTTAATAAACATGATACCATGCCGGCTTAGTGGTCTAGAGGTTAAGCGTTCGTGCCCGATATCGATAGATCCTGAGTTAGAATCTCGCGGGTAGAGATCGTGGATTCACACTGCTAAGGAGTATTATACTAGGACGAAACGGTCATCCAGTGCTCCCAAGATTTCCATGGTGGTCTAGCTTCAATCGACTCATGAATTCAACAATCAAATTACTAAAATATCCACAAAACCCCTTCTGAAAATATCATATACATAAAAGAATATACAGAGTTGTTGTGATACTCGTACAAAGTTCATATAGAATAGTACAAAGAATATAATTATCACATGGGGCAAAAGTTCACACTTGTCATACTGAACAGAAAGTCACACCTTGTTGTTAGAAACATACTGATTTGAAATAATGTTGAACTTGAAACTGTTACCATAATGTCGTACAAACTGTAGCAAATAGAACACCAGTGAATATCATCAAATTACAGAGCATCTCACTAAAATCTGAGAACCATATAGTAAATCGTTAATTTGCAAAATATCAATCCATCGTCTCAAACTTAACTGTTCCTGTTGCAAACATTTATCCATTGTCTCAGATTTCATTGTTCATTCATTTTTATACCGATTGAGTTCCGTTTCCATTCTTTCCTAATGAAATACATTCTATGCCTGACCACTGTTACATACTACTTGTGTGGATATAAGTAACCCACACCACACTAACAAACATGTTACACTGAGTTAGAGAAAATATGCATTCGCTCTCCTGTCCTAATGTATCAGGGTTAAAGCATATTTATCTTATGATCTACGCTAATCCATTATTTTACTTCTACATAAATTTTATATTGAATATTCGAAAGAATTTTCCAGATAAAATTAATACTTCTAAGGGTTTTGATTTTGAAACATTACTGGTTTGAAATTTTTAAAAAAAGCGCCAATACGAACTAATGATTAAAACAAAATAATTTTATGTTATTCTAGCCAAATTCCTATTCTCACTATTTTCAAGTTCCATAAAGAAGGAACTTGTGGGGAAAGTCCATGGATGAACTCGAAGAAGCTCTAAGAAGCTCAGAAAGAGCTGAAGATATTCCATTCATTCATTTTTTCGAAGAATATTCTCGAATCAATACCTGTAGCTTTCCTATTGGACAAATGCTAATGATCCCCTGTATGTGGATTGAAGGACTAAAATGATGATTTCATTTTTACTAAAAATCATAAATACTTGACAGTTTTGTACCATAATTGACACTGTTTGGAATAATATTCCTTTAAATGGTCTTTTGTCTTCTCATTTGCGACTTGGGAGTGTTCTAGCGTTCGAGTACTGAAGGCATATGCGGTAGATTAAGAATCTAAACTCTAGATATAACAGAACTATAGGTATGAAGTAACTCCGCCTGTAGCTCCTCCAAGGTCTATTGCCAGTCCCCAACCCAGATGAAGGAGGAAGGTTAAA
Source organism: Schistosoma spindalis (assembly GCA_946903255.1). Classification (NCBI taxonomy): domain Eukaryota; kingdom Metazoa; phylum Platyhelminthes; class Trematoda; order Strigeidida; family Schistosomatidae; genus Schistosoma; species Schistosoma spindalis. Next base: position 16,182,925 of record OX336419.1, on the reverse strand, counting down.
CACGGGGTTGGCGACACCATCCCGTAGAAAATTAACTCGCTAAAAAAAAACGCTAACCAGAATGTACGTAATAGGTATGAAGTATGACATATATTTTGAAGAGTTACAGGAATCATTTACAATATAGACTATTCATAAGCTAAATCATATGATATTTGAATTATTTATCATGTTCAGTATTTGGAATTTGCGTTATATCCAAATATCATACTAGTTGAAACTCATCAACAAGACAAACCAGCAATCTAGAGGGAATCGATTGTCGCTTATGAGGTTTGCATTTACATCTCTTAGTCCTTTAGTCATAAACACTAACATATTGTTATTCAGGGAGCATTTGATCACCTATACCATTTAAATATTTGAATCGATTGATCGTTGAGTAATGATCAATATCATTGTTTCTTTAATCCTACAACTAAAGTATCCTGACAACTACCTTGAAACACTTAACATATCTTTAAAAACTTCAAGTGATATTCAATTACATGAACAAATAGCTACATTACCATTTGTTCAACAAAAATCTGATCGAGATCATGAACTGATTGATGTTAGACCATCATTGAGAACCTGGAAGCACTAGACGACCGTTTCGTCTTATTGTGGGACTCCTCAGCAGTACGCATGGTGGTCTACACATCAATCAATTCATGATCACAACAACCCTAAACTGATAACAAATCTAATCAACATCATAGAAGTTACTTGTTGATTTGATTAGTGGATTTATAAAGGACAAATGAAAATACAAGGTCATATAATAATCTGTAGTGTCTGTCATTATGTTAAGCCCAAATACCTTATTATTCTAACTTTCGGACAGCCCATTCTATTCATTCTATTTGAGTCACATTCTGACCTTGTTAATCATTCGCTTATCAATGTCTTGACTGTCTTTGTATGAGCGCGTAGGCGTATGCACACTTCTTATCCCGTTACTCATCACATGTCTGTAATTTATTTTTGTGGGCTTATAAATATTGATTAACTCTTTGTTAAAGGAGAGTTGGCTTACCAGCCATCTCCACCGCTCGTCAATTTTGCTTCGCTTTCTTCTCTTCGCGTCGTTCCTCCGTTCGTTTGTCTAATCAACAATTATACAAAATATATGCATTCAAAACTCCATTCTCGTTATTTGACTTATTTAATTCCGTTATTAACTAACGCGATTTAAGTCAATGATTATATACGAGGATAGACGATAGCAACCAATCATTTCGATCAAATTGGAGTCAGATCACGGGCCACTAAAATGGTGATCCCGCCACTACAAGCGAACACAACAGGCTACTAAAATGGTGATCCCGCCACCACAAGCTAACACAACCGGCCACTAAAAATCAATCAGATTTTATTATTACTTAGTGCAATAATTCATTGGGGTTTTATTTTTTTTTTTTTTGGTTTCTACACCCAGACAAACTACTTTGAGATTAATTACAATTTTGTTTTTCACAAATACAAAATTTGAATGGATAGAAATAAAAATAAACCATGTACTTGAGAGAAATAATAATAATAACTGTTGTTACCATGGAAACGTGGGAGAATTTGCGCTAGATTATTGTGTTTTATTCATTTATTAAAACATATAATCAATCATTCAATATTCATGTAAATATTGGCTATTGAATAAGATTGTCTATTTGTTTATATAAATGAGCTAGTTCCCATCACTGATTATCTTTGTTTTTATCTTTATTTTTTGTTGATTTTTTTCTTTTTATGATCTTTTTCTTTGTAATTCTTCTATCGAGTTAATGAAAATATGCTCACTAGTGACTGGCTTCAAGAGATATTTTCTGAAGTTCTAGTGAGTAGTGGTGATCAGTGGAGTTCAACCAGGTCTGTTATGAGATAGGAACTCACTGAAGACAATGATAGATGTGTCGCACAATTTCGTAGATTAATTGAAGTTAGACATTAACACAGTTGGATGCCAGTCGGTCCAGTGGTCTAGTGGTTAAGCGCTCGCGCACGAGACTGATGGGTCCTGGGTTCGAGTCTCTTGAGGCGAGGTCGTGGATGCGCACTGCTGAGGAGTCCCACAACAGGACGAAACGGCCGTCCAGTTTCTTTAGCTTTTCAGTGGTGGTCTAACATCAATCGGTTCATGATCTCAATTAAAAGAAATCATTTTGAAAATTTTTAGACACACCCCATTGGTGACTGGAAAATTGTTCAAGAAGTGAAAAGAATTACTTGACATTTGCATTCAATTTCCTAAGATTCAATGATTATTCGTCTATGTTTCAATGTCTCCGGATCGATTGTTCCAGGTAGTCAGTATAATAATTCCTAATAATACTGAACAAGCTGGTTTTACTATTTAAAAGTCTAGTTGTGTCAAGTAGTTGAGTGTGTTGACTACTTCACATATATCTTAAAAGTTTTAACCACTCTGGTTGATCGGTGGTAAATGAAATCTCGGTATGGATTTCAAAGGTTTGGATAACTTTCACCAACCTGAGTTATCTGTGACATAGGCGAGACTTTCGTAAGCTAACCAAAGAACAAGTATACTGATCAGCAGTTTGTCCTGATTTACTTTAAGGCTATTAAATCTAGCCTTTAGCAGTAGAGGACATCCATAAGTTATTAGTATTTGATCATGGGCGATTTCGAAATATTGCTGATGAATGTTGGGACCACTGAATTCACAACATTGAGGTTAAACATAGAGTACTAAGTGAATATAGTAAACCAGTTGTTGTGGTAATAGATCTTCATCGACTGTGACAGTTGGAATAAGTATTACAATTGTCTAACTACTCATGATCTCGACACGTGATGTTTATTGATGTATGAGTAAGTAGGACTCTTAATTGATAACGTGACATTAGTCCATGAAGTTTTTGACTGTTAGATTATGTAGTGTTTATAGATGCATATTATATGATTGGAGTCTATTGTAACAACTATTAATCAGATTTATTGAATGATATGGCTGGGAATTGATTACAGTGATAAAAATGCATCCAGTCTTTGTCTTGTCTTAGATCTTGAGTCTTAAAATAATCTCACTCCTTCTATTCAATGAACTTATTTTTCCCTCTTAAATCATATTGTCTGTATTTAGTCTGTTTTATTATCATAGATACTATGTTGCTAAGTTCACTATGTTATTCATCATGAAGATTGTATTTCACTGTGTTGATGTCATATGGTAATTTAAAGGGATTTGCATGTATTCTAGGTTCTATGTTGCTTACGTTTGACTGATACTTGTAATGAAGTAAATTCTGCTAACAATGAAGAAAATATTCTACTGATAAGTTGTTAAATTTCACAGTGTAAGTGACAACACTCTATAGACCAGTGAACTTTCTAAACGAATGAATTTAATACTATTTGAATATAAAAGTTATTCATATTTTGGACAGTAGCTAAAAATGGAACTTAGAATGATTATGCCATGATATTCAATCAGAAGATAGTCAATATCATACAGAATTCCTACGATGGATTAAACTGCAAAATCGTTCATGGAGGACAGTTGACAAAGTCGTTCGAAGTAAAGACTGGTGTCAGGCAAGGTTGCTTACTCTCACCCTTTCTCTTTCTCCTGGTGATCGACTGGATCATGAAGACATCAACATCTGAAGGGAAGCACGGGATACAGTGGACATCTAGGATGCAATTGGATGATCTAGACTTTGCAGATGATCTGGCTCTTCTATCGCATACACAACAACAAATGCAGGAGAAGACAACCAGTCTAGCTGCAGCCTCAGCAGCAATAGGTCTCAATATACACAAAGGGAAAAGCAAGATTCTTCGATACAACACAACATGTACCAATCCAATCACAATTGACGGAGAAGCTTTGGAAGATGTAAAAACCTTTACATATTTGGGCAGTATCATCGATGAACACGGTGGATCTGATGCAGATGTGAAGGCACGGATTGGGAAAGCAAGAGCAGCATATCTACAACTGAAGAATATCTGGAACTCAAAACAATTGGCAACCAACGCCAAAGTCAGAATTTTCAATACAAATGTAAAAACAGTTCTACTGTATGGAGCGGAAACCTGGAAAACTACGAAATCCATCGTCCAAAAGATACAGGTGTTTATTAACAGTTGTCTACGCAAAATACTTCAGATCCGCTGGCCGGACACTATAAGCAACAACCTACTGTGGGAGAGAACAAATCAGATCCCAGTGGAGGAAGAAATCAGGAAGAAGCGCTGGAAGTGGATAGGACACACATTGAGGAAAACACCCAACTGCGTCACAAGACAAGCCCTCATATGGAATCCTCAAGGTCGAAGGAGGAGAGGAAGACCAAAGAATACATTACGCCGGGAAATGGAGATAGATATGAGAAAAATGAACAAGAATTGGATGGAACTAGAAAAGAAGGCCCAGGACAGAGTGGGTTGGAGAATGCTGGTCGGCGGCCTATGCTCCATTGGGAGTAACAGGCGTAAGTAAGTAAGTAAGTAATGATATTCAATGTATTCAGTAAAGTCTCAGTGAAAATATCATATCTAAAATCAATATACATTTAATTGATGTGATTTAATCTGAACAAAACCTTCTGAAATTTGTCATTGGCAATGATATAAATTGATAAAGAAGAGTTTTTACATACTTTACATGTGATGCCCCTTTTTTTTTTCTTACATATACATGACCATTGATGGTATAGTATATTGTTGCTAATATCAATTTAAGTAAACAATCATAAACATAAATTCAATTAGGGAAATATACAAATTTTAGATCAAGGAAATCATCAGAATGGTATCGGATTTCTACAACTATAGAATTCAAATTAATTGACAATAAATAAAAAACATTGAATTGATCTCAATTAATCAGTTTGTTAGAACCAAGTGAATCAACTATAATGTCATAGTTATCAGAAGGGATTGTGTAGAGATTTTAGAAATTTCACTGGTTGAAATCATGAATCCATTGAAGTTAGACCACCATGGAAAACACTGAAGACAATGGTGTACGGTGGCGCAACTTCGTGGATTGGTTGAAGTTAGACATTAACACCGTTGGATGCCAGCCGGCTCAGTGGTCTAGTTGGTTAAGCGCCTGGCGCGAGACTGATAGGTCCTGGGTTCGAATCTCGCGAGGAGCGGGATCGTGGATACGCACTACTGAGGAGTCCCATACTAGGACGAAACGGCCGTCCAGTGCTTCTAGGTTTCCCATGGTGGTCTAGCTTCAATGGATTCATGATTTCAATCAGTATAATGTCATAGATTAATTGAACAAGATAATCATTATAAATATTAGAATGAAATGATAGTAAAAATAACCAATTTCGATAATGTAATAAGAAGATGGAGATTATCAGAACTATGTGATATATTAGCGGATTCTCTTACTATTCAGAGGTGATTTAAATATCTTTTTTATTGAAACCCTCTTTGTGTATTCAAAAACAGTTTGTTCTTACCTTAAACCTACCCTGGTAATATTGACTTATTATCCAGAGTGATTAGGTTTTGAATAGTGTTCAGATTATTATTATTATTATCCTTATCTCCTCTTACCTCATTTCCAGTCTAGTTGACCTTTTATTTTTACATATAAGTGCTCTTAACAAGTATGTGTGTGATCAGATTGTTCGAAATGTATTGCGCTAACCTATCATCACATAGTTCTGATAATCTTCGTCTTCTTATTACATTATCGAAATTTATCAAAAGGACTAATTGCTTTAAAGATAACCAAATTACAAATAAGGATATGAAATCAAACTGATTTACTCATTCATTTGGTTAGATCGAGTTTTGGCATTATAACTGATATTAGTTTATGATGAAAAACTGTCACTCTAATTCTTAACCTTAATCATCAACTCTTTAAACAAGTTTATAACCCTTATTTAGTCCTTGTTATTAGGTAGACACTTTCAAGGTCAGTTTGATGTCACTCAAAGATCATTCATAAATTATAGTCTCACTAAATTATCTAGTTCAACGAATATAGTAACATAGAAAACTACTTAAATTATAATTAGTAAGTAGATTTTTTAATCTGGATAATTGAGCTAGTCGTTTGATAGGTTGGAACATAATACATTGATGTATTCATAATAGATAAGGATAACTTTAGATATTTGAAATAGCCCCAAATTTCAATATGAATAAATTTTGATAGAGTTTTGTTCTTTGAGCTGGATGATTTGGTCGTGGAATTTTCATCGTTCTTCTGAACAACATCATCAGCACAAACTTTTATAAGCAAAGATGGATAGTGGTTAACGGTGGAATCCAGAACATGTGTTTCGTCTTATTTAGGACTCATCGGTTGGATGTAATTGCATCGCAGAGTTTTTGTTCAGTTTGGGACTACGAACTCAATAGCGTTTGTTTTAAAAGCCATTATGTTATCCATTTAACTACTGATTACTGATAGCCACTTGCTTGTGCAATCGGATGAAGTTTAAATTCACTTGGTATTATTTGTTTTAATCTTCACATTGATGTTTAGCAGTGCGACTGATCAGTCTTTTGTTAACATTTGTGCATACTTTGCGAATTGCTTCGATATTGCCATAATACACAAGGATTTTAATAAGACGAAACACGCTTTCTGGATTCCACTACAAGCCACTATCCATCTTTGCTTATATTACATATAACTTGAGGTAATATCGAGGCAATCCGTACAGGATTCACATATAACAATAAGAGAGACTGATCAGTTTTAGTCCTAAACATCAATGGGAAGATTCAAGTAAACAATACCAAGTGAATATGAATGATTTTTATTCTAAATTATTTAGAATCTATAACAGAAATTATTTTGTATAATCCCTAAAACATCTAAAATTCATACCAAAAGGGTTTTCGTGGATATTATAGTAATTTCAACAGTTGAGATCATGAGTGAATTGAAGCTAAACTAACATGGAAAAACTGGAAGCACTGGACGGCCGTTTCGTCCTAGCACGTGACTCCTCAGGAACGCGTATCCACGATTCCACCACCCCGCGAGACTCTAACCCAGGACCTATCAGTCTCGCGCTCGAGCACCTAACCACTAAACCACTAGGCAGGCCGGCATTCAAGTGTGTTAGTGTCTAACTTCAGCCAATCCACGAAATTGAGCAACCATCTCCCATTGTACTGAGATAGATACCTGTCTCTATCCGACACGGATTAGCTCCACTGGTCATGGCTTCTCACTAAAACACCAATAAAAATATAAACTTTAGATAGTATCCATTTTTGTATTGGTTGCTTGACCCTCCCCATTTGTGTTTAGAACTGCTTAAAACCGCTAATCTCTGAGCCGTTGTTGTTTGTTTCATTTAAAAGATACTATTGATTTATACAAACTCCCTGATGATTGGCTATATGAAGTGGCTTCATAATCACACAGTCACTTTAAGAATTACTCATATTTTATTGTATACTATTTATGTTAGCAAATATAAGTAGTATATAACACAAATCAGAAGTGGAATACCTATCAAAAGAGGATTGAGAAGAGTGAACTTAAAAGAATCAAAAAAGGAAACAGAAAGGAAGTGGAATAAAAAAACGGGATTGAAAGAATCATGAAACATTTAGATAACAGCTGATAGATGTTCAAATGAATTATTTAATGTATCAGTTTTCATAATTTACAAAGATACTATAATTTAGAACTGATTAATAAATTGATCTTCCATACCAAGTCCTCATACACTACAAAGCTTGTCCCATTTTCAGAGTAATTTCGTTAGAATCATAATTTATGAATAAGCTTTGAACGACGCTAGAGTAAATTTGAGACATTTCACCTACTTACCAGTATCAAAACAGAATTGTAAGTTAATATGTACAATTAGGAATAGGATTAAGTATTAGAATTTAAGATTATACATTAAAGTAAAGGCTTTCATTATTAGAAATTGATAACAGCTATAATGCCAAAATACTATTTAACTATATGGATAAATGAACTCCGCCTGTAGCTCTTCTAGAGTTACTGCCGGTCCCAAGCCCAGGTAAAGGAGGAGGGTTGGGCATGGGGTTAGCGTCCCCATACCGTAGGAAACTAACTCGCTAAAAACACGCTAACCAGAAAAAATAACTCAAATCATTCAAACTCTTCCCTGGCAGTTAGAAGGTCTTCATTTAGAAGAAATATGACGTCTCATTGTGAAAGCCGAGTTCCTTCGGAAGCCATGAGGCCGACACGCCTTCTAACAACCAGAGCAAAAAATTTTATAGGTATATGGAATGTCCGGACAATGTGAGAGACCAGGAAGACCAGTCAAATAGCAACGGAAATGAGGAGATACAACTTGGCAGTACTGGGAATCAGCGAAACCCATTGAACCCAAGCTGGACAACAAAGGCTAAATATGAGAGGGATGCTGCTATACTCCGGTCACAAAGAGGAAGATGCTCCACACACTTAGGGAGTTGCTCTAATGCTGTTCAAAGTAGCACAAAATGCTCTTGTAGGATGTGAATCTCACGGATCCAGAATCATCAAAGCATCATTCTAAACAAAGAAGGAGGGTATCACAATGAACATTATCCAATTTTATGCACCCACCATTGATAGCAACGACGACGTTAAAGATCAATTCTATGAGAGGCCGCAATCAATCATAGAGAAGTGCCCAAGAAAGGACCTCACCATTCTGATGGGAAATCTAAATGCCAAAGTCAGAATAGACAACACCGGATATGAAGACATCATGGGACTGCATGGACTGGGAGAGAGAGAGACGAAAATGGAGAAAGATTTGTAAATCTGTGTGTACTCAACAAATTGGTCATAGGCGGCACAATATTTCCACACAAACGTATACACAAAGCTACATGGATCTCACCAGACCACACCACAGAGAACCAGATAGATCATATTTGCATCAATAAAAAGTTCCGAAGGACAATGGAAGATGTGAAAACCAGGAGAGGAGCGGACATAGCTTCAGATCATCACCTGGTTGTGGCCAATTTAAAACTGAAGCTAAAGAAGAACTGGACAACTGGACAAACAGCTCTGCAAATGTTCAATACAGCCTTCCTTCGAGATACTGACAAACTCAATGAATTCAAGGTAGCTCTCAACAACAGGTTCCAAGCCCTACAGGATCAACTCAAGGAAGAAGAAACTACTATGGAGGATAACTGGAAAGGTATCAAAGAAGCATTAACTTCAACGTGTCAAGAGGTTCTGGACCTCAAGAAGCATCATCACGAGGAATGGATTTCTATAGAAACACTGGACGGGAGCAAAGAAAGGAAGAACAAGAAGACAGCAATTAACAACAGCCGAAATAGAAGCGGATATGAAAAGGATGAATAAGAACTGGAATGAGATGGAAAGGATTGCCTAGGACAGGGTTGGATGGAGAATGCTGATGAGCGGCCTATGCTCCTTCTCAAAAAGTAACAGGCGTAAGTAAGCAAGTAAGTAATATGGATAAATGAATATCGCGCCCCTTATCGAAGACTTACAATCATTGATCCATTTATAAATTACAGTCTTGCCGTAATTTCACCATCTATATACAACATCATAAATGATTAAAATACAAGTAAAATGTATTCGGTAGATTTATTTCCCTTATGTTTCTTGTTATCCATAAGGAAACTAAATAAACACTCTCATTTAATACAATCACCATGTATTAGTTACTGTTATGGCTATTATCATTATTACCATTAATCGCTATATTATTGTATTGGAAACAAACAAACAAGACAAGACAAAACAAAACAAAATATAACCTTTTACGTTTATTGATCAATTGATAATTGGTATGTGTAAATGCGCTTAAAAATCAATATTTTCAATAATAATTAGACAGGTTGAACATTTATCGCCAACTTTTCCACCCCCAACCCGACCTCTTACTCCCCACCCACCTTAAAAAATTATTAATTTTTTTTGTAATTTATTATTATTTTCTAAAGAAAAATAAAAGCATAATAGAATTTTGTTTTTTTTTTGTTTTTTGTATTATTTAGTAGAGAATTTAATCGTTTATTCGTTAGGTTGTTTGTTTGTTTGTTTGTTTGTTAGTTTCTAAGATCAAGTGTAAACTACACTCATGCATATTTGCAGATTTATGTAAGACGGATAGAGTGGGAGAAAGAGAGAGAGAGCGAGAGCGAGAGAGTGAAAGAAGGGGAGGGATGGAATAAATATAGATTACGTGCATTGTGTTAACGAAAGCTTGTTTTTTTTTTCTAAGTTTTACTGATGACAGCTTCAATAAACTATTAGTCATAGGCTCATTCTTATTGACATGCATTTATCCAATGTGTAAAACAATAAGCATATAGCTCTCTCTCTCTCTCTCTGTGTATGCATGTCGAAAAACTAAGTTGGATTGGCGGAGAAAAACGAAGTAGATAAAGTTTAACAGTTGGCAACAAAGAGAATGAACACGAAAAGAAAACCAAATGAATTTGACAAATGTGTCTAGAATATACAAAGAGCTTGATTTCACTACTGACCAGGAAAATTTTTGTAGTGATCAGATTGATTTATATACATATATTATATATTGAGGGAAGTGCAACTTTTTCGTCATAATCTTATTAATATGATTTTAAGTTCGAAAGTTTTGACTATAAAAATTTGAATGAACTATAATCAGACTAGTGAAATGACATAAAAACAGTGTAGCGTGTTGGTCTATTTAGAGATGAAAGGATTTCTCTCAATATTGAGTCACCTAAACTAGTGGGCACATTACAACTTGGTCGATAGCATTCAATCTGCACTAAGAAGGACTTGATACACATGACATTGATCACCACTCAGTGATCAATCAATTGTGATTACAACTCAGTCCTACAGGAGGTCGGTCGCAGCACAGATAACCCAGTGGTAATTTCTCTAATTGTGAAGCTGGGTAATACGGGATCGGATTCGTCAGGGAGAACCAGTTCCCTCAAGATTATAGGTACACGTTACTGACGAGTGTCAAGTAGCATGAAACCTGTGTCCATGGTTTCCTGTTGACTACCTCCAACTACCAGTTAATTTCTATCTACCCATTTAGCTTCAATTAAGAACTGAAAGCATTCGATGCATTTCCTCGTTATTGGCATTCAACGTTAAGTTTTGATTAGTCTTTATTGACATTTGCATAGATCCTGTATAAATTGTCTAAATATGAGCATTTGTTACGAACTTTTTTTAAGGATACATATAGTATGAATAGCTGTGGAGTCCAGAAAGAGTGTTCCGTCTCACTTGATATTAGTCAAAGCAGAATGGATCTGTATCTCTGCGTTAATTTTCACGCTGATAAGTCGCTAGGATGGTGAAACTGCCGTACTAGATTCTGCTGCCAGCTATATTTCATCTACTGTGTAAAAAAGATTATTTCTATTACGACCATATTTTTTAAATGAATTGAATAAAAACTGAAGCAGAAGTATTCCATCTTTATTTTACTACTAATCAGTAAAGATAATAATAATAATAATAATAATAATAATAATAATAATAATAATAGTAATAATGATTATTATTACCATTATAACAGATAAAACTAATTTCGTTCCATGAATGCAAAGCACATGACTTGGTAACTTGAAGTGAAACCTTATCTATCAGTTGGTAATGTATATCTCTAATTTTGATAGAACTATTGTTCCCTATAGGATTCGAAATCTTTGTCACTCAGTGTAAGTTTATCCTGTTTAATCAGAGTTATTAACACTGAACTATTAAAGATGCGAATGATTTCTGTAGGAGTCAAATGTTCAATGAAAATCAATTTGATATTGTCTAGTAAGATACTGCCTGTCAAGTTGCAATGTAGTTTGTATCTATGTGAGTGGCTGGGCATGTAAGGACATGTTATATGTTATATGCTCACATTGGTTTCCAAGGTCAGTCGGTAAGTGAGAAATTGGAGTCAATTAGTTATGTACCTACTCAAGGTTTTAGTTTACATATCCTTGTTTGAGTCCGAAGGATAAATAGATATATATATTAATGATTTGTGATGATCATAATTCGATCTATTAATTAAACAATCCTACTCATTTCAATGTCTTTATTTGCATAGTGTGTCTGGTATACCTTAGAAAATGTATAGTGTTATTGAATAGGTTCATAGAGTATAATAATAATTCATGTTATGGGAGATCCAGTTATACATTTAGTATTCTAGCTAAGAAATCTATTTATGTTTTCCTCTGGTAGTGTGATAAAACAAATCAAATCCAACTTCTATGATGAATACAAGTGAAGTTAAAGTTAGATCAATGGTTCAAACTTCATTGTTACCATCTGAAACTATTCAACATACGTAGCGAAAGACAAAAAATATCAGAAGGGGGTTTTGTGGATATTATAGTAATTTTAATAGTTGAAATCATGAGTCATTTGAAACTAGACCACCATGGAAAACATGAAAGCACTAGAAGGCTGTTTCATCCTACTATGGGACTCCTCAGCAATGCGCATCCATGATCCCGACTCGCGAGATCTCAACCCAGGACTGATAGGTCCTAGTGATGGTCTCCAAGAGGTATTTCTTGAAGTTAAAGTGAGAAGCAAAGACCAGTGGAGTTCAACCTGGTCAGTTGTGGATATGTCGCTCGATTTCATGGATTGGTTGAAGTTAGACATTAACACTGTTGGATGTCGGCCCGCTCAATGGTCTAGTGGTTAAGCGTTCACGCGCGAGACCGATAGGACCTGGATTCGAATCTCATGAGGCGGGATCGTGGACGTGCACTGCTGAGGAGTCCCACAATAAAACGAAACGGTCGTTTAGTGCTTCCAGGATTTCCATGGTGGTCTGGCTTCAATTGACTCATGATCTCAACTATTAAAATTTCAAAAATTATCCTCAATATTATATACTACACTTTATAAACAAAGCCGTTTAAAAATCGATGTAAATACTGATAAGTACTTTATCTATTCGGTATCTTATTAGATACGTTTGATCATATATGTACCGACTCTATCAACTGTCGATAAATTTAATATTGACTAGTAAGCAAGGATTTCAGTTATTTTCAAGTGTTTATACTGTGTTTAATTGAATTAACCATAATAGACTAAGTATACAAACAATCAGATTATTTGAATAATAACTGATCAGTCGTCTTTTAAACTAGAACCCTATCGATGAGAAGATTTGGCAATTACGGAACATTGTTTGTATGATAATAAGTAATCTTACAATACTGGAATCATTTAAGAAAGATATCTAAACGAATACTGATTATGTAGTCTATCGAAAGTTAACTGAAAATGGATTATTTAAATCAGTTTTTTTGAGATTGGTTTGATTTGTAGGTTGTATTAGTCACAGGCCAATCTCTGTAAGTGTACCGCTGAAGAAAATAAAGTACTGAATAGCTGTTTCGTCCTAGCAAGAGACCTCTTACTAGTGCGTATCCATGATCTTTTCAGCAATCAAAACAAGGACTTTCTAGTCACGTTGAGGAGGCTTAACCATTAGAATCACTGGCTCAGTTTCCAGTGATCTAATTTCAACTCAATCAAGTTGCGATATAACTTGATGATTATCTAATGCAACTGTTGAAAACTGTAGCACACTCGACATATTTGAACTCCATCAATCACAACTCCGGTAACGCGAAAAGTATTACTAAAAAATCTAACAGATCTGCACAAAATCTCTCCAACTAAACTATGTTGATCAGTTTACCAGTGGATTACTTCATGATATTTCCATCATTCTAGTGAGAAACTGTTACAATTGAAGTATTAACATGTCGACAGTGAAATAGGTTACTATAATGGCATTAGATAATTATCGAGCTCTAATGCAAATCAATTGAATTGAAAGTGTACCAATGAACACTGTGTCAGTATATCTAATATTAAGGGCTTATATTAAAGCTTTGAAGATTCTGGGTTCAATCTCTGACAGTTCTTCTGGGTGGTATTGATAACAAACCACATTCACCAAGGAAACAGTAATTCAATGCGTTTCTATAGTTTTCAGTGGTACACCAACTAAGATCAATCTATGATTAGCGTTAAAAGATGAATAGCATAACGTAGTCCGGCAAAATATTTGTTCAATCAGAATTTTCACTGATGTAATGATAAGTTGAAACTTAAGGGATAATAGAAACTATGCAGTTACCGTTCAAAACAACCACTGAAAGGTAGATGCATCCAAGAACTACTAGTAAGATACTAATAGATACATTAGATTTGAGTCCCAGACAAAATACTCAATAAGACAGAAAGTTTATCACTAATTAACTGTTCATTAAACATACTATTGACACATATAATCGCTTATCATGATAGGTTATTCGTATAAAAAATCGATATTATATTCAAACTGGATATCATTTGGTCCAGGAAATTCAATCAATACATTTGATATTAATAAATAAACTATACAGATCAGATTATCCTTCCAAACAGAACATTATTCTATTTCACTCTCATACATCTACTCGACTATTATTCCATTTTACATTGAACAACATCATTGTAAACCATCAATAGAATATTATACATCGAATGTAATCAATTACATCACATTATCATACAAATCATAATGATTAATATATGGATAACATGTAGTGCAACGTTTATGAGTAGTGGAAAAAGAAGAAGAAGAATACAGTTCTATCAACTCTCCTTCTATTATTTAAATGACTAATTTGAATCAGTAGGAAATGTCTATGTATAATTGTTCATCCACCAATCCGATTGGTAAATGTTTCATCATCAACACAGACTAGACTCAGCAGTTCACAAAGTGTTCTTATGTAGTCGACGAGAATATAAGTGTGGACAATCGAATGTATTTGAAAGCAAAATTACAGAATCACTTAGTAAAATATAAGAACCATTAAGCAAACATTTCAGTTGAAAAATATCAGTTAATCGACTCAGACTCCATTAATCCTTCGTTTACACATCAATCAATTTTGGTCCTCGATCTCATTCTCTTGCTTTCAGTCTTCTTAACCTTCTGCCACCAGACATTCCACTTTACATTATTGATACATACTACTTATATCTATCGACATCAGTGGCAAACGACACACTAATACAGTGAATAGTGATATGAATTCATTTGTCACATGGTTCATAATCACTGTAGGATGACAGTGACACACACCAACACACATAAAACCAATCATCAACATTCGCAATGTCAATGATTATGCTCTCGATCTGAATGAACATTCAATCAACAACAAAATCAACACTTCTTCACACATATGAACATCACATAAACACACACATACACATAGATAACTCATCCGAATGTGCATTACTAACAACATTATACATTCTACTGAACAAATCACTCCAAATTCAAAATCAATATCAACATTTCCGATAGTCAGTAGCAATAAAGATAAAATGATGAATCACTTCACACATTCACTTGTCAATCTAACACAAACTCATCAACATCACATCATTCATCAACTGAAACATCAAACATCCAACATCAAACTTCAATCAGAATCATTGCACACTCATGTCCACAATGCATCATACTCACATTCAAATCTCGATCAATTCAATCATTCACATTCTGAGAGCAGTGAATTGAGTTGGTGTTACTCTAACCATTCTCAATTGACCGTTATTGCATCTTACTCAATATCCTCAAATAGCTCACACTTCATTCACTAGGTGACTGACTGACCATCAACCATTACATTTCAACCATGTAGAATTATGGTTGATTGTTCACAGTGAATATTACAGATGAGAGCAGTACAACATAATGAATGAAATAACACAAATATGATGAAAGTGGGATATTGAAATAAAATCTCTAGTGGAACTTCTCTCACATACATCGACTTACACACTCAATGAATAAATAAGTGGTCGAAATGTGAACACGTTGTGGATGGTTCTACACATAAACTATCGATAACCATATTCGAAAACTGTCATTGTGATTGCGACGAAATGGATGATCATTCAATTGGAGTCATTTCAATTCCTTAAAATGTGAGTGCCTGTTACTACTGTTATTTATACCCATATAATCGAATAAATACATAAAAATAGAGATGATTCTGATTGATGAAATATATCAGTGTTGTAGTATTGTAATCAAAATGATAATTTATTGAAAGAATACATTAAGTAGTCGATGAATTTAAGGCATTTTGTAGCTGACGTCCATGTAGTGAATAAAGACTGATGATGTTCTGTTATGTCATGAGTAAGACAGTTTTAACAGAAATTTTATTCAATGATTTTAATAATCTAATGTTTAAATGATTGAAATGGACTGACTGAACTCTATTGCTGAATGTCTTCCATTGTAGTTTTGGTTAGATAATTGTGAAGACGTCCTTCAGTTGAACTCAAAGAAGTTTTAAGAAACTTAGAAAGAGTTGAAGACATTCCATTCAATCACTTTTTTTTGGAAGAATATTCCAAAACTTTAACTTGTAGACAAATGTTAAAAACCACTGCACATGGATAGAATGACTTTAATGATGATTTCGTTTCTACTAAAAGCTATAAATACCTGAAATTTTTATATTCTATTTGACACTGTTTGAAATAATATTTCTTCTTATTCATCTTCTACCATCATTTTTGTGACATGGTAGGTTCTAGTATTTGAGTTCTCAAGTAGTAAGCGGTAGAGAAGGAATCTAATTTCAATGGTTAAGATCATGAGTCAGTTGAAGCTAGACCACCATGGAAAGCCTGGAAGCATTGGACGGCCGTTCCATCCTACTGTGGGAATCCTCGCCCTACGCAAGATCCGAACCCAGGACCTACTGGTTTCGAGCGCGAGCACTTAACCACTAGACCACTAAATCGGCATCCAACGGTGTTAATGTCTAACTTCAATCAATCCACGAAATTGAGCGACACATCCACCATTGTCTTCAGTGAGTTACTATCTAACAACAGACCTGGTTGAACTCCACTGGTCACTACTTCTCACTAGAACTCCAGGATAAACCTCTTGAAGCTAGTCACTAGTGAGTATATGTTGATTATTATCAGAAGGGGTTTTGTAGAGATTGTAGTGGTGGTCTAGCTTCAACTGACTCATGATCTTAACCATTGAAATTGCTACAATCTCCACAAAACCCCTTCTGATAAAGATTCTAATCTCTAGATATAGCAGTAATCTAATCTCTAAGGCTATTAATCATGTCTAATTAGTATATAGTAGACCAGATGAACATTCAATCAGTCACTAATCAGTAATGAATTGGTATAATTTCAACAACAACAACAAAATACTTAACTATAATCTATCACTTACACTTAATAAATCTTTTTCTGAAAGAATTTGATTATTATCTGAATTATTTTTGTTATTTTTATGTTCAACTGTTGCTATGACTAATCCAACTTTATGATCATTGGAATTGACCACATTTTTTAATCGATTTTTTAGTCTTTTATTCATGCTAATCTGTTTTGTCATTTTCATTTCTTCTTCTTCATCATCAAGATCATCGTCGTCGTCGTCGTTATAATCATCTTCATCATCATCATCATCATCATCATCATCATCATCATCATCATCATCATCATCATCATCACCATCTTCATAATGATGTGATATGGACTCTTGTGATTCATTTGTAATAGAATATATTGTTGAAATTTCAACAATATCTTGAAATGTTACTTGTTTCTCTGGTTTTTTCATCGAGTTAGGTGATTTATGAATTAACTCATTATGTAATTCATAATCGTCATTGTTATATTCTATATCCACTGAAGCTTCGTAACTAGTCATTAAATCTTCATCAATAGTTGTATGTGAATTAGTATCATTATTATGATTAATATCTCGTTCACTATGATCATCATCATCATCAGTGTTACTTTTTGATGTCAATGGTGGTGATGTTCCTGTTCCTGTTGTTGGTGGTGGTGTTGGTGTTATCCTAATTGTATTTGCAATTGTATCTATACTATCATTCATTGGTGAACTTCTTGCATGATTAATCATACTCTCTGTTTCATCTGAATAAATCCCATCATTGTCTTCATTACTAGCAGTTGTACATGAGGATCGCAATACATTGTACTCATTATTATTATTATTATTATTAATAAAATTCATTTCTTTTTTCCTTTTAATTCCATTTATTAAACACCTCCCTGAATTGTGTTAAATCAGTTGCTATGCATAGATTATTGTTTAAATGTTACATTGTTTATTAGAAATGTATAAATTTCCTTAAATTTCCTCTTTTTTTTGCTTTTTTGTGTTTTTTTTGTTGGAAAAATCATTACCGTTTTATGTACATCAATGAAAAGGTTTTTTCGAGTTACATAACTAATTTGTCTTATATTATTAACTAATCAAAATTTAGTTAAATAAATTGGCGAGACTATAATTTATAAATGAACCAATCAGATTTAAGTTAGAAGGTCATGTATTTGCCAGCGCGAAATTCAGTCATTCATTTTGGTTAAATTGAGTTTTGATATTTTAGTTGATGTTCATTCATGATGAAAACCTTAAATCTAATTCTTTTTTCAATTTTAACCATTCACTGTAAATTATAATTTTATATAACTCTGATTAGCTCCACTATCCTGAGGGAACAAATGGCGCATGAACCAATCGTTAATCATCGACTACTATGAGACTGCATCTCCTTACGATGCTCCAGTGCCTTGTAGATCGGACCTTTAGGTCGAAGGCTCCGGGTGTGGCCCCTTAAGAAAACTATCTGCTTCGGTTTGGGTATCCGGGCAGTATCACAGCCTTCATACATACCAAATGAAATTTGTGTAGCGCATATGTATCTGGTGCCCCCTTGTACAAATATCAGTAAATAAAATTATAACTCTCATTCAGTCCTAATAAGTAGGTGGATATTCTCAAGGTCATTATGACGTCGTTCAAAGGTCATCTAAAATATCAATAATCAGTATAATGAAACATTGAATGAAACGATTTGTTCAACTGTAATTTGGAAATGTAATTCAAATGATTCAAATGGAATCAATTATTTGTAAGGATTTTATATTTTCTTATTGTTGATATTAGGAAGCACATTTGATTAGTCTCTATCGGGATTTATGTACATTGTGAATGGATTATTTCAGTATTTTCATTAAGTTAAAAGTTTCTAGTAAAAGTTTTGGGTATCGTTAATACGACTTCGTGTAAATTGTTCGATTTCATAGAGATCATGACTAGTAGTGTATGTTCACTCGTGAATAGCTTGAAAAGAACATGAGAAGCTGTGAGTAGTAGAGTTAAACCGTGTATTATTTGAGGAAGTTACCCAACGAAGAAAATGAAAGATGGCCGCGCAATATCATGGATCCATTGAAATTAGATATTAACACCGTTGGATAATGACTCACTGATCTGAAGTCTAAGTGTTCGCGCGTGAGACCGAAGATTCTAAGATTGATTACTTTTAGTGAATGGTCATGGATGCTCATTATTAAATAGTCCCAAACTCGAAAAAAAGGTCATCTAGTGTTCACAGGTTCTCAATGTTGGTACAGCATAGATCGATTCACGAACTTATTGGGAAATATTAACTTATTAATAATTTACCTACAGTAATCAAGGTTATAACAATCGATCCGCTTAAAATGTATGAAAGTAGAGATAAACAGCTTAAAGTGATTTATTATCAACAGCTTAAAATATCTGGTATTTAAAGACTTTAGTAAACGTTATCATTTCAATAAACTAGAGCTTCCTTCATTTCACCTGAGGCCAGTCCTCACAATTATCTAACCAAAACTACAATGGAAGACATTCAACAATAGAGTCCGGTCAGTCCATTTCAATCATTTAAACATTAGATTATTAAAATCATTGAATAAAACTTCTCTTAAAACTGTCTTACTCATGACATAACAGAACACCATCAGTCTTTATTCACTACATGGACGTCAGCTACAAAAAGCCTTAAATTCATCGACCACTTAATGTATTCTTTCAATAAATTATCATTTTGATTACAATACTCCAACTGTAGTTGATTAGTGTCTTCAACACATGTACATTATTTGTGGAATCCTTCATTATTTGCCATTAGGTCACAAGCAATATTCTTTTTAATTAAGAGATGGACGATGGCTAGCACTGGTATCCAGGATGCGTGTTTCATCTGATTTGAGACTCATCAGCTGAATTTACCTGGGTCTCAAAATTACTATATATTCTGGGACCAATACAAATAAACTAAACTTTACCCCATTGCATAAGCCAGTAACTATCTGAACTCAGTAGCTAAGTAGTTAGACGCAATGATGTTTCGGGTGAATAGCATTGAGTTCGAGTCCGGGATTGAATGTCGGCTGTACATCGAGTTAACGAGTTCAAAATGGGACAAAATGTGTATCCCAGTTTCCACTGTTAGCCATCATCCATCAAATATATTCTGTTTATGTTCATCTTTTTAACCTTCATTCTATTTCAATCCTTCTCTTTACAGATCACAGAAATATTTGAATAAAATTTTTTTGTGTATGCAAGTATTCATTCAATAAATCGAAATTACTCTTTAAGGATAATTCCTATTCTTCTTATTATTATGAATGTTGTACTCAATATATCCCTATCATAACACATGTATACATAGTTACAAGCAAACATAGATACACATACAAATATATGAACAAACGGTTAAGATAAATAAACGGTACAAATTTCAAATGTTTTGTTTTTGTATTTTTCGTTTTATGAATCTTAATTTTCATTTCTGTCCTGTTTTGTAATCCTTAGTAACAACTTCTTCCATAGAAATTCACAGAGGAAACATAAAACTAACAAACAAACAAATAAAAATAAATCCCAGTTTCTTTTTAAGGAAATTCTATTTATACATGAGTATTGTTTAAAGTAACTAACATGTTTTGATGCTGGTTGGTGAACAGGTGAACAAGAGTGTATACATGTACAAATTCATGTATATATGTTTAAGAATCAATGGAAATTCGATGAACTTATTTTTTTGGGGGGGGGGGAAGTGGAGAAAATGTTATTTTGTTTCAATATTTACATACATATCCATGTGTATATTGTAGTTATACTGAGATAAACAGATAAAGAGAAAGTCAACTCTCAAAGGCATAACCATTAATAAATCACTAAACTTAATAACGATTGAGTAAATAAAATAGTTCCTTTTTTTATTCTTTATAAGCAAAGATGAACAGTGGCTAGCAGTGGAATCCATAATGCGCGTTTCATTCTATTTGGGACTCGTCAGGTGGATGTAGCTAAATCATAGAATTGATGTTCACTCACTTATAGTCTTAAATAACAAATGAGAAGATACAAACAAACGTGCGTTTTGTTCTATTTGGGTCTCGTAATGTGAATGTATGTAGGAAAAACGACTGGTCATTTGCAATCCGTAACTTCAATGAGAAGATTGAAGCAAAAAGTACAAATGAATTATAATGCACATCATTTCAAAAACCAGTGGCTATTCAAACTCAGCAGCTAAGTGGATAATGTATTAGGTGTTTGAAGCAAGAATTACTGTTTCGACACTCGGTTTGACCAACAACATTTGGGTACAAGTACATATAACATATTGTGGATTCCACTGCTAGCCACTACTCATCTCTACTTATAAAATGTTACTCTGATCAGAATAATGTTGACTAGTAGTAGGGGAAGGTTAGATTTAAATCGGTGTTGATTACAGAAATGATATCAACTCACTAACTACCAGACTAGAAGACACGTGAACTGTCTCACCGGACAACGCCCGACGTGGGCTCGAACACACAACCCTGAGATTAAGAGCATCATGCTCTACCGACTAAGCTAGCCGGGTTAACTCACTAACTATTGAAAGTATAATGAACTCCTAATGATAATTCAATAAACCAATGTCTGATTAACTACATAGTCTGACTACTTCAAGTATATACAAGTAGTATAAATATACAAATAAAACTCAATTTTTTATAAAAGTCGTTATTTCATCAAAATTAATGGAAACTTTTTCTACATTTGGCTAAACAAACAGTCGATGGATAATGAATCTAGATGAAAACGTTAAAGTGTATGAATAAATCAGTAAAACATCGTATGTACATTTATTGATATCGTAGTAACAGTGTGATTTATGTTACTTATATTGACATGAGTAGTATATAACGTTAGTCGGGATTAGTATGTCTCATAGCAGAAGGTTGAGAAGGCAAGAACGGGAACAAAAAGCAATTAGAATGAAAATATAGGAACAATGAAGACTGAATCAATTGACTAATGCTTGAAAAAGGAACAGTCAAGTTTGAGACCATTGATTGACATTTAGTAAATGAAGTATTCACTGTATGGTTCTTAGATTTTACTAAAATGTTCTGTAATTTTGTATTTAAATACATTTGATTGTCTCCAATTGTGTTCTCATTCACTAAAAAACTGTTAGCCACATTTTACCAATCACTCTATAATGTAACTACTAGCCTAGGTGAATCAATATCCTTATCCTTTTGATTTCTTAACTCTTAAGTGGTTAGTAACGTCTGAAAAAGCCGTCACTTACTTCTAAGTTTTATATGTTTAACTGAATAGTTTAACATTGAAACGTTCATCGTCATTCAAAACAACATTGGCTTCATCTCTATAAGCTTCTTAGTTATTCTACAATAAATAGACTGATATGTTCTATTATATATGTTTCTACCTAATTGTTCTCGTATATGATTGTATACTAATCGACCATTTTCGTTGGTTGACCTCTAACATAGGGATTCATTGATATTTTTTTTATGGGTTAGATAGATCGAACCCACATTTATGTGTTCCTGATGCTAGATATCTTTAATTATTAAACACCCTTGATAACATTGCCTGTGTAAATATTTCTTTTATGGAAAACAGATATGAGATATGTTTTTTAAGCAAAGATGGAATCTAGGACGCGCGTTTTATCCTATTAAGGACTCATCAGCTGGATGTAGCTGCATCCCAGAGTTGATGTTCACTCCGGGACTCCAAGCCACTATCCATCTTTGTTTAAAAAGCTTGTGACTTAAGGTTATATCAAGGCAATCTGACCAGGATGCATATATGCCAACATGAAACTGATCAATTGCAGTGCTAAATAACAATGGAAGTTACAATTAAAACAACACCAAGTGGATTTAAACATTGCCAAATTGAACAAGCAAGTGTCTATCAGGACTCAGTAGCTAAGTGGAGAACGCGATGACGTTTAAAGCGAACGGTACTAGGTTCGATTCCCAGAGTGAACACCAACTGTTGGATGCAGGTATATCCAGTTGAAGAGTCCTAAATAGGACGAAACGCGCGTTCTAGATTGCACTTCTAGTCATTATCAATCTTTGTTTAAAAAGCTTGTGACTTAAGGCTATATTAAGGTAATCCATACAGGATGAACATATGCCAACAAGAGACTGATCAATCGCAGTGCTAAATAATAATGGGAAGTTACAAGTAAAACAACATCAAGTGAATTTAGACATGAGATAGTTTCTTCAATGTTTCACACTTTTCAAATTTCATATCTGTTGCTATTCTTTATGAAGTTAGTATTCCTAGTTGAAATTGCACTAGTGTCATTCAAAAGGAAACCTTTTACTTAATGACCAATCAC